>JAODLD010000101.1:17364908-17418735 GCA_026781065.1 Mormyrops boulengeri | reverse complement strand
TCTCCCCCTCTCCCCTGCGCTCGCCGCCCCCCCCCGCCCCCCCCCCCCCCCGCCCCCCCCCCCCCCCCCCCCCCCCCCCCCCCCCGCGGCGGCCCGCCCGCCCCCCGCGGAGGACAAACTAGGATGGCAATAATGACTCAGTGTTGCCATCTGGTGCAAGAGATGTGTGATGCAGGCAGTTCAGCCTTTAATAAAAAAGGCTGACGATAAAACAAGAAGATGCCAAGATTATCAAAATCAAACCTATTTCACCTGTGGGAGCTGCTCACTGAAGTGCAATGAGCTATGTGGCTTCTCCACGACACGCACAAGCTTAATCACCTGCATGGTTGTGGTGTTGCAGCCCGCTCTGAGCGTGGTGGCTGTTCTCAGTCCGGCAATGTTTGCCAAAGGTTGGGCGCTCTTCGTCTTGGTGCTGGCGCTTGCGGCTTGCCTTGTCGTAGTCGCTACCACGGTGTTCCTCGCCACTTAGGCTGGAGCGGCTCTCACATGGGGAGTCTGCCTCATGTCTCGACCGCTTCTTCTTTTTGTGCTTCCTGGAGCTGCTGTCGGAGTTCCTCTCAAATATATCTTGGCCCCTGAAGAGGTACAACACACAGGATACATGAACAACGGCCCTGTCAGCCCCGCAATCTAAGCCCAACTTCTTCCACCACCCCAAGCCTCTGCAATCTGTAGCTCCCCCCCCCGGCCCAATTTTGGTTTAATTTGTCTCAAAACTAAACAGGCTGCAGATCACCTATACAATGTTCCTAGGAAGTTTGAAAAAGATCCATCACACATCTTCTGATGCCACCCTTCCCTTCCTCTGCTGCCACCCAGCACTCCTGCTTCAATTTTGGTGCAATTTGTCATGAAATGAAATTGGGTACAGATCTTCATATAAATGTTTTGTGGTTACGAGATCCAAATATTTTTATCACATTCACAAAGCCAAGTCTAGGGCTGCATAATCAATCATCTTTCAATCATGATCCTGATGCATACTCCTCTGCAGTCTCATTCTTATAGGACACTGATTGTATCATGTTTGTACTAGCAGGAGGAACCCATTGCATCAAAACCAAATGCACCCTTTTTCGGCCCATAGAGCATCAACAAATGACAGCACTGCATTACACCACATGACAGGATCCCTAATAATAATAATAATAATAATAATAATAATGTGGCACAATATTTTTTTTTCTGGTCTGATCCCGATACGGATACCAATTTTTCCCTTTTATCAACTACTAAGCATTAAATAAAATATTTGTTTAAATACATTTCAGTTAACACTGGAAAACTAGTTGTGTTTAGTGTTGTAGCAACACGGAGTATGTTATGAATAGGAAAATGCACTGCTGGCCTAAACAAAGGTTGCACACTAATATTTCATTGGACCACCTGTAGCTTTGATGATGGTGCATATTTGTTAATGCATTGTTTCCACATGCTTGTGTAACCTCAATACTTTTTTTCATCCAGATTTGCATTTCTCGTCAAGGTGTTGTATTGGTGAAAGGTGAGTCGAACCATTCCGTGAAGTCTTTTTCAGCATGTCTCAAAGACTTTCAATGGGGTTAAGGTTAAGAATGGAGGCCAATTCATGCGTGAAAATGATTCTTTGTGCTCCCTGAACCACTTTTTGACAATCCGAGCCTGAAGAATCTTGGCGTTCTTGCCCTGGAATATACCCATGCCATGAATGAAAGAAAAAATCCGTTGAAGGGGTAACCTGGCCATTCAGTAGATTCATGTACTCAGCTGACTTCACTTTATTGCTACGTAATGTTGCCGAGCTGTAATAATAATCCAGCCATTGGCTCTTAAGTGCATATGGATTTAAATTATAATGGTGATGTTTGTTTGGCCAGACAGTGTATAAACGGTCATGCTGCTCAAACCGAAGCTCTGCCCTACCCTACAGGATGACATCCACTGTTACCACGATTTACAAAAGTCTGCTTCTTTGTTTTATTTAATAACTTTCACAAAAATATTTCTTCAAGTGCAAATTGTGCATTCTGTTGCCAAATTAAATATAATCAAGAAATAAATCATAAAAATCACTGTATCCCAGGGATATAATGATACCAAAAACGATATTTCAGATATTTATCATATTAAAATATGAAAAATGATGACTTGAAAAAATGTCCTTTATTAAATAATAAATCAGCATTTTTTTATTTGCATAAAATGTGTTTTCCTTTTAAAATGTTTCTGTTTTCCTTCCTTTAAATAAAAGTAGCCAGCCATGACCTAAGCATGGCAAGAAATTGGCATGAATTGTCTTTAGCAATGGACGACTGAAATATGTATGTATGATGTATGTATGTATGTATTTGATACTTAAGGCTCTCTGTCACATGAACTTACCAATGCTCCCGATACTTGTCCTTTGCTTTTTTCTTCTTCTTGGACTTTTTGTGTTTCTTGGTGCGACGGTCCTCAGAGTGCTGGTCCCGCATGGGTAGTCGCACGTGGGAGCCTCTGCCGTGGCCATGGGGCGGCGATGCAGTGGCTTGGGGCGAGTGCCTGGCTCTGCCGTGGTCTCCGTCCTGAGTGTGGTGCCCACGTCCTCGTCCCTCCTCTGAACGGCGCCTCTGGCTGCCGAGCTCCTCCCGGCGACGGTACCCCAGGAGCCTGTCATAATCATGGTCGTGTTCACCGTGTCTACGGTCTCGGTCTTCTTTGGACCGGTGGTAGTGGTCCCTGCTGTAGTGTCCAAAGCGATCCCAGCGTCTCTCTGCCTCCCTATCCCTGTGGTGTCGGTCCCGACTACGAGACCTGTCCCTGTAAGAGCGGTAGCTCCGGTCATGCTTGTAGCGGCTCCGGTCCCGGCTTCTGTCACGGCTTCGGTCCCGGGTTCTGTCCCGGCTTCTGTCACGGCTCCGGTCCCGGCTTCTGTCACGGCTTCTGTCACGGCTCCTGTCCCGGCTTCTGTCACGGCTCCTGTCCCGGCTTCTGTCACGGCTCCTGTCCCGGCTTCTCTCACGGCTCCGGTCCCGGCTTCTCTCACGGCTCCGGTCCCGGCTTCTCTCACGGCTATACTCCCTGCTTCGGTCCCGACTTCTCTCACGGCTCCTCTCCCTGCTTCGGTCCTGGCTTCTCTCCCGGCGGTGCCGGTGTTTCTCAGGCCCTCGATCCCAGTTTCTAGAGAGGTGGACTGCTTTATCCACGGCCCCCTTTCCTTCCCTGGCACTGTGTCTTAGGTTGGACTCCTTAGACTCCCCTTGGCTCTCTACCCTGGGAATATGGCCGCTGCTTTCAGAGGTATTTCTCCATGCTGCTTTTCCAGTTTCTGTGCTCTCCTTCACTCTAGAAAGGACACTTCCAGAAACCAGGCTTGGGCCAGATGGCAAATTGTTAATGGAACCAGCATCTTTGGAGCCGTGGTTAGAGGCACCGGGAGCATCCATCAAGGTGACAGTGCTATTTTGAGAAACATCACCAGGGGTTTGAGAGACCACGTCAACCAGCTTAGCTTTAACTTCAGTTGTAGTATTTCTATCTGATGTCAGACCGGGGTCAGACGCCACACTGGGCACAGGGTCAGTGAGCTCATTCAAGTTCCTTGTGGAGGCATCATGATCTTGGACAGAGGTACAACTGCGGGGTTGACCCATTTGGGAGGAGGAGGCTGTAGGAAGCAATGCTTCTTTGCTGGAAAACATCATACAAATAAATGTTTAATAAGAGCCAAAGATGAAACTCCTAGTTGTGCTCACTAGGTTTATGTGCTGCATGTAGACTTGTTAACCCTCTGGGGTGTAGGGGTAGGGAACACACTTCATGGTCACACATTTCATTCAATATCATAAACTTAATTCATTTTGGCATTAAACTCATCTTAATCTTAGTGTATTTTGTAAATATGTCAGATTTATGTGAAGTTTATAATTTGACAAAGTATAGACATTGCAAAATGCAGTTTGGAACACTTGCAGAAATATTATAAAAGTATATATTAAACAATGGTGGCAGTTTGTTTTGATCCCAGATATCCGATCACCAAAGTCTTGGCTACATGAAGATGACTAAATGGTATAGTTGCAACGTTCAGTTTGGTAAATAAATAAGAAAAACCGAACTTATGTCACTATTTCTGGTCTCCTTCCATTGAATATTTAGGAGCTCTCATGTGTATGCATGAGCCATTCACACCTGGCCACATCCCCCCCCCCACTTTATGGTGCTGATGGGGATGTATCTGGATCGCGTTTCACCGTTGTGTTGTTCATCAAATTACCATGCGAATGCGATTTGAATATGCAGTAAAGCGGATATTTAGAATGCGAATACCGATTTTCACACGAGGGCGGTACTACACCCCCCCATGCAGATTAAACAAAGAAAGGTGACATGGTTTATTTTTTTGCCTATTTAACCTAATTTTAAAAACGTCTGACAATGGACGTTTTGAAAAGAAGACAGATTACGGATTTAGTCAGCGCTTTTTTCATGTTTCTGCAATAAGATTTCAGCGAGTTATGAACTGAAATACACGAGAAAGATATGCGGCATCGCCGAGGATGCCATCGACCCCAGAGGTCTATGCTTCACAAGTGAATGTCCTACACACTAGGGCTAACAGTCTCTTTCATTTCCTCAATGTCTTGTTAGAGGCAAAAAACAAATACTAAAACATATTTCATACCCAGGCCCAATCTCCACAGGGTTTGTGTCCAGGGTCTTTGTAACACTGGCTGGGGCATCTCTGCCATCGCCCTCACTGGGAGATGGATTCTGAGAACAACTTAGGCCCAGTGCCTCAGGAGAGACCTGCAAAACACCAATACCCATACTCTTGAACACCTGATGTAATTTGAAAATAAAACTGGGTATGGAGAATCGATTTTACTCGAATCAACATACTAACAGTTTACACGTATTGGTATATTTGAGGTATGAAAAAAATGCACCAAAAATATGCATTAATATTTAAACAAAGGGAAGAAGTGCCTCATTGACATTTGTGAAAATAATATAGCAGAAACTATAATACCACTTAAATATTGTCTTGTATCACCATTGTCTACCTCTTATGGCCATGCGGCCATTTTCCCACCTGCAGCAGATAACAACAAGGGTAAGATATCATTACCTTCTCACTATGGTTGACACCATTGACCTTGTGTAGCCCATTCTGGCTTGGTCTAGTGCCATTATGGGATGGTCCTGAGCCATTCCCCCACACATGGGTCTCTGCGGCAATAACCCTGCTGTTCCCATTTACAGCAGGCATGCCATGAGGCCCAGCAAGGCCATTCTCCAGAGCTCCTCCCTCCTGGTCGGACTCTTCAGAGGACTCTTGGCCGTAGGGCACCAGGAAAGCAGCACAGTGGTTATGGGACGTGCCGTTCACATGGGAGCCCTGAGAGACGGGGGGAAGGCTGGGCCAGGACACTGCAGCTGGCAGATTTTCTGAGGTAGACCGTGAGGAGGAAGAGGAGGCAGTGGCAGTGGACGATGAGGGTTGTGTTTGAAGCTGGGAGGTAATGGATGACGAGCAGCTGGGGTTGTAATGAAGGGCTGGCTGGCTCCCAGGAGGCCGCACTGTCTTCCCCTGACCGATGAGGAAGGACAACTTCTGCCTCTTGGCAGACTCGGGGATCCTGGTGGGCCGATTAAGCACCTGGGAGGCAAGGGTACTGGAAGGAATGCTGGACCCCGTTCTGCTCACGAGGCTGCTACTGGGCTTCGAGCTGGAGGGTAACCCTCTAACGGAGCCGGTCCCATTTATGTGTGGGGAGTTCTGCAACACACACACACCCACATATAGACACAGACACACTAGTACTGGTTGTGTACACCTTCAGTCTTTGTAACTAGCTTGAAATCTGCACAAGCATGATTTTGCTAACAAAAAAATTCAATAAAACAGTCGATTTTTTATGAGCCATTACTGTCCTCAGGGGAAATTCCTCCCCTGAAAAGTCAGTTATATTTTTAAAGCAATTTATTATCTAATTAAGCGCCATTAAGGAATCCGAGCATTTGCTCCATTCCACTGCAAAAACACACAAACTGATTCCCACAGTGGCCAAGGCAAACATGGTTAATGTGACTGTACCTTGGCCGTATGTGGAGGCAGCTGCGGCCCGATGAAGCCAGTCGAGGACGGCTGGGGCCCGGCTGGTCGAGGTGCGAGAATGGGCCGTGGGGAGGACTGGCCAGGCATTCGTCCGGAATGGTTGTGTTCCACTCCATTTTTCAAGTCTAGGGATCTGCAACACCCATGATGAATTTATGTTACAGCGCCAAGCATCCCAGAACGAAAGACAGAGATATTCACATGGAGGTCTGACAATAATATCAAGCATCTCACCTGATGTAAAACAAGACATAGGCTTGTTGGTTGAGGACCGTTCTGATGTCGCTGACAGTGACTGAAGCGTCATTCATCTGATACCACTGACCGCTGCTGGCCTGGAACAAAGCAGAGGCTTTTCAACCACATGCTCACACTGAGCTTATATTAAAGCATCTCAAGGCAAAGCAATGGATAATGCCCACAGGACTAACCTTGATGTAGCAGTAGTAGTGTCCAGCATGGCAGCTGAATCCCGAGTGAACCAGCACAGCGTACAGAAGGTAGTTCAAGGGCTCTCCATGAGACTGAGACATAAATGGACGCATGTCCAAGTACTCAGGGTACCTCACATCCTGGGGAAAACAGCAGCGCTCATATTAAGTACAACAAATATTTCATGCTATCCACTGGAAGCCTGAGACTTGGAAGAAACTAAAGTGGGCAAAGGGCAACAATGGCCCTAAATACTGTGACAGAGGGGCAAACATCTTGGGGATGGGTGTGTGTGTGTGTATCCTAATCCTGTATTAAGCCATCATTTTATTTTTATTGAATTTAATTACATTTTTTGTTTGCAACAACAGCACTGTTGTTCACATTATGTGCGTACATAACTTTATGTAACTACATACTGCTTACTATGTAACGCTAGTTGGCAGAGGCCACTACTTGTTTCACTTAAGAAACCCCTGCTTGAGTTACTCAGTTAAGATGCTCAGACCAGACATCAGGTTTCATAAATTATTTAGGAATGAGTTTTTATAGCTTTTTTGCCAGTAACATTCCTTTTGAGAGATCTGAAGCCCACATACACTATTATAAACTGTATTTTATGATGTGAAGATTCCTTTATGAAAAGAATGTTGGGAATAGTCCTACCTTGGCAATCTTTCCACCATTGAAGTTTGCGAAGCGTTTCAGGGAAATGGTCAGCACGCTGGAAGTGCGATGAACTGTGAATCTCTTAGAGGCGGGCACCATTTTTTTACACCTATAAAAAAATTATAAAATATTTTTTAGACTCTACTTTGCATCCAAGTTACTTTGAATTAAACCCAAAAGCACAAAGAACTGCTCTGAATAACTGCTAACCTACTGACCAAGCGTGTAACTAACAAAAATATGGATTGCAAAAGACGATCTTCAGAACAGACAAACAACATTAATGACAGCTGCCTCTTACTTGGTACACTTGTAGGCATTCTCTCCATCCAGTTGTTCAGGCTTAACAAATTGCTCTAGAGCTTTGGTGATGTTCTGGGCAGTCTAGAAGTTTACAGGAAAGCAAAATCATACAGATTTGGTTAATGCAAAGACCAGTCAAGACAAATCTTTATCACTACTTACTGACTACTGGAGGGGAAAATCATGCTTTCTGCTTCCAGGGCAATAAAGGGCATTTGATTACTGTAACACAACGCATTTCTTTTGCTGTTGTGTCCAAATCTGTGCAAGTTACCTTTATTTCCAAAGCAACATCCAAGAAGGGGTCAAATGTATCAGAGACTGCTTTGCAGTTCAGGCATTTCACTGGGAAAAAAAATACTGAAAATTAGCAACACAGGCCACAAAGGCCAATTGAAATGGACAGTGAGGTCCTAACGTGTGTAACCTTCATCCATTCCAAATGAGCCATCAAACACTTATTACCCTTCTATAGTGCAATAGCAACATTTTTATCTAATTAAATATGACATTGCATTATTACCAGCAGAACATAACATAACAGAACATAACAAACGAGAGGAGGCCATTCGGCCCTTCAAGCTTGTTTGGGGAGAACTTAACTAATAGCTCAGAGTTGTTAAAATCTTATCTAGCTCTGATTTAAAGAGCTAGAAGAAAGCCTACCTCTCGATCTTAGGTAGCCTCCAAAAACTTGATGGACGAATGTAGTTGCCTGGGTTTGCCTGTCTAATCTGCAGAAAAAGACACATGTATAAAGGTGCTCCTTGCCTACAGTGGGGTTTCATAAGGCGAATAAGAATACATGATAACTAAACAATTAGGTACTGTCAATAAACAACAACTATTGTATTTAATACCAGTAGTTGAAAAACTTGTATTCATTTATTCACTTATTTGGTTAAACACAGGAAAAATAACAACACTGTACGATACGTTGTTAAACACTGTATATGATGTTCATGCTCACGATTGCTACGGAGACGTGCGGCTGAGTGGATGCTGCCATCTCCCGGCATCAGTAGAAAGTATTGCATAGCATATCGCCAGCCCGGGCACAGACCATAAATCAAAGCTGACTACTGAATGCGCATCACTATCAGTCCATCGCAAAGTTGCAATATCATAAATCAAGCCATCAGAAAGCAAGAAGCATCTGTATATCAACTATGATTTCAAACACAACAGAACAGCTACTGCTAATGTGAGAAAATCATGAGAAGGATTAAGGAAATGTCCCTATTACACAGTGACAGATTATAAATATCCTAAAATGCTGATTAAATCAAAATATCTTTATTTAAATTCAACTTACTTATTTCCAGGGAGGCACGACCTTTGCATAGCATCAATTATGTACCGCAAAAACTCATGAGCATCTTCCTGATTTCCAAAGCGAAAATGCTTTGCGATTCCTGCAAAAAAAATCCAAAACCATAACAGAGACAAACATTCATCCTAAGGCAGTAATAAGAAACTGACACGTACAATTATCTGACATGACATAAGGGTGTGAATCCATGCATAGCACTGGCACTTACGTTTCAGCTCGTTGAGAACACCAATGGGCTTTATAACATTTCCAGAGTTGGCAAAGACTTGAATAATATGATTCTGCATGATGCACATCATACAAAAGTTGGGTTCATGACCTGCAGGGAGTTTTAAAAAAAATAAAAATAAGCTCAATCAAACCCCTGTGCAGAAACCAAGCACTGAAATTACCCCAAAGTCTTACTCTAGAAACGTACATGTTTTCGAATGCTCCCGGGAGAGCATGTAGTTTGCAAGGGGAGCAGTGTAACTGAGACACTGCAGGGCAGAGTTTAGGAAGCAAGTGTTGCCCAGGTTATGGAGTCCTGCTCCAATGCGATGGACCTGGTTCCACTGAAGAATGATTCGCTCCGCAGGGAAAAGAACTTTCTGCGGGAGAGCAATACCATCACCGCCGGTCACCACTGTGAGTGGAGAAAATAAAAAGAGGAGCACGTATAAATAGCCAAGATCACAAAAAGTAATTTTAAAAAGATCGAGGAAAAGCTTGATGACTGAAGGGACAACAGAGAAGATTTTCTTTAAGTGTCAGAGTGGTGACTGTGTGACAGAAAACACAGGGATCCAAGAAGTATCTTAATCATGGCATTGTCCATAAATCAATTCAGACTGCTGACAGGGTATGCCACTCACCCTGCTCCTTCTGTCTGTCTCCTGTGGCCGCTGTGCCACTGCTGTAAACAGCAGCTCCAGGGGTGGGCTCCACACAGGTCTTCGCTTTGGAGGTATCTGAGGGTGGGGAGCCTATGCCCCAGCTAGCAGAGCCTCCATCCATATCACCAGGGGTCAATGACAACAGGGAGCCTGAGAGCTTGAGCTGACCTGACTCAGGGTCAGACTGCTCTGATGGTTTGTCAACTATGGTCATTGTTCATTGCTGGAAAATAAAACATCCATGACATAAAGGAGATGCTTACTCTGGACATTTTTCCCATGAAGTTCTACACATGAGCAGTATACATCTCCATGCATCTTTAAATCAAACAAATTTTATTAACCACTTTTAAATTAAGAGAGAAAAAATAACAAGTGCAATATTGGATCTGGGGTATGGTTCTGTACAAAACGATCAAGTGTCCAGTTGAAAGAGTTGAAAACCAGCATAACACCACAAGTCTTTTACCATAAACTCAGTCACCCTCTAAGATCTGGATACACTATTTAGAAACCGGTTCAGATAATAAGAAAAACCTACATAAGTGAACAACCAAAATTAAGTTTAAAATGCTACAAGAAGAACCGCACTGTATAAGCAATGAATATCAGCAAAGATTGTTTTGTGTGGTTCATGGAGTATTAAATATTATTCCTGTAACCTACCTCTGGGCAGAGAAGAGTTTTAAAGTTGAACCAGGTATGTCCCAGTTATGACAGCGAACCAAAACACACAACCAGCAGGGATGTAAACTTGTTTTGTATTATTATATAACGTAATCATACAATACACAAGCTGTCATTATGTTGACACTAAATCAAGCCTGCAGTGAATTTTAACAATTTATGATTATACATATTTTTATTCTAAAATTATTCATGCTATTGAAAACCATTTGAAGCAGCAGTCAATGAATGTAATATAAAAGTGAACTACCTGAGAAAACAATTAGTCTAGTGAAAGGTGGTAACAATAGAACATTACACAAGTGAGTGACTCGTAGAGATATATATATATATTTAAAAATCAGTCGGGAGCCTATCCCAGAGGGTATGGGAGCAAGGCAGGGAACAACCTAGGACGGAACACCAACACAACACAGGGCACACTCACATACCATTCACTCACACATGCACACCTATGGGCAACGAAACTCCAGTTAGACACAGCATGTATTTTGGACTGGGGGGGGGGAGGAGGGGGGAACTAGAGTACATGGAAGATGACATGAGGAGAACATGCAAACCCCACGCAGAGCCATGGTGGAGACTCGAACCCTAGATCCCAGAGGTGCGAGGCAACAATTCTAACCACTGCACCGCCGTGCTGCACAATTAAATGCTAATAATGGTATTTATTTTAAAGGAATTATTCATTTTTTTATATGGTAAATAGCTGCTAATAATTATTACTAGGATAAATGCATTAAAAATACCCATAGTACAAATCCACAACAAAATAAACCATAAATCTTTAGACAATTATTCAAATGACCCATTTAACTAAATTAAGTATCACATCCACTGTAAGAAAAATACAATACAAAAATGCTGGTAGTAGTGCTGGACGGTGTACCGGCTCATCCAGCATACCGGGTTTAATTTTCTGTCTGGTACGAATTTTTCATATACTGTCATACCATAGCATAGCCGAAACACCAGCTGTAACACTTCAATATGCCCCAAATTATATAATATTGTTTGCTGCTAGAAACGCTATGGATGGCTGAGCAGAGTGTATTGAGGGGGGTCCCCTGTTAACTGTGTGTACCCTTCTTACTAACAGTTATAACTTTATGACATAACAACTCACCATATGTAACTGTTCAGCATTAAATAATTTAGGCCAATAGCTATTGCTTCAGTCTATGCCTGAAAATTTGGACAACCAACTTTGGGCAATTAAATGCATATCGGTAAAGCAAAATCCATACTATTACTGATCACAGTAATAATTATTGAAATCATTATTATATACGGTTATAATTAATAAAACACGTCGGTGTCTATTAATCCAATAAAACATGCCAGTTATACTATTGAGCTAAAGACATTCGTAACGTATATTGATGTAAACATCTGTTGCTGTAGTAAAGGTGAACTGGAAAAAAAAATACTGTGAAATACCGTGAAACCGCCAGAATCTTTAAAAATACCGTAATACTAATTTTTGGTTATAACATCCAGCACCAGTTGGCAGTTATATCTTAAGTCAGTTAGGAAAACTAATATCAAACACACTGAGCTTTATATAAATGAAATAATTCTGTTATACAATTTGCAGTGCCAACTTGGACAATGTAGGTAATCTGATAATATGCAGAGGGGCATTTTGGAAATACCTGTCTTCCGAATTCTATGGTCGTATCTTCTAATAACAATGGTTTAATTTAGTGAAACATTATGCTACATTTACATTTGGATTTCTGAGCTGAAATTGTTTTTAAGTAGAAGAAGCTGATATTCTGCTCTACTTACTGGATTGCACAACAGTCAAATTTACTCCTGCACTGTGTTCAGCTGACACTTAGATGGCCAATAAATAGAAAAAAAGATGCAGCTAGACATAGGAACTAATGAGACAGAACATGACATCCATTATCTGAAGCACAAAATCCAGATAAAAATTTCAGCATAGATGTTAGAATTAAAAAAAAAAAAAAAAACATCTCTTCATCTTATCTCTCAAAGTATTCTGGACCAAGGATGTCCTCCCCACATTTGAGCGGGGTACCTTGCAGTCCAAAAACATGCACTTAGGTGGACTAATGTCTCTAAATTGTCCATAATGTGTGACTGTGCATGTAAGAGTGTGACTTATGATGGAAAACATCCCATCTGGTGTGTTCCCTAGACTTGTGGCCTGTTTGTTCGTCCTGCCTATGTCTCTGTGTATTATGTTAAAACAAATGTTCTTCTGTATTCTTAAACATGCAAAGAATACCTGAGGTATGACCATGTACGTCATACTTAAAAATGTCATAAGCAAAACTACTGAAATGGTTCACATGGAAAGCATACAGGTTAGGCAACTTTCTTTATAAACTATATAACATAGCCCCAAGTCAGTATAGCACAGCGTAATGAACAAACTAATGCCTGTGTTACATTTAGTCTAACATGATACTATTTTGGAGTTAGTTTCCCAGAGCCAGTCCCTTTCATCTAAAATGTACTGTATTATAAGCTGAGCTTGATTTATAATGGATAAAATGTACAGATTTAAGCAATCTAAAACAGGGATGATGGCATTTACTTAATGCACCCACACAAGCTGAGGACCTATTGCGCACATTTTTGGAGGGAAATGAAACTGCTCTACAGCCAGACAGCCAGCAACAGGGGGTGCTTGAGTGCCACATGTACACGTTTCTGCAAACACGGCTATTGGATTTTAAATACTGAAAAGTGACACAGACTGTCTTGTAGTTCTAAGTAAATGCTTGTTTAATAAATTGTTTCTCAGCTACAAGTTCACATACCTGCAAAAATGCATCTAAACCACCCCCATCCGGAACACCATGACAATTTCTCTCTTAGGCATTGAGAAAACATTTTTGATCATTTAAAATCTATTATCTTACACAAAACAAACTATAACTGACAGTTAGCAAAGAGAACATGCAAACAACTATTTTTGAGCCAAGACTGTAAAAATAAAATGGTATGTAAAGTTTAAATACGAGTAGCCATTAAGTGGTCAAATGAAGAAATTTGATGGGTCGAGAAACCCACTGATTTCAGTCACAATTAAACACTAAAATCAATCACCTCAATTCCACCTTTGGAATTAAGCATAACTTCACAGTGTATTGGAGAGACCCAGATACCGCGTGCGTTGACCACAGTCAGGTAAACTGCATTCACTCTGTACAAGGACCCATCCTCCGCCACAGATACCAGTACACAACCAGTCAACCAGTACACACCAAAGAAATTCACAGGACGCGAGCGGTTTTAATTTAAGAAAGTGCTATCATTAAAAAATAAGGAAGGGAAAAAATAACAAATAAAGCACTTTTCGCCATATTACTTTCAAGTGGTTTAGCAACCATATACGACCTGCAGCTTTTTGCTCAATTTTATAGTATAAATGAAGTCAGCATATTTCCCATATCGTTAAACTAAGGACACGTGACATACCTTAAAAGACGAATGTGAAACCTAATTCATGCCAGGCATATACTAGGTTATCGTAGTTATACAACAATTCTCACTAAATAAACCGGATTATTCAAAAACCTCAATTATCAGTCCTAATAATGCTTGATATAACAAGACAACAAATATTGCGGCCAAGTCTAAATTTAAGGAAGTGACAACTTGTACGTTGCTACGGTTGGTGTCCATATTCAGTTTTATTCAATTTAAAGGCATGTACACAGAATTTTTATCTATACAGTTAATCCTTTAATTAAAAAAACACCGAAAGACGGAAGTTTAAGGGGAAAATGACGAATAGCTTAGTTTACCGAATTCTCCGGGGAAAAAGCATTTGATACAGTACATACACTACATTTACAATTAAAATGAAGCCTTACTTGGGTAGCTCGCTGCACTTAGGCCTGTACTTCAGCAGCTTGCTAAATTAGTAAAGTTCACACGAAAAGAAAACGTCGGGGGAGGTATTTAATTAAGCCAAGGTATTAATAGTGGCCATTATTAATATTTAGCCGACGGTAGTAAAATGTAAGCTGGCGAAGGCGCGGGAGATCGGACCTCAAACGTGCGCAGGGCATTTGTAAACGCCATGGTAACGGCGAGACGTAACAATGAAGCCGTGCCGCTGTGACACGATGGACATTATGCGGAGCCAATGTGGTCACATAGCGTGAGTAAGCGGCTAGCTCGACGGCTACGAGCCAAGTGTGAAACGAGGGGCAAGTCGGAGACAGAAACGCACACGCCGACCCAGCACATTAACTCGGTTTGACTCGACGTGGACTCGACGCCAGATAAACAGATAGCTATGTAGTTCGATTCGGTCACCGGTTTAAGGTTTCACGAAGGAGGGGCCCAGTATTTTAAATTCACCGGTGAGCACGTACGCTCTCTAAGCCACACTTACTGCGAACAGACGAGAGACATTGAGCGGTGGACTAACAGTAAAAAGCCCAGTTAGCTAAGGCGGCACGCGTTTAAACTCAGACTAGACAGGCCATATTTTCGAGCAAAATCATGACTGTTTTGTATTTTTTATAATAAAGTCCTTACCTGTTATTTTGTAAATGTATTAGTTATTGTGGCCGTATCTGTCCATCCCCCTATCCAGCGGGCGTCCGGCGGTGAACAATGACGTACATTCCCCCTTGGGTACATCCGGGTATCTGCGTATTAAAGCCGTTTCTGCTGCTGTTCCGAGACGGAAGAATTGGTGAAACGATCAGGAAAGGAGCGCTAGCAAGATGGGGCGAGGTACTGGAGTCGTGGATATCAGTGTGTGTTGCAATGATACGAAACGCATAGGAGTATAATTTAATGTAGAAAAGTGTGGAAATTACCAGATGTCAGAAAAAAAAAAATCCGCACAGGAGAGCAGTAGCCGGTAAATCCCTTTACGACTGTCAAGATCGCACTTTCAAGTATTTTCATTGTTCGGGAATAAAAAAAAACCCGTATCTTGTAATAAGTTAGCAATCAATTTTACGATGGTTTTGAGCAAAATGTATCTATAAGGAGGATTAAAAACTTATGTCGCATTTGTTTTTGTAATGTGATTTTTTTTCCGTTTAATTTATGTCTATGCAAATCTTGAACAACTATAACGTATCTAGGTCATTATAATTATTCTGCTTTGGTTATGTAAATAGGCAATTATAGACACCAAGTTTTCAGGTGCAACAATCGAAAGACGACTGTACTGTATTGAATGTGGTCTGCGAAAATTGTTTGGTCTACACATGCTACAAACGCCGTCGTGTGGTTCGAAAAAGTAAAACACATAGGCAAAGAACTTACACCGAATGTGTTTTTTTTTTTTTTTTTAATCACGGAGGCAAAAGAAAAAACCCTACAAGGTGAATAGTTTCACATTTTACACTTTGTAAAAGGTAATATAGCACAGTTAAATACAGAGAACGTTATATGTATAACCATTTGCACTAAATTATTTACATAAGTAAACAAAATGAATTTGAGTGGAGTTTTACAGGCTCTGTTCAGGTTGGACCCGCCTGTCGTAATGCATCCTGAGTGCTCTGCAGTTCACTGATTTGCTTCTTCAGCTGCACAATCTCTTCCTCTTGCTCCTCAACTTTCCTTTGCAAATTATGGATAACCTTAAAGGGCAAAATGCATGAGACACCATATCACAATCTGTCAGACTTTATGCATTGGATTTAATTGAATCAAAAGGATCCAAAACACCATCAAGGTCATTTTTCTTTGCAATACGTTTTGAATATACAAAAGAAAATGAGTACATTTCAGCAACAGAACATTCCAACACTGTCAAGCTGACATTAGGAAACATGCAGCATGCTATGTTCTTTTCTGTTGTTTCTGACCCTGACTGTCCCTCTAATGCTTGCTACTCATAAAATTTGGTCTAGATCAGTGTTTCCCAGCCCAGTCCTCGGGGACCCCCCTTACAGTCCATGTTTTTGCTCCCCCCAGCTCCTGATAGGTTCCAGAGGACCAGGTTAGAAAAAAATAGTCTAGATGGTAGTGTGAAATGGTCAGATACTGACCGGAATCTGTTAAGCACATCAATATTTTTTGTAGTTGCATAGAAAGTGTTCACTGGTTCCATATAGTTTCTACATACATGAAAATGTAATTTGAGCATTGGTTTAACTTTATTGATCCCAGTGGGAAATTCTTTTTCTTACAGAATGCTAATCCTGTTGAAAACCCTAGCCCTGCTTTCATAACAAACAATTTTATATCTAGTGAGAAAAAAACTAAAATTGTTCTAAAGAAGGTAAACAAAAGTTTTAACTAAAAATTTGAATGTAACAAAAAGCACATGTTAAACGAGTAGTGAAATTTCACAGTGAAATTCTTGTGACGCTAACATTTATGAAATTAATGAAGACTAAAAAGTGAATGTGCTCTATATTAAGTGTTCTACATTAAATCATCTACTGTATAACAGAATGTTTGTGGTAAGCAGAGTAGTACTATTCAGGTTTAATTGAATTATGCCTGTCATGAAACAATCTTATAATAAAATTTGACTTGGTCTCTTTAAATTTATGCACAGACAAGCCACTCTAGATGGGCATTATATGGGACAGGTTTGCAGGATTCCCAGCAGTTTAAATTCGTATTTACTAAACGGACTCAAATGCACTTTAAAATCTTCCGAATAGTGTAAAATTTACTATACGTGAAAGCAGTCTTTTCACTTTAAATTTAGCCTTATAAAATGACTGAAAATGAACAAAATAAAAATGTTGAAATTACTTTGAAGAACAGTATGAGTCAGCCTTTTTTATTATTTAAGCTTGATCTCCGGAGACTTACCCTGTTTTTGTCATCAAAGAGCTCACTTTGCAGTAGGTGGGCTGCACTGGGCCGTTGGCAGGGCTCAGGGCTGGTCAGCAGATTGATGTAACTGCTAAGCGTGGGCCAGTGCTCTGAGAAGCCACTGGGGAGATTCCCTCGACGGACATTCTCCAGTGTATGCACACGCTCCATCTCGGTCCCAAAAGGCTGGAAAAGCTCAACAGCAACTATCCCCATGCTGTACATGTCAGACTGGAGAGGACAGAGGCAGATAAGTATTTATATTGTAGGACAATTTTCATGCTCATTATTGTTGTCTAAATAATACCCAGTGATTTAAGATGTAAAGGCCATGCCTTTGAATCGTAGTTGGAGCCCTTTAGTTGTTCTGGTGCAGCATATACAAATGTTCCTACTCCAGTGGTGTGAAAGGAGCCTAGAAGATAAAATCATATTGCAGTGCTGCTGTTGTAAACTTCACTGCCCCAGCTCTCCTGGAATAGCCATGGCACGCCTGTCAAAATGTTGATCATTTAATAATAGAGAAGTAACCTTAATAGCAATGTTATTGTTAGCTATGTGGTCTGACGCTATCTCGACAATAATACATCAGACAAATGTATAGTCTATTAGGAACTGGTTAATCAAAAAGAGATTTTTAATAGAGATCTTACAACTGGCACTGGGCTCACGATCTTGAGCCTCCGCTATTATGTCTCTGCATGCAAGCCCAAAGTCTCCGATCTTCACATGGCAGTCAGATCCATGTAGGAAAATATTTCTAGGCTGAAAAACAAACCATCTCATTAATGTTGTTAAATAAGGAAATACAATGCGACCCTGATAATGCACCACAGAGCAGTATCAACTGATCATGGTGATGACATGGTTTTAAAAATGTTATCTTCATTATGGTCATCTTTTGCAAATTTGTTGCTGTTTGTGCTGAATGTTTCTTCTGGGAGAGGCTGTCTGATGGGTTATATTAAAGTATCATTTCATACCAGATATTGTTCACATTATAAACAAACCATAGACCAGAATAACACTAATTGTGTGTGCCACCATACTAAATATGATTAAGGGGAGCTTCAGTTGCATAATCCAATACTTAAAGGAGAAGTTTTCAACATCCACAAACTCGTAACACCATTTTGTTAACAAACAGTTCAGATACAGAAACTATGTATGTTATGGATCACCATCCATAAACAGGTCATCATAAATGCTGTATTTACTGTATATACTTATGTATTAAGAATAGACCTTGGCCGCATTGCTTGAAAATACATTTGAAATATCTGGCCAAACGATACTCTGAAAAGTGACAAAAAACGTGTGATTTAGGTTAGTCTACTTGGTTTTGAATAACCTTGGTTACCTTTCCGAGTGAACATGACTTGGTAAAAAACTGTAGGGAAAAGATAAAAAGGCGTTTTGGTTAAAGCCCCGCCTAACTTCATGTTTGTGGATGCTGGCTTAGCCTAGATAAGCTTGAAGCTACGAGTTATAATTCATCCCCTTTATGAAACGATATGTAAATATAAATTAATTTGGGTTATGTACACAATAGTACCTCAGACAGCTGGAATTTAGATGACCTGCCCTTCAGATCCTTACTGTTTTATAGTCTTGACCAAAAATACGTTAGCATTGATAATGTTCTGAAAAACAATAAATGTTCCAAAAAAAATTCTCTTCTCAACAAGTGTAATAGAGCTCAGACATTTGGGGGGGCTGCTCCTCTGAATCAAAAGGAGCCAGTTGAGGTGGTTCAGACGTCTATCTACTGTAGGATGCCTCCTGGACGGCTCCCTGGGGAGCTGTTTTTAGGCATGTCTAACCAGGAGGAGACCCCAGGGCAGACCCAGGGCACGCTGAAGAGATTATATCTTTCGGCTGGCCTGGGAACGCCTTGGTATTCCCCAAGTGGAGTTGGAGGAGGTGGCTGGTGAGAGGGAGGTCTGGGCAACCCTGCTTAAGACTGCTGCCCCCACGACCTGATCCCGGATAAGCAATGGAAAATGGATGGATTCTGCACACATGTAAAGTACATGGATAACTGGGACAACCTGCTTTGTAATTCTAAGAATATTACAAGCGAAATACTTTGCCATGTAGAAATTTAAAACAAATGTATCATGGGAAGGAAAATATGTACTGGTTCTTAGGAAACCGTTCACACAGAGCAAGCTACCCAATATAGCTCTTAGGGAAAAAAAAAAAACATAGGACCAAGAAAGTATTGCTTATTTGCCTGACCTCTGGTCAAATATAAAAATATTGTTTGCTAATTTCTTATTCCTAAACACCCTTTCTGTCTCCATCAATATAAACCTGTCTCCCTTTGTTCATATGAAGAACCTCAGCATTCTTCCCATGCACCTGGCTGTTACTTACAGGAAGGCAAGAAGCCTACCAACCCTGCTGTATTCTGAATGACCTTCAGCCCCATTCAGTTTGGAGCAGATCAGTGAAAACCATCATTGAGTGTTCAAGGTTCAAGGCCCTCCACGTGGCTGTTTCAGTCACAGATGAAAAGGCTGGAAAGGTCCTGGCCCTTGGCCTGATTTGCATTGATGTGCTGGTGCTGCACGCAGCCATGCCAGACAGGCTCAGGAAGGCTGGCCGACCCCACTGCATGAGGCCCGTCAGGTGGGGTAGGAAAAGGCTGTAAACCTCCTCCTTCATTATGGCACTGACATCAACGCATCCACCACCTCTGCCTATTCCTTTTCCTAGGAGTGTTAGGTTAACCTGTGACAGGTCTAATTGCTGAAGTAACTGCCAAGTCAAGCATACCCATTTGTCATCACTAATGAAATCTAGATCTAACTGCCGAATTCGATACTGTGGACCATAATATTCTCTTGGCCTGGCTAGAATCTATGGTTGGCATTAAGGGGACATCTCTCTCTTGGTTTTGCTCTTATTCAACTGATTGTTATCAGTTTGTCCACATGAATAATGAATCTTCCAAGCCACTAAAGTCAAATATGGTGTACCACAGGGACAAGTGCTGGGTCCGCTACTGTTTTTTAAAAATATGCTATAGTGCTGCCACTTACGACTATTTTTCTATCGATTAATCTATCGACTATTTTACCTATTCGCGAATTAATCTAAACAATTCATTTTCTTCCTGAAAATAAAATTGACCATTTCATTTAAGTTAATTTTAACAAGAACAAACTATTTATCATTGCAGGGCATTAGATAACGGGCACTGGCTGTACAGCATTTACATACCTTACTTAAGTCCACAATTCAATAAGCAGATTAGTAGTATGCCTAAAATATTAATGAGAGGTCGTATTGTGATAACCCAAAAGTTAGTAATCTATAAATTTGGCATATCCTCATGCTTATTAAATTCAGTTAGCAGAGCACGCCACATGTGACTGCTTTGGTAAATCATGGAAGCGATAAGAACTGAAGACAAGAAAGGGACGGATCAACAGCCACAACATCTTTAAAAAGTGGAGATTGTGGATAAACAAGGTAAAAAGACAAGGTAAAAAAAAATTAATCTAGTGTCCATTTCCGTCCATTTTGGGCAGGGATAATGTAAAACACTGAGACAATGCAATGTTGTGAAAATGTGCTTATAAATAAAACTGAGTTGAAATGAACTGAATAAGCAAGGATTCCATCCCAAAACACTGCTGATTCCAGAGTATCACTCCCAGAGGATTGTGCTACTGTACCTCTCCTATCAAAACCTCACCCTTCTGCATATATGTAGAATCTATGTACATCAGCACTATAGAGAGGGGTTCAGATTAAATCAGATGCCTAATATGTTATTTGACTTTGTCTACAGATGCTGGGATTGGCCATCAGAGATGACGTTCCCTGGCTCAGATCCTGATATCCATAACGACTACACAGAGTGAACTGAACAAGCTGACCTCGCTACACGTGTCACCGGTTAATTAAATTCAAGCTCATCCTTATGAAATTAAAGAAAGTGCAACTGAAATCCAAAGAACTTACCTTGAGGTCTCTGTGCATAATTCCTCTGGAATGGATATGGTCCACCCCTTCAAGTATTGCCCGGAGTATTTTGAATGTTTTTTCCACATCTACACTCCCATAAGGATCTAAAATTTATGGAAAAGATCCTTATCACATTTACCACCCGTTTCTGAACATGTTTAGGACAAACACCATGGGTATACTCATTTATTATGCTGATCAGCCTCTACATTCACCAATGGGCCGTGGATTAAGGACCGTCAAGTTTGAATGTTACTTTTTTATAACTGATTCTATCTTTTATTAACATGTTTAAACATATTGGATCTGTGTGGGACCAATCAAGCTGTTTTTCTTCAGACAGTTTGGACTGTCCAGTGATGAGAAAACACACTTTAATCTCAATTCAGTTTCAAAAATGCAGCTTTCACCATGTACTATTTCTGAGTTTTTATCAATAATAATAATAATTAATCATCATCACCATCATAATCTATAGGTGTCTCTATAAATACAATGATAAAGTGGAAGAGCTACTAATGGGTTTTAAAGAGACAGCTGGGGGAGGTAAAGAATAGACCGTGTGAAGCATGACACTCTTACCTGATGGTGTACTGCGGCCCTGGTTCCGCTCCAGGATCCAGTCCCTCAGAGAGAGTTTGCACAGCTGCATTTGGATGTACAGCATGAGGTTTAGCTGCATCTGCAGGAAAACAGGAATATGATTAGGTGCAGTAGTCATTTAAAATGGCCAGGTGGGCTTAACATGTTTCTTATAAGCATTACAGCAGTAAATCATAAATAATTTCAGCAAAGTTCAATGGGATGCACAACTGTCATAGCATCACAATGATGAGTTACCCTGAGTGCTGGTAATACCTTTTGGGTACGCTTGTCACTGCACTGGTGACTGTCCGTATCAAAGTAAGAGTTGTTTAACTCAAACTTGCTTCTATTTGACTGGCCCTCTGTCAACGCAGATCCATCCCAATTGGCCACGGGGCAGCCATTCACCGCTGTTACATGTGGATCCCCCAGAAACACACAAGGCACAAAGTTCTCCATAGTGCTCCTGCCTTTGGGGCACACCGCCTCGCTCTGCTCTGGTGTGCTTAATAAGACGCTTCCAGGTACACCTTCTGCTGTGCTAGCTTCCTTCAGAGAGTCTTGCATGTTAGCATCTGGACAGTGGGAGCTTTCAAATACTATAGAGGAGCCATCACTGCTGCAAAAACCAAAGGAACTCATGAGAAATGGTTCTCATGCCCTAGTATTTGTTTTGAAAAAATGCATTTTTAATACAAAAGGCTGTTGATTTAAACAAGTGAAACCGCTTACTCTTTAATTGATGATGGTTTCAGGGCCGGTAAATTAGAAATGACCGATTTTGCATCTGAAAGAAAAAGTAATGGAAGTATCATGAGTAAGCTGTTAGCACGTATTTGTACACCTTCTCTAATCACTTATGTAGCATAATGATTTATTATTAATGCCGCTACAGAAGTAAGAAAACATCACAGCAATGTGAATAGGGTAAGCCGAGAATTTCCATAGTAATAAAAATAATGTGTGTTTCTGTTCGAATAAGTATAGCAGCCAAATCTCTTGCGTTGCAAGTTCAAATTACAGATACATATATAGATTTCAAACTGCCCGGGGCACCCAGGGAGCCCCAACAGGTGGCTGCCCTTCGCGGACAGCTCACTCTACAAAGAGCAAGTTGAGGGAGGCGTAAAGACAATTTCCCTACGGGGATCAATAAAGTATCAGTTAATAAGAATAATAATAATAATAATAATAACATGATACAAATTACTGTGTGTGCTGGATATAATACAGTGGTAAAAAAAATTTAACTAAAAATGTGCCCATGCAGAATGTTTGCTCACTTTCTTCTGAAGACTGCACATGCTCCATCCACGCTGTGTGATAACCCACTATGTTAAGATGCTGTACACTAGACAGTAGTTTCACCTCCCTAAGAACCTGCAACAAAAAATGAGTAAAATGATTCAGTCTGGATGATTACATGCACAAGTTTTGACCATTCAATTATTCACAAATTTGACTTTGGGCTACTCAGATTTCTGTTTCCGATACCCGGTTAACATGATAGTAATTGTCTGGAAGGCTGTCCAACCATCTAAATAAATAAATAAATAAATACACACATACATACCTTTCTACAGTCTTCTCTTGTAACATTCTTTATCAGAATTTTCTTAACTGCATACAACTGGCCATCCAATTTATTCCTTACCTATGAACACAAGACAAACTACTCTTTCCATATCCACATTTCAAGCACCTACATTTACCATAACAGTCATATCCACAGCACCTGCACTTTCTCGGCCACTGACTGTATACGGTCTAGTTTTGTGCTCCCTAGTATTGGTTTTGCACTGCCTGTGTTGTTCAGCACAGTTAGCTGAATGAAAAAGCATTCCAGAGCTCCTGCTGCACATATCCAACAAAGATTTGCGAGTCTTGAGTCTCAAACAACACCAATGACCCAGTAAACCATCAATTCGTCTTGATAAACATTTATCCATTTTTTTAAATGTCTGAAAACACAACAATACCTGGAAAACCTTTCCATACGATCCTTTGCCAAGTCGACATATTTCTTCAAACTCACTGAGGTAGCGAGATGTCTGAGCTTGGAAAAGACCATCTTTTGGTCTAAAACAAGGAAACAATACAAAATATTGCACATTTTAAATTATTTACTTAAATTATTAACCTTTGTGATAATATACACAAATGATACACATATAATTTTACACTTAAGAATAGATCCAGTGACAAATTCATACAATACAGAGCTTGAATATTTTAATACATTAATGCCATAATATCTTGCCACAAAGTCAGTGTTCCTACCTTGTCTTGAGGTTCTGAGTATCTGTATTTAAATACCTATGGTCCTAGAAGTCAAGAAAAGCACTCATTGTGTTGGAATGACAATAAAGCATCCTTTATCCTTTAAAATGAAGGATTCCACCTGTAACTGAAACATGCTCTGTGGAAGCAAATTCAAACCAAGCATGCCACATTTATGTACTACCTGGTGATAGAGGGAAGTGCTGGTCGCGTGCAGCAGCTCAGCAACGGCCCTGTTGTGCTGGAGCCTCACGGTGCTGAACTCATCGCTTATGGCCAGCGGAGAGAGCAGGTTCATCGCTGCCAAGCGCTGTCCAATCACTGAGCAAGCAGGCAAAGTATTGCAGCAGAAATGACAGATATCATATCAGGTCATATACTGCTGCTGCGTTCATGAGCATATAGATAATGCACTCTCATAAACAAAACCATTCTGAAGGGATACAAACCTTTGAAAAGCATACGTGATCGCTGCTGATCTTTCTCATAGACAAAACACAAGTGCTCTAGGAGGGAACCTAACAGCAGGTGGTTGGGAACTGCGGAGGCGAAATCCTGGATGGACAGGTACTGTTTACCAGAAATGAGCACCTCGCCATTTTCAGCAGAGTCCGAAGCTACATTAAAAAGAAGTACAGGAGGAATGTCATTTAGTTACACCAAAGGAGACTCAAACTCACTGTTCCAACAAACTGACTGTATTCCACATATTAGGATCCCATGCAGGCTGTCCACTGCCTTGTGCTCTGTGCTTCCTGGGTCAGGCTCCAGAGTCAGTGTGTCCCAATACTACATAAGTTCATAATAAAGACGGGTGGCCATATATTATGCTGTACATGATTAGAAGACAAGGCTACATACTGTCCTCAATGTACATACAAATCAAAAGTTTGTTAAAGTTTGCCTTACCTTCAGCAATGACTTTAGCAATCAGCTGAAAAATATCTTTATTCTCTTGTGCCATCGCTTTATTATATGCTACCTTAACATTCAAACGCAGCGGAACATTCAATCAGCTTCTAAATAACTCCTCCCGTTTTCGCCGCGGTGATGTTAATAAGTGAGGCTTATCAGTCTAAAACATGACCGGTAGTCCACTCCCCCTGCCCTGCCCCACAAAAAGGGCTATGAAAACATAGACAGAAGCACAATAAACAGTTCCTCATGCAGGTACTTAAATACTACACAACATTAAACTCACACAATATCATTTTTTTGTATGGCTGTTCACTGTGCAGTCTTAATCACAAACAATTTCCTCGGCCATAATAAAAGTGTTACTGATTTTGACTGACAGCTACATTAGCATGTGGTATGTGTGACAATTCAATTCGGGACAAAGACGACATAGGCTTAACTTAAAGCGAATGAAAAAGATGTGTGAAGGTTTATAATGCAAAGATAATCCAGTATTTGAATGTATGGAGACAATAACAAACAATTGCCAGGAATGATGTGTGCCAAAAGAATTACACAGTCACGACTGATACCAACATAGCGACAAAGTAAAAACGGAAAAGTTATCAGGAGATACACAGAGAGCTTCATGACGAGGGTGAGACCAAACAACCTTGAACACTATAGTGCTGCACTGTTAGAGACTTAACTCCAGTCGGGTGACTTACTGTCAAACTGAAGGTCTCCCTCGTCTTCTTTCGGTAATTCAAAGACGCTTCCACTGAATCTCCTGTTTTTGTAGCCTACATTCCTGCGAACTAGTATGCGGTCGTTACTCGAACTTTCCTCAGTCGGTTTGCCTTCACGGCCCCACATAATCTCGGTTATAACTAACACCCGACGTTCAACGAAATGTTGGTTGGTTAGCTAAGCTAAATTTAGCCAAGTAGGTAGGTCGGGTTCAGGTAGATTTAAAAAGAAAATGACATATTGTACGGGTTATTTTTAATCACTCACTCTCCAGCCATTGTTAACTACTAAGTTTCGTAAATTTTTATCGGGAAAGTTAACTATAATTTACCGGATTCAAACTCACAATTTCACAGTCAGCTAGGTCACTGTAGGCAGCCTGACATATTACTAGCATGAAATAAGGGTGTGTGTAGAACTTCCATTAAGAGATAAAAAACGTAAGACGGGACGCTTTTTACAAATTAGTGCTTTACTTGAAAATTACACTGGTTAACGACATATTTAATTCAATAATTTAAGCCACGATTGTGATTCGAGTAGCTTTCTGTTAGTCACATTTACAGAATATGATGAGTTCCACTATTTGGGTTTACACTTTTCCTTTTCGTTGAACATTTTTAGACGGTTCCTACTGTAAAATAAGACAGCATGATGAAACTTCAGTGAAAACGCTGAGCTTTCTGAATATTATTAAATTATGAGACGTTTTAGGGCAATGGAAGTGAGTTTTATGATTAAAGAAAATCGACAATAATTGATGACTGAAACCAAGAAAAGATTTATGATCTAGAAATGAAGTTAGAACTTCTAGAGTGAAGTAGCCAGGTGTTGATGGTATTTTAGTATGTGGAGGGTTTAAACCCATTTCGATAACAGGAATAATAGACAGACATTTGCGGGGCGTAGATTGGGCTGCAGAATGTACGTATGTAAATTACAAAAATTTTACAGGAGCATTGCAATAATAAGGAACGATGAGAAACTGTCTCATAATCTAACCACCCACTGCACACGCTTCATTATTTTTCAGAACTCGCTTGCACCATACCCAAGCTGTTTGCACTTCACATCCATCCATTTATCTAATTATTTCTTTATTTATATTGTCCACATGCTTGTCTCATCATTGCACATCTCCTGTAAAAGACCTTTTTTTCCTACTTATTTGTCCTTGTATCTTTACTTTTAGATGTTTAGTTGTATGTTTAATTTGCATATGTCATCAAAAGAAATTCCTTGTACTTCTCTGTACTCGGCGAATAAAAAGATTATGATTTTAATACCAGCTGCAAAACGCAATAAGACGGTATTTCAACGTAGGTTAAATTGTATGGAATAAAAAAGGCGGACAGCACACTTCCTGGCAACTGTGCATTATGGTCGCCATAAATTCAAATACGAAATACCCTTGGATTATAAACTTTTCACACGTGTTTTTTCACAAGCTCCCATGACGTCTTTGCTCCGAATAATTACATCATATGTACGGCATCTCTAGTGTGTCACACTTCACCAGCACGCAACGATAATCGTTTTGACGGTCCAAGCAGATTGATTAGCTTTGTGGAAACTTTAAAAGCGGTTGAACCCGTGGAAATCTATGGAAAATATGTATGTTTTTTTAACCTTACACCAAGCTGTTCATTTAAGTAACTAATGTTTTTTTGTGCATAACAATCTTTTTTGGGTTTTGTCTATTAATTCACAAAAACAGGAAATATGTTTAATATGCTTTTAGTAAGGTGCCTCTAGGTTGTCTGTACTCTGCAGATTTTTGTATGAAGGTGCAACATTAGCCATGCGCCGTTTCGCGTCCTATCTGTAACGATGAATGTCACTGAAAGAAATTTCTGATTCTTGCCTCCACTACAGACATATCAAAGCTGCATAAGTTGTACCTTTCACTTTTTAAGAATGGTGACAGGAACCAGGCAGCTAATTTCCAGTCGGGATCTGTATTTTATTTTATTTTTAATTATTCCTCGGAAAATATTTGGAGTAGGATTTCATCCAAGGTGTACCCCAATCTTGTGTCCTGTGTAGCCCGATATAGGATTCAGACTCCCTGCAACCTTGATACTATAGGGGTACGTTTCCCAAAAGCTCCCGTTAGCAGCTTACACAGTTGGAACCGATCAGTTGCATAGTTCAAACTATGTAAAGTGCTAACTATGCTTTTGGAAAACGTACCCCAGGATAAGCGGTTGGAAGAAGCACCTTACAAAGTGCAGCTGGGTTGCCAACCCTCGCGCATCTGGAGCGACACTCTCGCTTACAGACTAATGCTCACGCAAGAAATCTTATGGCAATTTGTATTATTCCATTATAATCCTAAAATTAGTTAAATCAAAATCGTTGGGTCAGTTTGCAAACCATACAGAACATTTACAATGTAATAAAACTGTTACATTCATGTAAATGTGTTTGCAGACTAGTCTCGAATTGAAAAATCTCACGTCCAGCTAGCTGACCGAAATTCAGCAACTCGACAAAGCACAGTAAATACTAACCAAATATTGTATTTTTTTCGCGAGTAATGGTAGATTGTTAAAATGCGATGTTTTACGGCATGATTTTCCCGTTAGACGTTAGTTTACCGTTTCCATGGAGTTTCCATACTGTTGGTTTCATAATAAAAGTTACTGTTATGTTTCGCTCATTTATATGAAAAAAACGCACTTTAAGAGATTAACGCGGTCGGCAATTCAGTCTGTACGAATTAATGATCAGAGTTTTACAAGCTAAAATGTTTGAAGTTGAATATGTAAAGTTGCATAATGATGATATAACCAATTAAGACACACATTGAACACAAAACGTCATAATTTAAGAATAAATCAATAAAGCACTATACTATACATTTGTGATTTATAGCATAACATTGATAGCGAAAATAAGGTTGCATAATACATAAATATATTCCATAAAATAAGAAAATAAATACTAGCGTGCGTAAATTTTGCTTTTATTTTGAAAAATTCAGGACCGTGACCTTAGGAAGTGAAATGTCTAACCCGCATTGTGGTAGAATGGCATGTTTATCTGCGTTTCACACATGAATCCACGAGTAATTTTAATGCTGTTGACATATTTTTCTATCTATTAGCTTAAATTATTTCGTGGAGGATTCATAGATAATAGGTAGCCATGTAGCGAATAAAAGTATTTGTAGTATTTTGTAAGTTTCGGCTAAGGTGTTATCGTTTGCTATTTAGTAAGTTAGCTGGGTTAGAGTCTGCTTATAAATTGCATGCGAAATGACAGAACCTTGGTGAGTGTTCAGGTTACAGCGCTACCGCTGTATTTTGTCCTAAAGAGCTGCAATGAGCGTTAGTACAAAATAGAGCAAAGTCCTAACTTTGTATTGATAAACTGCATTAATGTATTTATTCTAGTGTGATTTAAGCATATAAATAATTTAAACTAATCCATCTTCCAGTCGCTTAACAGTACGGGGTCAGTAATTAGCAAAACTTTATTGTTTTTTAAACTAGTTCTGAAGCAGCTCGAGCAATCAGGCCCATAGACCGGAACTCGGTGCACCAGATCTGCTCTGGACAGGTCGTACTGAGCCTGGCTACAGCTGTGAAGGAGCTGGTGGAAAACAGTATAGATGCTGGAGCCTCCAATGTAGGCAAGTATGCTACAGTATGTGGGCACGTCAAGTTCTGCACAAGTAAATAATACTAGATGTATAATTGAAACATTATTGTTTAATCTGTCAACCAGTTTTACTGTGTATCTTAATGTTTTCCTATTTTCCGTCTTTTCTATTCTGTTTCTGTTGTCATCGTTTTCCAGTTAATTATGCACAAGAACAGATGTCAACACAATTTTGTTGTACTGAAGTAAAATAACAATAAAGCTCTTTCTCTAGCTTATCTAACAAGCTTACTCATGTTTGAAAGTATTACTATATGTTTTAGCTAAGCCTAATGTCTGAAATCTTGAGGTAATGTGGTTATCCTCAAATACGTATGCTGCTAACTGCCAGATTATTTTCTTTGGTACTTTGTAGAGGTTCGATTGAAAGAATATGGATCAGAATTGATAGAAGTATCTGACAATGGAAAGGGAGTGGAAGAAGGCAATTTTGAAGGACTGAGTGAGTAGCAAAACTCAATTGAGTGTATCAATAAACTGTCAATAGATGATGTTCTTCTTTAATCGTACTGTAATGCCTATTTTGCACTCTGCTTCTTTGCAGCATTAAAGCATCACACCTCTAAACTGCAAGATTTCTCTGACCTCATTCACGTAGAAACATTTGGCTTCCGAGGTGAAGCTCTCAGTTCCCTGTGTGCCCTTAGGTATGGCTCTTTTGGACATGCCTCATTGTGTTGTCCTAATGTTATAAGTGTCACACGAAGGCTTTACTTGGGTGTAAGTGTAATGTTTATCGCACTCGTTGGATTGCCTTTAGCACCTCTTATTCCGTTCCTTTGGTACATTTACGACACATCTGTTTATTGTCATGTAAGTTGCACTATAATATTTATTTAAAAGGGTGCATATTTTATAATTATAAATTATATAATATAATTAATAGTTTTTGGGTTTGTTATGCTCACAGATAATGGGCTCACAGACAATTTCTGGTAATAATAAATATATGTGAAATATTGCAATGTTAATAATCAATTGATGTAGTGTGATTAAATCTTAAGTGTCTTTGACCCTCGAATCATGTACTTAATTGTGAGATGAATTTTGTTTTGTTTAGTATATGAAAAGTTTTATCTGTTCCTGAATTTCCTGCTTCCTTCTTTCCATTGGATATATAATATTTCTTTGTGAGAACTCCCTTGTGCTTTTGCTGTGTTTTTCTGGTGGTCTTCCTATGTGATGCTGGTGTTCGTCTTGACACTCGTGAATGTCCATGTTGGCCCACAGTGATCTGAGTGTGGTGACATGCCATGAGTCTGCCCACGTGGGCACGCGTCTCGTCTTCGATCATGACGGCCACCTGTGCCAGCGCAGCCCCCACCCTCGGCAGCAGGGCACCACCGTGCTGCTGCAGAACCTCTTCTACACGTTGCCGGTTCGCCACAAGGAATATCAGCGAAACGTTAAAAAGGTGCTGGGAAGCTTTGTGGCAAGGAAGTATGCCAGTGGCCAGCTAATAGGCAGCCTTTGGACGACGTTTGTTTTATATATAATCTTTGTACTGGGATTTGGCACGCGTTCATCTGTTTTCTGTTGGTGTTGTTTTTCATTTTAAATTTGAGTTTTTGTTTAAAAGTAAGAATTCAGTTAGAGGTGTTTCATACTTCAGTCTTTTGGTAATGCCATGACCCCAATTTTTATGCTTTTTTTTTTTTTAAAGATCAACTGAGATCGTTTTTGATAAAGTCATTTTCTTGGGGATATAATTTCAGCGGCATGATTCCTATGTGTCATGCAGGAATATGCCAAAATGATCCAGGTCCTGCAGTCATACTGCATCATCTCCACGGGAGTGCGGATAACCTGCACCAACCAGATCGGCCAGGGCAAGCGCAACGTTGTGCTTTCCACCAATGGCAGCCAAAGCATGAGGGACAACATTGGAGCTGTGTTTGGGCCCAAACAAGTGAGAAAATCACGTTTGTTCGCCATGCTTTCGTCACTTAAGAGATTGAGAATTAGAGCCAAATACAAATCTTAGTTTTTCATTATATGAAACACTTTATCCCCATTAATAATATCCCATAGCTAATATTTATCCATGCTTGGCATGTGAAGTATGGTTCAAGAGTAAAAATGATGGTGTTTCTTAATTTAATGCTCCTGTATGTCTTTGTTTAGCTCCAGAGTTTGCTGCCATTTCAGCAGCTTTCTCCCACTGAGGCTGTCAAGGAAGACTATGGTCTCAATGACACACACTTACCCACTGATCTTTATGTGTAAGTTTGGTAGCTAATTCTTTCATCTCTTCATAAAAACAATTTGCCAACCACTTTGATTTATCAGTGTCCACTCTTTATTTATAGAAATGTTGAGTACATTAACAAAGGAGTTTCTCAGTTTTTGTGAGTGCTCGATTCTTGAAAGAAATAAAGAACAACTGCAAAGAATTTCTAAGTGTGGGACGGATTGCTGTGCAGGATCTCAGGGTTTGTGTCGCGTGGCGATCACGGTGTGGGTCGAAGCTCCACCGACAGGCAGTTCTTCTTCATCAACGACCGGCCATGTGACCCCTCAAAGGTACTTGAATGACAGTACAGATGTAGGTTGTTTACGTAAGCCCATTTGTCTTTATGTTGCTTAAAACATATACATGTATATATAACATATATTTCGCTTTATTTTCAGGTTTCCAAGCTTGTAAATGAAGTTTATCACATGTTTAACAGACATCAGTACCCGTTTGTTGTCTTGAATATTTGCGTTGCTTCAGGTAAGACAGTATATCATTCTATTTCCATGTCAGGTTGAGTGTGATTATTTGTACAAAATTTTGTTCCCTGTGTCATACTGCATAATTCACTATGTGTAATAACTTCACCTAATTAGTTGGCAATTCATTTAATCAATTCATGTAATCATTTAAAATGCTTACCCCACTGTTTGTTTCAGACCGTGTTGACGTCAATGTTACCCCTGACAAGCGTCAGATCTTCCTTCAAGAAGAAAAACTTTTGTTAGCCATTCTGAAGACCTCCCTGGTAGCCATATATGATATTGGTGTAAACAAGATCGCCCTTAACCACACGAACTTGCCCATGCTGAGTAAGCAGCATAAGTGATTTAGAAAGAATTTTTCAAATTTCTGTATCTACGTGTTTGTTTAGTGTGTTTGTTTATTTTGTGTTTACAGGCATGTGTAGGGATGTTGTTCAGTCTCCTGATGTAGAACAACGTGAAACTGTCATGGAAACAGAAGTTCTTCCAGAACCATCTCTTTCCCTCACAAACTCCTCCTTGAACCTGGCCGGGCTGAGGGCTGCATTTTCATTGCACCAGGTGGCAGGTGGAAAAAACCAGCCTAACAGCAGTAAAACTAGTCCTCGTGCTCCAGCTCAGAAGAAGTTAAAGTGCTTTTTCAGCAGTGCTGACAAAAACATGATACAGCAGCCTTCTAGAAATGCACAGGACTCCTTAGCGCCATCATTTTTGAAGACCCCTGTGGCAGAAGGCAATGGAAGTGAGCTGACTGGGGACATTAACATGGACACTAACAGTGGGAGTGTGTTGTCTGAGCTGTCAGAGCAGTACTTGGGGATGGGGACTGGAGAAAATGCACTCAAATCTGGATCAGAATTCAGTTCCCCAGAGGAGAAGGCTGTTAACAATAGTGAGAGTGAGAACCACTGTGGAAAGGGAAATGAAGATCATGAATCCAAGAAGGCCTCTGTCTTTAGCGGAGCTGATCCCTGTAGACCCAACGAGCCTTGCAGCTTGAGTCCTGACACTAAAAGGCCTAAGTTTGAGGCTGTCGTCTCAGGCATGAAAGCTGCCCCCAGTGTGATGAAGCTTGATGCCCCAGTCAGCATGATAAAAAAAATCGTTCCGCTTCGCTTCTCTTTACCTGATCTAACAGATCATTTGCGGAAACTGCAGGAGCAGAGAAAGGATAGAGCTAGTGAAGAGCTGAAGTACAGGCGGTTTAGGGCAAAGATAAGCCCTGGTGAGAACCAGACTGCGGAGGATGAGCTGAAGAAGGAAATCAGGTATTATTGCAGATTTTGAAAGACAGGAAGAACATTTATGTGGTGGAGCGGAATTACTCTTTTAAAATTGGCATAAATGAGCTGCTTTATGTAATGTAAACCAATTTATGGTGCATTGGTGTCTATATGACTACTTTGCTATAGTATGTGGGAAACTTCATTTTTAACTCAAGATTTTGTAAATATACTTTGCCGTTAAAATTTTGGTTTACAGCTACTTGGAAAACACAAAAGAAAGGCTCTTCTGTGGTTGGATGATTAAATATGTTAGTCTGTTTCTGTTTCTTCCAGTAAAGACATGTTTAAAGAGATGGAGATTGTTGGCCAGTTCAACCTTGGATTCATCATCACCAAACTAAAATCTGACATTTTTATGATAGACCAGCATGCCACAGATGAAAAATACAATTTTGAGATGTTGCAACAGCACACAGTTTTGCAAGGGCAGAAACTTATAGCGTAAGTATTCTGGAGCCTACCGCATATTATATATCCATAAATGCAGTATGAGTTTGGATTTGTTTTCATCTAAACTCTGAATTTAAGTTTGCTTAAGCTGTTGAGACACCTTGATCATATTTTTGGCGATATCTGTTAAGCGCATTTCTGCTAATAAAGCAAAATTTGTTCCATTCACCTAACTGGTATACTTACGCCAAAAATGTAAAGTGGTGCGAAATAGTACTCCATCTAGTTAATTGCGTTTGTTTATTGACGGAATACGAAATATGATGTATTATAACTTTACTTCACCATGTTGATTACATTTTAAAGGCATAAACATACAATTAATTTTAAATCTTGTTGCTTGTCATTTTTATTTAATTATCATTTATGTAGTCTTCTAGTTATTTGTATTTTTTTCAGTCCACAGAAGCTTCACCTCACAGCAGTGAGTGAGACGATACTGATGGAAAATGTAGAAATCTTCAAGAAAAATGGTTTTGATTTCCTTATTGATGAGGAAGGTATCTATTCCAAAATATCATTCACAGATCAGAATGCACCTTGGAGCGTCAACATCTCTATTGACACTCAAGTCAGTTATATGTTGGCATTAGTGTGTTGCTGATGTATGAATCTTCCTTTTCAAAGCCCAAGTCACAGAGCGGGTGAAGCTGGTATCTCTTCCCACAAGTAGGAACTGGACCTTTGGACCAGCTGACATCGAGGAGCTGATCTTTATGTTGAGCGACAGCCCTGGGGTCATGTGCAGACCTTCCCGTGTCAGGCAGATGTTTGCTTCTAGGGCTTGCCGTAAATCGGTGAGAGGCAGCACTTAAATCGCTATACTGTGTATGTGCGTTAACATAGAATATTTTTAATGCGACATGAGTAATTACTGGGATTGCAATTAAAAACACTGTATGTAGAATGAGTTTATCAAGAGTAAATGAGCTAACATTAGACTAAGTAGACTATAGAATTTGAATGTCTTAATTGCAGAAAATTCACTTTTAAACCGAATACCTGTCATCGCTCTTATTATAAATTGAGTAAAATATTCTAAATTAGGCAAAAGTTCTGGTTTTTGTGTCTTCAATTTAACCATATTCAAGATACCTTTGAAGTATGAAGAGCAGCTCTCAAGCACTTTGTGATGTTTCCTGATACTGAATGTCTCCCATCGTATTAGGTGATGATTGGCACTGCCTTGAAGAACAGTGAGATGAAGAAACTGGTAGCACACATGGGTGACATTGAGCAGCCATGGAACTGTCCCCACGGAAGACCCACCATGAGGCACCTAGCCAACCTGGACATGCTCACTCAAGACTGATGCCTTTTATACTGCCACCTAGTGGCCAGTGGCCACGCTTTGAAGTGCATCACAATCCATGTTTTTATTTTGCCGTGTAACAAACATGTTGCATTAATACAAACTTTTAGTGTTTTATTCAGTTTAAAACCAAAACGTGGGTTTGCACTGAAAAAAATTAGCTGCGAAATCACCTGTAAATTTTAGTTTACGAATTATTTTGATGGCTCATCTTTGAGAGATTTTATAGAGCTCTAGTAATTTTTCTCATTCAAATATAACTAATTTTTGGTTTCTTTTTCATGTTGAATAAAACATTTATTTGTATTTCGATCCAAGTTTTTTTTATGATTGGGCATTAATCTTTGAGTATTATATTATGATAAATAACAACTGTAACATACTAACAAAAGTAAGTTACAGTGCCTGAATAAAGTAGTCAGCTCCCATCTATTTTCCCCACACTTAATAATCTCACAGTCTTGATTTATTTTTCTTTGAAATGGGAACTCCTATTTCTGTCAGACATTCATCCTAACAGTTATCACAAGAAAAGAATAATCTGCAATATTTCATTTTTGTTGAATTTACTGATGCAGCTTTTATAGCAAATATTCATTGAAAAGCACACAATTTATACCGTTTCATACTGAGACCAAAATGTTCCATATTAACCTTATTTCTTTCAAATTTCCACTCCATGAGTTTCAGCTGTGCCTATTGTGTCGGGTCTGTTGAGAGGTACTTCTGCGATTCCGCCTCCGAGCTCCTTACCCCCCGCCCTTCTTTCCCTTAGCAACGGCGTCCCGGTCGCCAGGCACGCATTGTATGTGGGGATCTCAAGTAGGAAATGGAGAAAGGAAACCAGAAAAACACAGATGAGAATCCAACAGACGAAACGCCCGGCATCAACCCCGCGCTTAGCTGCTCTGCACCGAGCGTTGTGTCGGAGCCTCCCCTGGTCCCGGAACTTCAGATCGCGGAGTTTAGTTCGGATTCCTTGGCGTCGCAGGCATCCATCACCACCAACCCGGAGTACATCGGTGCAAAGTTCTGCCCAGAGCCACTTTTCAGCAGCATCGTGGTTCAAAGGTCAAACGATTCCGTTTTACCGTAGCATAACATTTTAACATAACAATAAAGACAACTGACATGCACGTTGATTGCAGGTACGATGGAGAAATGCATGGTGACCTGTTTCATGGTGAAGGCACCGCTTATTTTCTGGGCGGTAATACGTATAAGGTACATTCATTATAAAAGCTAAGACTGCGGACTATCCTGCTTTTTCCAAAATTAACTGGACAAGTAATTTGTCGTATTTCCAAAGGGTATGTTTGCGGAAGGATACATGCACGGACGGGGTGTGTATACCTGGGCAGACGGGGTAATATATGAGGTAACTTTCACACCATTCATTATGATTATTTCGTCGTGTTCACGTTATCTTTTATGTATTTTATCACCGCATGTGTATGTCAAGAAAGAAATGAAAACTCACGTAATCGTTTTATAGATGTAGATGTGCATTATGTTAATCATGTGCTGAAGCAGGCTGCGTGTAAAACATATATAATACTGTCCTGCTTTGGCGTTAATAAGCTCGCAGGCTCATTGGCATAAAATTTTGAGTGCTGTTTTAATGACAAGGCTTAATTCTAAATTGCAGGGCGACTTCGTTCTGAATGTGCCCACGGGATATGGGAAATATGCCTGGCTGGATGGCAGCTGGTATGAAGGCGAGGTGCAGAATGGACTGCGACATGGTGTGGGAACCTACAGATGTGGCACCAAGTGCGTTTCTTACTGTGGCCAGTGGCACCATGGCAAGAGACATGGAAAGGTATTTCTGTGATCAGTGGTGGAACAGGACAATATTCAATTTTCAGCATGGTTTATTGCATTGATACCTAACATGAATATGTTAAATTAAGTTGTAGTGGTGAATGAACTTGTACTCATTATTGATGTGTAAGATATATCCATATGGATTTTTATGTACCTTTTGAGATGTTCAGACTCTTTACTAGGTTGGCTCTTCATTGTCATTACTGCTATTTGCTTATTTGTTTGTTTTTAGGGTAAAATATTCTATAACCAGGAGATGACATCATGGTATGAAGGTGACTGGGTGAACAACACGATAGATGGGTGGGGAGTGAGGCGGTAGGTGTGAAAACAAGCAGGTCTAAGGACTGATGGCATACATTTTTCTATGGCTATATGCAAATGACATATGGGAGGATTCTGTGAAGGTATATGTAATGTGGAGCTCATGGGAGTTTTACTTACAGACAGATGTTCTGAGTGCAGAATGAAAAATGATTGGTTCAGAGAGATAACCAATCAGTTTGTAAAGTAGGTGGGACCAACTAATCAGATGTCTTGTTCCCACTTCCTCTAGTTGCTTGGACTCACCTCCGCTACAATCTGATTGGTTCAGAGAGATAACCAATCATTTTTTTTTCGTTCTGCCCTTGATAATTGATAATGTAGAATAAGAATAAATAGGTAGTGTACTATATATTCTATAGAGAGAGGCTGAATAGAAAGAAGGGGTGTATTGAAGTATTTCAGCAGTATATTTGGCATATTTGTGTCAATTCATGTATATTTTGAATTATTCTGTGTTGTTACAGTTATCCCTCTGGGAATGTATATGAAGGCCAGTGGAAGAACAGCAGGAGACATGGAGAAGGCACGATGAAATGGTTGACATTGGGTCAGCGGTATAGTGGCCATTGGGAAAACGGAATCCAGGTATAGCCACTCCTGATAATGCTTCTCACTGACTGAGTGCCAGTGTAGCACATTCCCCATGCTCACCAGGAAAGAGATTTTTTTACTAGTCAAAAGTAGAACTGAAGGTTTGTCACAGTTTTCAATATAAGGACAAACTGTGGAAAGCCAACTGCACTGCATGGTTTACAGCATGGCCAGGGGACACACACATGGTTCCAAAGAAGAATCGCTGGCTCTCAGTATCCCCAGAGGAATGAGTACAACGGGCAGTTTGTGCACGGTGCGCGCCAAGGTCAAGGCACGTTCTTCTATGCAAATGGGGCGTCATATGAAGGAGGCTGGCGGGTCAACAGAAAGCACGGTCAGGTCAGCGGAATCACCTGGATTACCTGGATTCTTTTGTCAACGGCAATTCTGGCCAGATTCTTCAAAATTTATTTAAATTGATTTGATACTTCCATTGCAGGGAAAGTTTACGTCTAAGAATGGGCATGTTTCTGAAGGAGAATTTGTGGATGACCACATGGCTGAATTCCCAGCATTCTCAAAAGATGCTGTGTTGACACCAGATCTCAACATACTAAGGACTCCCACTTCTATAAGTGCAGAAAGTTAGTATACACGGTAGAAATATTGCATTTAACAGCTGATTTAACAAGCAAAAAATATTATAATAACAAGAGAGTGATTATTTCCATATTCATTGAAGGTTATGATGATTGCTTGATCATCTTTTTGGGAGCATTTTGACCACATATGTCCCCCAAATGTGTTGCTAAGGTGACTCACCCAGGGACACCTCTGGATCAGGCCCTGGGTCATCATTACTCAGCCAAGACATGACACTGGATATTCGGTCCCTGTTAGTTCAGTTCTCTGAACCGCAAAGAGATGCTGAACTCAAACAGGTCAGTGTGGTTGGCTGTAAATATAAACACTGATTCTGATTGACTGAGGGTGACACTGACTGAGAATGTGCGTTGAAATTTCATTCTTGCATACTTGTTTGCTGTGTAGTATGCGAAATATAGTATGTGATGTGAGCGAAATGTCCAAATCCTCAGTATGGTTGAGACAGTAGGTGAATGGTTCCTGGGTGACATGCTACATTCTGTGAGATTCTGAAGTGTACAAATGGTGGATGCTACGCTATCTCACAAGGACACTGGAGCTTCAAAGAATGTTGCTTGTTCAGAATATTTTTTCAAAGAGGACAGCGGAAGTGCCAGCTCTGTATATATTTAAGTAGAAAACAATATGCAGTTACATATGTTGACTGGAATATGTTTTTTTTCCATTAAGTAGTTTTTAACAGTCTTTAAGGCTTCCAACCTTCGTCACTGCTAAACATCCAGGTCAGGTTATATGCAAGATGGTGACTGCAGTATGTCCAAGAGCATGCATACTGTTTTCATGCGTACATACAGTACATACTACATTAACAGTCCAGTAGTAGGCTTCTAGTGACATTCAGCATGTACTGTGTAATCACGTGATTTTGGACTCACCCTGAGAATATTGAGCTGCTCAGTATCACTAGGCATGAATCATGATGATGGTGCTCCCTCAGAAGGGAGATGAACCTCATTGTAATGCAGTTTCTTTCTGTCCATCTGATAGATGGAGTTGGCAATGCTAAGACATGTGGCAGAGCTCAGGAACGCATACTGCTTCTACAGCCGGCTGGGCCACGACTCTCCAGACAACACCTTCCTGCTCTCCCGTTTGCAGTTCTGGCGTCTGCTGAAGGATTGCAAGGTCCACCAGGAGGGAATCACTCTGGCCCAAATGGACCGGATCGTTGGCAGTAAGTGACCAATAGGGAAGCATTACAGAGTTCAGGAGGTGCGGCCCAAACAACTGTAAGGTTGCATGTACGGGCCAGTCATCATGTTCATTTTATCTCACGACAGGTGATGATGCCCCAGAGGACATCCACTCTCCTTTTGGAACTCTGTTGCTTAGGAACTTCCTGAGCCACCTCGTGATCCTGGCCAATCACATCTATTACAGAGAGATGCCGTAAGTGGCCTTGTGGAGGGTCATGGGGAGCCAAGGGTGGTGGCTACCAGTGACTCATAAGATTCTTTTTATTTAACATTTTCAGATCATCTGGCAACATGATTGTGACCTGCTTCTCTAAACTAATGGAGGATAACATCCTTCCGAATGCAACAAATGTTAAGGGTATCGCACATTCTTAACTCACACAATATTATAAATACATTCATCTGCTTTTTAGTTTCTAAAGCAATGCAACGTCCAATTTGCCTTTATGATTTTTGTGTTGGCACTGTTGTGGGCATACGTTCCGAAAATAAATAATGTAAGGCAGAAATGCATTTTAAAACGGTACACCTATCCTAACAAACATCATAGCCTAGCCTATAGCCTACCTTAAAAACATTCCTAAAACACTTACACTAACCTAAAGTTGGGTAAAATCATTAACACAAAGCATATTTTATAATAAAATGTTGAAAATCTCATGTAGTTCACTGAAAGTGAAAAACATTTACTCATTCTAAAGTCATAATATTGTGACACAGACCATCGTAACCTAGAGAGCATACAGTAATTATTACTGAGCACACACTTCTCTGCAGATTTGAAAAACAAAGTTGGAAACAAGTTACTTCAGTTTGAAATACTGAAGCGTTTACATTAGGGGGACATGGACTTAACTAACGGTTAGCTTAATTGTGTGAGTGATATGTATGTATGTATGTGTGTATGCAATTTGTTTCTAAATGTTTTGTTTCGTGAATCCAGGTATTCTTTTCTCATACCCCCTCCATTCTGCGGTGGCCTCTCATTATGTGATGAGATGCTGGGAGATCTACCAATACTTCTGCAAGCAATATTCCAGGGCCCTACGTAACCTTACCTTAACCATGAGACACTTTATCTGGATGCTCAAGGTACCTGCGTAGGTCAATTTGGGGACACTCATAACTGATGAAGTGTGTTAAAGTTTCACCATGTTCACTTTGAGGTGTTCAGAGGATTGAGAGGTATTGTGAGATTTTGAATTCAGATGCTACTTACTCTGCAGTTCTGACTGAAAGAAGTCCTCCCACCTAAAATATATCTTCAGACTTTGTTGTTCACTTACATTCTCTGGCCACTGAGTGGCATGAGTTGTACATTTAGAGAAGCCTTTTTGCACACGACTGTTGTATTGAGCTGTTGTTGTTGCTTTGATGGCCTTTTCCTTCGCTTTAATGAGTCCATTTTCTTCTCATCTCTCTCATTAACCACACACACCACTGGCTAGATTTTTGTTCAACACACCATTCTCTGTAAAACTGTAGTGTGGAAACTGGATGTTTCTGAGTTGCTGGAACCACTGCGCCATCAGCAATAATCACACCAACAATCACACACAACATCTGGCATCTCAGCCAGATGTTTCTCCAACAGAGGCCTGGAGAAAATTACTGGCACTCTCCACAATAGTTGACTAGTTTCCTGTTTGTTTCGGTTTGATATTGATTTGATTAAGATTTAGTTTTCATGAAAAGCATAGTTTTTGTTAAGGATTTTCCCAGAGAGTCCACTTCTGCAAATATTACATTGGCAGGTCTCTGGCATTTGCACATAACCCCATCACTGTTAGCAGAAATAACAAATGTTACATTTTGTGCTAGTGCATTCAGTAATAGTGGATTTCTCTGGCTTCACTGCTAGGACCTGAATGTGTATGATAACAAACTAACCACAGGAAAAGTTCTCGAGATCCTGTTTGCCGAAAGCCTTCCACTAGAAGATGTTTCACATGGGAACCTGGATCTGGAGGCAAGCATTTTATTAAAGAACATCACAGTCAAAAATGTGAAGCTTCTCTATGATTCATACTTTAGTTATTGTGTTTTGTGTAACAACTTTAAATAGCTACCCATATCAAAATACCTAAAAAATGCCACATTGCCACAAATGCCATTGCGTTACTGAAAACTGTAAAAGAGCCCAGGTTTACGACGATAGGGCCAGTGTAAAATCACAGGCTTATGTTGAACACCCACCATATAGTTACCATCTCGGCCATGTCACTCAGATGACGTTCCTTGAGTTCTTGGAGGCCCTGCTGGGCTGTGCAGAGGTGAAGCAGCCTTATACAATCGAGATCTCCCCCAAACATCTGTCTGAGATAAGCAGGCAGGGAGAGACAGGGGCAACCCCAGCGAGTAAGGAACACTGGGTCGACCCTGCTCATCTGCTCCAGGGACCCTCATCTCTGGTGGGTCTTACTCATCCACTGTTACATCTTTCACCTATTATTGATTACGGAAGAAGTCGAATTTTTTTAACAAACCAGTCAAGTTTGATGAAAAAAGGATTGAAAATTGATGTTTGCTTTATGTTTGTATTGCTAGAATTTGGCAGAATGCTAGCAAGTTATTACTAGAATAACATGTCTGATGATGATGATGATGATGAAGAGGCAGTTTTCATATGCTTGTAAATAAAATAATTTCCAACAAAGATGCCTTTATATTTTTAAATCATTACCCAGTAACAATATCTTAAATTTCAATAATGTTTACGCCTTATTCAGAAATACGTGTAATGAAACTCTTTAATTTTCCTATTCAAAGTCTGGAAAATCCGGAGATGTTTTACACCACCTCTCCACATTTGAGGAGAAGGACAGGAAACAAGGTAAATTGCTTGTCAGAAGCCTTAAAGCAGAAACAGGCTCCATTTTCACTCAGTAAGCTGCAGGTGACTGCGGGGCCAAACCAGGGCACGCTGTGCGTTTGTTTGGATGTGTCTTTGCTTATGACTCGCCACGCATTTGCATACCAATCCCATGCTTGCATGTCCTTCCATGTGCATTTGCGATCCAGAGGTAGAACGCGGTCCTGCCCTCCCAAATCTGGACACAGATTCATCTGCGGGGCTGGAAGGCGAGCCAGCGGCTGCTCTGACGTGCTCCATGCCGGCTTTAGAAACGCGTTCGTCCATTGCGCCTTCACCCAGAGCAGGTACCAGCAGATTACTGCTCAGCTCCTCCTGAAATCTCCTCTTACAAAACAGGCCCTTATATTTCAAATGAACAACAGCAAGAAAATTAATAGTACTAAATAATTATGGGCATAGTGTGGAGTATGACATTAAATTTAATTAATCGAATGAAACTATATCTTCATTACATTGAAAAAACATAAAGAAGACCAATTTTGTTACATGTTGATATGGACAGTGTCCAGCACAAAAAGAAATGTTTTTTTAGCATTCTTCTAATGTTCTCGATATAATTGATTACTTGCTTTTGTATTCAGATATGTCTTTTCCTCAAGCATTTTTATATACTCGTGCTATTAGTCTTCTTACTATTACCATTTGCTTATAGGACAGAGGGACACTAGAGGACATCACTGCACCATAATTGTGCCGCATTAAAGAACCAGTCCTATAATGAATTTGTAATAGATACAGCTGAATTATTGATAAGTTTGTTTTAGTTTCTTTTTGAAATATCTGTTACTTTAAAAATTGGTTTGTTCCAGAGCCAAGTGAAGAGGCTGGGACAGAGTCGGAGAGTGAGCAGACGCTCTGGGCCAGCAGGATCCACCTGTTCTTCAGAAATACCTTCTTCCCAGCGTATGAGCGCAGGCTGCTGCTGGACAGGGAGGCAGAGAATGAACGGGTGAAGAAGGAGCAGGTCCAGATCACTCCTGCCAACACCGCAGAGGCTACCGGGAGCCAGTACTCTCTGTAGCATCCATACTTCCATACATCCACCCATATACCCCTAGAGATACTGTTCTCTGCTTTCACTCTAAAACTGTAAAATACATGTCTAATTTCTACATACTAGGCAATGTCCGACTCAGCTGACATCGGACACAGGGGAACTGGACTGTTAGTTTTAATGGTCATTCCGTGATAATTAGTAACAAACAGAAAGTGATATAAACCCACTAAAGTGTTGGTAATGCGCCACTGAAATTCCATGCCACCCTCTGCCGCCAGAACTCTGCGCGTTTACCTAACCGAGGGTGTGTCGTGCTGGTCTGGTACACAGAAAGGACTTACGGAATTGTAGCCCCCAGGATAAGGTACACCCATCTATTTCATAAATTGTTTTGCTTAAGGCCACCAGCACCAGGGAGGCTAACGTATATTTAGTGAGGATAAGGGGGTATTTTAAAGGTGAAATGTTCAGGCATCAAAAGTCTGGAGATCAGTTGCGGATGCCCCAGTTTGTCCAGCATAACAGCAGTCCATCTTGGAGGGATGAGGTTAAAATTGCGTAATATTTAAGCATGTAAATAGCTCAAGGTCGGTTGGACTTTTACACAGCAAAATTGAATTCATTTCTAGCTGACATAAAAACCAATGTGTGGATTGACCCCAAGGTCACGTAAGCAGTATAGTGTGGAGTCTGCGTTTGCCTTCCATGGACCTGGTGCTCTTCTGGGCCGGTCTGATGAGTTCAGGTTTTGCCTTGCTGATGTGATGAATAACACAGAACAAACCAGCAGACGGTCATGAGCCAGAGGGTAACAGCTCTTAATCAGCACAGGTGCGAGAGCCAATCCCATGCAGGCCATCTGCAGGATTTCCTGCTGAAGCTACAGATCTGTGGGCATAGCTCTGGGAAGGGTGGAGCTAGACTTAGAAAGTTCTGGGAGGAAGAGGTGGATGAGAGAGGAGGAGACCCTGTCTGAGCCTTGGTCACATCAGTCTTGCTCATCAGCTGGTTCCTGTCCAGCAGTTTGGAAAAATGCTAAGAAGTTTGAACAAATACCCCCCTTAAAAAAAAAACATGTGCTTAAAGATTAGCAGGCATTTTTAATTGGACCTAAATAAGATTTTATTGTATATTTTTATTAAGCAATAAAATCAGTTGTTTCCCCCCATAAAATACCAGTGGACAGAACTCAAGGGCTCCATCCAAATGTACGAGAAGTCAAAGGAAAGGATAATTTTTTAAAACAAATATTTACAAGAATATCTGAAGGAATTGAGTTGCATGAACGCAAAGGAAAATTAGAATCTCATGGTTTATTTAAACTTTGGGCTGTTTACAAACCACAGATTTTTGAGATGATGGCGTAAATTACCACAAGACAATCAAGGCCATAAACAAAAATACAAAGTTTGTGCATGTCCACTGAATTTTACAATGAACCTCAATGGAGGAAAAGGAACAGTTAATTGAAAGTTAAACAATATATATATTATTTATATACAATTGAAAAATAAATTTGAGTACATTTTTGATATTACAGTTAATTACAAGGATGAAATACCATTTACTGGTTAAATAAAAATCTAAAAATTGCATGGTGTGTTTTTCTTATACAATGCAATTATTGCATTACAAACTATGCTGTTTTCTCAGCATATCTGCCAGTTACATAAATAGTGTTGAAGAAACAGTCCATATCTTTTTCAAGTCTTCGGTCAACATCACTGTCACTTTTTAATCCAAAAAGAAAATGTTATTGAATTGAGTAGCGCACAATCTTTTCACTTCCTCTGTGGGGGAAGAAAGAAAAAGAAATCGTATTTAGGATTGGTATTCACACCGCACATTTGGTCCATCAATGCTACTACTCGTATCATACAAATAAAATATCATTATTAATCATGGAAAGTAAAATGATGTATATAAATCCCAATGCCCAGGTCCTGGCACGGATCCCAGTGGGATAAGATCCCACGGCTACAGCGGGTCTGGAGCAGAAGTTGAGAAATGGTGTAATTTGATGGGATTAGCAGCCCTCTAAATCATGTAGGAACAAAGGTAGCAAGGAAAACTCAGCACACGCCACCACAAAAGTGACATGTTAACCTGTTAAAACATCCTTGCCGAGAAACCACAGTTACGTCAATTAGTTGAAGCAGCACCTGGGTATCATTTATGAATCAAATTACATCCTAGCCCCGCCCTCCATTTCCTAGAGGAGTGTTAATGAGACGTACCATTCACTTCAATCAAATTGGCATTCTTCTGATTCAAAATCACGTAGAGCTCTCTCTGATCGGACTTCTTGCCAACAACCCAGTAGTCAGTCATTGCCTTTACGATAATTTCTTCATCCTCGTCAACCCTATACAAAAAAAACAAAACACCATGCCAAGGTTACTTCAAGATCAATGCACGACAGATATATCCAGAAACTTGGCCCCCATCCTGCGCCTTGGGCCTTCCTGTCAGAGGTCCACTACCTTTAAAAAGCCCCGCCAGGCCAGCCTCACCTGACAAAGTCAGCATGGATGTCCCCCAGGATCTTCATGAGGTCAGGGTGGACGGAGGTCAGCGACACGCTGGCAGTTTTGCGCATGTGGATGGTACTCTTCTCGGCCAGGTTCATGTGGTTGAAGTAGATGAATTTGAACTGGGGTTCCTTCTCTGGCCTGCATAGGTGGAGATTTTCTCATTCGAAAAACAGCCTAGCCAAAAAGAAAGCTCTAGGACAAGACGCCTAACACTACGACCTCCCTGGCCAGGTCTGTGCTCCCCTTCCCGCATTAGCTCGAATCAAACGTGATTATCTTAAGCCAGGAGAACATCTTGCTTCCAATATTACATTATAACGTCCCAAGTACCATATAGTTTTACACCTTGTAATATCTCACTCTTGGGCACAAAATTCTGTAGCATTAAACTTCTGATGTAATATTCTTGTTGAGAAAGCAGGGAAATTTATTAGCTGGTGTCATTTGTACGGTAATGTTTGACTAATTTATAAGGATGAGCTGTAGGCCACCTGGTAGGTGATCCCTGGGCACCATCACTATCACTTTAGTCCAAAGCCAAAGAATGTCTGACATCTGCTGTGATGTAAGCCCACTGTGTATCTGACACATGCTCAGAACAAATCACAGAGCTTACAACTATATCTGGTCTTTTTCACCCCAATGACTTGGCTGCATGCATCTGTTGTGGGCAGGGAATGGTACACGCATTAAACTTTCAGTTAGGATGATGTGTAAGAGGAGCTGCTGCTCTAAACAGTGAGAAAGGCACCAGTAACAGGCAGAGAGACTGTGTGTGTGTGAGTGTGATGTGTAAGGGGAGCTGCTGCTCTAAACAGTGAGAAAGGCACCAGTAACAGGCAGAGAGACTGTCTGTATGTGTTCATCTGATCTGCTGTAGGTACCTGCAGTTTGGCTCAGAGCCATCAAGCAAAATCAGACACTGTTTAATTAGCCATTTTTTTCTTCATCATGATTAGGGGTAAAAATGTTTTTAAAGGGCAGAATTTGATTGCGGCTGGCTAATGAGAAAAGCTCCACTGTGTGTTGGGGCATGTTCCATCATTCTGACTTCAGATTAAAACACACACATCTCTCATACTGCATTCATGCTACTGGTGATATTAGCTGCAGACCTGTTTAGAGACGAAAAAACGTTGAACTGGGGGAAAAGAAATAATTATATATTGGATAACAGATTAATTAAAGAAATCTGAAGTCGTTCAGCAGACAGTGTTCACTGCATTCTCAGACATCCCATAATCTGACCCTGATATCCGGCGGTTGATGTTGTACTGCTCGCATATGTCTGACGCCAGCAGTGTGAGCTGGGGTCCCACCAGGCCATCCAGCTGCTCGCAGAACTCACGGCCTAGTTCTTCAGAAGCTGCAGGACATGGGAGAGTCCATCAATGCAGGCCCTCACTGCGGACGGACGGCCTGGCCAGTGTGGCGCACGCGTGGGCATGCATGCAGGCCGTGTTGGGATGGACAGCTCTGCCACAGCTGGAGCCCCCAAGAGACTTAAATACTCACCGCTGATCATGAAACAGACAGCAGCACTCATGGCCTGCGAAACAGGACGGAACAACTGACCGTCAGACAGCGGCATGGGGCAAGAGATCTTCAAAATATCTCAATCCAATTAATACTGGAAAGTACGAGGATTACACACATAGAAATTCAGGTAACATTCTTCATATGAACAGGTTAAACCAGTCAAGCTGTTATTCTATAAAACTACAATGAAGTCCTTCCTGATTTCATCAAAAGAACTACAGTAAAATAAGTTGAACTGTTACTGGACCGAAGGACGACACAGGAGCCAAAACCCTCCTGAACTAAAGCATCATCTCTTGAGACAAATTATGGAAACGTGAATCTGGAATCTGGAAATATCAGCAGTGATGTGGGCGGGGCTGGGGTGGGCGGGGCTTGAAGGGGGGAATAAGATGAGACAAAAATCTCCAACCCATTTCATGTCACCGCTACGAGTTAAGTGAACATTTTCATCTGTTAGAGACATCTATGCTCACCAATAATTAACAAAAGATTGTGTGTTCTTTTTTAAACATGCCAAAGTCACGAAAGCCTATTTGAGGAATTCTGGGGACATTTCCACATTCAGTTTCAGGATATAATGGAGATTCTACCTTATAAACAATCAAGTGAAGCTCCTCATAGCCGCCGCTGCTGGTCACAAATATTCTGGGAAATCTGAATTTCGCGTCAGGGTCTTTCAGATTTGTGGGTCCTGTAAGAAATCTTTCAAAAGAGGGGAAAGCTTTTCACAGGCTTAAAAATCACTTAACCAAAATAACAGTGGAGGGCAGAATCTTGTAGCTAACATGCTAAATTGAAAGTGCAGAGAAAATACTCTACATGTTTCTCCTCCATATACTTCACATATAAGGAAATAAAGTAAACTGTTCACAACAGCTTAACTGCTAACAGTACTGAAAGAAAAATCAACTATAAAATCAACTGGGTCCAATCTAAAGAGCAGCAATCAGAATTTGTGTTTTCTTGCCATTGCTAAATGGGGGAAAAATTCTGCTGAAAAGTCAGGTCATTTGTGGTCACATTTTCCTCCCAATTACCATAAATTATCCATTTTGTGTGTGTAAAAATAAAAAATAATAGGTAAAAATAATGGAGTTCAGTGGTGGCTCAAGACAACAGAGTGCTGAGAGGCTTTTATTGAAGCACTGAATCCATTTCCTCAGTTTCATTACCTACAGCGTAAACTCTTATTATATTGTGTTACAGATTTTTATGAGTCTTCGAAAAACTGATGCTAAAGTCTCCCACACAGGCCCAATGAAACCATTTATAGGACAATCTACGTTTTACATCTAAAATAGAGAAACCCAACTGGTTGACATGGTATGAGACTCATAGCTGATCTGTTCTGTAGGACCAGAGTGACCCTTTTCAACATTCTGTTTAGCTTTACAAGATCAGGTAGTTACAGGGCCAAGGTGACTGATGGCTGGATGTAATTTAAGCTTTGTGAGTAAAACGGCTGAATCATCTTTCATCCCAACTCTTGGCTAAAACCCCCATGTCCATCACCTTGACCCGGTTAGCGGTCTGGGCTGACTGTCAGTAAGCAGGAAGGAACCAGCAATTTGGGATAATGAGAAAGACTTAGAAGAGTGGAGTGTCATGGGGAGGAAAAGCCAAAGGATTCGTGCAATTACAGTCTTTAAAAATACTGCCAACGTGATTTTACGAAATGACGTTCGCGTGGAGATCTTGGGTGTCATTCTCCTTATGGAGACCTCATCTTAGGCCACACAGTCAGAGGAGGAAGAGGCTTAGCAGGTCACAGGGATCACCGCTGAATCTTATGGTGTGACCAAATGCAGCCCGTGCAACCTCACGCACTGGCGTCTACGTGGGAGTGCCTTCCACATAATCTCAGTCTCCGTTCGCCTTGCCTGCCCGACCTTGGTCCAGATGATCTCCCCGTTGCGTTATATGCTTCCAGGGTTCATTTAGGACAGTACGCGCCGTTCCTTCCCAACCCTCTTGGGCACTGTTTTTGTGTGCGTCAACAGTAGGGTCAGACACCCAGGGCTCTGACCAAGGGTCTGACAGGCACACCTGGGGGGTTGGGTCAGACCAGGTTCCCTAGGGATTGTACCAGGGCACGGTGGTCACATGGGCGTGTGTATGTGTGTGGGGGGGTGTAGGTGCAGGAAAATCCCTTTCTTTTTGTGAATAATCCGTAAAGCTCATTATAGCCAGCCAGCCCGGAGCACGTGCTGTCATGCATGATCATAAATCTACCATGAGTACAACTGGTTTTTTGGGTACCAAACTGTCCTCGATTCATTTAAACACCTCCAAAACCCCTGACTTACCCCTTGCCCACGTATGCGCTTGTGAACTCACCTCCCGTAGTGCAGCAGGTTCCCAGCCACCTCCGGTCTGAGCGGAGAGTCCCTGCCTGCAAGCTGCCTCACGGCATGACAGAGAGCGGGCGAGTTAGCGAGCACGCCGCCCGACCGTCACGCCGCAGCCTGACCTGCCGGGACCTCCTAACCTCCCTCACACTCACAGAGAAACATTATCCAAACAAGGACTCTCTGTACATTTCCATGTTCAACACGGAAATAATGGGATGAGCTGCTGAACCACATCCGATCATCAGGTACGCCTCAAAATCAAGTTCAAGGAATTCCTCCAATACCCTGGTGCCTCTTTACATTCCCTAATGTTCTTCTGTTGTACTTCTGGTCCATTAAAAGTCTTATTAGGGTCTTGCTTGGCTAGAAGGACCTGGGCATTCACTGGAAGCTCAGCCAAGCTGCACTTATGCCAACAGAACTCCTTGACAGTACCTATGTTTGTAATGTGCCATTTGCCTGACTTGTACGTCGCTTTGAATAAAAGCGTCTGCTAAATATGTAAAATGGAAATATGACAGGCAAAAAGAGACCATCATGTTGAAAATGAGACCTGTGCTGCGTTACGCCCGGAAAAGGCAGCTCGATTCACTGACATCACTGCATCGCTCCCGCGCTGCACATCATCAGCTGCAGCAGAGTAGTGCCCTGCTCTGCTCTATTTCCTGAAGGGCGGTGAACCCCCCCCCCGGGACACTGTGCCTCTGACGCAGGCCTGAGGTCCCAGGTGAGCAGCTGCAGGCGTGCCTCACCTCCGGCTCAGAGTGCCTGGGAAACAGCGAGGTGGTCAGGTACTTGTACAGGATCCGCATGTCATCTTGCTCCAGGCCGCTCCTGGGGAAGGACACGCAGAGCGCAACCTTCAATTTCATCCCGCCATGTCTGACGATATGACCACGTGCGGACACAACAACAGCGTGACCCCGGAGAACCCATCCTGGCAGGGAGGGACAGGCTGAGCTGCTGACACGCTCCGTGTCAGGGGCATCGCTTACTGCTTACTCACATGTTCCCCGCGTTGCCTTTTTCGGCTCCATATATTATGCGCTGCTCGGCAGAAATTCATCAGAAATATGAGTCATCACTCAAGGTGAGCGTGAGGGCATCCCGGCAGCCATGGGACCCGGGTGCAGCTGAGCACGTGCCTCCGTCAGCTCCCCCCCCCCCCTTTCATTTTTACGCATCGTGGGTATAGTTGGATACAGGGGGATGCCGCATACCGGCTCCTGAGAAATGGGAAACCTACTGCAGCACGAGCAATGAGCGGCAGCGTCTCAAGAAATACTTGGCTGAATTATGTAAAAGCTGTGAAACTAAAATAAGCTACTTCATTCACTTGTGATGAAAACATCACAGTGAACAATGGAATAATATGACAGTGTGATTCCGCAGCATAATTATAACAGTAATGAGGTATAACAGTAATGAGGTGTCTTGTCAAGTGCCTGGGGGCAACTGTGTTGGGAAAGGCGCTATATAAAAAACACTGCAATTTAATTGAATTGGCAGTGCTGTCCCTCAGCATCCCACGATTTTCCATAAATTTAGTACTTCTTCTGAATCGACCCGATCCTGTTTATGCCTGGAAAGCAACACGCGTGAATTATATTGTCGCCCCCTCACCACCCCCCACCTACGCCCTCCCAGGGTGCATCTGTATAGCGAGAAACCTACACATACACCACATGGCCAAATTAGCACCCGGCGGTGCCAGTGAATCTTTTAGTCAAACCAGTGAGCAGCTGGAGGTAGTCAAGCATGCCTCTTATAAACAAACAGAACAGCCAGCCAAAGAAATACTGGCAGACTCACTTCCTCGAGCTACAGAATAATTAGAGGTGCAGTGGGTCAATGTAGAACACGACACAGGCCAAAAGTTAGGTGACCCCATTAATGACCACTGGGCCCTTGTTAGAGGAAGCACTTTTACTGGCTGGGGTCGCCCTGACAACTACGTTAGATGCGGCTGAGTCCCGGGTCAGCGCCCTCTGCTCGCCAACCCTGCCCAAAGCTTTAAGCAAACACAGGCGGATTGCCAGCGAAAGAGTGGGCTTTACGCCAACCCTACCAGATGAGCTGGTCGTTGTAGAGGAATGTCGTGTACTTGATCAGACTCAGGCTCTCCTCCACCCTGTTCACAAAGGACTGTATCTTCAAGTAGGTCATCTTGTCTAATGGGAAGAAACTGATCCCACCAAAGACATCCAGGAGGTCACAAGACTGAAGGTGTAGAGTTTGGAGATACTGGAGACAAACAGGAAAGTGTCAGCAGTAGGTACGGGAGACAATAATGCTTATCACTGACTTTAAACAATGCAACAGTGATCAATTTTATGGCACGGGTGTTAGCAAACAACCCCGTGCACTTCCACCCCAAAGAGCCCTTGACCATAAAGTCATAGCAGGAGGTAACGTGAAGGCAGATAAGGTGACGCATCCGGGCAGAACTTCTTTTTAGGGGTTTCCCCTTAATTAGAAATTAATTATTCAGACAGGTAAGTACACCAAGCAGAAATTTTAGGAGTGCAGGAAAGCCTCCCTGAGTGCGAATGATTAATGCTGACACACTTGACACAGCTTTCCAAGCGAAACGCAAGTCGGGGAACAAATTACAGGTGCGCACTGCGGCCGCCCAGTACGAGGCACGGGTCTGCCGGGTTTATGACAGAAAGAGAGCACGGCTGCCGGCAGGATCGTGCCCTCAATGCTGCACAAGAAGGAGCTCTGGTGTGGCAGCCGGTGCGAGGATGATTCCGATAGCGATATGGAAGCCGGACCCCCCCCCACACGGACGGCAAGTTACACTGTCTGCTGCTGAAGGTCCTCCTCTCAATTGTCATGCTTTCCGTGCTCTAAATGGGTCAGTCCACTCGATATAGGTGCAGGAATAACCTGTCATTCCCCCAGCCGCCAAGACCAAGAAGTCTAACACCTGAATTCAGGCCGGCTCTCTAAGATTTGCCGTAAAATCAAGACAGAGGCCTTCAAAAACGAGGCGGTTACCCTGTAGAAGAACTTCTCCAGTTTCTGCGTGAGGAGCTCCACTGCTCCCACCTCCATCGCCCTGCCAAAGGTGCCGTTAAAGAGCTGGAGAGAGAGCAGGCGGCGTTAAGGGGAGGGGGGCGGCAGTCACACTCGCTTACAGCTATGTCACCAGAACCACCATGCCCAGATACCAGGCCCGTTTGGACTTCAGTACACAGCAAGGAAAGACAAGCTCAGTGATGAGCACAGATGAAATTATTACCCATGTGCTACAAGTTCTCCCATAGACAGCCAATGGTTTACTGCTGGAGAGCTCCAGCTCAAACATGCTCCCATGGTTTGAAGCATTCATTTAAAACCGAGTGATTGCAGGGCTGTAGTCAGATCCCTTAATCTTTATGTCTGAGACTGGTGCATACAACACTTAACCCCAAGTCTGCCTACAGGCCCTTCATACCAGCCAGGACCCAATGTGCACAGAGAGGTGGAGAGGAACTCATGTAGAAGACACCGGCAGAAACCTCCCAACTAGAAAACAGGAAGGTGGCGCATGTTAAGCCAGCATGAAATGAGCCTCACCTTGTACATGCTGTAGCACTGCTCCAGTACTGCGCTATAAACATTATCCTGGAAGATGAAATGCGACAAAATCAGCCCAAAACAGGTCAGTAGAACACATTTTGTTTTGGCAGTATCTGCCAAGACCTGCTTTTGCATTCAAAGGTTCTACCCTCATGGCTGCTCAGCGCATCAGTTAAGTGAAAGTTTTATTCACAACATCAGCATCTTCTAAGCTCTCCAGCCTCACGTTTCCCACCATCAGCCAACAATGGGACTATGCGCCGAGGGACCCCAGCAGCCGGGGGGGGGGGGGGGGGGGGGCCCCACGGGAAACAAGCCAAAA
>JAODLD010000101.1:17332880-17362336 GCA_026781065.1 Mormyrops boulengeri | reverse complement strand
AAGTTCATTAAACAAACAAAACAAAACAAAACGAAAAAAGCCGCTGGTCAGTTGTGCAGCATGACAGCCACTAGAGTCACCTGAGGATGTGAACAGGCTGTGACATGCTCGCGCATGTGTGTCAGGACTGGGTACTATTTCTAAGGTGAGGTTGAAGGCATTTTTAATGACTTTTACTAAGAATACCACATTACCCTCCCTGCTCCAAAACCACATGGAAGGATTTAGTGTGTCCATCACTATTAATAGAAATTGACAATCCCACATAGCCCGTCTTGTTTAGGAAGTTAAGGGCTTCTTGTGGGGGTTTTCCACTGCCATATAGACCAGGCCATACCCAACCTGTGACACAAAGAGACACTAGTTACAGCTCGGTTCCAGGTCACTCCCATTTTCCACTGCAGAAAGTTCAGTTCGGTAAAGATGTTGCCGGGTTTGGAGAGCGACAGTGACGTACAAATGAAGAGTTGCTTATTAATTGCTCACGCCGCCTAAATCATGATTTACTATGTGCCGATTTCTGCTAGCACATCTGTGAGAATCACATTGTTATGATAGCATCAAACACTAGTGGAATTAGCATTAGCTTTCATAAATTTACATTACAAATCCATTCCATTCAGCCATTTTTAAGTAGATTGGAAATTTTCAAGTTCTGAGCTTTTGAGAATGCATCAATGACATATCTGAATGTCACATTACTAATAATGGATAATACACTGCCTGGCCAAGAAAAAAGTTGGGCCGCCTTTAACTCTGATTGTGGTGCACATTCGTTAATGCATTGTTTCCATGTGCTTATGCAGCATATCAACATGTTTTTTCATCCAGATTTGCATTAACTTCTCGTCAAGATCTTGTATTGATGACAGGTGCGTTGAACCACTCCGTGAAGTCTTCTTCAGCATCTCAAAGACTTTCAATGAGGTTAAGGTCGAAACTCTGTGCTGCCTAACTCACGTGTGAAAATGATTCCTTGCGCTCCCTAAACCACTCTTTAGTAGTTTGAGCCCTATGAATCTCGGCATTATCATCCCAGAATATGTCCGTTCCTTTAGGTAAGAAAAAAATCCATTGATGGGATAACCTGGCCATTCAGCAGATTCAGGTATTCAGCTGACTTCACCTTATTGCTGCATAACGTTGCTAAGCTTTAATAAAGATGCTATCATTGGCTTTTAAGTACCTGCTGATTAAATTTTTTTTGGCCAGGCAGTGTATATAGGATATGCCCTTTTGTCCTTCAGACAATCCACGCATATTGACGCAGATCACTGGCATCTCCATGCATTTTGACCAATAAGATATTTTCCATGTTCCCATAAAAGTCCCCAAGAGCCACATAAGACTGTCTGTCAATGAAGTGTAGGGAGGCTCTTCTAGTGTGGCCCAAAATACAACAAGCAGGCTGCAGCATGAACACATTACTGGCCATTCCAACCATCTGCATCTCTCAGTGGAAGAGGCATGTGTCATGAAAGGGCAGGTTGAGGAGCGCAAAGACAGAAGTTGCCTCAGGGGTCTATGGGGACGGTCATAGGGATGGTCATGTGAGCTGCAGAGTGCAGTGGTTCGACCCCATGAAAACAAGAGCTTCTGTCATCATGGCCTCACATAACAAACAGGATATCCAGTACGACCCGCACCAACGCTAACGCGGTTACCAGTCTGCCTTCCATACCTGGTAAACTGCACGATGGCTTCACATAATCCCACATTGCGGATTTTCTCATTCTTCTCAACCTCGCTAGGATGGTAAAAGAGGATTTTCTTCTCTTCCTACGAAGAAAGAGACATCGCAGAGGAATGGCATTAGAGTTTTAGGGGTAGGGAGCAGCGAAGCTGATGTTAAGCAGTAAGCCTTTCTTAGAACAGCATTTCTGATTATTAAATCTTTTAGGAATGGATAGACCTGTACCTCTCCCTCACGGGGCCCAAATTTAGGGTTGTAGATGAAAAAACTAAGCAACGATGGACTGTACTGTTTCTCTTGCATTCCTGTTGCCATTCTGGGACTAGAAAAGAGAAAGAAGAAGAAAACTTTTGTCCAGGCCTTGACTGACATGTTTGTCACCACAAACGCACAAATGTCTTACCTTATCATAAGCATTAGTGTGATTTTGCAGTGGAAATGTTCTTCTCTGTAGTACACCGTGATAACATGCCATGTACCTTGCAATGCAAAGAATAAATGTGCTTCAACAAAAATAAAAAAACATCCATCCATAACCTTGACTCAATACGTTGCTTTAGCTGGCAGCATTGTTCGAGAGCTCTACGATTTTTTCTTCTATTTCTAGCTAATCGTTGTACTAAACATTTTTTCATTATTCATTTTTTTATCCATCTGTTTATCTTAAGCAGGGTGATGGGGGGGCTGGAGCCTATCCCAGGCAACAGGGCTACACCCTTGATGGCATGTTACTTGTTATTTATATGTATTTCTATATTTTTATGGGAGTGGGGCAGACTTCATGCTAGAAGCTATTTTTCTCATGTTGCTGGACAACAAAAACAGGGAACCAATATAAGCTTTTCATATATTTATCAACAACAGCCCTTACGCTAGTATTTTCTTAATTCAGGAAATCCGCACAACTAAAGGCTTCATTCAGGAGATGCTGCAGCTATTATACATAAGGACAGGAAGACCACCTTGTCAGACATAAAGACCAGCATAAATGGTCATTTTACCACCATTACATTGTAATCGTTTTCATTTTATTAACTTACATTAGCACCCAGTAGTTGGGAAAGCTACAATTTCTGCATAGCTGACAAAATGTCAGAATTCTTGAGTATCAGTACTCAACCAAACTCAAGAAAGATTTGGCATTCATATAAACATGGGTCAGAGCATTTAATAACTAAAATATGTTAATCTTACAGAATTAACAAATCCCTCATTCACAGGGGCGACAGATTTCAAGAGTCCCATTTTCAAATTCCCCCAGGGTTATTTTGCAGGCAAGTAGGACTTCAGATCTGCTATCTGTATGCTAGATTTTAGTCACTACCTACCACAGGCTCTGCATAGCTTGAATTCTGTGTATGTATTATAAAAATGAGGGGGGGACTATTTACCTATGCAAATAAAAATAACACACATTCAAGTGATTCAACAGTGGCTTGTGAAATTCATATTCCTAGTGTATTTTGATATAGAGCAAAAACAACATTTAAGCTCTACACATAGCAACAGCGCGGCTTAAACTTTCTAAACTTTAAAACACATGCAGAAAGCACTACAGCAACACACTACATTAACAAGTCATTTCTACATCACCATAACTCAGTTTCACGAACCTTAGAAAAAATAAGGTTTCAAGACTCGAAATTTAGGATTGTAGGTTTATGATCCAGCCGAAAAAAGATGATCACAATGACAGAAGCCACTCATCATCCATCAGCTCAGTAAAAGGCACGGTAAGAAAACACTGCACGTGAAATATATGAAACATAATGCGTAACCATGCAGCGAGACTGATTAACGCTCATGTCAAAAAGAACTAATTAACAAACTGCAATATAACCAATTACTAAGTTTACTCCTTAGTAAGCTTTTGGAAAATGTAACTAATACCGCTAGTTAGCAGGAAATATGGTATATATCAACAGTATATATACAATAATTTATTTCTAATGATCTGTTTCGGCTAATGTATCACCCAAGCGACATTAGGAAGTTTTCTCCCTAAAATGTCGATTAATTTATTCACATCCAGTTAAATGAACAGCAAGACAGCAAACCATCGCTACCTCATAAAGCTAACGTTTACTTTTCTCTTGTATTAAAATAGTTCACAGAACATTTTTAAACAGGCAAAATTATTTGTCATACTATAGTAAAACCCTTACCCCTTTCAGCATAACAATTAAAGAAACCAGGTATCTCGTATATTTTTCTTAAAATTTGTTAGCTAGCTAATCAATTGAAAAAAGGAACATCCTTCCTGCTTTTTTGACAGCGGGCAGTGTGTTGCATTCAACTATGCTCGGCTGGATTTTCCATACCCTGCTACATATGGTTCCTATTTACTAAATATATTTTCGTGTGTGTTTGTTCAGAAAGATTTTAATTTTATTTTATTTAAAGGCACAACGAAAACGGTGAAGTTTTCACTTCTGTAACAGAGATAAGGAAATACTATGGAAGTAATGATTGTATATGAACCGAATGCATATTGAAAGAGACACATCGTCACTGCAAAACATTCAAAGGTGTCTACTTATCAGACTTATCGGACAAAAAGCTTTAATTGTTCATTGCTTTGACAAATCTTGACACATCTGAAAGCCTGTAAACAAAAATGTCGTAGTTCATAAAAATTCTTTCCAATAAAATTATTAATTATGTAAATTATACAAATTATGCATTGGTAACGATTCTCATTATATAGAAATATACTGTATGTAGGTGGCAGGAAGGAAAGCCTGGTCAGGTGGACAGGCTATAGTTCCAGCAATCATCACTCTGAGATCTATTACATCAAGTGGGAGAGGTCTGTGGAAGAGAGTCGTAACAATAACTCTTATGTCAAGACTTGAGACAGGGCAGAGGTAGCTGCTGTGCCTCTTTAATCAAGATGTCGTTCATCATATTGACCTACAGCTGGTGGACTTGACCTACTTGGCCCTATAATTAAGAGTTCACTACATTACAGTGTTCTAGGCATCACCAATTACAGTAATAACCTGTGCAGTGAGATTAAATGAAGGAAACACATCTGGCTCATGCTATAATGAAGGGCCAAAGATGTTTAATCTATCATGTGGCATACTAATTCAACAGCTCATGGAGCGTTATAAAACCTTATTGTCTGAAGTTCATGTATGACACAGATTACAATTAGTAATTAATTTTATTCATTTATTAATGAAAATAGATGTAAAACAAGGATATGACTGATGATGAATGGTGTTGGTGAAATTATTCAGTTAAATAAGTCAAGTGAAACAAAAGTCTACTTACCAAGACCTGGAAAATAAGAATTATTCCTGATTCTGGGGGAAACAAAAGAGCAAGAGTCCTGGAAGCATACCTTGAAATCCCTTTGAAAACATAGGGTGGCTCAAATTCAGTTTTATAGTTAGATTAGTATAGCTGTGTTTGTAATACTTTATTAATGCATCATAATGCATTATGAAGGTATTTATAATGCATTACGATGACTGCTTTAAGTAAACTGTTGCCAAAATGTATTTGATGGAGAATGTTTAGTTTAGCTTAGTATAGAGAAATGAATATCACTATGTAATATGTCCAAAAGTTGCAAAGGATTCACACCCAGATTTTTAAAAAGAGGTGACCTAATCAATTAATAGAACCCTTTTAAAGGCTATTAGCTCGTTTCTTTGATTCAGTCACATCTATATGTTCATAAAATGTTGCATTACTTAGTGACCCGCCGGGTTTCACTTTGCTAGAGCTTCTAAATTTCCTTGCATCATTGTGACTAAGCAAAGACCCACTGCCCTCGTGCGTGTGATGTGAGTCAGTGACTTTGCAGCTGCAGATGATTAATATTAGTGTAGAGCTGCGGTGGATAAAGGGACTGAGTCTGCAGGAAACCCAGCTGGCTTCTGCTGTCAAACTGTGAGCAGCACATTCACATTGTAACTTTAAGCTGTACTGTTTGTCACTAGCTGTTGTGTTGCCCCAGTTTACTTTAAATCTTTTACGATACTTATTTTCAAACCTATTAGTATGAAAACCTGTTTACATGAGTATCTTCGTTCAAATTTAGCTTAATGTTCTGCTTTACTGTGCCAGGATTTCAGTGCCATGTGTGAATGCATTTTAATTTTTGTTTCTGTTTGTGAGTGCATTTATGGACAGGACATCAAAAACTGTCTAAACTGTCTGGCAAGATAAATATAGATCTATTCTTGAAAAACAAAATGTCTGGCTTATGAAAAATACAGCACTACGAAAACAAAAAACCTACAGTTCTGGAAATATTGAGACCACAGCAAAATTTTTAGTTTCACTCGTTTCTTATTGTATGTGAATGGACCTGTGTAGAATATACATTTTTTTGCAAACTGCAGCCTGGTTCTTCTGTTTCTCATTAATGATGGTGTTCTTCCTTGCTTTATGGGACTACAGTCCTGCTTCTAGGAGCCTGATATCTGTCCTAGCAGTGCACTTCACACCTGCACTTAATGTTTCCCATTCCTTTTGAAGGTCACTTGACAGTCATCCTCGGATTTACGAGGCCCTACCGAATAAGTTGACAGTCATCTCTGGCATGAGAAAGTTGCATCTGCCCTCTACCTGGCTGGTTCTTGATTATTGCCAGTATCTCCTGCTTCACCTTGTTCTTCTGCACTGCTGTCTTAGTAACTTTGAGCCTGGAAGCAGCCTGCCTCGCAGTGTAACCTTCTGCCAGCAGAACCAGGATTAAACCAGGAACGGTCTCTTAATTTTTCCCGAGCTGTATTTTTTTATCCCTGTTATTCTTTCTCTTATACCTTACCAGACACCCAAAAGAGAGCATGATTTAATTGTTCAGACACTACTCACAAATAGGTGCACACTTGAAAGCAGAAATACTTATGTATAAACATGAATGCAGGCCACAAATTCTGTTGGAGTACATTTCATTTTCAGAGTGAAGGACCGTGTGCTTACATGGGATTATACCAGACCTTAATCCAGATTACTTCCCGATGTGAGTTTTTAATCTGAAATAAAGTGTTGCAGGAAAATAAGGAACATTTATTAGGAAAACTTAGAACTAAGGAAAAGCTAAATTAATGATTAACAGATCATTACATGTACATTATGTTAGCTCTGTATCAAAATTTTCAATTTTTTTTATCATTTTCATTATATTCTCAGAAACTCACACCTGCCTAGACTCATCTAGTCATTCCCCCTTTAACTTCCAGGTCACACGTCGCTCTCCCTGCCAAAACACTGACAAATCAGACACTACGCTGATGCAGAAGCCAGGCAAGCAGCCCTGCCTGGTTTAATTCTACCGTCCTCAATGAAGCAGAGTCCTGGTTACAGCTGGCTTGTGACATTAACCATTCTTGGTGGTGACACGGGCCACACTGCCCTGCTTAACAAAGGTGCGTTAAATGAGGCTGCTTGAGAAGTTTCCTGTGTGATTTACTCAGTGGTGACACTTGAAATTTCCTTTTATCAGTGCAATAATCACATATCACTGGTACTGATGGACTCAGCTTTCCCTACTTACTCCTTACAGGAAGCTAATTATCGCACCTATAGAAAATTATGTCTTATATTACACTTCACTGCAAAGAACAGCAAAGTATTTTCCTCTTCAACACAATCAAGTGAACGACGACACACCCTGACAGCAAACAAAATACAGCTGTAAATACAATAAATGATTACAGAGATCTCATTTCTTCTCTCAGGCTTATTCTCAATATATAATGATTGTTTTAAACCCACAACTGAAACCAGGTCACCAGGTGGTATTGGGCGGAAAAAAGAAATAATAATTTAAATTTTTATACTGACTGTATGATTTTTACATCTAGGCTCATCAAAATTATTCCTGATGATTTTCAATTCTAGTGTTACACTCAAGGCATTTAACACCTGTTCAGGGTGGTGTGTTTAGCTGACCTGCAGGACCAGCAGCACACCTACAGGAGGCGGTGCTGTGACAAAGTAGAGAGAGTAATAAAAGATTTAACCCACGCCAGCAATGGCCTCCACTTTCTGCTGCAGTTAGGGAGGTGGTACTGTGATAATGGCTGCTGGGGGGGACGGGACGGGACGGGCGCTGAAGGCCAAGAAGAAAGAATTCTTCACTCAAACCAGGGCTGCGGCAAGAAATTCTGGGTCCCCTCACAAAATGTCAGTGTGAAGACATACAGGTCCCCTGTGGTAGAATTTCCCGGGGGGGGTAGTACACCATGGCAAAATTTGAAAAGTGGAATGTATACATTAAAATTGAAGTGCTGGGCCCCTTGAATCTGCTTGGGTATCCGTGTTCCGCCATCACCGTCACCCCTGGCCAAGGCTGCCCATAAACTAAAAGAGTGCTTGGGTATTGGCTAACATGCCTCTTTGAAAGCTTTATACTGAAACTTCACTGTTTTGGGGATTTCACCTCTTTATGGCATGCCTTCTCTTTCGTCGGCACAGGCATTAACATATTTATTGTTATTGATCTGATATATTTTATTGTTTTATTTAATTGTCATTTATTTATTCTTTTTTGTGTTAGATCTTTCCTTTTGAACACAATCCATGGAGCAGGAGGCAAAAGCATTTCACTACACAGTATGGCGGATTTTGTATATGGCTTGTATCTTTGAATATTCATGTTCAAAGTGAATTCTCACAGCCTTTTTAAGGGTAATATCAAGTGGGGAAAGCACTTTAAAGTGATAGCTGATTGTATTATATAATGTACTATATCTCCCTTTGTAATATATCTCTATGGTAAATGTTGGTCCAGTACATCTCACAAGTATTAATCTTGCATTGTGTACATTCTGTTCTTGTGCTAAGATGTGGTGGATATAATAATTCAACAATGTTTAGCACTAATGAGTGCTAATGAAAAGAATTTCATTGAAAAATAAAGGGTACTTTCAGACCATAAACAAAATATTTTACTCTAAAACAGCATGGAGGATATACAGAATGTCAGCATTTTCTTGTATATATGGAGTCCAACATACTGCTATACTAAAAACACCACCAAGAGTCAGAATTAAAATATATTTATTCATTTATTTGTTTATTGCTTTGCTTACTCATTTCATTGGGGCCACACTACATGAGAGTCATCTGAAGGCAAATAAAAATGATTCGGTGTGAGCATGGAGGAAGGTCTGAAAAAATAACGGTACTGAGCAGAAGGCAGAAGGATAAATGATTCTCCATAGTCAGAAGAGGGCCCTCTTTGGGGATTCAAGACAGGACCAAGGCCTGGAACTCTGAAACACCCAGACAGACATATAACCATTAGTCCTCCGCCACCGAACCTTGTCGTGGTCCATCAGACAACAACATAATTATCTACCTACAAAGAGAATTAAAAACTGTGCTATCAAATTGACACTATTGTAATTTGCCTTTGACTGTATTGTATCTGTGATAATGGGCCACACACAAATGAATTCTGACTTTGACACAGGAAATGCATATGTTGAAACTTTGAAAGAATGTGCCATAAAGGATTCTGCTTCTATGCAGGTTATCTTTCTAATACTGATTTGTTTGGTTATTATGGGAAAAAATAATGACAGCACTTTTAATTGGCTTTAACACAAACTGAAACATTAATACAAAAAGAACATGCGACAACTACTATATTATTTTCTAGTTTGTAAACTAATCAGTATAGATATTGAAAAGACAGAGTGCTGGTATCACTCTGTAGCATTATTGACATTACATAATACTGTACATATCCCTAGTAATGGAAAACTGCAGTTGAGTGCTCAAGGCTTTCATTGCATTTGAAGAACAAACATCTGGACACCCAGATGTGTGGGATTTCTATATATTGTGTTTCTTTTTTTTTGCTAAAATGTAGTGTTTCAGATTATAGTGGTGTTCTTATCTGGGCGGGAAATGAAATGAAAGTATATTAGCAGGAATAGACTTTGTGGAAATGTCAGCGCCAAGCGGTCTAGGCTTACTTACAGACTGATGAGCGATGAGCCACAGACAGCCCATGTTTTTGCTCCCTCCCAGCTCCCAGCAAAAACGTGGACTGTCTGCGGGTCCCCGAGGACCAGACTGGAAAACACTGACTTTGTCGAGCAAAGTCTATGGTGGATATGTGCCTGTAGCATGTGTTTGTGTGATATTCCATCTCTATTACTGCCACTCAATTTCTCTCACCATCTACTCCAATCTTCCCATCACCATCATCATCGCAGGCATTCAGTATAGCCTGGGTCTCTTTCTCGGTCAGCAGGCGAGCACTAGGGTTGAATTTCTGGAGGAAGAACCTAATATGCAGACACAAAATAACATGCTGCTTGTTGGGCTGGCATGCCGAGACATCACCAAGAACTGATATGTAAACAGCAGATTAATGCCTAACGAACATTTCAAATTAACTGGTAAAAGGGCTGTCTTTGGGGGCCGTTAATCACTTTATGTTTCTTGAAGGACAACTTGCCCAAATAAATTCTGAAAATGGCCTCAAGACAGCCTTATGTCCCCAGTCAGAGCTTTCTAACTTGAAACATAATACTATAAACCTCATGTGCAAGGTTTAATTAAATTTAATATTCATGAGATTTCTAATTATTAAGTAACAAGTTCAGAAAGTTGCCACTCCAAAGGGTTGTGTGAATAAATACCGTAATCTGGATCATACAAAATAAATGAATAGAATGGTTTACTGACTTGAGCTCTTCATCCTCAATGAATCCGCTGTCATCATCATCAATGCAGCGGAAGACATCTTTCACTTCCTGGGGGGTTTTTGAACTCAAGCCACACAACTGGAAAAACTTTTTGTAGCAGAAGGAGTCAGGAGCTGTGAAGACGAGAAGATAGGATGCAAGTGAGGCAGGTAAGTTACATGTATTACACAATATACAGTACACTGATCTTGGATTAAATTGGAGAAATATATGTATATGGTAAAAATGTTACAAAATGAAGACAGTACTGTATCAAGTAATATTTCCAGATCAGTATTGAGGTTTTATGTATGACCAATTTGACGTCAAATCCTGAGTGGCTATTTTTGAATTGTTATTACCGTCCTTGTTTTCACATTTCCAGAGGGACTTGTACACTTACAAACATCCCACGCCTCTATCTATGCTGAGTGCATTCTCACTCTCACTGCCTTTTACTTATTTTTTGGCCTTTTCCTTCCTGGTCAGTCAAAGTTTGTGCTTTGATGATAATAACTCCTTATGGAAGACCAACCTTGACAGTCCTTGATAGCATTTTCAATGGCATCAGCAGAAAGGATGGAAGTAAGTGACATATTTCTCCTGTTGGAGAAACAGCAATGCAAATTATTATCAGTCTACAAATTAATGTTCTTTTTACCAGTCGTAGGATATGCTGTTACCTAAAAGTTCTTACAATTTGTGGATAGACATAACTATAGCAAAATGCTTTTTTCATGTGTAGAAACATTGCAATATGCTGTAAATCGTTGTCAGTGTTTCATATATCTGGAATACCCAAATACACTATAAATTATTATATATTGAATAATATAGTGAAGACATTATTGCAATTCTAGCTACTACTAGTACTAACAGATAACGTATAGCTACAACAGATTAACATGCAATATCGCGCTTAGTTCCTTACTTTTCGCTTTCTGTGTGGACTGAAGCATTCTAGCACTAACAATTCGTCTTTTCTGCCTTCCCAATTTATATTCGTTACCAAAGTACCTTGCACTGTCTTTCTCTACTTCATATTAAAATTACTTTCCTCGCTTTTTACAACTGAAACAATATCAATAACGTACGCGTGAAAACCGCTTAGTTTTCTGTTATGCTGGAGCACCACTAAAATACAAATACAAACCACCACACTTCACAGAAAATGCTTTCCGAAATACCACACGAATCAGCTATTACTAAAAGCGCAGCGGTACTCTCACCGACTTCCCTTCCAAATACCCGGGGGGAAAATGTTTAAAAATCAAAGACGAGATATAAAGACATATAAAGATCTCACTTGCATTAAGATAACTCCAAAGACTACAATCACCGGGCGATCCCTGCAAAAGTACAATCCACAAGGGCTTCTGCATGCAAGCGTTCCGAGTAAATCCTCTAGGCGCGAGTCTGCAGTGGACCTCAGGTATCCTATGCAGCCAATGTATATTACCGCACACCAATTACTTACAGCTTGGGGTAGCTCCGCTCAGATGGTGATGCAGGTAGAAGAAGTAAGGCAATGTGCTGTCACTGGAGTGTCAAAGTGAATTTATATGTTCCCCGATTGCACAGACAATGAGTAATACTTGAATTACCTGTCAGAGTATCGAATTCTAATAGCCGGGCCCCTCTCGAATTTCTTACCTAACTAATTAACCTTTACTATTTATATTCCCGTAACTGTGCGCAGGTTACGGGCACCTGTACTGCCCTTGTATGTGGCACATTAAGTAACAAGTACTTTCTCTCTTTCCCTGACCCAACACTGCGACGCCACCCACCGTGATTCGCACTTTTTATTTAATTCATAAATAGCCTATATTTGCAGCACCGGTATTTCGCCAGTGCTAGGCTACTCACTTATTTTCAGTACAAATCCATTTAATATGTTACATTGGGTTTATTTTGCTCTTTTAAGCACTTACACATTTTAATGCTGCATCTTTTTGTTCGGAGCAATTTACAACTGATGCCTCTCTGAATAGATAACCCTCTCTATGACGTCACTTCAAATCGAATTGAGAATTTTATTGTCATGAGTTACCAGTCGTCGCAGAATAAGGCAGATTACAATTCATAACTCCATAATTTTTTTTCTAAATATTCCACATGAAGAAGTCTCATAAGATATCAGCTTGTGAAATCTTCCGTATATTGAGTCGGCAGCAGTACGCACAATATCTTACTTCCAGTTATTAATATCAACAATAAAATAAGTAATTTAACTGTGTTAATGAAAAATAATATTCATTATTTTATGCATTAATCAGCCTGCTGATTCATTTGATTCAAGCTTGACTGGTCAAGGCCAAATGATTGTTCATGCATAACTTATGGGACAATTATAAAATATTCTTTTTTCTTCAGTAGGCATATGAAAAATGACAGTCCTTCCACAATGAATTATATCCTCACACATCTCTAGAAGCACGTTAGTGTAGTCATTGATGTGATGCTTTCATTTCTGTTTGGTGATCATATATTTGTTGAAAATGTCCATATTACAATTATATATGAGCACCCATCCATCCATCCATCCATCCATCCATCCATCCTTTAACTGCTCATCCAGCGCAGGGTCACACGGTATATAAGAGCAGATGTAGTTTATTGAACATCATGAGGTTTCATATTAAGCTAAAAAAAACACAGTACATCAACTTTACCCGGTTGAGATCAGTTGAGTAAAACAATGATACAGCATTTATCTGGACACTAAAAAGAGAATGAATGGCCTTTTCCTCTTCGTACTTCATTTCTAATGAACAACAGTTTATGTCTTATTGAGTATTTGTCTGGATGTGGTTTAAAAGAGCTCTGTTTAAGCTTTTTCGCAAGTTAATTTTTTTTACAACTGATAACAATTTCCAAATTCAAACCAAATCAAGACATGTCATAACTAATCTTAATCAGAATTAACGAACACAGCTCTGAATAATTCATATCAATTCAAGGTGAGACAAAAATTTATAATACAATAGGAAAACCATGCCTATTTAGAAGTCACATTTGGACGCCAGGTGGCATGTCTTAAATCAGTGAAATGTCATCAGAAATGTTTTCCAAAAACTAAATAATAGACTCATTGTATATTCAGGAATGCTGAACAACAATAAAAAAGATTAACATATCCAGAAAAACAGAAAATTTAAAAATAGCTTTTGCAATTATTGTAATTATTAAGTTTGTTTGAATATTCATTTCAAAGCCGATACCTGTGGACCCGATATGGTGATTTTGGTGAATGATCATATGATTATATGAGTATAAAGTAACAAAATAATGTATCTCAGACCTCAAAAGATTGTCTTCACTGGACTGCATGATGTCATGAGGGTCTGAATGTCACAATGTGAGTGTCATAATGTGCTTAGCTGTATCTAAAAATCCATGAATAAATATATAATCTAACCATTAAGAAAATTAAAGTTAAGCTCTGGAACTCATATTTTAGCTTTTTTGAAAAATCAAGAAAAGGAATCATTAAAAATATTTTAGTCTTACAAAAACCTGGAGAAACTGTGAAAAAAGAAACCGCCTGAAATCATGCCAGTGCTGGGATTTCCTTGTCTTACACATTCATGTAAAAAGGCTTTTCTTACGAAGCACCACAGCCTGACTGCAGAGTGCAAAGAAGAAAGAACAGGGAACAGACACCGGAGCCATGGGTGAGTATTACCCTCCGAAGCTGATGTCACTGATCACACTGATACTTCACTGCCGATACTGTTTCTATACAATCATTTATTCATTTGCTGTTTTCTTTACAAGTGTCCTGTCCTTCATCCTTTGTCATTGACTATCTGCCTGTGTGTTAGCAAAAATAAAAAGCATCTGATAACCACTGTGCTGATCGATGCAATACATTAATATCATAGGGTAGAGCAAGTGCAGTAGTTTGTCCTTACAAATGATGTTGTTGAAAATAATTTTTTAATGGTTTGTTTTTAGTTAAATATGACGCTAAATGGAATGGACAGTTTGTGAAACTCTGTGGTCTAAAATGATGGAATATAGCGTGAATGTGCCTTTAGGAAGTGTCAGGACCTGGACAGAAGACAGTAAGTTCTGGAGGAACTTTTGCTGTTCCTATGGTCTTCAGGAGTCAACATCAACTTGACAAAAGCTAATAAGATGACAATGATACTACTTAATTCTAATATAGGACCATTTGTGATCTAGTGCGCATTTGCTTTACAGCAATACATGGAACAAAAGAGACTGTAAAACTATTAGGGGTACATTTCGTATTACCCTGGTGCCTGCAGATGAACCAGATTATCCTGAATGGAGGACACCGTGCTGTCCTTCTCTGCACTGGGAGCTAAAAATAGAAGAGATTCATTCATGACAGCATTTTGGTAGGGTACTATATGTCTATAGAAGCACTGAAATTTCTGTTAAGAAATAGTTAGTCTTACAATCTCATTCGCTCATTGCCCTAACTCTGTTATGTCGTACAGTTCATTGCTTGTTTGAGAACACTGGTCTCACAATACGGCGTCAGTCTCCATCTAGCGGTTTAATCTCGAAATAACAGTCATTTCAATAGTCCGTCCTTCCGGCATTCCCTTTCACAAACCCAAATTGGAAACAGACCCAAAACACACCCACTAAAATATATGGATACATAGACAGCTTTTAGACAGCTAATATTGAAACACATACAATTAACGACATTGGTAATACAGAAGATCATTTAGCTAACATAAATGAAATAAGCAAGATAACCATTAATTATATCTGAATTCAGTGAAACAATTAAACAAATGAAACAGTTTAAATATTTCCATACAAAGAGAATCGAAAGGGGAATTTAAATACAGGCAGAACATCCGTCTTCCGAACAAACCGTACTTAAGAGCGGATTGCCGTAAAACCAATTATGTAAAAAATTCGGGTTAAATACAATGGTTCATGCACTACTTTGTGACCCTCGTGAAAACATTGCACAACTTCAACGGAATTGTCTGCTCGACATGCGCGTATGCTACCGTATATGTAGCTATTATTATTAGATTATTACTATTACTTATTATTATTATTTTTACTTTATTATTACTTATTACTATTTTTCCAACCCACCGGCAAATTCGACTTAAAGACTTTGTGAATGGAACTCGTCCATAACCTGTGCACTGCATGCGCGTTTGTTTTTCTCTCACGTTGTAGGTCTAAGAGCGTTAGAGTTGTATGATTTAATCAGATCTTTGGGTTTCAGTCAATTTATATACAAAATGACGTTTGTAATCCTGGATTTCAATAATTGAAAAACACAAAACTGGAAAAAGTCATTTTTTATATATATATATGGGCAATTTATTTTAAGAAATTTGTAATAAAGGCTCAGGTTGTCCTCTCCCCTTCATACATAAAGGGATATGGGGTGGAAAGAGTCTGGGGCACCAGATGTCTTGCAGTGCACTCGGCAGAAGACCTCACCTGGACTCTAAACATCACGACCTGAATGAAGACGTCTCAACAGCGAATGCTGGGGAGGGCAAGCCCCCCCCCCCCCACTCACCACACTCTCCCAGGGCACCACAGAGAGAGAGTTCTGGCCCGCTGCATCACTCTTTGGTTTGGGAATTGCAAATCCTAGGCTGCAAGTCTCTGTAGCAAATAGTGCAACATTGGAAACAAAAATCATATTGACCTCTGTCATCTGCATCGGAACGTTTCCAGAAACATCATGCCTGCAAAGCCTTCAGCATTGCGGAAGCCCCTTCCCACCCTTCCCATGGACTATTTGTCTTTCTCCTGTCTGGCAGAAGGTACAGGGGCCTCCAACCCAGTTCTGCCAGGCTCAGCAACATCTACTTCTCCAAGGTTGTCAGGACACTAAATACCCTGCTGCCCACTTACCCCTACCCCACCCCCTCTCCCCGGAATAGCCCTGGTCACTATCACTTATTATTTTATTAATTATATCCTTATTGTTACTGTAGTCATTATATTTATTCTACATTGTACAAAAATTCTGGGCCCCCTTGACAAAATGGTAGAATTTGCAGAACAGAAATACAATGTTCCCTGAGTGTATAAGTAATAATTTTTTTGTATTCAGGGCCTGACCCCCTTCGGAATGCTGTATTTCTTGTTATTTAAATACAGATTAAATACAGCATTACATATGTAAACCTTGTGTCCAGCCTCCCTGATTTGCACTGTCCTGTATTTTGCACTTTAAATATTGTGAAACCCTTGCCATGTCATTTGGTGTTGTGTGCTGCACCGTGTTGGGTGCAGGAATGCAATTTGGTCCCACTGTATACCTGTGTAAATGTGGATGGTATGACCGTATGACAGTATATCCCACTTGACTTGGTTGAAATGCCAAGATTATATCCATCCATCTTCCAATCACTTATCCTAGCCAGGGTCATGGGGAGTCTATCCCAGTTGGCACAGGGCACAGGGCTGGGTTACATCCTGAGTGGGATGCCACTCCAATGCAGGGCATATATATACACACACACACACACTTTAGAAAAGCCAATTTGCCTAATGACACATCTATGGAGTGTCTGGGGGAAACTTTTATGACACAAGGAAGAAAATACAAACTCCACATGAGCACAGAGCAGGGGAGGGATTTAAATTCCCCACTCTAGAGGTATGAGGCTAGAGTACTACCCACTGACCATGCCATCCTGCCAAATGGATATCCATCCATCCACCCATCCATCCATCCATCTGCTCACGTTCCAATCACTTATCCTGGTCAGGATTGTGCAGCCAGATGGATATACTGTCAAATAATTATGCATAATATATGTTAAATAAATGTTAACGTTAAAATAAATATTAAAATAAATAGCATATACTAATAACTGTAGGTGCTTTGTAACTTCCAATTCTGCTGATTAAAATCAAGTTTTAGATTTATTTCTGATGATAAGATCCTGAAATGAACAAATTACAATAAAATAAATTTGAGGTTATCAAGAACTTGATGGCAGATGAATCTACAGTACTACCAGAAAGTAGTACAACAACTATTTGCATATATAAATAAAAAGAGGAAAAGCTTATCTGTTGATAGTGTTTGTAAAAGTTTACATGGAATCAAGAGTGTCAGGTCTGTCATTTCTAAACCACCCAATTATTTCGATAATATTACCTTCACAGCTGTTATGGGTCTCCATTGCACCATTGTTCCTTCAGTGATGCATTCATTTTCCACACCTCGAGTTCATCCCACACCCAGCCAACGTCTGTCATACCCGCAGTGCCAGTCAGGAGGCTCAGTGTAACTGGAGGAGTGCCACATGTTTCAGTACAAGAGGCCATCATCTGGCGGCAGCTGAAAGGTCTCGGTGAAGCACTCTGCAGCAGACAGCTGAGATACCCCACTTGAGATACCCCAAGCCAGCAGACTGGTCCCGTAAAGATCTCAGATTCAGAGTCTGACGTTTGTTTTAAAACTCACAATGTGGGCTGTATGTCTGTCTTTATTAGATGAACCACTTGGAGGCAATATAGTTAAAATATTTTAAGTCTTATAAGATGGTTCTTTAATATAATGACCCTTATTTGTTACATGGTGACAACACTGATAATATGTCCATGTGTAAAGATACGTATACATCAAACATCTACTCAAATATAACTGATTCTTAACATGAATGAACAAATAAAATGATTACAGGAACACGATGTATTGCAAAAGAATACTTGTTCTTTTCTTATTGTCCATTCCTGAAAAGTGCATCATAGATTTTACAGAAAGCAATATTCATATTTAAGACATGGGACATAACCGCGTTACATTTACAATCTTTACCTTGGACAGAGTGTTGCATGGGAGGAAACCATAGGCATGTTACAGACAAATGTATAAAAATTCATATTTATATTCATATGTAGATGAATGGGGATGTCTTAGGCAATGTTGTTCCTTCAAGGCATTAGGTGCTGGTCAGTTCTTATTTATGACTTAACCAAGGCAGTGAACTCTGAAAAAAACGATGAAAAGAATACCCTGGTTAAAATACATTAGGTAATGGTGGTTGAGATCAAACAGACAAATAATAAACAGGCGAACATCTATAAATATTAAAGATTCAGTCCAATTATTTGCATCATGTGTAGAAAAATTCCAAAAGCAACAGTTTATTTAAAGGAGCATTATTTGTCTTACCATCAATTCCAATCTTGCCGTCGCCATCAGTGTCCCCAGCTTTAAGGAAGGTCTTGGTCTCCGTGTCAGTGAGCACTCTGGCACCGGCAGAGAAGTTCTGTAGGAACAGTCTGGAAGGAATGCAGAGAAACTCTTAAAAGGATAGCCGAATTCCTGGAAGATGTATCTGCCAGCGTTTCAATTCAATCCAATTCAATTCAATTCAATTCAACAAAATTCAGTTAAATTCAATTCCTCTTTTTTCATTAGCACAATGTGCAGGCACATGCGTAAATGAAAGTGAGTGGTGCTTTCATCAGATCATGTGAACACTGAGACATGGGAGGGAACAGGGGAGGTGGAGGGAAGGGAACGTGCATAAGTTGGACATACATTATACATAAATTATACATTAATTATAAAATATAGAGTATGAAACATGCTTATTATTGAATTGAAATCCATATTCCTCCTTTCTGTTTTTCGTCCTGTGTGTGAGTATTTAACGCTGAGTTCATGAAGTATGATCCTTACTTAAGCTCGTCCTCCTCAATGAAGCCACTCTTGTCCTGGTCAATGACAGCAAAGGCCTTCTTGACGTCATCAGCAGACTTGCCGCTCAGGCCAACTTTAGCAAAGAAGGACTTGTGGCTGAAACTGTCAGCAGCTGGAAAGCACATAATTATATTACTGTCATGAAAGAAAAAATCACCATTGCCACATAATGCATGTGTCCACCTATTAATCAGTAATAGTGTACGCACAAATGTGTACCAAAGCTTTATTACTGTCAGAGTATTTTTGTGACTAAACTGTAGACAGACCGAATGAGGTCACCCTTATTTATATTGCCAAATGTATTACAGCAAACATTACCATTCTATTACAGTATTATGAGTATATGTTTCAGAAGTAAAAAACATATCTTTATACTCAATTGTTTTAAATACTGGTATTGATGTAGCCATTAGCAGTTTTGTTGCACCACCTGGCTTGCAATTTTGTACTGTGATCTAGCCTTTGGTCGTATTACCTTGGCAAGCCTGCAGTGCTGCAGTGATATCAGCATCATTCAGAATACCGGCGAATGCCATTTTTAGCTGTAAGGAAGAATAAGATTATCAAGTTAATTTGAGTTTAAAAATCACAGAGTTTCATCATATAATGTCAGAACTAATTTGTTTCTCAGGCCTCGGTATGTAACATATATAATCGTGGACATCTTGGACAATGAAACCTTATACAAGGCACAGTTACATTTACTTGACCCCAGCTGATCCCAGTCTCAGTCATTATATTCAGAACCAATGAAATATATTTTCCTCTTGTAGACAACTTAATATCAACAATGAATCATATGATTCGCCTAATTTAATATTTATATTCCAGATCTCCTGCTGACTGCGTGTCAAAACGCAGTAGAATCCAGAATCGGTGAAAAATTACTTCACTGGCAATATATATCCATCTCTGTTCTCCTGGATAGTCCAAAGCCACAAATTATTAGAAAAAAATATAGAATATAAATTCGTTTTTAGCTGGTTGTCTTCTTGTGCTGCTACATTGTAGAACATTTTAAAGTCCTTGTAAGAAAAATCACTGCAAAACTAGTGGTTCGCAGACTTCTTTCAATGTTTTCTCTTCTGTAAGGAAAACTCACCTTTGCTGGATGAAGCTAGGATGGATTCAAAAAGATGAATCTAACTGCAGTGATCTTACAGTTCGCGCTGTCGACCTTATATACTTCTCACGGACCCGAATGAGGCATAATGTAATAGACACCAGATGCAAAGCGGTTGGTTGAAAAATGTGTCCAGTAGTGTGACTGATCTATTTATACCTACATAAATGAAGATGCATAAAAGGTGGCTCTTTGAAAAAGTCCTTAATATCCTTCAATGCTAATAATACAAGTTGCTGATATAGATGAAACGGCAGCTGCTTGCGATACAGATTTTGATACGACAGAAAGCGTTCAGAGAAGCCCTTGTAGTCTAACTGGCGGTAAGGTAATTCGCATTGACTACGCTTCAAAGATTAAACGCAAAAACCATCGAACAGTCTTGACTGTCAATCAATTTTCACGTCTGATACAAACGTTAATATGAAGCGGGTTACTTAGTCCATCTGAACTTTGTTCATTTTCTAACCACGTTTGTTTTTCCTTTAAATCAGTCGATGAGCGATAAAATTAAAGCGAATGATCAGCTTACTTTACACAGAATAGTTTCTTCGCCATTAAAGCCGAATGCCGCGCACGCATTTTAATTGAGTACATGCACCGAATGACAGCAAACTATATATATGTGTTCTGTTAGTTTCATTGGGTGTTATCTTAATATTGACTGTGATTATTTGTGGTTATAATTTATCAGCTACATATATTCAACCATCAGCAGGATGGGGAAACGATTGCAAAATTCAGTTTGTTAAGGGACAAGGAAAACAGGCAGTGTGTAACTCGAAACTGCTTATTAATGTACATATGCGATAGTCTTGTTGCACAAGCTGTTCATTGATTTAGGAAAATGTGTTTCGGCAAAACGCTGACTACTTGACTCCCTGTTCTCAAAGTCCAAGGTGGAAACTGACACTTTTATGATGCGCAGCTCTTATGAACAGTGCTTAGACTTAGAAATGCAAACTGGTAGCAGTGAATGGATTACTTTATTTTGACATACTCCATTACGATTTTGTCTGTTACTTTTTAGGAAGGTTGTGAAAACTAACACTTCCTTCATCATCACTGAGTGCTGCCATAGCCTAAGCCTCACATCCTTCATGTTATGATTGTTTAAGTAAAATAATGTACATATCGCGCCCGATGTCTAGAGTTTGTAGAATCCTTTGTTGCAAAAGTTACTTTTAGGCTACCACGTTACACACAAACAATTCGTTGTAAATCATGTGACTATAGAAATTTAATGTGATAATACTTTTATGAAGAAAACGCTTTCTGCATCCCGTGCTTACAGTGTGTACCATTCAGCAACATAAAGTGGAGTTGTGTGGCTCAAAATGTTGGACATTTAGAAAAGTGTTATTTTAGGAAGGCTAAGCAGCAGCGGTTGTTTTATGATGTGAAAGACAGTTATACATAAAAAGTCTAATTCATTATTAGCAGTAATGTAATATTTCCTAAATGCATTTAAAAAATATTAGTTTACCTGACGGATTTTTGAACTACTCTTCGATAATAAAATCAGAGCTACGTTTAATCTGATCCCAACGCAACAATAAACTCTTCAAAAATAAATCTTGAGGGACGTAGCCATGGGAGGAGGGGTCGCTGCCCGACTCGACTAAAATGAAAAAATCCATCGCGCCGATACATCCGCTGGCAAAGATAGCGGACGGCAGGGGGCAGCACTCCCATTCGCCTCTCCGTTTTTTCCCAGGCCAGAGTGAAGAGATTCCCCTTGCATCGCCACGGATACTATCTGTGCTCGCTGCGGTTGAATAATATATTCATGTGAAATATTAAGTAGGTTTCCTCCGGGTGCTCCGGTTTCCCCCCACAGTCCAAAGAAGTGCTGAGGCTGATTGGGGTTGCTAAATTGCCCGTAGGTGTGCATGTATGAGTGGCTGGTGTGTGAGTGTGCCCTGCGATGGGCTGACCCCCCCATCCTGGGTTGTTCCCCGCCTCGTGCCCATAGTTTCCGGGATAGGGTCCAGACTCCCCGCGACCCACTGGGATGAGCGGTTTGGGAAATGGATGGATGAATATTAAGTAATCACAGCAGTGGCTACCAACTGGTGTAATATATTGAATCCCGAACGCGCGTTCGAACCCCCCTCCCCCACAGTCGAAAAATTTTATTTTCGGGGGACCCCCCTGGTCGTCAAATTTTATAATCCCCCGATTGGCATATTTTTAGACGGCAGTAAACTTTTGTGTCGCTGATAGAACTTGGCTCTTGGGGAAAATTAGTTGGGGCTCCCTCAATCTTAGTTATCCTTGTTCAGCAAGGACACAACACTGAATATGAAATTATTTTGCGAATGACGTTATAGTGTTTATCGGTTTTATGTAATAGTTGTTATCCTTACAGTAGACTAGATATAGTCGTCGTACAGTTTCCTCCACAGATCGCTTGGTGAATTAGAGTCTTTAAATTGCCCGCAGTTTATTATGCATTGTCTGAGCGTGTGAATGATGCTCAGTGATGGACAGTCATCCCTTCCAGGGTGTTCCCCTGCCTTGTGTCCTGTGTCTGTGTCCTTGGACAGACTCCAGGCAACCCTCTACTGTATAAGTGACTGCACGATGGATATTGAACAAAATGTGACACTTTAACTCTTTTGATTTGAGTTTAACGATGTCTTTGATTAACTGCAATTGTGCATATTTAAAATGTATAAGCAAAAGTTTCAAAGTCGATAATAAATTATAATGCCCTGAGCTGTCATTTTATGGAAAATAGATTCCAGTTCTTGGTATGTACACAAGACACAAGATATCTCTGCCTGCATTTCAGGAAGAGCAGATTGTCAGATACTATCAGATACGATGTCTGCCAGGCTGCTTACTTTCTCACACACTATACAGTGAGGTGGGTGTGGGTTGGGGTGGGGGGGCAGGCGGAAGTGCTTATGCAATCAACATAACAGAGTTAACGTAACACCCCCCCCCCCCCCAACAGGCGCAAGGGGCTCAGCTTCCATTCTTCCGGTCTGTCTGAAAGCCCCTCATCAGTGAGATTATAATGCAGAAGAACATTTCCTTTTTTAATAAAAAATGTGTGTGTGTGTGGGGGGCAGATGGGGGGTTTAAAGATTCTGACTGCACTGTCAGAAGAAGCCATGTTTGGTAACCTTGCGCACCATCCTGAACATAAAATAACAGTATCTTATGCTATTCAAATTGTTTTGGATAAAGATAATTTTAGGCATTGGCATTTTAGTCTATATCATAATTTTTATAACAAAACAATGTTGTGGCTTTTGGCAAACTGCATGAAAACTAATCTGAATAAAGCTCTACCTCATTTTTATGCCCTAGTATAGACTGCTGTAACAACAAACATTCTTATTTAAACACTAATTGGAAGATTTTTAAATAATGACTCATTGCAAATCTACTTACAGTACAGATGCAATAACGATCCATGTAAGGAAAGTCTTATGGCAGTTTATACAGTTTACAGCATAGTTCAGTTGTACTTTCGGATTTGTCTTCCTATTGTTTGTCAGTGAAAAAGTATTTGGCAAATGAAATCCGGTTTTAGCGTCTGTTTGCTCTGGCTATGCATAATTGACATTCAGACCTTAGAAGACCCTTATGTGAAATGGAGCATAATTCTCAGTTGTTCTTTGCTGACTGTATCAATATAGATCGAAAAGAACAGCATTGTTTTGTTGTTCATTTACAAAAATCACTATTGTCTTCTGAAACTCAGTCCAGAGCCTGATCTCCATCGGCAGCCAATAACCTTAGTTGAGTGTGGATTGGCCACCGGGTGGCAAACCCTTAGAATGCAGCCCATGGATGTCCTGGAATTCCCTGTCCCAAAGTATGTGTCCACAGACTCCCAACATGCCAGCATATTATTATAGCAGGTGTTCGATTTTCATTTGAGCATCCTCTACTGAATGTGATCTGTATGCAGACTTTATAAGCTGCAAAAGGTTTCATGGCCTTGTCTTTTTTGCCTGAGACCCAGATCATCTGAAATGTAACGAATCGTTCCGTTTAGTGTCAATATTAAAGCGGAAATGTGTTCCCCACCATGCAAAAGTATCGATTAAATGCTAAGAGCACACTGAGAGGGATTACTCCAAAAGTATATTTATTCTGCTTCAAAGTGCACAAAAGATTTTATATTTGCACCAACCACCTATGAAACAATAACTGTAAATATACTTTAGGGACAGCGTACTTGTGCTCTATAGCAAGGAACAGTCTTTAGGTAGTTCATAAATAAAAAATAAAAAATCTACAGGATAGTTCAGCTGAAAGAGCCAAGAGGTCTTCAGTAGAGGAGTTCTGGTTCCCATGGAGAGTTCAAAGTGATATTTATGCCTTCACAATAGCAGCAAACTCTGTGAAAGACAAAAGAGAAAGAGAGGGGAAAAAACATTTAGGTCCCTTTTGTGTAGATATTGTATATTACCCAAGTAATCTTTTAAGAACATAATAAATTTACAAACGAGAGGAGGCCATTCGGCCCATCAAGTTCATTTGGAGAGAATTCAACTAATAGCTCAGAGTTGTTAAAATCTTATCTAGCTCTGATTTAAAGGAACCCAGGGTTTTAGCTTGCACTACACTAACAGGGAGACTATTCCATACTCTAACACTGTGTAAAGAAGTGCTTTCTCAAATTCTCCTGCTAATTTCCAGCGATGGCCACAAGTTCTAGTATTTAAATTAATATTGAAGTAGGCATTTGGCTGAACAGCAGAAAAAGTTAATGCACATTATGACCAGCAAATCTCTCTATATATTTTACGAGTACCTCTAGGAGACATATCTTTGAGTTATTAAAGTAACACATTTAAAACTTTTTATTGTATGGTAAAACAGGAGTTTTTACCATCAGCTCCAATCTTGCCATCACCGTCGCTGTCCCCGGCGGCAAGGAAGGTCTTGGTCTCTGCATCAGTCAGAGCTCTGGCACTAGTAGAGAAGTTCTGCAGGAAGAGCCTGGTTGTTGTTGTTGGTAAAAAAAGAGAAAAGGTTATGCCTCGAAAAACAATGCTTTCATTTCACTCAATTATAGGACGGCTAAATTGCTTATGATGGAGTTATACTGTCAACATTGCCCTTACTTCAGTTCATCCTCCTCAATGAAGCCACTCTTATCCTGGTCAATGACGGCAAAAGCCTTCTTGACGTCATCAGCAGACTTGCTTGCCAGGCCAACTTTAGCAAAGAAGGACTTGTGGTTGAAAGAGTCAGGGGCTGTGAATGAACCACAAAGTTTTTATGGTTTAGATTAACATAAAGAAACCAGTCAATATTATATATTTTTTTGAGAATTTCTGAGATAGCAATTACAATTGTGACCTACCAAAGGGTATCTAAACAAAAAGTAATTAAATTGTAACTTATTCTTTATGATTTCTTAAAATTGTCAATGGATTTTAAAAACGTAGTAACGTTGCAGATTTGCTTGTCGTGGACAAAAGAACACGCGACAGGAAGAAACGACGTTTTACTAATTTAGGAGAATATCTTGCGGCATTACCTGCGCAGTCCTTAAGGGCAGCAGCCACATCCTCCTCCTTAAGAATACCAGCGAAGGCCATTATGTTGGGTTAAGCTGTATAGAAGAAAATTATAATGATATAATAATCGTAGCTCACAATGATTACAAAAGTAGCTTACAAAATTAGATATAATAAATGCGCTGAAAACATTTCTTGTCTATATTAATCATTTATATTCCATCAAAAGGGCTTCATGCCCTTTTGATGGATGATTGCAGTTTTTCTACGTATTTCATTTGCTTTTTAAAATTTGTCATTGCCGTTTTAATAGATACACTTCAACGTTGAATAGCCAGCTATATAGCCAATCGTCGCCATTATCGCCCCTGCCTTTGACAAGCAGTTAGGCCCCAGTAGCCAAATAAATAACTGCACCGATCTCAGTCTGCTAAAAGCCCACGTCCACTGCTATCACTGACGAGTTGCAAAGATGATTCTTCAGAAATACTGTAAAAGTGTTTGCTGCCTCGTTAGTGCTGTTCAGAAAGGCTTCGTGACTGACTCTGAAGTCCAGTAACGACTTTAATTGTTTCGCCTGTTTACAGGTGCAAAACTCCAAAGGGCCCAGAAGATTATAGAAGCCCACCTCATATGATTATTGAGATTATCAACGACTAAGCACTATTGCTTTCTGCTCTTCTCAATAATTAATTTAGTTACTTAAAATTGCACCAGTAGCTTAACAACACTGCATTTAGGCTATAATAATGACTCCAAAGTGTCATAGATAAATGCACATTTGCATAATTATCCATTTAATTTCAGGATTCCTTCACAGATTTTGCGTGCATAGCTAAATATAATTTGATGATAAAATATAGAGTTCCGCTTCAGACGAAGTCCAAACAAAAGCAAAAAATAAAAATCATTTTAAAATCCTTCGTCCAGCATGCGAACATATTCCAGCAAAGTCTTCTGTTGAGTAAAAAAAAGTTTAAAGCTCGTCCAGTCCTACAGTCGGTAAGGTCCACCTGTTGGAGCCGCGCTGCCTCCATCGTATCCTTCGCTTATGGCAAACTCACCTTTGTCCTCCTCGATGGCAAATGAAAACCAGAAGACCGACTGCAGCTGCTTCGGAACCGCTGGCACAGGCGCTCTTTATATAGTGTCGCCCCGGCATCAGAAATGAACTGCAACGGATATCGTATGCGTACGCAAGGATTAGTTTAGAAAAAAATGTGTCCAGTTGTGAAATTGTGCTATTTTTATCTTTGCACACGAGGGTGATCAAAACCATATGTGAAACACTAGAGGGAGGCCTTATGGGGACCTGTCCCACTTGAAATTGCAGTGCTTGGGGCAAAATGTATGAAAATGCTCATAAAATACTGTGATGTGATTATTTTGCAATGGAAAGTTGTACAGAAGATTTTAAATGCCCTGGCATAATATAATAATTCCACCATGCTGAAAACACCATCAGATTTGCAAAATGCACCTCATACAGAATAACTCTATATGCAGTTAAAGGGTTTTCCAAAGTTCTGACGCAGTTTCTTGTATATGAAGTACATTTTAGTGTGTGTGAGTGTGTATAATTTTTTGAGGGGGCTATTAATTTCATTATCCTTTTCTCACATTTCTGGCATGCGTGCGAAAGAAAACAATAACAAACAGTGATGTAAACAGGTGTAACTCTTCTATCTTGGAATTGGTTCTATCTTTGAGTTCGGGTCTTAATTAAAATCGTTATAGAAAACGTTTATTTAATGGTAGTACCACAGTCAACCTACAGGGGCGGAAATTTTATTCCATAAAGGCATCTGTCACATAGGACTCCCGTATAGCGGAGGAAGGGAACCAGAGGAGCTTTAGAAGATGAGCAAGCTGAAAGTATTTAAAAAGTAATCGAGTCTACTGCGCCAGCGATCTCAGGGGACAACCCAATAAGGATACGGGGCACCCGAGAATGAGAGCAACGGGTTTAGTTTTCACTTGTGGGCATTTCTGCCTACCATCACACTTAAACGCCTCGATGACAAGATGAATCGTTATTTCTGAAGTTTTCATGACAATGTAATACTAATCTAAAACTGGTGCTGACATTTCATAGCTTAGATGTTTTCTGGAAATGTGTGTTTACATTTTATTAAACAGTAGCCTTTGTATATGTAGGGACAGAGATATGACCCAGACATTCCGAGTTCTACTTATTTATTAAAATATCTGGGAATTTAGCAACAGAAGTAGAAACTTTGCTGTTAAACCAAAAAAAAATTAAAAATACAACATGGAGGCAATCTGAGGTACTTCCAGAATGCTGATTGATCAGTGCATTACAGTATAGTCCAATGACGAAAACAATGTCAGATATTTAATTAATAGCTCAATTAATTAATTCTTTTTTGTATTTAAGGTAAGAGAAACATAAAAACACACACAGTGGTTACCAGAAAGGTTATTTGTTGTTTGAGCTTTTATAGTGCGTGTAATGACACAGGAACATAAATACACACGACACAAAATTAAGCTGGTTTTGATCACTGTTATAAAAAGGATGTATTGTGATATCTATAGATTTACAGTTAAGGTCAGAGTTATTAGCCCCCCTAATGAAATCACACAAAACCCTTAATATTTCCATGGAAATGACCATAACAAAAACTGTTAATACTTGTATTACTTCTAAAAGAACAAAGACAAAATCTACACAAAGTTTGATCAAGATATTTTATTGATGTCCTGAATTTTAACAAGAAAACTGAAAAATTGTTATGGTAATTTCCATGGAAATATTAAGGGTTTTGTGTAATTTCATTAGGGGGGCTAATAATTCTGACCTTAACTGTACATTAAATCCATTTACGTCATTCTTTGTGGATGTAGGAAGTGTGTGTTGGACATCTGTTTGTGTTTCTTGCAAATGTGGATCCAAAATGTTGAGCTGCAAACTCTGTGTGAAGGCTACTCTGCAAAATGTTTACAAAAACGCAGATTTGAATGCGATATTGCAAACATTTGGGCTGGAATGAGAATATGAAAACTATGAGTTAGCATGAACATTTTCATGTCTCACTACATATTTTGTCCAGTAGTGGTGTTCATTTCACTTAGAAAAATGGAAAGGTGGCTAAAATTAAATTAAAGCAGCAAGTATTCTCTCAGTTCTCACCCCTTAAAATATTATAGCATTTATCTACTTGTAACAATTTTTACAATCCCATAAAAATCATTCCGCAAAAAACAAACAGCAAAAGTGTTTGTACTGCAGGCATAATATCTTTAAAGACATGTTTACTGGTTTATATTGTAATGTATATTATAAGCTAAATTCTGGTATTTGTTGATCAACCCATTTATTAATAATTGACGTCCTTTGGTAAAATGACAGTCTGCTTCATATTGTGATAATTCTTCATAAAGCCTTGACCAGGGCTGAGAATTCTGAAACCGAAAAAAAAAATGATTTGAGTATTGTGGATTCTAACCCAGCAAATATCGCCATCGCCATCTTTATCTACTCGCCTGAGAAATGCTTTGGTCCCCCAGCAGTCAGCACACGTGCATCTTCAGAGAATTTTTGAATGCACAGCCTGGAGATAAAATGTCACATGAACAAAGAGATGAAACCTTTATTATTTTTTCTCAGGAAGAATTTGAATTGAATGAAAATATTTTGTGTGATATCTAGCAATGTGACCCATTGACTGAATGACTTTGAGATACTTTGGAATTATCCACTTATTCATGAATGGAACAAAATTACTCATACTTTCTCTACCAGAATCAACTTTAAAACAGCCACTCACTAGCTCTC
>JAODLD010000101.1:17299843-17310622 GCA_026781065.1 Mormyrops boulengeri | reverse complement strand
GCCAGCAGCACCCAGCCGGCGAGTCCGGTGGGCCTGGTAGAGTGTTTGTCTACCCCCCGCCCCCCCCCCCGGCTAGGTGAGTGTTTGCCAGCCTCCAAGCAATGCATTTTAACGGCAGGAGGAAGAAGAGGCACTTTGTTTCTGGAGCCTGAGAATAACCCCAACTGGCTTTTATTATTGATGCTTGTAAGTGTCTCAAGCAGGAAGTGACCATTCCGACTGCAGCTTTTCCACCTGTGTTTGTGGCTCAAAGGTTTTATTTTGAAATGCAAGCTGGTTACCAGGCCCACTATTGGCCCACTATGAGGACCTTTTCCTTGTAAGCTCTGTCTGTGTGGTATGATGGCTTAAAAGGTTTTCCTGTCTCAAACTGTCTATTGTCTAATGAAAACTCTATTTCCTGTCACCAAAAGCACCTAGGTTTACCTTTCTGTTTCTGTTTGACTCTGACAGTTTCCCTGTGTCTCTAAAATGCAATAAGTACTGTCTACACAGGCTGGCACATTGCCCTCTGTTCGGTTGCTTGTTGGCTGTTGTGAAGGCTCCTGTACACGCTGTTCAGCAGGTTTGCATCCGGAACGGTGCCTGGTGCTGTACAGTAACTTTTCACCCGCTATTTCTCCTTTGTCTGGTTATACCTTCCTCAACTCACTATGGCTGGAGAAACAGGAGAAACTGGGTTTTCTGGGTTAAATGCCGTTTTTCGATTTGGTTGGGGTTGTTGTGTGCTTTTCGGCCTGCTTCCCATTGGATAGGTTACACTGGGTGTTCACAATTGGTGAAGATGATCTTCGCTCCCCATCCATGTATGATCCACAGTATTTCAGGATGTAAAGGAACTAAAACATGGGAGACAATGTGACATGCCTCATTACGAGCCTGCTCAGAGGGGAAAATATATGTATGAATATGACCACCAGATGGCAGCATAGCCATCCTAAAATCTTATGTGACTTATGTGTCATTCCAAAATGACTTATCACATGCAGCAGACATTGTCTGCTCTTTGGGTGTGATGTCACAGGTGACACCCAAACCTCACACGCCCTTAGGACAGGCTGATCTTCTTAGGACAGGCTGATCTTCTTAGGACAGGCTGATCTTCTTAGGACAGGCTGCCTTCCTTAGGACAGGCTGATCTTCTTAGGACAGGCTGCCTTCCTTAGGATAGGCTGATCTTCTTAGGACAGGCTGCCTTCCTTAGGACAGGCTGCCTTCCTTAGGGCAGGCTGATCTTCTTAGGACAGGCTGATCTTCTTAGGACAGGCTGCCTTCCTTAGGACAGGTAGGACAGGCTGCCTTCCTTAGGACAGGCTGCCTTAGGACAGGCTGATCTTCTTAGGACAGGCTGCCTTCCTTAGGGCAGGCTGACTTCTCAGTTTTTTTTCCCGTCAGCCGGCATTTCAGAGACACAGTTCATTGTGAAAGCAAGTATTAGAGGCATGTAGTAATATTAGTGTTGAGCTCAGGCTGCCCTGCCTTTATTATTTTTCTGTCCTACTCCCTCCTCTTCATCATATAGCGACCTGGCCCTGCGGAACTGTTTCATAACCACAGATCTGACAGTCAAAATCGGGGACTATGGAATAGGCCCCTCAAAGTACAAGGTAGGCTTTACCGTTACCGTGTTTCATTTTCTTTGTCTGTGATTTATAATGATCAGTCTGTGGGGTGAATATTTTGATTCAGCAAGTCATGTGATAGATCGATAGATCTAATTGGCTAATTACTTGGTATACTGTACTTGGTTTGTCTGGATTCAGCAACACAGGAATGTAAAGCGCACAGATGCAAACGCAAACCTCAAGACAAAGTGCAAGCAGTATTGGGCATGGATGAGTAAATAAACGGGAAATAGGGAAATATACATACTGTAATGTAGCAGGACAGCAGTTCTGTTTGTGAGGTTAAACAGGTGATTTGAAGCTGTGGGCCTGATTTGAGAGACTGTCTATTCAGCCTCACTGTCACACTTCCTGTAATCCGGTTAATGTGTGATGTCATCAGGAATTGCCACATCTACGATTTGTGCCTGCTGTTTACGGTAACAGAGGGGTTTGCATGAAATGGGGTAATTTGAGTGCCCCCTTTGTTAGTGAATTATTGATGCCCCCTGTCTTGCACAGGAGGACTATATCACTACTGAAGAGGAGTCTGCAATCCCCCTGCGCTGGATGGCCCCGGAGCTGCTTTCGGAGCTACATGGCACTGTGCTCACGGAAAAGCAAACCAAGGCGGGCAACATGTGGTAGGGCTCCCTCTCCACCTGCTGATTCAGCCTGCCTGGGACTGTTGTCTCCTGTAAAAACTGTAGTGTGGAAGTGGAGGCTCCATAGTATTATGTAAATTACTGAGCAGTTACGGCTGAATGAGACAGGCACTTATTATTATATGACTTCTAAATATGTTATAACAGAGTCTATTAATGTTTCCACGAACACTTAATGTCTTGGCAAACAGCATAATCTGAGTGTTGCTCATAAACAGAAGCCTTACTGTATGTTAATTATAAACTTTTTGTTTTAGCACTTAGCTTTATACCCTTTCAGTTGTGGAATGTGATCTCATTCTTGCTCTTTTGAATCTACAAACCCCCTTACCCTGAGCAAGGCCTGAGTATAGGCACCAGCAAAAATGCTTCCCTAAAAGTTGGTAGCTGGACTGTTTTCTGAAACTTTTACTTCCCTTATAAGTTGTCCTTAAGAAAATGCCAAAATCTCTCCCTTAAATTGACTTGGCAGATTGTGACTGGCATTTGTGGGGTTCCATAGAAAAAGAACCGTGAATGTGGTTATTTAAAGGAGAAGTTGGCAAACGCAGAGTGCACACCTTGGCAGAGCATCTCCAGTCTCCACACTGCCCCAGATGAGGTTTCCTGTTCGCTCTGCCAGGTGATGTTGACATTTCAGGGCTCTCTTTCAGGAACTTCTCCTGACAGCGGAAGAGCTGTTTAAGGCATCTACTTCCTAATGTTTTCTCAATCCCACACATTTGATTTTAACTTTGAGAGGCCTAAACTCATGCTCATTACCAAGTTTTACAACTATATGCAAATGGCACGATGAATGACGTTCCACAAGTGCATGAAAAGCATGAATGACCGTATCCCAGACAAGTGTTTTCCAAGCAGGTTGTTCAGTAGCACATTAACAATGACGTCAGTGGGAGACATTTCTTTGAGCGCTTGAGGGTTTAGCAGCAGGTTGTTATAATTACTGATTAAACACTGATTAAACATAAATACTCTTAATGAGCTAATGTGTGCTGGATTTAGGTCTGAGCGGAGTGACGTATTCTCCCAGGCCTGTTTAGTGGTCTGGGCCCGCAGGTGGGTCATGTCCGAATGGGAAGAACAGCGAATGGTGTGTCCGCAGGGCCCTGGGGGTGACGCTGTGGGAGCTGCTGGAGCGCGCCGCCCGGCCCTACGCGCACCTGCCCGACAGAGACGTGCTAATCCATGTGATACAGGAGCAGCAGATTAAACTCTGCAAGCCGCAGCTGGAGCTGCCGTACTCTGACAGATGGTGAGCCTGTTTTCAATGAATAGATTTACGGCGCGTGCGTCCATGTTTGTGCGTGTACCCGCGCGCGCATTAGACAGCCCCGTCAATGATCATTGGTGATATTTTTGGGACGAAGGTCTAATTTTCTGCCCTCCGCACACAAATGATTTGTCTTCAGCGTTTCAGTTCCTCCTAAAACTTCTATAAATTCAAATTGCAGGCTGACAGATATTTCCTTGTTTGTTTTTTTTTGTCTGGGCTGAATTTTCATAGAATACATATTATGTGTGTCATTAAAGCAGGCAGATTGGGGTCGGCTGTTGTCATTAATCTACGGCATTTGCATTTCACCTGATATAATGACATGATGATTTAGAGCCTGAATTGCTTAGACACATTTTGTCAGACGAATTCACAAAACTTCCTGTATGGCCTGATATTCTATACTTTATTATATTTTAATTTCCATTTAATTTCTGTATTCATTTCCATTAACTTTATTTAGAAGTTTTTTTAGAAGACACGTATGTATATGTGTGTGTGTGTGTGTGTGTGTGTGTGTTGGGGCGGGGGGGCTCCCTCTCCCTCTCCCTCTCCATCTCCATCACGGTGCCCAGTGAGTCAGCTCCTCTTTGCTTCTTCCTCTGCTCCCTCTTTTCAAGGTTGCCTGGTGACTAAAGAGGGGAATATTTCCTATTGCGTACATGGTGATGTACAGCACAGTTTCAATATTTACTGACTTGCGGGCGAGGGAAAGATTCTGTAATAATGGTGTGAATTCTTAGTTGTTTCTGTAACAGAGAATTCTTATTAATCAGATTTGTGCAAACCTGTTTCCAAAAAAAGTTAATTTAAGAACATTATTCTTAAATTGTTGCACTTTTCGCCCACACAGTCTTTCCCAGAGTGGTGAACCTCTCACCATCTTCACCGCACAGAGACTCCGCCTCTCTGAGAGGGTCTCTTTATACCCAGTCATCTTACTGACCTGTTGCCAATTAACCTAATTAGTTGTGAGATGTTCAACCAGGTGTTTTGCTTTAGCATCACACAGCTCTTCCAGTCTTTTGTTGCCCATCCTAACTTTTTTTGCATCAAATGGCATCAAATTCAAATTGAGCATATATTTGTCATAAAACAATATTTCTCAGTCTCAATATTTGATATGTTGTCTTTGTTCTATTTTCAATTAAATTTGGGTTTATATGATTTGTAAATCATTAAATTCTGTTTTTATTTACATTTTACACAGCGTCCCAACTTTTTTGGAAACGGGGTTGTACATTCGGTTTTGTGATTAAGTAGGTTTAGAGTGAATAAAATGTACTTTAAAATAAAAAATGCCTAAAATGTAATCACATTCAGTGTATGAATTTTAACAAAGGTAAACAGTACTGTATTTACTTCCTCATAACTGATTAAGTTTTACTTTATGAAAAAGGTAGTTTTCAATTTCAGAATATTCTCAGGAAATCAATACATTCCATGCTTCCTGTAATAATATAGCATGTTGGATAAAAATGTGCATTATCCCAGAATAGATAAGCTGACGTCTATGTTTCTGGAGTGTAAAATGTGTTAAATGCTGTATTTAGCAATGAACTGCTTGCTGTAGACCTTTAGTAACACCGGGCATGAATACAACCACAAGACCAGAGATTTCCTCTGTCTGTAGTGGACCCAAAAAATACTGCAGATCTTCATATGTACACATACACTATGACAGACACACATTATAATATAAAGTTTAATGGCTGCATGGTAGTCTTTTGGCATTCAAGTGCAAACTTTCTGTATCATGTGATCTGAATGCTTTGTATTCAAGAGAAAAGTGCTTTTGCAGAATGATTGGGGTCTTTAGTCACTGTTGCTGTAACAGGATTGTGCCACTTTTTTGGTTAATCGTGCCATCCTCTCTTCAGGTATGAGGTGCTGCAGTTTTGCTGGCTCCCGCCAGCTAGAAGGGCCACAGCGGAGGAGGTGCATCGCTTGCTCACGTATCTCCGCATGCAGGGCCAGCGGGAAACCGAGGAAGACTTCGAGCAGCGCTGGAGTGCCCTCAAGCCCAACTCCTACAACCGGCAAGCTCCCGCGAGCCAGTCATCCTTCCCCATCCTCAGACAGTTTGCTGATGGGGGAGGGGACGAGGTGCTCACAGTGACGGAGACCAGCCGAGGCCTCAACTTTGAGTATGTGTGGGAGGCAGCCAAGCATGACCATTACAATCATGATCGCGGGGTCGTGGACACCACCCTCAACTACCGCAATATGTTCTTCCCAATCTTACATTTAAGCCCACCGCTCTCATCAGTGTCTGCTGCAGACATAAGGAGTCATGGAAGCTCTTCTGAGCTTCCCAGCATTGGTGCCAATGTCCATAAAACACTGGACACTCAGAAGCAGCACTGCATACAGCTGGAGAAGCCAGGGATGCACCAGTTTCAAGTAGATGACAGCTCTGTTGCTCTAGACACTTGTGAAAACTTGGAACTGGCTCAAAATGAGAAGCAACATCTAGTCCTACAGCGTAGTCTCTTGGGTGACACTGGCATTGACCATGATTTTTTTGGTACCAGTATCGACTCTAAGGATTCCAATCTGCAGGAGACCCGGGAATGGTCATCCAGTGACCCAGAAAGCCCCTATCATGCAAACATGTTCCATGGAACTAGTTCCAAACTCAGAGACATGGCTTCCTGGAATAGGGGTAGTCCCAAACTGCTAAATCTTAATGCCAAAACCTGGGCTTCTTTAGAGAGCACTGATCAGAGCAAACTGGATAGTAGTTCATTTCTAGGAGACAATCAGCAGACGTTTTGCTCTAAGAACGTAAGTGAGGATTCAGATTTGATACATCTTACTGAAGACACACCTATAGATGATAATTTTATTCTCCATGAGAAGTGTCTGGTGAAGCACAAGCAGTGTTCATCAGTAGAACATAGGGATCTGGGTCAAGACATTTTAGGGGCTGGTATTGGCTGCATTCCTGAAAATATAATCCAGGGTAGTGCTGAAATGGATTCAGGTGAAGGTAGTAAGATTGCATGCTTTTTAGAATCTCCTGAGAATGTTCTTTCTCCAAAGGATAAACTTTTGAACTTTCTAAATCAAGATTTAAAGGATTTAGCAAAAAGTGAGTCACAGGTGCCTTCAAGTACACTGGTTACAGGAGAAACCTTTCAAGACCAACTCCAGTTCAACATTTGCTCTTCCAATGATCCGTTGCATTCCTCAGAATCCGGCATTGGCTTTACCCTTGACTCTACATCTACCTCTACTCTACCTGATCTGGCTGAAATTTCTGAGCTCCATCTACGTCCCTCTGACCTTGGCCAGTCAGCTGTATTCTGTCAGGATGTCATTAATGACATTATGATCACAGCTGCCAAGAAGCTGAGCCTGGTAGGAAGTGTTGGAGCATCTCCGGGAGATGTGTGCTCAGCAGACACCAAACACTCTGCAAAGAGTAACCTCATTTCACCTCCTTCACGAGGTTCAGAAAGGGCGTTGTGCAGTGATCATGAAGTAGGGTGCACTGCTAACTATTCAGCAGGCAGTGCCATTAGGAAAATTTCAAACAGTTTACATAACGTAGCATCTGAACTGTCACACGCTAAAGATTGCAGCATGATCGAGCCTTTGCAGGAGTTTGATAGAAATAATTTGCCTCTTGACAAATCTTCACCACAAATTTCTCCACCATGTTTGGACCAGACAAACCAAGATAGTCTTCTTGACGACCATATTCCAGCCATTTTGAGGACTTTCTTTGGTGGAAATTCTTTGGTGACTCCAGACTCCATGGATTCTCTGAATATGCACATTCTACTGGGTTCAACCGAGGTGCTCAACAGCACGGCCTCTGAGAAACCTCAGCCTGCTTACAAAACGGCTGATAGTGGTTATGAAACGGAGAATGTGGAATCTCCAGAATGGAGTTCCCAGCCCACCATCCAAGATACTCCAGCTGAAGGAAGCCCTGTGATAGGTTTGCAGCCTTCCCCAGACATTTTAGTGTCAGCAGCAGACAGGATGCTGGATGCTCTGCAAGATACAGGAGAAGCCTTCATTGAAAAGACTCCTGCAGAACCTGCGCATGAGCTCCAGTGCATTGGCCAGCAGAGCTATCGTGATTCTGCTTACTTCTCAGATAATGACTCTGAACCTGACAGGTTGCTCAATGACTCCATTCTTCCATCACGCACTTCTGCTGGAGCAACTGACACCTGTATTGGAAAAACTCCTCTTCTTGAGAAAGTTGTTGAGATGGAGGAACAGCAGTTCCACACTAATGTTCAGATGGATGCTTCAGAAGCTGCTGTCATACAGCCTAACTCCTTGCTTATCCAAAGCAAAAACGAGACAGACCTTGTGACAAAAGATGTCAGGAAGGGTGATTCATTTGTATGTTTTGATGATGAAAAAGGAGCAGACAATGCCTATGGAGTGACAGCTTGCTTGTACAAATACACATCACAGTCTGAGCAGGCTAAAAATGCCACATCTTTCCTTTTGGCTGTGAACTCAAGGTTAGATAATGTGGGAGATGCACCCAGGCTGAAGGAACCTGATATTGAGGGAAGATACTTGGGCAAGCTGGACAGCCTGTCAGTGGCGAGTGGGCTGGAGGACAGTCCCGAGGAAGATGAGAACAGTGATGACTCGGACGATGGAAAGTCACACATCTACCAGCAATCTGCGTCCAGCTCTGACAGTGAGGATGATGCTGGTCACAGGGTACCTGTCATTGTCACTGATGGCAGTGAGGCCTGCAGCCTTAGAGGCCTCCTGAGATCAACCTCAGCGATCACCCCCAGACCTTCACAGATAGGAGGCTCAGATGATGACCTTAGGACAAAGACTGTGTCCTTCTTTGATGATGTCACAGTTTACCTCTTTGACCAGGTAATCGACAGGCTGTGGGAAAGACATTTTCTGCAAAATATATATAAGCAGACCAGAAAATCAATCAAATAACTGGATTATTGGACACAGACAACTGGAATGAAGTCAATTAAATGTTTTAATTGCTCCACTACAGTCTTGCAGACTCATTCAGTGTCTATTTACAAAGTTATTTTTGCCCAGTGTAGGGTGACGCATCTATTTTCTCAGATTTAGTTGTTGAACAAACTTGCCAATCAGTGGTAATCTCTCCTTAACGCATTATTAAACACCTCTGTTGCCCAGTGAAACCTATAACTAACTAGTTTCATATCAGTTTCAGTGCATATCTTTAATATTATATGCAATAAACTTTTGCTGTTGATTAGCAGTCCATAAGCTTGTGTTGGTGCGTCACCCCTCCTGCAGTCTGATTAACGGCACATTTGACCCTGATGTAATGGTGGCTTTCAGGACACACCCACCAAGGAGCTTGGTGACCATTCATCGGTAGCAGGCTCCGCCCCACAGTTTAGCACCATGGGGTCCCCTTCCAGCTCTCTGAACAGGCTCACCAGCTCAGAGAGTTCCACTGATGAAGAAGGTGAGGCGTGTGTGCGAGGCACTGTCATACTGATCACGGCGCACTTGTCCTGGCCGTGCCCTGTTTCATCATTGCCAGTTGTACTTAGTAACTTTGTAACTAGAGTCTGTGTTGGCTTCTCAGGTGGTGGCTTCGAATGGGATGATGATTTCACCTTGCCAGAGCCCGCCTTCCTTGCCAGGACAGCCAATCACCTCTTTGCATCCAGAACAACTGTCTCACCCCCCTCCCGCTGCCTTTCCCCTCCACCTCCCAGCCGTACTGGGGAGATCTGGACTCCGCCATCTTCCTACTCTCGCTTCTCCGTGTCTCCCTCCAACATGGCCAGATTCTCCCTCACCCACTTCACGGACTCTGACATGGAGCAAGAAGGTGGGGGACGCTTGGTGGGAAAACAAAACACACACACACACACACACACACGTGATTTTCATAAAATTAAGTTCCTCTGTGTGCGGACCAAGAAAATGTCCCCACAAGGTCAAAATAACAGGTTTTTATCTCATTGTAGGGACATTTGGTCCTCACAATGTAATATATACATGCTCACACATACATATTAATGTTCAAACAGATGTCCATCTGGTCAGTGCTGTGTGTACAGCTGCCACTGTACCCATTAATTTATGTAAGAAAAGCTGCTTTCCGGATGTGTGCGTCGTTTTTTACTCTGTAGTCCATTTCATTTGGTTCATATTACTTAACAAGAGCACTTTTGCAGTTACCACATTGAATTCATTCATGATTCTGTGGATTGTAGTAACCTATAGAGGAAATCTAAGAAGGGGAAACTGGAAGCAAATTGTGGCACTTTGATTTGTTCGGTTTGCAGTCTTCAGGTGTCAACATTCACAGTTATCGCCCTGTGATCGAATCCTCAAGGAAGGAGTAAATAAGGTTGTTTAAAATGTCTGCAAACAGGTCTGCTCTGGGCCTGGCTTTCCGAATACCCATCAGTCTTTGGTCTTTACCATCAGAATGAAATATTCAGCCTACATTCTAGGAGTACATAATTATGTCAAAAGACATTCAAGAAAACTCGCAAGAAAAAACTTATCGACATTTCCATTTATATGAGCCATGCTGTCCTGTCCAAGAGGACCGTCCAAAATGGTGTAATACCGAATCTTCCTAGGATTGACTGTCCCGTAAAAGGTTTTCCAGAAATAAAACGTAAAACCACAGTTATAACTCAGGAGTGAGTACAATTATTTTTTACCTAATAAATGTAATCAGTAAATCCTTTTGTCTTGCACTCAGTATCTGTTAAAATCTGATAGCACTCATTGTTGAAAGGATGTAAAATTAACACCAGATGGGGGAAGAAATATTTTTCATTGAATTTCCGTGTATGTGATGTAATCATACCTTTCATCTTGGCTTTAAGCAGGAGATGCTCTGGGATGGACAGAAGAGAAGGTTATGGTTTAGCTCCCATGGCAATCCTGTGTATGGGGAGGGAGGGCGCTAGCTTATGCTGAGGCTCAGCGGGACCTTGGGCATCACACTTCTGGCCCCTGTTGTCAGGATGACACAGGGGGGCTTGCTCTGCCCCCCCCCCCCCGCCGTCTGTGGGCTCATGGAAAGACTGAGCTGCACCATGCCCTTTTTACGATTTCATGTGCGTCAGCGTTTAATGGGCTGCTTCACAAAACAACCCCCCCCCCCCACCTCACTAACAGCTGTGACGCTCCCGAGGCATCTGCGGCCCACCCCCCCCGCCCCCGACCATCTAAAGAGGGCGGGGGTGCTGACGCCAGGGTGCAGGGGGGGGGAGGTGGGTGG
>JAODLD010000101.1:17255142-17299743 GCA_026781065.1 Mormyrops boulengeri | reverse complement strand
CCCCCCCCCCCCCCCCCCCCCCCCCCCCCCCCCCCCCCCCCCCCCCCCCCCCCCCCCCCCCCGCCCCCCCCCGCGACAGCAGACATCCACATGAAGCCGACACCCTTCACGCACAGCTCTTACCCTGCGGTGTGACACCAGCCAGCTCTGATGGCTTCTTCATCTCAGCCTTTATGGTGAAACGCACATGAGACAGCTTCGGCAGGGAATGAGTAGAGTGTGGTGGGGAGGCGGGGGCGCGGCGTTGGTGTGGGTGCTGAGTGGGGTGCGAGTGTTTGCAACAGCTGTGGCAGGCATGGTGGGTTACCCCATGGCAGCTGCAGCTTGCCACCTCCTGGCTCTGACCTTGGGTCTGCAGCCAGAAGGGCAGGCAGCCCACATTCCCAGTATCTTGTTTTCCGTGGCTGTACTGTGCAGTACCAGCCGTATCGGTACATTTAAGCTGTGTTTAAGACATTTTTTTTAAGTGCTAGCAAAATTGGTGCCACGAGAGTGGTTATTTTTCTGAAGGAAAAGCCTTATTCTGAAAGCAATGAATGATAATAATAGCTCCTGCAAGCGAAACTTGGCGGTTTAGATCAAAACTTGAAGTTTTGAAAGTGCCCTGTCATTCATGCAGTGTGTAAGATCAGCTTAATGCAGTGACACTCCCATTTGCCAGCATGATGTGTTCAGACCTGGTTTCACAGCCAGGGCGAAGCATGCAGTTCCTCGCTTTGTATGTGAACAGCTGTGTTCACGGTTCAGGTGAAGTCTGTCATTGGGGCACCAGGGCAGGGCCTCTGCATTTGGGAGTTATCATCACAGTCCTGGTGTCTCAACCACTTCTGTAAATTCACATTGGGTAAGTTATAAATGATAAGTTCTATGTAGTAAGTAGTGTGATAAAATAACTAGCAGTTCCTCAACTGTTACCTCTGTTATAAAGCTTTATGAATATGTACATGCCTCTAAGAAATACATAAACACATTACTTTTTGCCTTTTCCTAGGTACCGTGTGTGTAAGTGTGTGTTTGCACTGGCGTGAATGGTGGGGCAGAAAAAGAGGGAGGTACATGACCAGTTTGGTCAGAATTGTATTCGATTTGTTCCTTTTTGAATGGGAAGGTTTGCAGTGCCACTTGCAGTAGGTGTAAAACACCAAATGTCTGCAGCAACACACAGTAGCCACATTGTAAATGTATAACATTCCCTTTGCCCATTTTGACCAAAGAGAGTCAGGGATGGCATTTAACAAATAAATGGACTTTGACATGTTGGACCAAGGCTGAGGGGAATGTAATCATTAGTCACATACCATGGGTAACGTCTAAAGCATGCGTGCCTGCCAGGTGTATTTAGTGATGTCCCTGCAGTCCTGTCCTGCAGCCATGGCCAGTAGCATGGACTTTTACTGATTAAGCTAGCTGGTGATCGTGAACCTCCATGGGAGGCATGCAGATGTGCCTTCCACCCTTCTCTGGAAAACCCTCCAAAGATAATGTTACACATCCCAGACCATGCTGAAGGTCACATCAAATGGATGGTATAGTTAATGGTCATCCTGAAGCAGAATGTTTTGGATACAAATAAAAAATAACTTTAATACCATGACAAAGAAGAACTCTAAAAAAAAATACCTCTATTATGATCTTGCTGTTGCATGATGTTGTTTGTCTTATTTTGTCTTTTTATTCTAGGGAGCAGTGAAGATGGGGACAAGGATTAAGTACGGATGAAGTGGACCTCAAAATTTACTGCAAGATGTACAATTTTGTACTTTAACAGCCATCATATAGATGCTGATCTCTAGCAGTGCTGCTATTCTGTACAGAGTGCTGTAATGATGACGTGTGTAGGACCACTCACAGCAAAGCTCCTCTCTATCCAAGTCTATCATGCCTGTAAGCACCATGCTATACCAGCTACTACAGCTCATACCCTTTTATTCTCCGTTACAAAGCTAACTCCCTGTTAGCTTCTAATTGTCGTCCTCACTAGTAGCTGTGCTGTCACTATTGTCACACTAGTGGCAACGTTATTTCTGCCGCAGTTACTGAAAGTATTCAAGATAATCTCTTTTTTTGGCCCTGAGTGCTATTTGGGATTCAGTTCAATGCACATGGTACATTTGTTTAAAACAAATTTACTAACAAGTCTACTTTGTACTGTCTTTTGGGTTGTTAGTCCAGGGCTTAGCAGGAAGACCTTCCGTCTTCTTTTTTTGCAAGGCACTTGCATTGCAATTCAACGGTCACTCCATCTCTCATGTTGACAGCAGTGATTCAAGGTAGCAGATACCTATAAAGGCATGCGGGTGTCTACATGGATCACGTTCATTTCAGCAAGACATGCCTGTCAAGGGGCTGATTCTCTTTACTGGTGCCACAGATGCTCTGAGCTAAGGACAGACATTAACAGTGGGAGCAAACTAGATTCTGCAGAAATCTGTTTCTTATTTTTTGAAATTAGCAACTTTTTGTACTCTTGCAGCATTTAAATGATGTTGCTTGGTCCTCTCGGTCAGCGTTCATTGTGTTGTGTGTGTGAATGTATTGGTTTCAGATGAAGGTGAGAAGGAAATTAGGAGTTACTGTCATTTGTAAAGCTGCTCATCTGTCTTTGTGCCATTTTACTTCTCCCGGACCACTGTACGGCAGACAGCATTTCTCTGAAATGCCTCGATACTGGATCTACTTGATCTGACTGTCTAGAGTGTAATGTGAAGTAGACATGATCCAGAAAGGTTCAGTTTGAGACGCTTGAGTTTTTTGTGAATGAATTTTTGTGTAAACTCTGAAGACCACATGAGCTAAGCAGCATTTGTATGGACTTGCAGAGAAGCTGCAATGACAAGTAAAGTTCTCTGCCTGATATGAAGTGTTGATAATGTGCAACTGTTTTGTAAGCAAAGGTGCATAGTCTCCATGGTACTTCTGCAATTTGTTCCTCTAAAACCCTGTTAGAGGGTGGAAGTTTTTTTAATTGAATATCTGAAACAGGTACAGTATTTATTTGATTCTTGAATGCATCTGGGGGGGATATAATAGCCAGTAGATTATGAATATGGGCTAATGGCAATATGGTGTCAAAGGAACATTAAAGATGATTGGTCCTAAAATAATGTGACCGGCTGTTTTTTTTTTCTCAAACTTTAAATAATGTTACCATCCAATCATAAGGCAAGGTGAGCTGCCTAATGTGATTGGTTGTCACCATCATTAATTAGCTTTTTTTATCCATTTTTCCAGATGAAGTAGAGAATTAGTAACAGGTGGTCTGTTCGTCATGGTTCTCATAATGGAATTTAGAAGGGATCCCAAAGATTCAAGTGAATGGTTCTGAATCTCCATTTTTTGTGCATCACAAATAAATGCCCTTGTTATTTATGTGTTTTATGTACAAAAGTTTGCAATAAGAACAACCTGTGCTCCAGCCTGACTTGAACATTTAATTTATTCTGAAAATATTGCTTCACCTTGCACATTTAAAGTGTAACTTATTGTTAAATTTTGCTAATGTAAATAAATGTTGATGATGTCTGTAAATTGGGAGTGATGTAATGAAGTCTTAGGCATTTTGTTTAATGGGTAAGAATACACATTTCAGTACAATTATTAAATTGTGGTAGAAAAAAAAATCAGCTTACTCTATCCCTGAAGCTGTATATTTAATGAAGTGGTATTTTTACTTCATGTTGATTCATACATGTAATTCTACAATTTGTTGAAATTTAAGTACAACATGGTTATTTAATATTAACAATAAATAAAAAATGCCTTTTCTATTCCATTCTCAAACTCAGTGCTTATTTCCCCTGTTACATGTGCATTTTTTCCCCAATCATTATGGTTTAAGAAATGCCCATTGCATTTTGTTCTGGTTTTGAATCAATCCAAGGTCATAATTGCTTGATTTGTGTTCTCGGTGTCCGTCAAGCGCAAATGTATAGTTTATTCAACTTGATGAAAGATTCATTTTTGTAAATGATCTTGTGGACCATCTGGACAAATGGTAAAGTTACGTGACATTGTGGAGGTACTGACTGGAGTAATGAACTGGGAATTCACTGAAGTTCAGCAGCAGATAATTATTGTAACATCTTGTGTGGTCAAACAGCTGCGCATCAAAGTTTAACAATGACTATTGGACAAGGATTAACAGTATGGGCTAGGGGTTAGGGCTAGCATCAGGGTTTGGGTTTGCATTAGGGTGGGGCTGGAGTTAGGGTTAGTATTTGGGTTGGGCTATGGTTCTAGTTAGTCTGTTAGGGTTAGGGACATTCAGGGGCGGAGGAGAGGGCTAGCAGCAGGGGGCCCGACGGTTAAATTTGCCAACCTGGAAGGGTGGTGTTTAATTGTTGCGAATTTTGCATGATTGTCTGTTATCAACAGGGGAAGTTTGTAAAATGTGCTGACTGGGGGGGCTTTGTAGATTTTGCAGTGGGCCCCCTGCCATGATGAGCCTGGGGCCAGTGTCCCTCCTCTGGGTCCCCTCCACTACCTGGGTTATTGTTAGAGGGCCCACGTATAACTTTGGGAGGTGGTTGGCTGGCTCAGTGTGTTACGCCTCTATGCCTATGATCAGAACTTTGACACAGTTTTGATCATACCCAGGTTTTCAGTTGTGGTCATATGGTTACAAAGGTGGGTCTTCCAAACTGCCTGTTTATCACTTTGACACCAATGATGGATTTGAACCTCTGTGGGGTTGGGTGTTTTTCTCAAGCTGTTTCGTATACCTCAAAGTGCTTGTCCAAATATAAATATCTAAATCCTGTAAGATGCTGTAAAGCCACAGGTATTGTGAGTACAGGTGACACCCAACTGCAATGCAAATCCATACGCAAATATTTGAAGAACTTTAAGCAGGGGAAGCGTTCTTGCAACAAGGCTCTGTAGGCAAAGTGGATTCACAATAACGCCACTTTTATATTGATTATTAATCTACAGCAGTTAATCGACAGTATGTATTTTAACATAATCATAAGTTACTATTTCACAAGGCATTTGAGTCCACGACTTAAACTCACCCCGAAACTGTCTGACATTAAACAACCAATATTTATTTATTTCATTTACAAGCCCTCCCTGCATGAAATACGTATGGCCCTTTTGGTAAATATACGGGGAAACGTAATATTATCGAATGCACCATCGACTAGATGTGTGGAGCAAAGCCGTTTTTAAAATCGGGACATTTATAATTGCGGCTTCAATGTGTTTTCTTCAGTTAATTATACGGACAGAATCTAGTACATACTATTGTATTTACATTAAACAAAATAAAACTTAATCTCTTAACAATGTACTCACTTAAAACCTTGCCTATGCGCACTAAATTCAGATATCTAGTTAAAAACTGGGTTTGAAATGGCACTTCTAGGTTTGGCAGAGCATGAGTCCGCGCCTTTAAATAGACACGTCGCTCCTTTTGACTGCCACTTTCAGGAGGTAAAATACGACTGAATTGGTCTTGTGGCGACGGACGTCAGCCGCACCGGGCGCCGCTGTCAAAGCGGAGCGGCGCAGCCATTGGCCGGCCGAGCGCCACGTGTACTTCCCGAAGCAACAGGTACGCGCACTTGAAACAGTTACTGCTCCTTTCTGGCTGGGCGGCTGCTTGTCTCCGGGTACTGAGGCTGAGATAAGCAGTTTTTTTTTTTTTTTTTTTACTACAGTTCATATCTTTTTAAAAATTCCAACTCATTTTATTTTTACGGCTAAGAGGAACGCATTTTACATCACAGCATCACCCTCGTAGCCTGCAGTTGTTTCAAAGAAGACGAATTTCATTTTAAGGTAACATGCTGTCGTGGATGACTACGTAGTCTAGTCTTGCCAGTAATAAAAAATAATTAAGCTATTTGTAGAGAAGCGTACTGTAAGTTGAATTTGGGGCACTTTTGCTGTGCAATTTAAATTATTTAAATTATTGCTTGATTATCAGTGATCAGTATTACTCCAGTATCATGAAATTGTCACATTTTTGCTTTTTAAAATTTTGGTATAAGACGAATAAGTAATCTAAAGATTTAGCAATAAAATAAACCCATACATCTTTGTTGTTTTACTAGTAATTTTTGCTTTTCTACGACTAAGAAAAGAGGGACAGATGTGACTCAGTTTATCTGCTGCAAACATGTTTGAATTGCAGGACCCCAGTCTGTTCTAAATTAAGCCTCCATATAAATGTTCCGCTTGAGTGCATATTAATAATTAAAATCTGCAACCCTTATTTAAACTGAAAAGCCATTACATTGACAGATGTAACTTTACAGCACGGTACCTTCCAAATGTATATTTCTTAGAATAACCTTGAATTGGGCCCTATCTCAAATGCCTCAGATAAGGAGTGCAGATTGCAAAAAATACATTAAGGTCTTTTCTTACAGAGGACGATTAGATATTACGGTTCAAGTTTTTAACCTAGGGTAAAAGATTTTCGCTTATTTTATTAATTCGCGGAGGAGATTGAACACTACAAAAGTTTTTACTTCTGCCTTTCTCTCCCCCCATTGCGAATTTTACTGCATGACATTAACTATATTGTTACGCCATTTTGCAAAACTTTTTTTTATTAAATCTCCGAGCATTTTGGGATAGCCGAGTGGTGCAGGGTGCTACACAAAACTATTGAATTGAACTGAATATAACCTTAACTATAGTTATTAATAAAAATAGACTTAAAATTATTTAGTGGATATTGCACATCTTTGTGTAAACTGATGTAATACTTTAAAAAGTATTATTTACACACATATGCACCTGTACCTTGTTTGGGCCATAGGGGCCAGGTTTGCACAGTCTTGACTGGAGTGCTCCCCCTGCTGACGATAAGCAATGATTACAGGTCCAGCAAAGACGTGAAGGTGGCACGATGAAGTCCAAGGGGAAAGCCGCGAAGCACAGTCAGCAGCCATGGACCGAACCGGAGCCGGACTTCCAGCTGGAGAATGAGCTTGGCTGCAGTGAACACGAAGGCTCAGAGGCATCTCTGAGGCTTGACAGGTCCTGGAGGGGCTCCAGGAGGGAGAACAGGGGCACCGCGCCAGGCTCCAGACGGCGGCGGCCACACGGGGGCACGAAGGAACGGAACGTGCGACGGCTAGAGAGCAATGAGAGGGAGCGACAGAGGATGCACAAGCTGAACAACGCCTTCCAGGCCTTACGCGAGGTCATCCCGCACGTCTGGACTGACAAGAAGCTGTCCAAGATCGAGACCCTCACGCTTGCCAAAAATTACATCAAGGCCCTCACCACCATCATTCTGGGCATGTCGGGTGGCTGCCTACCACACGGGGAGAGTCAGGCCCAGGTCAACGCATCCAAGCTTCTGCAGAGTTACAGGCAGCACCTGGAGGAGGAAGGGGAGGAATGCTTGTCCAGGTACCTCAGCCAGATCCACAGCTTCAGCCAGAGCAGATAGCCTCATGGACTGTTTGTGCAGCCTCATGTACCGTCCAAGGTCAGGAACAGGAAAACAGAAACTGAGCTGTTTGCCGAATGATATAAATCTTTTTTTCCAGCAGGCCTAAAGGAATTGTGGGAGGAACAGGAACGTTAAGGACTCAAACTTATTCTTCTGCCCATATGTGTATATATATATATATATATATATATTTTGCATATTTGCTCTTTTCCTGCTTAATTACACAATTCTGCCACTGAATTCTTCTGCTTTATGTAAGTCGTGCAAGGCTTGCGAAGAAAATGTGCTCTGATAAATATGGTGTTTGTATTTTTAATGAATTTGTGATAGAAGGTACATTAAGTTAAATGAATAGTTTGTTGGTATTAATAGATGTCTGCAAACACATCCTGTTGTGTTGTGCCCCTGGTTTGTGAAATTTTTCTTTTGGTGCTGTATTTCCTGAAGAATATGCTGTACACTACAGTGTATTTTTTTAAATTCTACCACCATATACTTTATGTTATGAATGTTGCAAGTTCTACAAAACATGTATAAAATGCACTAACTTCAAATTTTTCAAAGTACCTATTCATAATTTATAGTCCGATTAAGTAATGCCTGGTCTTTAACAGTGGTTGCAAATCCTAATTTTGGCCCAAAATTTTCCAGACTGCAATTTCTGTTTATAATTTTCTTGGAGTGTTAGTTTACCTTTTCCCTTCAAACAAATTATTATTATTATTATTTTTTTTTACATTTTTCTCTGTGCTCACTCGGAGCATACTCAGGACCACGGCAGTATTTCTTACCAGATATTTGAAGTCCTACAGTGTACTTGGAACCAATTTATGCTATAATAGAAGAACATTCCAGTGATACATGCAAAATACAAGGCATCTGATATTTTGCATCTGGAAAAATATCTTCAGCGCATTTAGAAAATATTGCATTGAAATCGTTGTGGGAATCATAACTTCCAGGGAATATGCCTTGGAAAAGTTAGGAATCGCCGCTGTCCTTTGGGATCAGGAGTGACCTCAGTGCTGTGACAGATGAGATGGATTACTGAATGCTTGTCTGTGAACACTTCCGATTGAGACAGTAGATGCAGCCCCAGGAGCAGGATTAGGGGCTCCAGGACTGTGCTAATAGGACGATATACAAATGATCATGCAGTGCTAACAGCCTGACATTAACCTTGAATTTTAAGAGGTCTCAACAAGGCAGTTGAATCACCTTTAATAAATTTAGAACTTGCTTCACTGATCAAAGTATTTGTTTTACTAACAGTCTGATAAGTTTTTTTTTTTTTCTGCCAAGCAAGAAGTCACAGTATCAGGAGAGTGAACAAATGTCACTAATATACTTTAGTTCTCAGTTCACAAATTCAATGTATGTTTAATATTTTTTTGTTTAGGATAACATTTTAATAATTTTACAATATTGTGGAGTCTGCTAAAGCTTGCCTTGATGGTAGTGGCATTACTTGTAAAATGGCAATAGACATTCTTTAATAAACCTCTAACGTCATCATTAGAAGGCTGAGCATTAGATATCTAATCTGTAAAAGGAAAAAATTACCACCAGACAGAAACAAGTGATAATGCCTTTGAAGAACCATCTAAGTGTTATAAACAAATCTGGACCACTTTGATACTTTTGAACACTTTTGAATTGTGATTTTCTTCTAGTTTTACTTTATGCAAAACAATTTTTACATGCATATGCACCAATAATTATTTACTTCTGTTTAATGTATAATTTTATCTAGTTAAATTTTGTTTCTACAAATTAACATTAAACTTGAATGCAGCATGTAAGCATGCATGTATACACACTGACAGTCAAACGTTTTTAACAACTTAAAGAAAATGTTGTCTTTTTATAATTTAGGCAATCAGTAGACAAAAGTGCCACCTCCTGTCAAAATCATCAAAATAGCCACCTTTTACAGTAATTCAGGCTGAACACACTCTCTAGGAATCCTGTCAATTAAAGACCCAAGGTTCACTTTAACACTGCTGGAAAGGCGCCTATGAATAAGCTACACTAACTGTCTGTCTACCTTTGACCTTTCCAAGCATTTCATTCCAAATAAACTCAGTGATGTTAAGGTCAGGTGATTCTGCAGACCACTTTTACCTCTTCTTCATCTGCCTTCTTCAAAAAGTGAATGTGATTACAATGAGTGCTTAAAGATTTACCAAAACTGCTAAAATATATGGTGTTCAAAAACCTGTGACTGTATACATTTACTGACTACTGACTGACCAACAAAAGCTTTTACTTCACTGTGTTAGATGTCTGGATAGTCGTTTAAATTGCATAAAGTGATATAACAAAGTTGTGGGCTAGTTTTCACTTGTACAGCTTACACAACCTTCAGTCTATAAGCAAAGCACACAGTTATTTGCATGCTTGTGGGCAGTAGAACTGCCTTCAAAACAAATTAGCAACAATGGCTGAAATACTTGACCTCCCTTAGTTATCCAAATGCAACCAAAATGGCATTTCTTTGAAAGAATGATTCCCTTTTAGTCAACACTAGCATTTATTCATTTAGAGCAACACATTGAGTAAACTATGATAAAATACACAAAAAACATGTAAGTTAAAGAAAACATTTAATGAGGACACACTAACCATGCACACGCTGGGAGGGACGCACAACAAACTAAATCATAGTGTATAGTAGTACTACTGTACCAAGTTGGGTAGCATACGATGACACAGGAAATGCTTGTCTGTGAAAGCTAGGCTGATCTTTCCATGTTACAGATCACTCTTAAAAAACAAACAAAGATATTTGAATGTAGAATGGAAAGCCTATGTTAATGTAATGATTTAAGGAATTAAAACCCACTTGGTGCAGAATGGATCTATGTGCATAATTCATTAAATACAGCCCAACTTGTGCAAATCAGAAGTGCAACAGTACAATAACACCAAATAGACCTCTGTACAAATAACGCCTAATTTCATTCTTTCAATAATAAACTGTCGCATCAATACTCACTTTACCATGACAGGTCAAAAGATGATTGTTTTCTGCTTTCCATATATTTTTTTTTAACTCATTCTTATGATTTTTTTAAACAGTTATTTGTAATGACAAATGTAAACTTCTTTTTAATAATCAATATACTGAATAATAAATATTTCCCCTTTTAACCCCCCAAAACTCTTGTAAAAAAAACGTGAATGGTACCATTACAGTTCATGATTGTGCAAAGGGATGGAGTGGTGTGGTATAAGTACCTGAGAAGAAAATATTTATTTTTCAGCCTCACAGAAAAAGGAATAAATATTAGTATTTTACATATATTTTCTGACAGTGAAATTAATGTTAAAATACATTTTTAAAATGCCTGTCCACCAAAAAGATGACCTTACCCCCTTCTCACAGCTTCAACCTCAAGTGCGAAACAGTGGAAGTTGGGAAAAATCTGTCACGTCAGCTGATGCACAAAATCAGTTATACTATCAGCTTTCATAACATTCCATTTATATTAAAGTCCTATCCCACATTCCCTCTAGTGCAAAAAGTAAAATACCCGTTGCCAGCAACTGGCATTATATGCTATCAGTTCCAAACTCTGTCACATTTTCTAATTAAGGAAAACTTGCCTAAAATAAGATCAAAAAGAAAAACAGTGTTACTAAATGCTGCTTTGCTCGCATCTCCATGACAATCAGCAAACTCCTGTACTTAATCGTCAGTACCATACAATATTACCTGATATTGTCAGTTAAGTGTTCCTTTCAACATACTGGGGAAAAAAGGGATCTCAGGTAAGAACTAAAGACAAAAACAGTCAAACAAGGATATGCATGACAGTGTCACCTACTGATGCGCACAAAAAATGATACTGGAATGTCATGCAGTGTGCAAACACAAAAACAAAAACTAGACAAATCAGTAAACAGGAACAGCAACGTTAAAAAACAAACAAACAAACAAAAAAAACCCACCACAAAGCAATAACGGAGTGGACTGAAGATGGGAGTGACTATCCTGAAATGTAACAGGAATGTCTGAGGAGTGAATGAGAGCCAAACAAGGTGACTGACTGAAGTGCATTGTGGGACAACGGGGAGAGAAGGCTCAGGGGCAGCAGAGAACTGGAGTGATGTGGAGGGCGAGGAGGCCACGCCTCCTTTACGACCTGACGGCATTCCCGTTCATCACGTCTGGGATGCTGACAGGCGGTGTGCTGCGTGGGGTCCCGCTAGCCGGGGTGGGGCCCCCGAGCATGCTGAGCATGCTGGGCATGCTGATGCGCGGGGCTTCCGTCGAGTTCCCCCTCACAGTGATGTGCTCCCACCCTCCCTAAAAACACAAAACAAGGCCATTAAGCACCTGTGGCCCATGAGCGACATTCCCCAGCAGCACACAGGGAGCGGGGGCCCTGGGTGACCTACCCCGATGCCATAGTCCCAGGACAGTCCCTTGGGCTCCATGGGCAGCACGCCCAGGCGGCGACAGACAGTGCCACAGCTCAGACTGTGGGTGCCTTGAACTTTATCTGCAATGATCCAAACCTGGAAAACAAAGGAAGACACTGACATCCTAACATCCATCCCCCGCCAGGAAGCATAACACAGCTGCTCTTCCCGGGTCTTCGATCAGAATCATAATGGCACAGTGAACTGACAGCTCAGCAAAAGGTGTCCGTAAGACAAAATCATGAGTAATTCATTTCACATTCACTGCTCCCGTAAAAGAAACGTACACTAAACTGAGGTTATGTTTAATTATTCATCTGAATTTATTTCATAGGCTATTTAAAGAGTCAGATCTGTTTTACACTGAAATGTGAGAAATTTCCTCTATTTCTATGGCAGCAAATATTTCCCTGCTGAACTGTGTATGATGGACTGAGTCAGACTCACAGACCTGGTCCAGGGGCCCAACAGAGACTTTGCGGACATTGGTGGAGATGTGCTCCCAAGACGAACCCTGCGGGTAACTGGGAGTGAGACCCTGACGGAACCACAGGTTACCTGCAGGGAGACACAGATTAGGAGAAAAGTATGGTATTATGGTGGAGCAATCAGGAGTGGGATGACAAAAACACACAATCCATTTATCATTCCCAAACTTCTGTGAACTTGTGACAATATAGAGCTTTTCGGAGATGCTGGATGAGCCAGGGTCATTATAACGGCATCATCTAAAGCAGTGTTTCCAAATCTGGTCCTCGGGAACCCAGAGACAGTCCATGTTTTTGCTCCCTTCCCAGCTCCTGAGCAAAAACGTGGATTGTCTGGCAGGGTGCTGGGGGGGAGCAAAAACATGGACCGACTGTGGGTCCCCAAGGACCGAGTTGGGAAACACTGATCTAAACATTTGGCGGGTGGTCTGCAAACACACCATTCTCATCCACTGCGTACACGGAGGTTCTCCCCACGGATACTTGTTTTAGCTTCTGCCGAGGTGGAGATGGGATGTGGTACCAGCAGTCGCCTGCAAGTCACAAGATATTGTGCAAGTTCAAACCAAGGTGCCAGTCTCACTATGGACCAGAATTATAACACTTTGTTCACAAACAAGGTAGGATCTGGGAAGGGAACTATGAAGACTTCGTAAAAACTTTATTCTCCTCAGTGGTATGACTGAGACAAACTCGCCTGCAGGGTTCTGAGCAGACACGGACCCCCTGTAGAACACTGAGCCGTCCCTGGCAATAGCCCACACCTGGTGAGCGCTCCCTATGGAGATGGACTTGAACGGCTGGTCTGTCCCCACGTGAAGCCAAGAGGTACCCTGCGAGTCAAAATAACATGTGTGCATTTGAACACGGCAGTGGCCCTCAGATCTGAACACGCGTGGGAGTTGGATGGAGGATGTGAATGGCGGAAGAGATGGTTCCTCACAGCGGGAGCCTGCACAGTGACACCCAGGCGACACAGGACGTCCCCTTTGCTGCTGATGGCCCACAGAGGCACATGCTCCATTTCGCTTGCGGCCATGCAGGGCAGGATGGTGATTTCAGACAGCGGGATGGGAGGGACTTCCTTCCATGGGCCAGTTGTTGTGAGTTTGCATTTTCTGGGAAAGGAACCAATCAAAAATGTCAACAAATGGGCTGAAATCTTGCATGAGTATTTCTGAAGATACAAGCATTTTGAGGACATATAACCCCTTGAGATACCTGGCCCAACGTCTACGCCTGACAAAATCCTTGAGTGTCTTAGAGCCATGAAATGACCTGGATGACAAAGAAGTGCTGTATGAATATCCCGAAAAGACTGAACACAACCTGCCATTCAAGTGGAGTAAAAGGTCACAATGAAGTCCGATCAGAGGAGACTTACGTTGGGAAATCAGCAGCATATTGCCAGCCCTCTTTGTCTGTTCCTCCGGAGACGTTGTAGTCGACGGTCCAGTCGTTCACCTGTCAAAAGACATAGGTGACGAAGAGGACGAGGGGCTACGGCAGAGCACGATCACTGAACAGAGTGCAAAACAATGCCAAGATACATATCCACTGCATATAATCATTTCAACTGATGTTCTGGCTAATGTCTGAATGACTGAATGGTACCGACCCAGGCCCACTGTGGGGAAGGGAGCTTGGTGTTCTCCTTAGTGCACTCCTGCAGTCCAGAGGCATCGCTCCACATGTAGCGGTCTGTGGGCAGACCCCTGCGGGGGGCAGGGAGAGTGGTTACTTGGGTGGTAACCACTTGAGTGCTTACCAGAGCACAGCCCCGCATGCCTTTTGCCCCGAGGCTGGCACCTGTTGGTGTATCCTGTGACTGGGTTCCAGCGCTGATTCTCGTAGATGTAGACGCTCTTCGTGTCCGTTTGCGTGTAGATGTTGTCCGTGCTGCTGGCCAGTCCTGCATACAACACACGTTTACTTGAGATCTTGTACCAAAATCTTGCATGGACTGTTTCTTTTACGCGCATCAGGAAGCTCTAGAGTCTAGACACAACTGGCTACTTCAGACCATTTGACATTAAAGCACGGGTGGGGAACCTGAACTGGGGTGGGGGCGGTGGAGGTGCAGGTTTTTGGGATGGCCTCTCAATCGGCCATTAATAAATCAGTGATTCTTAGCTCCAGTCCTGGGGCTGATTGAGAGGTCATCCCAAAAACCCGCACGACACCCACACTGACCCTCAGGCTACCCACCCCTGCAATAAAGATTTGGAAGGAGAATTTACCCTGGAAGAAGCCACCTCCATAGCCCCCGGTGTAGACCCAGGCGGTGTGGTCATACCCAACGCCCCACACCACACCCAAACTGTTGCACTCTATGACATGCAGGTGTCCCCCGATCTGATGCCAGTACCTGAGGCACAGGACAGAACAATTCTCATGAACAGAACCCTAGGAATAGCAGGTCATGTGTTCACAATTAAGGACAAAATTGAAAGTAAACGAACAAAAGAACAGAACTGCTACAGAACGAGGCCAAGTACTGGAAGACAATTATGCTCATATACTTCCAAATCTCTAGAGATTTCTCCTCTTGACAAGAGAAGCTTCATTTTTAGTGAAGCAACGATTACAAAATGTAGCCGTTTAAAGCGCCTATAGCAGTGGCAATAAATGAAAAACTGTACGAGGAAACACAGTATGCTGGGCGACTCCTGATGTGCCGTACATCTGATCGCAAGGCATGGGGTAGGGTGAGGCCTCCAAGCTGGGTGCGGGCTTGCTGACAAAGATGTCCCCCTTGCAGGTGACAGACCAGATGGTCTGTTTGGAGGGGGGGCCCTGGATGCCCCTCGAGTCACAGCAGGACACACTCAGGAGAGCAAGCTGTGGAATGGAGACACAACTGAAGGCCAACGGTGATCCAGATTTGGTACACTATGGTAGAAATATGTCAGCTCCAACAACGGGCTCCACAAATTTGTCTAGCTACTTTTAGTTACTGGTCACTGATGTTTAACTCGTACAGCCTGTTGGGTTTCCAGTTTTACCCAGTCATGCATCTCCTGCTCTGTGGACACAGCCAAGCGGATGGGCCATCGCTGCTTGGTTCTCTCCGGGGTGTAGATGGCAAAGGTGTGCTTGGAATCGCTGAGCACCGGCACCAATATGGTCACCTCGTTTATGAAAGTGTGCAGGTACTGCGAAGAGGCAGGGAGACACTCAAGGACGGAATCATCTAGTGGCTTAAGGAGCGGTTACACTAGCATGAAAAAATTGTGTCGTCTTCGCAGCATTGGGCGAAAGCAGCGTGGTAAAAGGTGCGACATTTTGTTTCAAGAGTGTTGCTTTAGTGATGTTAATAAGGAATAATGTTAATAAGTTCTCATCTACCTGATTGACTGCAATTCAGTTCTCATCTACCTGATTGACTGCAGTTTTGCACAGTATCTTCTAAATACTGTTGCACTTTATATCATTGTGTCCTTGTTCAACTGCCCTGTGTGCCTTTAATTGCCCCTCGGGAACAAAAAGTTATTTTGAATTTGAATAAGGAAGTCACACACAGTTTGCCTTTAAAATGCATATTTGAAAACAACATATACATTTTTTTAAATTAGTAACACAATGAAATAAATTCATATTGTAATTATTAGCCTTCTAGGCTGGTAAGCTAACTGTGAAGCATATTGACCACCAATATCATAAAATAATATGCTTTCTATCTTTGAGACCCGTTTCAATGCTCACAGCCAGTCATGCAGCTTTTCTCCTGTTTACAAATTTATATTACGGCAATCAACATTGTGTCCCACAACCAGTGAAGCTGAAAGGTCAGCCCCACCCACACCCGTACCTGATTGGTCGTGTTCTGCTACCGGAAGTGAGGAATATTATTTTTGCATTACGCAGCTATGATGGAAGGGAACGACAAACATTTTTTTGCGCTGTGACCGCACCTTTAGGGATCATGACTAAGAGACTAACCTCCTTTTAAGACTATTACATAAGAAGATGAAATTAAAACCATAACAAGCATGGTTTTATGACTACAGCAAATAACCCATCTGGCAGTAGGACAAAGAGCTAACCTTCTTCTCTTCATTAAAGGTGTAGTAGATGAAGATGATTCCCTCTTTGTTGCCGTCGGTGCCGCAGAACTGCTCCAGTGCGAAATGGACATCTACCCACTTGTAGGGCTTCCAGTCTCTCCACCACTGCATGGTGCCCTTCTTCACCCACACTGCCTACGTCACATGCCAGGGGCGAACGCACTTAGTAACACGGCTGGCATACGCATGGGTGGTTGACCCAGCAGCCTGTGCTATGGGGGGGTCGCTACCTGTTCCACCGCCTGCTCGTAATGCCTGAAGTTCTCCATCTCCCGCTTGGACCTCTCGCTGAGCTGCTCGAAGATCTGCTTGCGCCAGGCCGCTGACTGCGCAGGGGACACGGACAAGGACATGGACTGTGCAGAGGAAACGCCTGAGGGACAGACAGACAGAAAGTTCTTTTGAGCTCCTGAGGAGGCACAAGCCAAAGGGACTGGTGACATGTGGTAACACTGTAACCTAGTTTTGTATTCTGGGTCTTCATATTCCTAGAAGCAAATGAACAGTGAGAGCTCACTTCTGATGTACCAGAGTGTGCTGACATAATGTGCAGTACATTGCTGCTTATAGCTGGGTTTTGAGAGCTCAGCACGATACTGACCCGAGTTGAACCAGTTGAGCTGCGAGTGCGAGTCCACGGCACAGCTGCCTCCATTGACCCACGCCCAGATGGGATGATCGTCGGCCCCGTATGGCTCGTCCAGGTTGTATGTGGCCACGGAGGACAGGCTGCAGCTATCCCCAGTGTCGGAGGCCGGGCGGCCCACGGCCAGGCGGCCCTGCGCCTCCTCCAGGTCGACGTTGCTCCAGTGGTGATCCGGCCTGGACGGGCTGAGGGAGAGCACCACGGCAGGGGCCACCTTCACTTCCTGCTCCGTTTCGGCCTCCTCCTCTGGGATGGGGGCCACCGCCGTGCCCTCACGCTTCTCTGGCTGGCCTTCTCGGTCGGACACCAGCTCGGAGATGAAGCTGTCGCTGGTCACCTTCGGGATGCGCCGCTTGGAAGCATCAGCTTGCTCCTGGGGATCTGGATTCCCCCCCGAAGCCCCCTCAGGCTCCATGTCCATGTCACTGGGGACAGAGCCCTGGGACTGCACTGTCACCTCATTACTGAAGAAGCAGCCAGCACTGCAAGTGACAGAGAGAAGGTGCCCATTCATAAATGGAACAGTACCACCAATACTGGATACTGGTGCATAGTGCAATTAAAAGGGAAATTCCACAGTAAGATGACAGTTATAGAATAAACTGTACAATAAACCTTGGACTTTAGCAATTAGCATGTTTCGTGTCATTTCCTGGCAGGTGGATCCATAGGCAAGGGAAGACGTTTTGAACTCAGGGTGCTGAAAGTTGGAACAACCAATAGACTGAAATTTACTGAAATTTCTTTTGTATCATCAGTAATTATCAACAGCAGTCTTTTTGGAGAAATAATCAGCAAGTCACTTCTGAGCAATTGTGAACGTTAATTAATATAACTCTATATTTTTCTTTGATGGTGCAGACAACAGGGGGCGCCAAAGTCCCCTCAGAATCCCTACATCCAGCGCTCTTTACCATGTAATTTCCCATAATCTGAACTGTTTTTCTTTTTTGTTCCATGCTGTTAAAAGACTGATAGTAAACGGAGGGAAGTGGTGGGCGGGGTTCTCTCTGTGACGGCACACTGTGATTTGGCTGATGGATTCAAAGTCCAAAGCAAGTGGGAGCTGCGTGAATGACTGAAGGGGAAACTGTTCTGGAAAAAGGGCCCGATTTCCAGTTCAAGGCTAGAATTCCTGCCCCTTATTCACTGCTGAGAATATGTGTTTTCACTGGCCAATGGTGACGTGAGAAATGGCCCATTGCTCTAATAGTGTACGGAGGGTTCCGAGTTGAGAACGTGAGACTGGGACTAAACAACCAGTGTAACAATTCGACTTGTGTTATTCTGTTCTCAGTAATTTCAAAATTATATACCTAAGTATATATGGCAGTATTTATTAATAGTTCTGTTTAGAACCGGTTATTTAAAACTGGGCACTGTTTAATACAGACACGGCACTGTGGCACCATGAGGCGACCCGGCGGACCGTGGCACCTGGCCAGGCTGCCGGCGCTGGACCTGGAGCTGGACCGGTCGCCGTCCCGGAGCGATGTCAGCGCCTTCCATGCCTTTCCACTGAGCTCGCTGGAGGTGACGCCCTGCCGGAAGTACACTGCCCGATCCTCCGAGCTGATGCCCCACACCTGGAGCACAGAGGAGTGTTCGGGAAAGGGCAGGGCTAAGCAGGGGCTTTTATTTCACACTTACAGGTAGTGAGTCATTGGGGCTGCTTTTAGTGGGGGTGCCTGGAGCCTATCCCAGGGAGCACAGGACACTCGGCTGGGGTACACCCTGCATGGGATACCAGGCCACCACAGGGCACAAGGCTGGGGTACACCCTGCATGGGATACCAGGCCACCACAGGGCACAAGGCTGGGGTACACCCTGCATGGGATACCAGGCCACCACAGGGCACAAGGCTGGGGTACACCCTGCTTGGGATACCAGGCCACCACAGGGCACAAGGCTGTGGTACACCCTGCATGGGATACCAGGCCACGACAGGGCACGATCACGTGTGATTACACAAAATGACACATTGTGGGCAATTCAGAGACGCCACAAACAGGTTCGGCTGCATGTCTTGAACGGTAAGAGAAATCTGGAGTAGCTGGATGAACTTGGACAACAGAGGAAGATCATTCAAACTCCACATAAATAGCATGGATGGGATTCAAACTCACAACCGTGGAGGTGTGCAGCATGAGTACAAACTCAAGGCGCATATGAAGTTCTCTATTTTCATTGACGAAAAGTATTAGCAGTGAAAAAAGGTTCCTAAGAAGGACAACTTATGTGCTGATGGTACATGAGCACTTGGGCTGGAGAGTTCAGTGAAAGCAGGTGTCTTTGACTGGGAATCATTCTGCTGGTGGATTGTTTGGTTCAGATACTTTGGGCACTTTTCCACCACACCAGGTACTGCACTTTTGGTACTTCAAGGTGCTGGTTTTCCACTGGCATAAAAACTGGTACCAACACCAGTCAGCTAGATTGAGATCAGGCTTCATACCATCATACTGCATGAACATTATAGTGCAGAAGGTTAAAGTTTCACTAAAACATTTTTACTGTCACAGGAAAAAAAAAAAAAAAAAAAAAAAAAAAACTTAGCAAGCTTTGCCATTTTAATGATTATTCCTTTCCTTTTCAAGATTATCAAGTATATGTTTAAAAAAATCAGTTTAACATTTACCTCTGCTGCTTTTTCATGAGTGCTGCATGCATGTTCTGAGACAATATCATCACATCATGATATCTGGAAATTTTCCAATACTGTGCTGTCTACCATATTATAGAAAATACTTTCATTTCTTGTCAGACCATTCTGATCTTATTGTATCTGTTCTTCCGACCAGATCACGTTTTTTTTTTAAACTTCATTTATTGTTGTTTTCTGAGTTTGTAACTTTTTTCAAGACAACCAATTGTATTGTGTTTAGAGGCAGGCTATTTGCATAACTAATTGAAAAAGAAAGCATTTCCAGTCCCACCCCAAAAGTAAGCACCAAAAAAGTACCCCAGCTGGTTTGGCACTTTAGTACTGGAACCTTTGGTACTGGTACGCGACCAGAAGTCAATGGATCAATGCATCAGCATTGTCAATAAATATCCAGCACTGCCCAGCAGGCTCTGTGAGAAGCTTGGGTTTCAGTGGAGGTGTGTGTGTGTGTGTGTGTGGTCCAGGTATACCTTACCTTGTGGGGACCAAATGTCCCCACAATGTGATGAATACCCGTTTTTTTTAATCTTATGAGGACCAGTTTCCTGGTTCCCATATGGGGAAAAACTGTATTCTATAAAAATCTGTGACTGCAATGAAAAAACTAAAAATGCAAAAACTCTTGTATCTTGCTTGATTACTTATGGTTATGGTTAGGGCAGGGTGGGGGTTAAGGTTGTCATAGCTAGCGTTAGCATTATCCCCATAGAAATGAATGAGCGGGCCCCAAAAAGATACGATTACACGACTGTGTGTGTGTGTGTGTGTGTGTGTGTGTGTGTGGATGGGAGGACTAGACAGGGGGTTCTGTATCACTTGCCAAGCCTGCTTTTCAGAAATACACACACAATAAGTGAGAGACTGGGAGGGACATACTGATACTTAGTGGGGGGGGTGATGCAAGGCCCAGAAAAGGAAGCACGTGCAGCCATGTGACTAGTGCCTGCCTGATTTAGCATGGGGGCCTCCCCAGAGTGAAACCGTATTCAATTATTTTCTGCAGAATGCCGTCAGACAAATGCCATTCATTTGCTGTAAAGTCTCTTTAGTCAATAATTTTGTACAAAAATTAAAATCTAAAAAAAAAAACTGTTTAGTGTGCTGAACTCTGTCAGAAGAGCCCCATTCTCCCTTACCTGGTCATTGACACCAACATCTATCATCACCATTTCTCCCACCATGGAAATCCAGCCTGAACCACAGGGATTGTGAGAGTTTATGCCCCGTCGAAACCACACCTGACGTATAAAGGAAGGAAAAGGGAAAAAAGAACAACATTTAAAACCTCAACCAGAGCGATAAACATTATAAGGTTTATGTTTAGCAGCAATGCAAATAAGAGTAGTGCTTGTTGTTCTGTAAAACAAATATCATATAACAACGCAAATCACTAATTCTGTAGGATAGTTATTTTTATTATGGGGTGAATTTTGGGGAAAAAAAAGAGCTAGAGAGGGTGTGTATGGGGGTGTATTTGCAAACAGGTGAGAGTGACTCTGAATGCACACTTGCCTTGCGATCCTTCGTGACAGCCCACACCACATTGACGCCCACAGCTACGTGGATGGCACCGAACTCAGGGCTGGGGGATTGCACTACCGCCCAGGAGGTTCCTGCAGTTTCCAAGCGATGTGGCAGGTGTTAACTCAGACACCCGACCCAAAAAAAGAGCACACCACTGAACTCGGAACACTGTCATTATACAGTCAGCACGTAAATCAGTGTTGAAGAACTGAGCTGGGAATATGGCTTCGGGCTGCTGGCTTAATCCCCAGCCGGGGCCTCCGGTCAAACCACGAAACAACAAATTTAACGTTCATTATTTAAGCCAAAAATAATCCTCGTCTGGACGTGCAACCACTACAAGACAACGTGGAAGAGTACAGAACTAACATGAGCTTAGTGGGCAAAACACAAGAGAAACAGTTTTCAAATACCTTTACATTTACATATTTGGAAGTGTTTGTCCAGTGTTTGCAATTATTTTTATATACTGTATTCGGCAGTGTTTGTACAAAGTCTCATACAAGTGAGGAAGGGAATACATAGCAAGCGTGCAGCGGTCAAGGAGCCAACTGAGGTACAAGCACATATAGCCTAAACTTCCAGTGAGTGACCTGAAGAAAGGGAAAGACGGCTGGGGTAAATAAGAAACACTGGCTAAACCTTGCATTTGTATATATTTCCAATCAATACATGGATTAATCCCTATAGCTGCTCATGGACATGCTAAGCATGGCAAAGAAGCACGGCTTTCTGCCTGAGGTAAGGGGATAAGGGAGCTTTTTTGGGCAGCTGCGGAGCACACGGTGCTAGGTGTCTGCAGCGACTGACCTTTGGGACAGTCCCTCCCGATGCCCTCCCGGACCAGGAGGTGACCCTCCCACATGACAGCCCACACCAGGTCCCCTGGGCCACAGTTGATCTGCACCACTTCCCCTGGGCACTGCACCTCCACCCAGGCTGAGCCCTCAGGGTTTTGGTGTTGAATGCCCTCCCTGAACCAGACCTGTTGCAGCCCACACATAAACACACACATAGAGACACAGATGAGTAAACGCAATAAGAGATATGGATTTTTAGTGGCCTCTAGTGGCTAAATGATGAAACTACAAGGCAGTGGTCAAAAACTGCGTACCTTTCCCTGCAGAGTGACCGCCCACAGTGAGGTCTGACCCATGGGCTCCTCGGTGATCTCCCAACCCCCACAACTGATGTCACTGAACGGGTCTGGGAGCGATCCGGGCTCTTCTGAGGAGACCTGCTCAGACAACAGACAGGCCCAAAAAAGTACAGCCAAATATAGCGATCCCATATACAGAGGTCATATAACCAAACGCATGGCATGACCGATAAGACGACACTCTGCCATTTACTAGAATTAACATGTGGTGAATTTATGCAGAGCTACCAGAGCATGTGGCCCGCCCTCTCGGGCCCTCACCTTGGCCCAGGTGTCTCGTGCCTTGTACCTCCTGAAGCGGATCCATCGCCGGCGACGAACGCAGGAGTTCCACTTCTTGTCTTTGGTGTAGCTGGCCGGAAAATCGATGGCGTACGTCCAGCCCTAGTCACAAGAACAGCCGCTTAAAAAACAGCAGCTAGTAAATGTCACTAACCTGGCTTCCTGCCAGCTAAACTTAACATGCAATTTACGATTTGAATTAAAAATGTAAATTTTCTCATGGAGAATGATATAATGCTGGACAATCACAGAGGATAGTAAAAATGTCCGTAATTACATAAACGACTTCTCATACTGCTGTCATTTTCTGTTGTTATAGTTTTAAAAATTTATAGTGTAGGAATTGCATACAACCAGACTGGCCGCCTGGAACCAAAACAAATGAAAGGAAAGAAGTTTTTCAACACTTCTAGGAGGGGCACAAGGGAAGCCTGGTATTGGACAGAACCAACGTCAGCCCCCCCAAAGAGCAGGCCTTAAAGCCGTAGCATATTCGCTTCTATCACACTGGTGAGGTCTAACTCATTTCTTTCCATTCCAGTAGATACCAGGGCCGTTTGACAAAGCTGTGCCTTCCCATCCCCCAAATGACAGACAACAAACCAGACTGCAGTCTTAGTGTAGGGTAGCGATGGCGCTGATCCAGACTTAAAGGACAAGCTGTCCAGTAATTGACCGTGACGACTGCCATCATGCAGCCGCTGGCCCGCTCCACTTACCGCCTTCTCGGTGGCTTCCCCGCCGAAGTTCTCATCCACGTACCAGTCCGCCTCCCACTCCCAGTTGTCCGAGGGCAGCCGGAAGCTGTCCAGTGGCTGGTGCTTCAGGCCCGTCACATCGCTCCACTGCCAGCGGTCACTGGGCAGTAGCCGGTCTGAGAAGCCGTCCATGGGGTTCCATCGCTGGAGAATACCAACAGGAGAAGGCACAGTGGTCCCCGGTCTAACTTGTGTAAAGTGTCTCTATTTGTCTGGCATGTGTTTTAAGGCTGCAGTCAGGGCAGAAAGGACCAATCAAAGGAGCAGGGCACATCGAACACAGGCCAACCAGCATGCACCTCCAACCAGAACACCCTGCACTGATCAGCTGATACACTTCAACTGATGTAAGCTCCCTGCTTACAAAAGAAGCAGTCAGTCTCTGGAAAGTGAAACTCAGAAATGCTTCTAGAGTCTAAGGAGAGCAAAACATCTCCAGACAAGCACTTCCAACATCTAAGAAATTCTTCAATAAAAAGTCTCCTGACCACAAGAGCAGCAGGATAAACAGCAATTTACATAAAAATGTTAAAACACAAATGAAACTTTCCCTGGATATAAAACAGACTTAGACAAAAGCTAAGCAAGAAGACACAACATGTATGTACTTGCTCTTTCGTAAGTCATATAGATTTATAAGAATGAAACTGAAAGCTCCACCATTTTACATTTTATACGGCACAGTGGGAATGACATGGGTTTAGGGTTAGAGGTGTGATTTTAACTTGTATAAAGAGGCATCATGGCCCACAGAGGATCCTACGACATGCGCACTGCTCCATAAGCCTGACACAGGGCAGACACACGAGTAGTGCGTCCAGCCAAAAGCACCTGGTTCTCATACGTCTCCTCCTGGTAGCGGATGGGCACGTCGCTGGCGTAGACGTTCAGGTAGATCTGGTGGTCACAGGCAATGGCCCAGCAACACTGCTGCGTGGCGGTGACGCGCTTGATCTCCAGCTGGGCCTCCTTGCACAGGTCCCACTGCTGGCTTGTGGGGCTCAGGCCATACACCCTGCCAAACACGTCCACTGCCCACAGGTGGGAGCTAGGCATGGTGCACCCTGTCAGAAAGAAAGCAGGGGGCCATGAGCTAGAAGCTACAACAGCCATTGCTAAAAGAGCCTCTTCCTAAAAGATCCGATGGCCACATTCATGCCTGCCAACCCAACTTCCACCACTTATTACTTATTAAGTCTGTAAACTGTTGGCTGCAAGGCAATTCGATTCAATTACAACTATTGAGAGAATGACTTTGAATACCGAAAAAGTTTAAATGTCAGTCGGCAATATACGCCAAGATTGACACATCGAACTGATGCCAATATCTTGATTATTAAGGAGTATCAGCTGACACTGGTGCTAACCATGTTGTTCATCTCTAAGGCTAACAATAATTTTTACTTAGCTAGCTAGTTCGATACATCAGGCTCTTCACCAGTGCTAAGGTAGCTTGCAATGCCTGCACGACAAAACAGAAGCATTTCTGAAAAGTACTGTTGTGCAAATATTATCTTAACCATTGGAGAGAGCCTTCTGCACTACAAAACTGGGGCAAGTTGCCCAAAAGCATCGTATTACAAATACCATAAGGTACTGCTTCCTCCATGAATATTAACTAACCTTCCCCTGTCATCATAGATTCACATGATCACATGATCTGGAAAACGGAAATTGTATCCGATATTGGAGCTCTGCTGAAAAGCCAATTATGCTTTTATGCCACATGAATTTATCTAACGTGGTTTGAGTGTATTTTGGAGTTGACAATAGAAATGCTTTGACTGGTCAATGAATAATGACCAGTATTAAAAAGCGGGAGGAAGAATTAAATGAGATCACATAAAAGATACAACGCGCACAACATTACATAACATCACCCTATTACTGCAACCATCATTGAGATCAGCAAGTTCTCCAATGCCTTACAAGCCAGGGGTTTCAACAGAAAAACTGCCACGACAGTGCAGGTACCCTTTTAAGAACGGACAACCTAACACAGCAAGGTTTGTTGAGTTAGCAGAGCATGCAGCATGCTACTGTTTTGGTAATATCATGGAAGAGATAAGTGCCCTTCAAAGTGTCACTGACAAAAGTTGCAGATCAGCCGCATCATCTTTTTTTTTTTAAAAAAAAGACATATTGTGGGTCAACAAGGTAAGAAGATGTCAGAGGAGTAGTGGTACTTTATTCCCCAAGTCCGACATGCAACAGACTGGGGCTGTGTACTGTGACCTCTGCTGAAAACCTGTGCCAACTAAAACTGGAAATACTGACAACTTATTTCCCCACTTTGATACTTTCAATCGGAGGAAATAGGTTTGGTTAAAAAATGGGACACAGCATTTAATTTTTCATTACGGGACAGGTGACGACGACTACCAGCAATTTTAGCTGGGCCTAAAGAGAGCAAGAGGGATCTTACAGAAGTCTCACTGTCTCACTGCAGGTAGGAACAGTTATACAATTTACTGGAAGACCAACAGCTTCTTTTCTTCACTACCAAGTACCACAGATCTCAGTGCAAAACCACACTTATAATCAGCATTTAATATATCAAAATTGCATTACATGTCCAAAAATGATTTCCAGGACAGATAATTCATTGCATGCAAAGTGAAAATCTTTTCCTCTGAGGAAGAACAGCAGAAATTTTCAAATAGATAACCATGCTTTATAATATTCACAGCACACCAACTGTTCTGTGGAATAAAAACAGTCACATGAAAAGCGCAGAAATGTGATGTAAGCGGCAACTGGACAAAATGAAGACTTTAAGGGCTTTAACTATTTTTCAGATAGATGTGCATGTACCTGCAAGGAAGCTTCTGTTTTTGGCTGCAGGGCACAAACATGCACACGCATGCACACAACAATCACAATCTACTGTCAATTTAGAGGAGCCAATTCACCAAAGAGCATTGCCCCAAACTGCCATAGAAAGCCAGCAGAGGGGGCAATTTCAGGTCCAGAAAGTAAAAATCCAGACCATGATTTACTTCCAACCAACCAGTTGAGTACTCTGTGGCTGTGAATCTTTATACTCAACTGGTTGCTCTTTTACATCTATGTTAAAGTATAAAATCCGGCAGTGGAGTAAATACTGTACCTTTATGTTTTCTTTCTGCCTGTACCCTGAGAATAAACTTCCTGTACCCTGGTTAAAACTTTATATAATTCATATGAACAGTTTAAGTCTCATACTGTAGCTACATGTGGATGTTATATCATAGACAAAACAAGAAGGGTGAAGCCTCGGGATAAAGAGACACATAACCAAACCCCTTCTAGAAAGACTATAAAAACATCTTTTCATGTCACACAATACTTCTGTGCTCCAGTTCATGGCTGCACGAGGTTTTAACTGCATGTGACACAGGGAGAGTGTGACGACTTTAGTCAGTATTAAGCAGTTTTGCCATTAAGCAGTTTTACACATGATTATGAAATCTATTCATCTTCTCCTGCCATTGTATTAATTCTCATGCATCAGCACAATCACTCATCTGCTGTTGGAAGGCTTAGAAAATCCTATAGACTTATGTTTTATTTGCAATGACCCGTTTGGTTAATTTAACCTGGGACACCAGTTCCACTATCCAATCACTGCCTGTGTTGCTCTTTTTTTTTTTTTTTTATACTGGTCCTCCCCCCCATGAGTACCAATTAACACCAATGAGAAAAAAAAACAATGGACACATCATCAGTGTCCCAATTAAGCTTTTTCTATTAGCAGTAACTTGCGACACAAACATAAGTGGAGAAGCTAAAAGCATTAGGACAATCAGTGAGAAAGCAGGCAAGACATACAAGGAACCATAAGCTACGGGACGACGGTATTATTAGTGATTCATGATATCAAACAATATTAGAGTAACCCAGTGTCGACACTGACAGTGACTATCTGCCGATTATCGCCTTTGTCAGGAAAACAGGCTTAAAAATGCCTATTATAGCCCAGTGTTTCACAAATATTGCCTGTTGCAGTAATAGTGTTTTCACCATTCTGGGAAGTTTAATGTTGTATTTTTATACATATTTATTACTAGCTGCACTGTGTCCATTTGAAGTACAAAGGGTAGAATACATCATTGTAGTACTTTAGTCTGGACTTGGATTCAAATCTGGTCTTGAGTCTACATATGAATGGACTTGGTCTTGCCATGCACTCGGTATGTCTGCAGCCTGGAAGCAGCTTCAGCACCCTCTCCAAATTCTTACAGTATATTCTTCAATGTTTTTCGAACGTTGTGCGTGCACCCATTCATCCATTTCATCATGTCTACCAAGTCAATTATCCGGTTTGTGTACACTAACCATAAGATGTTTCTGTGCAAGACATCCAGTAAAACAAAGCACGCCTCGGAATGCAAATAGTGCAAAGCTTAGATAACTGTGAGGTGGCTGGCATGACTTCCAATTTGTACTGCCCCCTTGATAAATTTCATAGGTAAATTTCCAAAAATGTATTACTTTCATACTGCCCAAGCCTAGGTCAGTTATTATTATTCCTTTTATAGCTTATCTAATATATATATTTAAAAATCAGTTTAAAGTTTACCTCCGCTGCTTTTGTATGAGCGCTGCAAGTGTTCTCCGAAACAATCATTTTCATCCTTGCTGTTTAAAAGCACTCCTACAAAGGTTTGTGAGAAATATATGAACCTTTATGCTTTATAAATACCCCAATATTTATTACAACAAAATCACATTGCTATATTTACAACAAAATCACATCGCCAGGACAGCATGCTATATATGCTATAAGCATGCTGTCCGAGTATATTAAACAAAATACTTTTCAAATTTCTTGTCATGCAATTCTGGTCTTTGTGTTGCATCTGTTCTTTCGACCAGATCACAATTATTATTATTTTTTCTTTGTTTATCGTTGTTTTCTGAGGTAACTGTTTTAAACGTGGCATTTGAATTGTGTTTCAGCAGCAGGCTATTTGCATAACCAATTGACAAAGAAAGCATTTTAAGTCCCACCGAAGTAACAAAGAAGTGCCCCAGCTGGTTTGGTACCGGTACCCGACCGGAAGTCAGTGAAAAAGGGAAAGTACCAAAAATACGATACCTGGTGCGGTGGAAAAGCGCCCTTTAATTGGACTTTTCTTTTTTAAACAACTGTATAAAAAGTCTGTTCAACAACTGACTATGTTCAACACTTGTTCCTGCTCTCCTGCTCAAGAACCTAATGATGGTGTGTGATTGATTTGCTGGGAGTGGAATCAAACCAGTAATTTTTCAGACACTTGAGTCTGAAAAAAATCAATGATGTTATGGATATTTGCTGATGGTAGCAGCTAGCTAAACAGTTGTAAAAAAAAAAAATGATCATCATAAAGGTGCACGTTTAAGGCATAAAATGCTAACAGTTCTTGTATTTCTGAAAAGCAACATGTCATTGTTGTAGTGTGGGGAGTGCCAATCATAACAGATCACACATATATTGTTACACAGGTGTGTGTGTGTGTGTAGCTACATTGTGTTATGAATAATAAAAGTCTATTTAAAAGACTTTTTTATTTAAGAAACTTTGTATTGTTTTTTTGCATATTCTTTGGTTCCAGAATCAATTCTGAACTTGAATTTGTGTTTTTCAGCTACCCAGCTCTGGTAATGGACTCTGTTTCATCTCAAATTTGCTCTCCTGTTGGACTCAGTCTTGACTTGGACTAGATTTGTTACTGGATTTGTTAAACATACAGCCTTCAGTCGGACTTGACTAAGGCGGACTTGAACACAACATTGGTAGAATAATATAGCTGATCTGTGCTGGCGGATCAATTGTTGCACTTCCTTATTGGTAGGGCCCCTTTCTCCCCCTCTGTGGGTAGCCCTGCCCAATAGTAGCTCATGTCCTGTTTTCTATAATATAAACATTTAAATTACCAGGCAAGCAATCCATATTTTTATGTTAAAATTGATTTTCAAAATGAAAACATTCAGATCAAAAGAATCGATATGTAAGTATCAATCCACACATCCCTAATGCATACAGTGGGGAAAATAAGTATTTGATACACTATCGATTTTACAAGTTTTCCCACTTACAAAGATTGGACAGATCTGTAATTTTCATCGTAGGTACACCTCAACTGTGAGAGACAGAATCAAAAAAAAAAATCCAGAAAATCAAATTGTATGATTTTAAATAATTAATTTGCATTTTATTGCATGAAATAAGTATTTGATAGAACAGAAAAATAGAACTTAATATTTGATACAGAAACCTTTGTTTACAATTACAGAGGTCAGACGTTTCCTGCAGTTCTTGACCAGGTTTGCACATATTGCACCAGAGCTTTTGGCCCACTACTCCATACAGATCTTCTCCAGATCTTTCAGGTTTCGGGGCTGTCGCTGGGCAACATGGAGTTTCAGCCCCCTCCATAGATTTTCTATTGGGTTCGGGTCTGGAGACTGGCTAGGCCACTCAAGGACCTTGAAATGCTTCTTACGGAGCCACTCCTTAGCTGCCCTGGCTGCGTGTTTCGGGTCATTGTCATGCTGGAAGACCCAGCCACGACCCCTCTTCAATGCTCTTACTGAGGGAAGGAGGTTGTTGCCCAAAATCTCGCGATACATGGCCCCATCCATCCTCTCCTCGATACGGTGCAGTCGTCCTGTCCCGTTTGCAGAAAAGCACCCCCAAAGCATGATGTTTCCACCCCCATGCTTCACGGTTGGGATGGTGTTCTTGGGATTGTACTCATCCTTCTTCTTCCTCCAAACACAGCGAGTGGAGTTTATACCAAAAAGTTCTATTTTGGTCACATCTGACCACATGATGCCTCCTCTGGATCATCCAGATGGTCTTTGGCAAACTTCAGACAGGCCTGGACATGTGCTGGCTTGAGCAGGGGGACCTTGCGCGTGCTGCAGGATTTTAATCCATGACAGCAGTTTATGTAACTAGTGTAACCTTTGAGACTGTGGTCCCAGCTCTCTTCAGGTCATTGACCAGGTCCTCCTGTGTAGTTCTGGGCTTATCCCTCACTTTTCTCATGATCAATGATATTCTACAAGGCAAGATCTTGCATGGAGCCCCAGTCCGAGGGAGATTGACAGTCATCATGAGTTTTTTCCATTTTCTAATGATTGTGCCAACAGTTGTTGCCTTCTCACCAAGCTGTTTGCCTATTGTCCTGTAGCCCATCCCAGCCTTGTGCAGGTCTACAATTTTGTCCCTGGTGTCCTTAGACAGCTCTTTGGCCTTGCCCATAGTGGAGAGGTTGAGGTCTGATTGATTGAGTGCGTGGACAGGTGTCTTTTATACAGGTAACAAGTTCAAACAGGTGAAATTAATACAGGTAATGAGTGGAGGATAGGAGGGCTTCTTAAAGACGACTAACAGGTCTATGAGAGCCAGAATTCCTGCTGGTTGGTAGGTGATCAAATACTTATGTCATGCAATAAAATGCAAATTAATTACTTAAATATTATACAATGTGATTTTCTGGATTTTTTTTTAGATTCTGTCTCTCACAGTTGAGGTGTACCAACGATGAAAATTACAAATCTCTCCATTCTTTGTAAGTGGGAAAATTTGAAAAATCGGCAGTGTATCAAATACTTAATTTTCCCCACTGTACTTCTTCAAGCACGACTACCAAGCAGATGTTCCAGAAAGTGTGTTTGGATTTAAACCTTAACTCTGACACGGCATTGAAGTTCGCTTTTGAAATTTCTTTCAACAAAAGCAAGTAACACCCCTTAGTTTCCCAAATACCTTTATGGATGAATTTTAATTAACACTTCAATGTTCGCATGTGCACTTCCCATTCAATAGCCATTGTTCACTTACAGTCACTGGTGGTGAGTAGACACAGTGCAAATATGTACAACAATACATAATCTTAAAGGTAAATGATATACTTTGACCTCTATGGTCTCATGCTTAAAGGCACGCTTTATTGGAGATGTCCAGCATTTAATTTCACAGTTATTAGCCCCTTTGTACTTCGAACAGACACAGTGCAATTATTAATCGTAACACAAAAGCATTGTGAGAACTTGCAAAAGGACTCATAATTTTTTTTCCTCATTTATTTTTTTCTGTTTTTCTGGAGGAAGGGGGTTGGATGACTCAATATTATTTACCTCCCTACTGCTATTTGTCAGCCAAGTTGGTCTCAGATTTCAAAATCAAGCTAAAATCCTTTTTTGTTTCCTCGAGCATATAACCTTCTATATCCGCAATTTGTTTTCCCGTTTTCTTATCTGTTTATTCTAGGTGTCTTTGAGGTCTTGAAAAATGCTATACAAATGAAATGTACTATTACTATTTATCCTGATATTTTTTTTTAAAAATATCATATATTGACGTAATGTCTAGTACTCAGTACAACTGGGCTTTTCCACTGTCACCAAGAACCAAGCCGTACCCGAGCTGTATCCAAGATGACATGGCCCGGCTTACTAGCAGGCATATACCATAAATCATTCATTATTAGTAGTACCGCACTTTGTGATGTATTTATGCATTCCCAATAACTTGGAACTTGAAAATTTCCTGCCAACTACTTAAAAAAGTGCTACAGAACAGCTGCATGGCATGGATTCGTAATGCAAATTTATGCAAGTGAATGCTAATTCCGTTAGCATTTAATGCTAACATACGACAGCGAGTCTTACTGACCTGCTAGCAGAAATTAGCACTCAGTAAATCATGATGTACACCATGTGAACAGTAAATATGCGACTCTTTGGTTTTACGTCACTGTCGCTCTCCAAACCCGCCAACGCCTTTCCCAAGCCGACCCTTCTGCAGGGGAAACCGAAGTCAGCTGGGGCCATCTTCACAGTACGCCTCGGGTACGAGTCGGTTCCTGTATACCGGTGGAAAAGCACCATATACTGTAGGTCTACAGTTCAAATATGGCAATGAAAAGTACCTTTAGTACCAGTGTGTGGCTCTGTGGGCCGGGACTCCGAATGCATGATAAGAAGGTCGCCAGTTCAAATCTTCACTGTTGGTCCCTTGAGCAAGACCTTTAACCCAAATTGCTCGAGGGAGTGTCTGAGCCTGCCTTCTCAAATGAATGTCACTTTGTATAAAAGCATCTACTAAATAAATAAATGCAAATGTCAAGGACCAACTGGGACAGGAGATAAAAGTCAAAGCAGGGCCAACAAATACAGAGAGAGCGAAGTTTCTGCAAATGAAAGCTGAAATGTTGTGAATTAACTAGACAATCTGAAATTTGCCATCCATATGGGAAATGGAAGACTATGAGAGGACAGTTTCTAAGCAAAATTTTACATGTACATAAATGTGTTACTATTCAAACATTGTAATGATGAGAAAAGATTCTTAGATGCGTCATTATATTCATATTTCATTTAAATCAGAAAAGTGAATATTTCTTTTTTTTCCATTGGAAATATTCTATATGTTTCACCAGCACTAGACTGGAGTCGAATAACACTTACTAAACACTCCTTTAGTAAAATGAGTATTTATGACTACCTCTAATTTGCCATAATTGTTTTTTTTTCGAAAATGTTATTATTACAGCTCTCATGGTAGTTCTGCTGTCCCTGATATTGTTCTCATATTTCCCTGCTCTAGTTACACAAGCTCATTTCTGCATCATCACACTGTGCATCCCGCTGGCCTCGATCCTTCTGCTGGCACTATGTAATGAATCCCACAATCAAAGGAGGTGATAAAGTGCAACTTGACCGAGAAAACGTGCAGTAGATCGCAGTAATGTACAGAAACTGTGCATTCCCTTTTTCCTGTTAAAAGGACACGACTATTTGTTGTCTTTTCATTTAAATGAATTTTGAAAACAAATACGCGTAATACACATGCTTTTCATGCTGGAAAGCAAAATCAAGATGGTACTGGAGCATGAACATCTGTCGAGGAACAGATTTGTGAACACATCTGTCCTCATACATATTACATACGTATGTAAATGGGAAGATGTAATATGACCATACTGCTGCCATTAACGCATCAGTTGGAATGATAGCCAAAAAAATTCTTGTAGGAATATATGAGACATACTAACTACAATACTCTTATACCACTGAAATAATCATAAGCTGAACATTGCTGTATTTATGCACTGTATTCAAAGCACTTAGCCTGACTGTAGCTTTTACCTTACATTTACCTTCTTCCTGATGAAACCTGACCCACCCACCTCCCCAAAAAAGAACCTGCATCTAATGAGGTTCAGAGCATGTGGCAGGAAAGCTAGTCACAAGTACTCTTGTATAAGTCATGGAACATTGCTATGCTTCACATCTATGATTGTTTGTGCACTGCTGATATTTCTGGATCAAGAATGAGTCCATAGCAACCTTCTTAGCAGTTCAACTGTGAGGAGGCAAATTATTGCAACTATTTCAGCAACACATCAGCTGCAACAAAACACAGCCAAAACCACCTTAGGCATGAAACAAAGTCTTGTGAATATCACCTTCATTGAATGTTAGTAACAAGGCAGTTACAGAATAAATGTGTCACCTAGTATCCTAGCCAATGCATCACCACACTGAAAGATCATCATCACAGCAAATTACTTGAAGATAATGTTATCAACTGGGATCAAAACTGACAAGAACCTCACCTTCTCCCAATATGCATCTGCAGTCCCTTATACATACACTACACAATATCTGTCAGAGTTCCTCATACTGCACAAAGCTGCAGCTGCCAACTCAGCTGCAGGCCCAGGCTATGGACATCTCCTCTCCTGACAACCCGTATCAAACCACATCTTCCAATTTATTCCAAATATTGCTACACGGCATGCATGGTCTCCACATACATCTATCCTCTCCTGATCCCATCATTGCCAGGGCAGCAGCACCAACTCTCTACAATATTTCAATCCAATAACCTGTCAAGGCTGGTAATGTTCCCTTTAATGTTTTCAAACTTGGCCGGTGTAAAAGAACAAGCTTCCTTTGAGCTTCAAGATTGAAAATACATCCCTTCTGAATGTAATTAGCCTTCAACTGCCAACCACATGCTAACAGAATTCAAGAGGCTGCTCTGTTTTTCTTGATGAACCATGCATGGAACAGCATTATTGTGGAGTGATATCCTGATGTACCATTTCACTCCATCTAATGTTTATTTGCTATTTCTCTCAATATATTTGGAAAAAAAAACTGCAAAATAAAACGTATCAGCTCCTAGTCATTTAATTTCTTGTCAATAACACACATTGGTATTGTTTCCATCAGATGGCTCAGCTGATGCAAGGTATCAACTTGCCATTATGCAGCATTTTGTCCCCTTGATGGATCATAAATTCCTTGCTGCAATCATTCCATTACTGTTGCGACTGCCATCATACAAAGCAGATCATAACTTCTCCCTGCCCTGATAACCCTTAATATCGGCAATGTGCTGCCCCTTTACCAAGAACACCAAATGCTGTATACGGTTAAAAGCTCTTGCAACGGGACTTTACGTATGACTAAGCTCAAAACCTAAGGCATGGTTTTCAAGGAACCTTCAGGAGAAGCACCTGCAATAACATAGGTTACGGAATGCTCGTGGCAACTGACCCATATCCATAGGGCAGAATACTATTGAGTATCTTCATCAGGCAATCTGCCTCATTCTCAATCCCTATGTTGCTCAGACTGCCAGTTGGGGGAAGAATAATCGAAAATTGAGAAACTGACTGCCTTTCTCTTCAAGGGGAGGACTGAAAGAATGTAGTTAAGTAGAGGAACAAACAATGCACCCCCCAATCACCATCTTCTCCTCGGCTTAAACTCTTGAAACCAATGAAGACATGATAGGATTACAGTCATCGAATGGTATACTGTAGATCACTGGAATATGCAGACTCTACCTGGTGTTTTAGCTGCACAACCACATTGGGTTGTTCCATACGTGTACAGACTGCATGAAACACACACATACATATGTGTATATATGGCAGGTATCAAATGATACCCAGTTAAGGATTAACAGCCTAGGACATACAAATACTGCATTTTCAGAAAACATACATGAACAGCTATGAGGATTTAAAAAGCTAGACACGTTAAGGTAAAATTTACACGCATCAACCGCAAAATAAATGAAGGCACAGAAAAACACAACTGCACGACACTTATCAAAACATCTCAGGTAAGTTCTGACACTTTCAAAACACATCGGTGTCATCGCTTAAATTAGAAACAACATGGCTTCAGGTCAAAACAGTGGTTTCCCTATATTTTATCAGTAGCTAAAATTAAATCCCTGGTTAACTAACAGGCTATTTACCTTGCAGTCCTTCGACGTGTGGTGGTCTGCATTAGCTAAGAATTTAAATGCATTTTCTGGTGGCAAAATTTTAAAGGAACATAAATTAGAAACGCATAATTCTAGTGAAATGTCTGCTTCATTCGACATGAAGCGGGCATATACAAACGTAAATTAAAACACAGCTAGTTAGCTGTCCGGCTAAATTGTAATAGCTGAACTCGAAAATCGATTTTTGTCGTCGTTCCCCTTCCATATCGTCTTAATAACGTCGGTTAAAATGGAACGACGATACCAGCAGCGCGCAACATACCTTCCTTTGTCCTTCATACAAAAGTACGGGTGATTAAAATGCGAATTTCGCAGTAGTCCTTTCGCCCCGTCTTCAGCACTACTGTGGAAGCACATTCAATATTTACGCCGAGTCCCGGGTTACCAGACGGAGTCTGGGACTTAAAACAGACGCGTCACGAACAACCGAACAGTGGCACGTACCGTCATGTCACAGAATATCAAAATAAAAGCCTAATTTCTTGCTCATCCCTTTTACTTTTTCTACAGCTCCCGACAATTAAGGCACAGAGTGCTAGGTACAATTGACTTTTAATAGCATACGACTTTACATTTAAAAAAACGCCTGTTTCACTTTCATAGAACTGTAATACATGAGACTGACGATATGACAGCTCATGTTGTTAAAGCCAGATCTGGCATCCGCTTCTTATGCATACAACAGGAAGTTGCGCAATTACCACATATTGGCCGGCGCACGTAAAACTCTTTTCAGCCGGCTTATCGTACTGCCGCCCGCGTCAGGATCTGCTTTCAAACCTGTACTTATAATTATTGCCTTTGGTCCCTTCCATATCCATTTTATATGGTGGTTCTTCAAAGCTGATACTTAGACTAAAGTGCTTCGCAATTGTGTGATTCTAACGCGTAAAAATATCTGTAGCGCAGCATCACTCATCATGACATATAATAAACATCCAGTCATGCCTTGTCTTGTGTTTGTCAGTGACACGTGTTTGTGCCCGCCGATGCACTGGCATCGCGTCCAGGGCGTTCCTCTGCATTGTGCTCCATACTGCCCGCCATGACCCTGTATTGGGTAAGCAGTTAGAAGACGGATGGAAGGCAGCTGAATTTAATTTCATTTTATTTCAAATGGATGTTTTATTAGGATTAATCTACTATATGTAATATAGCACATATCCCAAATGTATCTATGCCAGTGTGATTCCCTGTGTTATGTTGTCTTTGATGAAATCCAGGCTTTCGACGACCCTGACCTGGATGAGCTGGAAATGGTACGATGCACAGGCGTCGCTAGGTCCGATCAGTCCGTGTTATATTCCCAAGTATTTTAGCCCCGATGTCAATCTTCCTCCAAAATAAAAAAATAAAAAGTCAAGCTCCAGGTTAACTTGACTTAGCCCCTGATCTTTTCAATAACTAAAAATGCCCTGGTAGAATGAATGATGGATATGTTTCATGACATGGTCACATCTGTAGGCCATTCTTTCCAATAATGACACGTTTAAATTATTGATTACTTATTAAAACAAGTAAAAAAATCGTAATCAGAATTCTGTCTTGTTTTATAAGATAAGACTTTATTGTTTTTGTAGTTATACAACGAGACTTTGGTTGTTCAAAGAGAGGAAAAGAACTGGTGATTAATGCATTTTTTATAGGCCTGCTTTATCGTTACCCCACTAAATGCTTCCAAATATTTATGTTCTTTTCCTTTTTAATTTATATTACATGCAATTAGAACTGGTTTTTATTGTCTAATGTGTCTGTATTTATATAGTATCGGCTTTAGATGATTGTATATAGACAGAGAGAAAGACATGAATTTAGCTCATTTTACAAAATATTTACTGGTAAATGATAAGATTATCAACTAAACCGGGACAAATAAAATATATCCAAAGCAAAAAATAACGAGAGGATAAATATTACCTCATATTTAAAAAAAAACTCGATGAAAGGACCTAAATATTTTACTGTAATTTATAAAGAGAAGTCACGCTACTTAATTGCTTTAAAATAATTTCACCTTTGAATAGCGGTCTCATAAATGTTACCGACAGATACTTAAATCTTTTCATATTCATCCAGTACTATGTCAGACACGGAAATGTCGCACACATTCACCCCACGACAGTAGGTGGCGGTAACAAACTCCACTGTCGGCAGAACCGCAAAGAGAAAGTTGAGTGTGAGTGAAGAAGAAGAAGAAGAAGCAGAAGAAGAATTCGGCGCGCCTCACGTGACCGCAGTCTTGTGACTGGCCCAAGAACAGGAACACGATTTTCAAGAGTTCACCAACAGTTTTAAGTAGATACTGCTGAGATCAAAAGGAAAGGGAAATAACTAGGCCTTAAGCGGAAAGGTTGTTATATTAAGAAAACTAAAATCAGGAGCTCTCTAAAAACTAACAGCGTATAAATCGGCATTAATTGCTGATATATTAGGGCGACATGCATTGAACACAAAGGGTCTAATGTCCAATTTACCAGCGAGCAGAAAGTAGCCGAATGGTCGGGGAGTGACACTTTCGTTATCTGAAGTTCTTGTTTTTAATCGAGCCCGGAAAACATATGTTAGATCGGCGCCGTCGTTCTGAAAGCGTGTAGGACGGAATCGAACTTGAAGGAGCAACACGTCGAATATGGACAGCAAACCGCTGCTGCAAGAGAGACCTCCTGCCTACAACGCGGTACCCGGGGCTTATGAATACGGACCACAGCATAACTACGGGGCCATTCCTCCGCCTGCCCAGCCACAGCCGGGATTCCAGCAACCACCGCCGCCGTATCAGTATCCCGAGGGACCAGGTAAGCGACACCTCGCCACCTTAACCCCATTTAACTTCGGCCGGTATGCTTTTGACCATGGCTTTTCTATTTAGTGTTTAGTGTTTGTCTTACGTCAGATTATCGGCGCTAATTTGAGTGTCGAGCTGCCACTCTATAAACTGGTAAATATAAAACGTTAATACAATGTCAGCGTTTCCAGTCTGCCCACGCACAAACTCTTCAAAAGCGTTCATGTACATGTGCATCGTTTAGAGTTAAGGCTCGCTCATTAGCCCTCGTTAATTATGTACTAACGCATTATTTAGCGCACTGATAAGCCATTAGTCCAGTTTAAAAAATATATTAAAATATTTGTACAGGATATTGCGTTGAATCCATGTTAGTAGACTGATTTGTAATCTGCTGGTCTGACATAGGACTGTTCTATTTCAGGCTGGTGTTCAGGCTGACTTATCCAGCTCTATAAACAGATAAAATATGCTTATGTCTTTCCCATAAAAGGGCTTTTCTGCTTTTCATTTTTGACAAAAGTTTTTGTAACATTATTATACACTGATATTGTGTATCAGTCAACAAATGATGTTTGTTTTCATTTCCTTAGTCCATTTGCAGTGGTGTTCGTGGGAAACTGTAACTAGTGCGGATATGCAACTGCCAACTAGTGGTGTCTAATAGTAGTTTTACTGAAGGACAGAGTAAAAATACTTTTCATTTTCACACAGGATACACACACCCGTCCCTGCCGGTGCCCCCTGTTGCCCAACAGCCAAACTACACAGGGACGTATACCATCATCCAGCCCTCCGTCGTGGTGGTGGGAGGCTGCCCAGCTTGCCGGTGAGTTGTGCACTCCTGCTTTCACTGACTCTGTTTCGCAGTGTACTGCACAGCACGCAGTTACATGTAAACCAGCATGTCTGCAGGTGAATGTGCTAAATTCATTTGTGTAATTTAAAGTAGTTCCTCTTTCGCTGCGGCTGCGTGGTCAAGCAGTCTACCCAGTAGGGTCTGTGAGACTAACTTACTTTTCATTAGCGGAATTAACCATTACATACAGTGACATGTAATATGAAGTTGCGTAGCATATTTTATTCCATGTGGTATTTAAACGGAAATCAGTTGTGAGCTCTTTTGTTAGAGGTTCAAGTTCCCTTATTTTAAATGAGCACAACGTTTCATTTTAAAGAAAATGGATTTTTACAAGTTCCTCAGCAGCTAGTGTGTTACATGCTTGAAATATTAACAGTATTAAATACTACCAATATTGATCTATTTCAACGTAGAATACAATTTTAGGCTTCAGTAGCATGTAATAGTGCCGCATTCATCTTTCGTTTAACCCACGTGGTTAATCGGGAGAGAAGTAGTGGCAGGTAATGCTAGGGACACGTTGGACGAATGATGTCACGGCTAATGTGTGTATATATATGTATATCCATCTTCTACCTAAACTAGCGTCGGCGTGCTGGAGGATGACTTCACCTGCCTAGGAATCCTCTGCGCCATTGTATTCTTTCCCATTGGGATCCTCTTCTGCCTTGCACTGCGCCAAAGAAGGTGTCCCAACTGCGGAGCCACCTTCGGTTAGGCCAAAACGTGCCGGCTGCTGGCCGGGGAGGCACGGCCTCGAAGGAAATCCCTTTACTGTTCTTTTGATCTTTTTTTTTTTTCCTCTTCTTCTAAATTGCCATTCGCCATGGTCTTGCCTCCATCAGGCTTATGTTTGTAAAATTACCTTGTGGCAGCCAAACCCAGATATGCATGTGAAAACGTGTAGCCCCCCCAACCTGCCCCATTCCAGTTCACATGCATGGAAAGGAGGAAAGCAAGTAACTTTGTCATCTTGCAGTTCTCTACTTTACTATTCACCGATTAGCTGTTGCCTTTGAAATAAGCATACATAATCATTTTTATTTTTAGTAATGCAGGAATCTGAACAGGGAATGTGCCATCTGTATGTATGAATACCAATGAAAGACTGAGGGGATGAACTGAAAATGGAGTGGTGTTCTGTGACTGGAACACACCCCCCACACCCCCCTTGGTGCATCCTATCCCACAACCAACCAAACTAATATGCTCCTTTCTCAGAACAGATTGTCTGTCTTCTGGTAATTGGTGGTTATCTATCATTCCATTTGAGCTTTGCTTGAAATATCACAAGGGCATAATTCCCTATATTTTTTCAGCGTCTAAGCAATCATATTAGGAAGTGCTTTTGCACCTAATTTCATCGTAAACAGGCACCTCTAGCCAATCAAAAATGATCCTTTCCCTTGAATGACAAAGGAAACGCTCGTTGGAGGAAATCATTTTAGTAGGAACTGATGATATAGAAACTAGATGAATGTTCTACAATTGTCATTGTATGCTCAGTGTTTTTCTAGCACATCACTGGTGATGTATTGGTGAGCGTTCAACTGCTATTAGCGTCGACCTTAGGAATCACTTTTGGACCTTGGTCATTTAAAATGCAACACTGTGAACGATTTCAGGGAAATTTGTGAAGGTATGTTAGATGGAGAAAAAAAAACCTGAATAAGAACTGGACTGATTCAAGTATCAAGCTCTTCAAGATATCCACTCTCTTCTAATGAAAGACAATCAAGTCTGTTCGGCTGTGTTGCATTCATACACTAGGTTAAGATATAAATATTTCACAGGCATTTTACCTTGAAATACACTAAATTTTCTCCTATGATTTATTGTAACTTTTATATAACAATTGTAAATAAAATTGAGCATGTAGTTGGTCTGGACTGAATTCTTGGTTTGGTTATCTCAGAAACTTATGGATTATAACAGGTTAAACAAATCCTCTTTTATTCCGGTAAATTAAAAAAAATAATTACACAATATCAACATTTTACGAGTAGATTTCTTTTGGCAGGTAACAAAACACCCAACATTGGGCCTCGAAATAATGATCAATCCATATAATTAAAATAAGAATTACTTTATGGTTTCTAATTTTATGTCAAGAAAATGGATGATAGCTTTGGACCTGGATACCTATGGGATCAGAAACAAAAAATGCAATTTTAGCCAGACAGACTAAAGTATGGGGTCATCAGAAAACATGCGACTTTGTGCACACACAAAAAACAGATGGAAAAATGTTTGCTGAAAAGTGGAGGCTGCATGTGCAGAAACACTCAGATTACCAGTAAATTAACAAAGAAAATATCTGCAGACCTAAAATGCATGACATGTACTTCTCCACACACTGTCAAACTGATGTTTTAATAATTAGTGGGTGCACCTTCAATCCAAAAAGAAGTCTGACAAGTTTTCTTCTATCACCACAAAAGAAAAAAGCATTTGTATTTGAACAGGGAAATCGAAACTATTTTTGAAACTCTTTATGTATGATTTATTTATGAAACTGCCTACACTACATTTACCCCATGAAGCATATTTTATATGTAACAAAAATTGATAGCCATGTATTCCTGTGATATATACGTGCCAGGATATTGTAACTGGTGGGAAAAAAAACTACAAACAATAGCGGTGAAGTACTGAACTCACCTGATAAAGAAAAATCTGCACCTGTATAATAGATACAATAGCAACCTTTTACATATATGAATAAGTAATGCAAAAAGATCATTCCATATCCCATACAGAACACACATTTAGCATCCTATGGCAAATTTAAAACTTTTACCAGGAAATTCTCACCAAAAAGTCAGTTTCTCCATTTAAAACATACATTTCTCTTCAAAGAAAACAAAATATTTGATTTAACACTTTCTAATATATTTGTCCATATAAGGCAATTCTTGTGTACAGTCATTTGTAACAAAATTTAAAATATAGCAGTGAATTATATTGAAGGTATAAATAAACTCTCTGCATCTCAATGTGAGTAGCAGCAGTTTCACAACACTTTTGACATAAATGGGCTTCTACAGCAGAGATTGTCCAGGGCAGCCCGTCTCGTTCTCAGTTCAGCTAAGCCCTCATCTCACCTCGACCTCCGGCCAGTTACAGCACACTTCAGAGAGAGGGAAAAAAAAAAGGTTGCAGATTCTTTGATGAGGATGAGGAGATGCTGGTTAGCCGAAGAGCATGAGGTGGAGCTTACAGCCCCTCTCACACACGCATACACGCACGTGCGCACACACACACAGGGTCTCTGGCCATTAGATGACTGGCGCCGATCTGTCATTTGTCACTGTAGGTCGCAGCTTAACAGTAGCAAAAGGATTCCCTCCGCTGTGGGAAGAAAATCGGTTAAGATGTTAGTTTGGTTATTAGTACCGTCCAGACAATGCAGATAAAGCAACAGTCCCATTCGAGAGAAATACTCACCTGAGGAAAGGAGGCTTTGAAGTACCATTATATTCAGACACCTGTGAATGAAAACAGGAACAGTTCATGTAGGAAATGGGGAATTAAAAACCTGACGAGGACTGTTAAATGTTTAAATCTACATTAACTTCAGCTTAAGGTAATAAGCCTCTTTGAAATCTACCGTCATGAATAGAAAGTAATAATGGCTTAAGAATGTGATTTCACTTAAAACTTTGTAATTTATTTGAAACTGACAATGTTACAATAGACAACAGAATTCATCATATCATCATAAAGAACTGCAGGCGTTTTGACTGCCGAAAGTGAACCATCCTGCCTAAAATAGTGCAATATTGTGAAGAAACATCTAATGCTTCTGTCTAGCTGTGCGCTGCTGGAAATTAGGAAGCGTTCCAATATCTGCAAAACTTTACTGGAGCATCAGACTGACTATGCTCCTGCCATGTAAACCTTTAAATAAGGTGTCAAAAATATCAACATCGTGAGGCACTATTATATATATAAAAAAACATATACAAACATACATTTTAATCCCATGGTTAGGGCTTAAAAATGTGAAAAACTGTATCAAATACAGTCCCATGGTACCTAAAATCCGACCTTTAATATATGTTTAGCATTAATACAAATAACCAATTCCAGGTAGTTTGTCATTTCAAGGGCGAGTGACTTAAAAGTAAACAATACTGCCCAGAGGAAGTGTAGGACCATTTTAAAGTCAATTCTTCTCTGTTGTTTTCAGTTGTAAAATAATCATCTATCTGGGTACACATTCCCTAAAATTTTCCTCTACATATTGAAATAGCTAGCGTTTGCTGTACACTATATTTAGGGCTGTACCTGATTTTGCTGATGATCTCATCGGATATAATCCTTGCGACATGGAGGATTGTAAGTCTTTAAAAGTAGATGCTCACAAACACAGAACAAATATGATCAGTGCTTCCTGGAATCCAGTCCAGATGTAGGCTGTGAATTAATTCCCAGTCGATGTTCAGCACAATCAGAGGACCTTTGCAGCAAATGTCTACAGCCCAGCTAAGCGTGTTGCCAAACTAACTGTCAACAGGTTTAAGTCATAATTGCTAAGAAATACCACTAGAGGGCAGATTCAGACAGGAGTGAGCAACAGCGGCAGAACTCAGAGGAGCTGTCCAAGCTTGTATCCTGCCTCCAGGGCAAAGTCACCTCTCTTGACTCACATGGGCACGTGGCAAATCTGTTCTTCCACCAACAGCAGCATATTTCTGCCAAAATCCTTAGGCAGCAATTACAGCCAAAGGACATTTAATCAGTGGAAGAAGCAATCTCAAGAGGCCAACAGTTTCACTCTGAAATCAGCTGACTCGATAGAGGCTCTAATTGTCCACGCAGGCCGTACAAGAACTCCTCATATCCCTTCAATTTCCTGTCCCAGTGTAGGAGCAAAGCCAAGCTAGGAGCAACTGAAGGTACCCCCATCCCAATATTCTGAAGATGTCTGCAACCGTGAGAATGCTGATATCTAACTAAACGTACTCTAGAGCAGGGGTCACCAACCTCTTTGAAACAGAGCTACTTCATGGGTACTGAGCAATACGAAGGGCTACCAGTTTGAAACGCCATCCTAAAATTATCTAAACTTCATGTATAAGAACATAAGAAATTTACAAACAAGAGGAGGCCATTCGGCCCATCAAGCTTGTTTGGGGAGAACCTAACTAATAGCTCAGAGGTGTTAAAATCTTATCTAGCTCAGATTTAAAGGAACCCAGGGTTTTAGCTTGCGCTACACTAGCAGGAAGACTATTCC
>JAODLD010000101.1:17244522-17255042 GCA_026781065.1 Mormyrops boulengeri | reverse complement strand
TAGAACAGGTCCGCGGGCGACTCATGTGGTCCTTGGGGGCATCCTGGTGCCCGCGGGCACCATGTTGGTGACCCCTGCTCTAGAAGGTCTAAAATCAATAGAACATTCATGTCTCCCCAAACACATTTCTAAAATTCCAAGTTTTTTTTAAACGCTATATTCTTAATATCAGTACATGAGCAGTCTCCTCCTAGGAGCAAATATATCCACAACTATGCTTCCTGCTTTGCATTTTGCTACTGTGTTTAATGAAAACTTGTCTCTTGCTGGTTTTTACAAGCCAGCTTGTGTTACCCGAACTCAATATCATGAATAGAACCAAGGCTGTTCCCTAAATGACCCCTATTTACCCCACCGGCAGCAGCTCGTGGGATGAGGGAGCCCAGTGGTTTCAGGTTCGTCCTCGTGGTGAAATTCTATCGCAAGCGGGAGCCTGACCCCGGATGTGCATTGCTACCCTCTGCCTCCCATTATGCCGCTACGCCCCAGGACCCCAGCGAAAAAAAAAACGGGGCCTTTAATATTTCATACTGCTACAAAGGGAGGCGCGAGCCAAGTAGGGAAGCACCATGCAGACGCCCTAAGCGGTCAAACAAGAGCCACAAATCACAACCACTGTCAGTGGCAAAGAGCCTGCCTTGGAGCAGAGACACCCCCTGCTGTCATGCACCACATACAGGTAATTAAGGTGAAAGGGATCTTCAGATACCGCATATTACATCGATTGCGACTTGGCACTAGCTTCATAGAAATAAATATTGTATTGTGACATCTCTCCATGAATTTGACTTTCTGCTTGGCCTGGATTACTGGATGCATGGGTACAAGCAGTCACACCACTTGCCCATCACTATGACTGTAAGGTGTTTACCACATAAATATTTAAAGAAAACAGCATCCCAACCCAGGGCAACTGTGCAGCCATGACAAGGATTCTCTTACACTGAGAATATTAATAAGAAACTAAACTGCATTTTTTACTGACGTCAATGTATTGATTTTTTGCAATTTGAGCGTACAACCATTTTGCTGAAGTCTGCTTTTTAGAAATGATTTCCTTGGTATTTCATGCACTGTGAAAGCAAATAAAATTGTTAAAAATAAGATCTTGCATAACCTCTGGGCAAAGTTTTTACTGTCACATTGCTGTAGTTGATAAGTGTAGGTGTAGATAGATAGAATATATGATGTTCAGTATAGTCCTACTGTACACACCGGCTATTAAAATGCTTTACATAATGGATATTAACATTGTTTAAATACAACGGACTTTATATTGGTTGGTTGCAATGTTCAGTTTTTCCCTGCATGGTCAATTAAAAAAAAAGAAAGAAAAAAAAGAGTGAACAGACAGCAAATGAGGAAATGAGGAAATGGTTAACTGTCTTCATCCCACTTTCAGCAAGGTAGGTCTCCAATGACCCAAGGTAACCCCTGACGGTGATCCAAACACCTCTCAATACTTCCTTACCAAGAAACCTCTAAAACTCAACTCCGACGACAGCTTAGAATCACTAACACACGTGCCTGTTGAGAAGGGCAGGCATTTCCTAATCTCATTACCACAGGAGAGCAGTTACAGGAAGAGCCGTGGGCCACATGCTGACCGTGTTCTCTGGCGAAGACGTCGACGTGGAGCTCTTTGTAGGGGAGTCGCTATAGTCTGGCGGAGGGAGCTCCATGCTGACTGGCTCTTTCTCTGCAAGGCTGGCCTGGTTCTGGGCAGGCGCTGGTACCTCTGTGCTGGGGCTAGAAACAGCAGCCAGAATGGTAGGAGACCATCCCCAGCAACTTCTTTAATTATCATGGTTTTTTTATGGCAAACCCCATGTAAGGTACTATCTGGAGGAACATGTTCTCTAATATTCCAAAGAGCACACAGTCTTCAATGCACACCATTTAGAGCTCTGAGTTCATATCAGCATCTGCAAAACTCTGACATTTGGAAATGTCTGTTCTCAAAGCTGCATGATATACATATGCAAGTAAAACTTCTTGCAGAATGGCAAAAAGGACACTAAAGTATACACAAAGGGTTAAAGAAAAAATTTGCTACATGAGAGGTACTAAAATGCAAAATTTATATTACATATTATAGATGTGCATCAAAGCAATACTCTGGGATGTTACTTTTTATAGGAAGCAAATTTCTCCAAGCCAGAAGAAGAATGCTATGAGTACAAATACAGAATGGAAATATAGAAATTATTTTATGAACTTATCATCTAAAAATACTGGGAAGTCGAGCTGCTGAAATAAGAAGTGTGCATGCGTGCGGGTTTCACCTGTTTTTGACCACTGGCTCTATGTAGGGGCGACAGTAGGATGAGGGAAACCAACCCCGTCTGGAAAAAAAACAGCGAGAGGAGGAGCATTAAAGTGGCCACAAACATTCAAAAGGAAAGGAACGCTAAGCTGGGATTTCAGCACAGGATCATCTGAAATCATTTTTTAATATACATTGTGAGTCTGACCAGTATTTATATAAAATGTTTTATTAACACAATATGTGTGAATAAAGCACATAATTAAATCTGGATATTGAAAGAGGGCTGGCTGCCCAGAGGGGAATTAGAGGAGCGAAGGATTGAGAAATGGCGCACCTTTAATTAAAAGTGCTCAGCCCCCTGTCAGGCAGCGGGACCTGTCACGTCTGGCGTGCTCTTTCTATTTGTGCACCGAGTTACATGGAACTGCAGCCGCTTACTGTAACTGCATTGTTAACTGAATGATGCGGCAGCTTTCATTTGGACAATACTCAGTTTACACAAAGCAATGTTCTCCTTAAGTTTTTAAGTGGTTAATTATTAGTCGGGATCATAATATGATACCAAAAATGTCAAAGGTGAGCTCATTGAAGGAAATGTGACGTAATGGACATACATGTGTGTAGTACTTTGGTGTGTACTCCCTGATGCAGATCAAACCATAAATTCAAATCAATACACTTCCACATGGCACTGCTGTAAGTTCTATACAGTAATTTTTCACGCAAGTATATATAAACTGCATTCTCAATGATCACTTTAAATCATTCAAATGATACCACAATTGAACAAAGGGATCACACACATAGGGGATTTCCTTCCTTGTTAAAGAAAAATTATTATAATGATCATTCTAGCATTCCAACAGAGCTGTTTAAAAAAAGATAAAACACTCAGGAAAAGTATTATCTGGTTGCTTAGATACAACCTTACAGACCCAGATGCCGTTTACTTTGAAGGAGAATTCTGTTTGAAAGCAGCTCTCATTATCTCAGCTGGTAAAATCCTAATTAATAGAATATTACACTCTCTGGCAGGGGAAAAAGGTGAAGACCCTTCCGGTAGGTTCAATATACAGCAGCCAGTGTTTTCAGCAACACACACTGGCAGATGCCACTCATGTTGCTTGGCAACTATTATCCTGTTACTGCTTAAGACAAAACGAATCCAGTGCCAGAGAAATCTATCTGCGAAGGCAGAACATTTCAATAATGTTCTTCTGGGAACTGCACAAGCAGTCTGGCTCTGTCAGTTAGGACTGTGTGCCCATGATTGGAAGGTCACAAGTCAAAAATCCTGTGGCTGACAGAGTGATTTCGCCATTGGCCCTGAGAGAAAGGCCCTTATCCCCTACAGCACCAGCAACACTCTCTGACCCTGCTCGCTGACCCTTACTTATACATCGCTTTGCCCAAAAGCGGCTGCTAAATAAATGTAACATTTAAAATATATATGTGTCAGCAGACCCAAACTGACGCCACTTGGCAAAGGTTACTTGAATAGGTAATGTAAATATTTCCTACAGAAAGGAAGTTGATGCACTAATACTTGTCACACGGACTACTAACTTTAGGGTGACTTTACCTTTTCCCTCTTGTATGTTGATTCAGCTGCAGAGGACACTTTGTGCCTATTTAATAATTAACATTCAAGGCAGCTTTCCACTACATCTGTGACCATAACCGACTATGACCTCTGATCTCATTTCAATAATATCTCCATGGAATAAGAGGAAAAACTTGTTTTGATGCAAAGGTTAAAAGAACTATAGATTATTTACACTGGAGCCAGACTTAGTAAGTTACATAAAACTATGATGTTCTTTGGGCACTTTGTAATTGTATACGAATGTGAAACTATTGAGAATGTACAGGCCACCCATAGAAAGCCACATTTGATGTAGATTCACCACCTTAATTTACAGGCAGGATTTAGCACCCTGTAGTCAAACAGGACCTTAATTACAGATTAGGCTGCAGTGACTCTGGTACATGCATTGCTCTTTATGGTTTACAGCAAACTGCCTTTTGTAAATGTCAATCAGCCCCCATTCCACTCAGTAAGGAGGCCAGCTGCCACTTCCCTTCGTCACTCGACGTTTCCACCAGGACACAGGTCGACACAGTACTGCAAGTGAATTCAGGTCTTGCGCGGATCCTTTGATTTTTCCCCGTGTTTAAGATTAAACATCCTACAGAGGACGCAGGCAGCGCACAGCCTGCAACACATAGCATGGAACTTTTCTGGTAGAGCCCTGAAGATGTGGCCAATCTATGGAGTCTGATTAGAAAAAGCCAGGTTTAAATATATGCACAATTCCAGCACAGTGAAGTCATGTCCCCGGATAAAATGCTGTTTGGTTTCTGTTACCGTTGTACCTTTTCACAAATTCCACCAAAATGCTGTCATCTACAGACGAGGCAGAAACTGTGTATTTGTTCCCCTAGGTGGCATGTTTTCCTCCATAACAGGATGCTGTAAGGAGGCGGAGGGGGGAGGGTACGCTTGTTTGAGTCAGCAGCCTATGGAGGACTTACCGCCCGGACTTCTCCAGCTCTCCGTACAGCCAGCCGTCCTTCTCCTCCGGGACGAGGAGTGTTATGATGTCACCTTCATCAAAGCTGAGCAGCGTCTCGTTGTTGCCGGCCGTGTGGGGGAAGATGGTACGCACCTTGGGCCTCTGGGCCACGATCATGCCCATGGACACCGACCGGGGCAGCGTGCCCTTTTCATTGTTATCTGCCAGGCAGAGAGTGCCCACTACAGGTCATCAAGGGATATAATCAGTATTGAGCTGCAATGGTGCATTCCGTTATATTCTGTGATGCTGGAACAGTGAGTCATGCGAGTTAAAAACAGTACTGAGAGCATTAACTGTTTAAAAAATTCCATCCATTTCCCATGACTGTTATTCTAGTACAGCAGTTTCCCCCAATCAGTCCATGTTTTTGCTTCCTCCGAGCTCCCTGTCAGACGGTCCACATTTTTGCCCCGGGAGCTGGGAGGGAACAAAAATGTGGACTGTCTGTGGGTTCCCAAGGACCGGACTGGGAAACACTGTTAGTACAGGGTCACAGCGAGTCTGGAGTTTATCCCACAAAACAGGGCAGGAGGCAGGGATACCCTCGATGGAAAGCCGGACAATCCTAAGACACATACTCACACTCTTCACATACACAGAGCCAGGTAATTAATCTGCAAATGTGGTGAGAGATGATACACCCTGTTCAACTTACAAAATATAAATATAAATTTTGCTCGTAGCATCTCAACTATAACCACAAAAGGACCCGAGTGCCAGAACGTACCAGAGATGCGCTCTGCTGTGACAGGGGCCTTGGGCTCATCCTGGGAGAACATGTTAGCCAGTGGGCTGGTTTGGGCCTTCAGCGTTGGGGCTGGAGGTGGAATCAAGGTGTCTGTGTTGTTCTGAAGGGGGAAAAAAAAAGAGAACTGTCAGCTTACTGCCACAAGAATTTATGACAACAGCCTGGAGATGGGGAAGACTGTATTTTTACTGTGTTGGACCTGCATCACATATGACTACCAAATATGTCCTTCACTGGAATGACTGGACATACATAAACTGGCTGGATGATAACCCAGAGAATACATCAGTGATGCCTGATATACCAGAATCAGTCAGGGAACTGACTCTTTGCTTATTATAATGATCATTTAACAACACTGTCATCATCACCAACATCATCACTACCACTGGCTGCAACATGCAGTGATACAATCCCTTGTGTTAGTAGCAGGACTGACCATGGTGTAGCGGTCCATCTTCGGGGACGGCTGTGGTGTGACAGACAGCGGGGTGCGGAGACCTTCAATCATAGACATCACACTTTCTGGGACCTTGGTGGCATCTCCGCATTTGTCCTGCCAGCTGGGCAGCTTTACGGAGAGCAGCTCCTTGGCCTGCAGTGGGTGGGTGGGGTGGGGGTGGGTCCAGCCACGTTTAAGACAGGTTTTGGGAAAACCTTCACATTGTGTCATTTCCAGACCTAACATACTAGAATGATGTTGGAGGCAAACTGCATAATAGTCATTTGATCGTTTTGTGTCACCCAGATTGCCAGACATAACACTCTTATAGCTCTTACAGCACTTGTGCAAATGACTAAACAGAGATATTTAACTTAAACATAATGTATTTAAATATGATCAATCACCACATTCACCCCAACTACGCATTTTCAAGTGGCTTAACACCAAGTGACTAACGAAAACCATCTCCCATAAGGCTAACTACAGAAAATTGTGGGAAAACATATTTATGGGTGTTTATCATCTGCAGCAAAATACAGTAGAAGAGTTTGCAGATAAGCGCCGGATTTCCATGTGTCACCTTGTCGTGGAAGGTGGACATGTGGTAGGAGAAGTTGCAGTGCTTGTCAACCAGGAAGCAGAACCTCCTCTTCTCCTCCAGCAGGGCTTCCCGGCAGCCATCTGCCACAAACTTCTGCATGTCCATCTGACGGACGGTGATCACCTCCAGGCACTGTGGTGAGTGGTCACATGGCATCGCCCCATGAGCTTTACAACTACGGACAACTACTGTAGCATAACAACAATACAACTTACTGACACCTGGAGCAAGTTCCAATAGAACTGCCTCAGGTTAGAGATGTCACAATGCCTGTGTGCATACGTGGCGTAATTATACAGGTTTTGCCGAGTTCTGTTCCAGATCTGATCTTACCAACCGTGTGTGCACCTTTGCTGCTTGTGGCAAAGTAAGACTATCAGGCAGACACTTTTCAGAAGTCCTGAGTCCTGACATGCAGAGATGAGTTTCTGGGCATAGCAGAAGGCTATTTTATGAATTTTATTGCTCTTCGCACTGTTGATCCAGCTTAAATCACAACTTTTTGCCGAGTGTCTGTTAGTAACCAAATTCAGCTGCACTCACCCCACGCAAGCAGACAAACACACATGCACAGACCTGTAATCATGTTGTTCTGGGACCGCTCATTCATTCCTATGCCAAAAATGCTAATGCTAACTATGTCAACCTTACCCCCTACTCAGCCCTAACCATAACCATAACCATAAGTAACCAAACAAAATTGTTAATTATTTGATTGCAGTCACAGATTTTTAGAAAACAGTTTTCCCTTATGGGGACCAGGAAAATGGTCCCCATATGATAAAAAAAGAACATTCATCACATTGTGCAAACATTTGGGTATATCTGGACCACGCGAGCGCACACGCACGCACACAGGCACGCCTGCACATAAGTGCCAGCGGACAGTGACTTAAGAACAAAACAGAATAAAAAAGTGCTGGGCTGTTGCCATGGTGATTGTAAAAGGCATTTCTCTGTGACGTTTCAGTTTCTCTGTACTGCGACAGCCCCCTGTAGCGCCTAGCCTGATGCCCTACAGCCTTATGATCCCTACTGCTGTACCTGTGGCCACAAGGGTTTTTCAGTGCTATATTAAAAAAATTCAACACAACAAGGGCCCCCAAAACGACATACTACAGATCAATCATGTACTTTCTTATGAACACAGGTTATGCATAAACAATGTGAAATGATTAATGGTGCAGTGAGGGAAGACTGGCTGGTAAACCTTTATTGTTCCAGCCTTTTATCAGCTTCTCCAACAAAAGTGCCACGGTATTGGACTGGATCCACTTTCAGGAGAGCCGTGTTCCTTTTTAAACACCGCCCTCTACAGCCACCCTCACACTGACAACGAGCTTCCGTTTTAGATGTTAGGGAAACTCAGGGCTCTATCTAAAAGGGCAGGGCAGTACTGATCCCCAGATGACTCATGGACCATATATGCAAAACAATGTATTATATATACATATATATACACACACACACACACACACACACACACACACACACACACACACACTCAATTCATTTAGACGGGCATCACCCAAAATAGAAACACCCTAACACAGCCCGAACTCTACATAACCAAACAAAATACAAGACTTCTGGCATTTTTACTTTTTTGACTGCATTCACAGACCTTTATAAAATTGAGCTTCCCCTTGTGAGGACCAAAAAATAACAGGTTTTTATCAAGGTCGAAATAACAGATTATCATCACATTGTGGTCCTCACACTGACATAAATATGCCGGCCCACACACACACGCAAACACACACCCACACACATACTGTACTGCTTCATTCTGTTTATTTTCACCATTTGGACATAATCACCAACATTTTTTTTAATAATCGAAACATGGCATAAAGACACTGAAAGAGGACACATAGTCTGGATATAACACAGCAATGCTAAACGGGCATTACTCGGAGAACAATGTTTCCCGGGAGTTCCCTTACTTGCACACACATGCACACAGTACAGTAAGTATACCTATATTCACACAGCCAGAGAAAGTTCCAAGATGGATTCCTGTTTCTCAGCATTAGGTTGGCCTTTGGAACTATCAGATCAATATAATGACTTACGTGTTGGAGCAGGTCTAGGGGCATGACATCATCTAGCTATTCATTGCCTGCATGGACAAATACGCTTCTCCCTCCTTTGAACTTTCCATTGCCTACCATATTGAAGTATGCCTTTCCTACCCATCCCAAACGTAACTTTTACCTCAGAGTAGAAGTGGCCAATGTGAGGGCTGCTAGGTGTAGAATTACTCGTCAGTTAGTGGCGTGTTTGCACCAGAAGCAGCAGACATGTATCCCGAAACGAGAGCATCAAACACAGAACTTATAATTCAGACACTGCAGCTCCTGGTGCCTGAAGACACCCATCCCTGCTTTTGAGGCTCGTCCCAAACTTAAATAGCAGCAAAGTAAAAGCAGGGCTGATTGCTTATGCTTTTAAATGCATATACAACAGATTCAGTCCAACATTTGATCTTGTGGAGACGGTTCTTACAGCAAATACAGCAGTGCCTCCCATGGTTAAGCTGCTGACATGTTATAGACTTCAAAAATAATCTTTCCCTCTAAACTGCACTGAGATGGGGCTTAACACGATTAAACGTCGAGTAGGTTTGATCCACGATGCCCTGTCAACGGCAACAGCAGTTAATTATTCAAATTGAAAAAAGAGTACCGAGTGATATATATACACGGCATAAATTCAGTGGATATATCTTTCAGCTGACTGTTGTTATTATGACTAGCTTTTCTACACTAATACGGCTGCTTTACTTTGGCCATATTATGAGAATCCCGGTACACTGTAAAAAACCATAACGCTTGGAAAAGGGAAAGTTAAGAGGAAGAGGACCAACAGCAAACAATGAAGGTGCGACTGGGAAACCTGAAGGCCAGGGGAGCAGACAAAGTTCTGGGGGAGTGCCGTCTAGCTCGCTGCCAAGAGTCAACGTCAGCTTAACAGCACTGAAAGGTAATAATAGAGTAGGAAGGCGCTCTCTGGCTCACCTCGTTTTCCTTGCTCTCATACTTGGATGCATTCTTTCCTTGGCTTTTCCTCCGCAGTTTCTTCAGGTCCGACTGCGACCTCTCTAGAGTGTCCTGTTTCACTTTGTGTTCTGTCTGGTACTTCTTGAAAGTGGCCTGCAGGAAAAAGGTATTTTGGAGGCAAGTAATGAGGCTCAGGCATGTACGCAAATAAACGCATACACTGGCACAACCTTTTCAAAGGGGTAATATAAGAGACAGTAACATTACTTACATTCATGTATTTCACGTCCAGTTCCGTTTTCCGTTCCAGCTCGGCTATGATCTCCTTGTGAAACCTTTTGAACTGCAAATGGGAAACATAAGTTTTAGTTTTGAAGAGAAGCTTTACAGTTACTCAAAACCATGAGGTAGGGAATCTCAGATAAAAGACAAAGGGAATACCGCCCCACTTACTGGCAAGAACTAGTCTTAAAGAAGGATTAATGAATGTGTCACAGACAGGCTTTTCCCAGAGCTAGGCCGAGGCCCCGACGCTCCAAGCATGGTGATCACATTTCTCAAAGTACTGCCTTCATGAAGATTATCATACACCTTCACACTAATTAATCTTACTTTGACAAGTGCCAAAACAAACATCCACAATGCGCTAGCCTTTTAGGCCTGCTTCTGATTTTTTTTTTGTTTCCAAGTTGCAAAAATAGCACAATGTACAAAATCACACACGCTGGCATTCTGTGAAAATGTGTGCTGGATAAATATATAATGCGTTCTTGGATAACAGAAAGCTTTCGCAATCGAGTTCACTCCATCATTCAGATTAGAGTTTCGATTGCCACTGCTGATTAAACCCTGGCGTGTCACAGCAGCTGTGCAGGA
>JAODLD010000101.1:17223071-17240824 GCA_026781065.1 Mormyrops boulengeri | reverse complement strand
TCATAAGCCTCACAGTGGATTGTTCTTCCATCATGTTCCACCTTAACACAAAAAGGCGCTAATGGTCTGAAAGGAAAGAGCTGTGACATTCACACCCTTGAAGATACTGTAGATGCAGATAAGGTGAACACACATGCTTCATACAGATATATCAGTTTTCCAACTAAGGGCTAGGCTTAAACCAACAACCTTCTGATCACAGAGGCTTAGCCCACTGAGCCACACACTGATATGAAATAACATTAAATATTCATAAACCATGATAAATATCATTGTCTCATATATTTGCATAATTTAAAACTAGTTTGTGGAATTATACTACTTTATTTGATCTCTATTACTGGAAAACATAGCCTGAATGTTTTCTTCATTGATAAGAGGCTTTTCTGAGAATGTCAGCTTTGTAACAGATTTCAAAAATATTCCTGTCACTGCATTGCAGTGATCTGCAGTCACTGGATGTACCAGGGCACCAATGTGAATAAATACTCTAAAATAAAATTTCATTAAAGAGCAACTAATAGTACAACTATTTTGACACGTATATTAGTTAAATTTGAAAGGACAATTAAACAAGAATTTAAATACATCTGTCAGAGCATAATAGCGTCTCAGCTAAAATAAATGTTTAGGTTGAAAGAAACTCCTGTTTAAAGTGCAAACACCTTTACATTTTGCAGGGAGTGAGCAGAGTGGCGTGCTGATCTCACCTTAACAGGAAGTGAGCAGAGTGGCGTGCTGATCTCACCTTAACAGGAAGTGAGCAGAGTGGCGTGCTGATCTCACCTTAACAGGAAGTGGGGTTTGAATCGCCCACTCTGCTATGTGGCCAGAGTTTGCATGCTCTCCTTGTGCTCTAGGCTCTCCAAATTCCTTCTGCGGCCCAGTGACATGCAGTTGGGCTAATTGGTGGCTTTAAATAGCCTGCATTGTGTGTATCCACCGCGTACCCCTGCCCTGTGCTGCCTGCCTCAGAGTTTACCTCAGGATTAGTGGGCAGAGGATTGATGGATACGAAAGGAAGCTGATAAATAAATGCAAAGATGCATTAAAAATTAAATTTAATTACCAAATTTGTACTGAGGAATTATTTGGACTTTGCTTTGGAGATGCATCGTCAGGTTGCTATTTATAAAACATTTGTCTTTATGAATGATCATAATACTAACATTATACTCTTTGGCAAATATGATCCCTGATTAATGAACAAATATTCATTTGCTCAGAACGCTCCCAAATCTGGTAAGCAAATCATGTGCACTTTCTAGAAATACAGAAAAAAAGTATTTGACCTTCCAATCAAAAGGCTCAAAATTACATTTCGCAACACAGTTTGCATGCAGACATTTTGAAATGTGTCTTATCAGACTCAGTATATCTCCAAATTACGTGATTATACTTAGAATTAAAAACGGGATTTATTCATTTTGTTTATTTTGATAAAAATTATTAGATAGCCGACATACGGGGAACTGTGTTTTCTATAAGCTGTTTTTTAAACAAAAATAGCAGGAATGGGAACAGGAGGTTGAGAAAAGGCAGAGTGCAGAGAAATGTTTGCTATTTAATTGCACTAGAAGAAATATTTAGTGTTTTCTGGATGACTTGTGTTTCTGGGCTTCAGCTTTTAGAATATAGAAAGCTGTCTTTTCTAGGCTGAAGAGCAGTAGATCGGTGTGGTAGCATACAGTGGCAGATTGGTCGTCTGCCTTGGGCTGAAGACGCTTCCATGGGCACAAGTTTCAGTTTGCAGGTGTTCTATTGATGATGATGGTGATGATAATAATAATAATAATAAACATTTATGACATTTTATTGATGCCCATGGGGAAATTCTCTTCTTGCCTCCCCCGTCTTGCTCTCCATGACACACAGACACATATGCAGGTGAGAGTGAGCTTGGCAGTGAAGGGCAGTCAGCTGCGGCGGCGCCCATGTAGCTGGGGGGTAAGGGCCTTGCTCAAGGGCTGACGGACACGTGACTATTCTGCGAGGCCACTTCAAACCGGTGACCATCCAATCACAGACACAGAGGCCTAGTCAATTTGCAAGACAAACAACTTGTAGTTAAAGATTAAGAGAACCTCCATCGAATTGCACGCATTTTTATCGTAAACCCTGTTTCACGTTGACGAAACCAGAAAACATTACACCAAAGCAATTTCTGCATAGACAAGCTTTCTATCCATGTACTTCTCAAGGATTGATGTAATATGCACTTTAATCACGTATATTATAATTGTTTATTACATGTATATACACACCTCAGTCAAGCATTGAGTATATACTATACTCAGGATTTATCTGTAAAGCAAATGATGACGTTACTTTCATCATGAGTAATTTCAAGATGAAGATTCACATTTGGGAACCAGTCAGCTGTAAAAAAAAATGCCTCAAAATCCAAGTGATTATGGACAAAATACTCATCCCTAATTAGTCAATCAGCCCTTGTAGTGTAAATGCTGTGTAGTGACAGTGCAACACCTTCACATCCAGCGTTTTTTGAATTCTAAATACATATATACTGTGAGAAATAGAAAATGTAATTGAGTTACATTCTCTGTAGCTTTGAGTTCCCGGGTAATTCAGATGCCCTGTAGACATATCTGCTATTTCTAATGTGTCTTTTTCATTCAAGTACAAAATGCAGTTAGGTGAGATGTATTTTTCCTATTGTTAATTGTAACGAACATAATATCTGTTCTTATGTTTGTGCTTAGACTTATTGTGTTGTTGTAGTGAAGCTTTGCTCTTTCCGATATCCCCTGTATAGTATTTTCTCTGTATTCCTGGTGTCTGGATATCGATTTTTCATTGCAAAGTGACTTTGATTTGTGGCCTATTTAATTTTTGAAAAATGTATAATGTGTATAATTTGTTTCTTCCTTAGAAAATGTACCAGGCAAAAACATTTTAAAAATGTGAAAAAAATTATAAAATCCAATAAAATTCATAATTTTGAAAGTATATCATGTTCTGGCTTGTGAAGCCTTGTTAGTCAATCTCATTGCGTTATTATAATGTTTTTAATTGTTCACTATAGAAAATTCTAATAATAAAAAACGTGCCATGTTTCTTGCGCAAATTTTCAATGTTAGTTCAAAACATTATTGAATGCTTGCGTGTTACATGTATCCAGGGGCATTATGCAAACCAAATTTGTGGGTAGGCACCATTTATTGTGTAAAGTTGCTACACTGGCTACGTCTCCCTCAGACTGTAAAAAAGAAAAAGGCACATGAGCAAGAACACATGCACAAAAACAACTGGCTAATAAGGGATTGGCCAAAACACCCAGGTAACTGCAACTATTCACGGTTGGCGTAATGCAGTGAGCAATGATCTCGAAATGAAGTGAGTAATGGCAGTGTTACATTTAGCGATATGTCAGTCAGAAAATAGTTTGCTAGTTGTATTCAAAATGTGTCACATGGAGATGGAAAAGGCTGAGTTGTGTTAGTGTTTGTGATTAGCTAGCAAATACTGAAGGACAGTGTAACTTGTACAGGCAAAACTACAAACTGAGTTGGTCGACCATCTACCTTGCTGACTAACGTTAGCTAACTAACATTAACATAAGACCGTAGCGCAGCCTCACAGTATGTCTGTGCTAGCACATTGATTACATAGTTACCCAAGTAGACATGATCGTGATATATTTTGAGAGTTTTAGCCTAATGCAGTGTATGTCTGTGGGTCAACACAGAAACAATTTCAGTAGCACATTTACTTGGCTAGCTGGCTTGGTAAACAGCAAAAGATAGCTAAACCTGTTTATCGTGCTGAGGTGTGAGTCGTGAATGTTACGACATGACAGCTCGTACAGTTAATGTAGACATGTCATTGACTGAATAATTGATTTATACATTATATATTTTTTCAAAATTTTGGGTAGGCACCCGTCTGCCTAAATTGATTGGTATGTAGCCGCTGCATGTATCTATGCATTTTGTGCAGTTTTGGCTGTTTTATTTAAAAAAACATAAATGTACAGAAGATTTTGATAAAAGTGTAAACAGTTACAATTGATCAATTCCTTCAGCTGGCTCACTTCCACATGTGCTCATCATGTCAACTTGAAGAGGCGAAGATAAGTAATGGGGGAATTCCCTCCCCGAGGTTGTTCCCATCTGTTTACACATGGTTTGGCAGCAGGTGCTCTCATCTCAACATCGGATCATCAGAAGGAGGCCACAAACACCTCCCACTGCTTTAGACACATTCCTTCCTGCCTTAGTGGGTGGAGATGTTTCTTTTTATGGACCCCAGTGGTCTTTTTTGCTTGTGTAGAGTGTTGGTCCTGAAAATCCCAATGAAAATTATTGCACTCCCCATATGACTTCAACCATGTCACATGACTGAACAATAACCAAAAATCGTATGACCCATCTTTGCCTTCAATCCTGTCCTTGACTGGGTATTTGGACATAGTAGAGTCTAACGTCCAGACTAGGTTCATGTCTTTCTCACCTCTATGGTGTTAAATACTGTCCATGTCACCAGGAGAGCAAAAGGACAGCCATGGTTTGGCCTTGTGACAAGGGTCTCCATGTGTTGTCAACAACCGTCAGCAGCTAGTGTCTCAAAGCTACCTGGGCTTAAGATTTCAACTTATGAAACAATTACTTCACTTTATAAATACATTTTTAAAATAAATATTACTACGGAATATCTTTGTTACAAGTTCAAAGCAATTTATTGACCTGACATTTCAGCCAAGGATTTTAATTATGGGGGAACTACACTGCAATTCTTGTTACGATATACTAGCTGATTATAAATATCCATCATAATTACAAATGATGGCCATCGGTGTTCATTTTGGTGATGAAACTATGGTGAAAATTATTCATCGACAAAGATTTTAACTGATGAAAATGCGACTATAAATAATAAAGTAAAGCTTAATTGATGAACTCAAAAACGATAAAGAAAGAGAGCGATACTTTTGTCAATTAAAAAAAAAATGTCAGGAAGAGACATATTTGAAACTGATCCAGTCAGAAATAGTAGTTAGTCTTGACTGTAATTGTGCATGATTGGATAGCATAGATCTAACTGGCTTCAAGTGCGTAAACCATGTCGTCCCGTCTCTAAAGTTGGTCTGATCTGTTTTGTTTGAGACAAAATTTTGCTTTCATTGGTGTTTTTTTATTTATTGATAAAGAAAATTAATTTTTGAATTTGTGCAATGCATCATAAATCTGTGTCCTTATAGACCACGACATGTTCAAACCTAATGGCATGCCATAAGAGCTTCACGGATGTTTCCTTCACGAAACTAGAGTGAACGGAGGTAGACCAAACTGTACATGTGTGTACAGAAAATTAAGTAAAAAATTTTAAGAATTGTGAAAATGATATTTCAGAATATAATTAAACATGTAGTTTCATTGTCTGCATGTATTTAATTGGCTAAAAAATGTTGTTGACTAAAACGAGAAAAAAACGACTCAAATATGAAAATTTAATTTTCATCAAAACACGAAGAATAAAACTAAATCAAAATATGCGGTCAAACTTACAGCCATAATAATTTTGATGGTTAGAATTATGTCTATATTATATGTTATTGTGGATTTTATATGGTTTGTGCGGAGTCATTTTACTGAGGTATTATGCGTTAGGCAAGATCCTGAATGAATGAATGCTTGCCTGATTATACGAGGTAAAACACATCCAGTAGATGTGTTTAAAATAGTTTCCTTTACATTCTGTGGTCCATGGAAGCATTAAATTGCTGTGAAAGAGACACAAACCTTTTCACCTGAAGCTCCACCGGATATTCCGATTTTGCTCTGTCACACGTCCTCGCATGACCTACCGATGATCTTGGTGCCTTGAACCGAATGTCGAAAAACAACACTTTGGATAAGCCATCGCTGGTTCTCCATCATTCAGTTTTTGCAAATCTCTGCCCTCCAGTTTGACAATTGAGATGCAGACATAGTATCGAGGCAAAAAACATTAATGTGACAATTTGTCACCCTGCTGTAGCTGTTTGCAGCTGAGACACGCTGGATCCTTATCCCACTCTAGGCCCCTAGTGTGCGTACGGGGACCCTGCCTCGCTAGCAGACAGAGCATTTACCCCATCGCTGTAATTCTCTTTAATTCCCCCACAGAACGATGATAGATATGGCTCTTATTTATTAACCCCAAAATACTTCAGCTACAAGATCATTTTTGAAATGCCTTATAGTTACATTAATCTCTTTTCTATTTTCTCTTGGTTGTTTGTCATCGATTTTACTCTGCCACCACATGACTAGAAGAATAAACACCTTAAAACTCGAATTACGTTGCGTTAGTAGAATTCCTTTATTTTGTTGATTCATGAAGGTCCATATACTAATTAATTTGATTAATTTGTTCTGTAGCAGACTTACCTGCATGCCATTTTCTGGTTGGCCTGAGCTGCACTGCATCGCCATGCTGATTATAATGATCGAAGTAGGGAGCCCAGATCTCTTGACATTCCACCACTGTTGGATGTCCTTTGATAATGATAGCAGGCGCTGACACACGGTTCGACGTCCTTTGATAATGATAGCGGACGCTGACACACTTTGTTCCGGCAAATGATACATCTTTGCCAAAATTTCCTCTCGGAATCATAAAATAAAAATGAGCTATTTAGCTTCCAGAGCAACTCAGCCATGACAGGCATCAAGAAAGAGAATAATTTCAAGCTGATTAAAAATAAGGCCTCAGCAAAATTCCTCTTGTGTCTGCATTTAAAGAACTCATTTCTATAAATGTTTAATGATACTCAAATAAATTCAATGTGAGGTTGTCAAGAGGTGATTCACGTCAGCAAATGACCAATGTCAGCATGGTCTGTAAGGTCACAACAACGTAACAAATGCAGCCCTGTGAAGTCCCATAATAATTAAACGATCTACTTAAGTCTAAATGGGTTACTGACTGACAGAGAATTTACAGTTATAAAGGACTGAAGGTAAAGCTTTACTTAAAGCAGTCATGTATAATGCATTATAATGCATTCATAAAGTATTATACACACGGCTATAACAATCTATAAAAAGGCATAACACATTATAGCCATGTTTATTATGCATAATGAATGCTATATGAAGCTCCCATCTATAATGTACTATAAATACCTTCAGAATGCATTATAATGGCTTATACTGACCATTATATGATGGCGGGCAATTGTAAATAGCCACTTGTTGTATCGCTACATTTAATACTTCCCAATTTAATATTTCCCAATTGTAACGTGTATGTGTCGCTTGTAGGTCCAATCCTCGCGTGTCTTTAGCACTGTGTGAATTACCCACCGTGAGCATGCCTGATGGTCCAGTGCGTGGCTCAATTCCAGATGTGCTCTTAGCCAACGAGGGGAAGCTAAGTAAGGGGCGAATTCCCTCCCTGTGTTTCCCTACCATGTTCGGTTCCATACTCATTGGGTGCCTGTGTTAGTCCTTTTCAGGATTTAATAAAAGGGCATTGTCCTCCCCTAAATAAACCGTCTCGTCATTCGCCGTCATCGCTGCGATGCCTCAGTCTGCCTCGCACTACAATATATCTTAAGTCTCATATGAGACCTTGTATGTCTTGACCCATTGTACATCACCACCTCTTCTAATAGACATGTAGATTATTTCCAAGTCTTTCCACAGATTCATACCGGTTGATGTGCTAATTTGAAATCAGAAGGTATGGCCGCATTTCACACAGAGCAATGCAGACTTTATGGACCATAGTAAGATGCAAAGTTGTGTACTTCCCAGCCTTATTTAATGATGTCTGAAGTCCATTCGCACATACAGAACAGTCTCCCCCCTGGCTGTTTCTTCTCTTCATGCATCTAACGTGATGCCATCTCTTGACACTGGCTGTTTTGTTAGCCCAGAATCTCCTGCTATCTCCTACAGAGATGTGTTGAGACGGGTCCTCATAAACTTCCACAAGACGGCCTGCTTTTAATCAGCAGAGAGAGCAGCCCGCCCGCATCAAATGCCTGAGCAAATTACTGTCAGTCTAATTAAATTTTCTTCTTGATCAGCCTGCAAACTCTTTTAATGACCTTCGCTCAGGTTTTAACGTCAAGGAATTCAGGGAGGAGACCTAAATCTTAGGAAGAACCACCTTTTTGCTTTTTGCAGAAAAATAGTGCCAGCTCCAGAACAAATATGATAGGAGGAATTTTAAGGGTGGGGCGGCGGCGATGGTAAAGATTTTTTTTGGGGTGGGGGGCATTGGATAAGCAGACGATCCATAGATATGCCCCTGGGAAAGACCCGGATTCTTTGTTTTAGGATGAACATCTTTTTCATTTTATTTTATGAAAAAATGCAATTAAAACAAAAGGTGGTGTCCTTGGTGGGTGGCATTGTTGGGAGCGGGCATAGCCTGCGATTGGGGGGGGGGGCCCCCCCCCCCCCCCCCCCCCCCCCCCCCCCCCCCCCCCGGGGCGGGCCCCCGCCCGCCCCCGCCCAAGTGAAGATCTGCTTCAACACTAAAATATAGCAAAAAGTTAAGTCTGTAACAAATTTCCTTTTTGTGCACCTGATGTACAATGTCACGAACTTCGGATACACATGTAGTCTAGGTTAGGCCTATAATCCCTATTCTAACTATATCTTCTTCTGAGAGAGTTGTGAGAAAGACAGCACCACCAGAACCATCCACCTAGCTCGAAAGTGACCCGCATCATTGTGCAACTCAAATGATTGTGCAAGTTCCTGCAGATTTTTAATCATTACTCAATGTTGAAAATACTTCCCATTTTCACCTTTGCTTGAATACATAGGCTAACTTCATAAATTGTGCTTTTGAGACGTTTTGTGATGAATGTATATAGTTCCGTCAGTGTCTTGTTGTATATTCCTTCCTTATACGCACTATTTACTATATCAGCGTCTAATCAATACATGTGTGTTTCAGAAACCCGCTTCCTTGTTTTCCAAGGGTGTTTAATGTTGCATGCATTTGCACACAAGGAGTTTCTACAGGAACACACCCAACACCAGCAGGTCCCACCTACAGCGGCACTGTAAAGCTGAACTCGGGAAGAACCTCTGTTAGGTTGCTATGGATTAGTTGTTTCTTCTGGTTAATTTTACATCGGCGTGACTCAGAAAGGCAGTGTCCCAATACACAGTCTCGAGCCAAAGCACACATTCAATACCTGCCTGCTGTAACAAAACACCAAAATAACAGTAACAGCAACCAGGCAGAGCTTTGTTACTGGTACGTCAGTACAGCGTCAGCGCGATGCTGGGAATCAAGCAGGCCGTGCTTCACAGTGCCTCCCTTATAGGAACAGCCTGTGATAAATGGCATTCAGGTTTGAAATTAATGAGTATATCATATCTCTCTCTTACACACACAGGCAGACTGGATATGCCAAATGTGTGTAGAGTGTGACACACTGCTAGGTCACTGGAAAAACTCCTGTAAAAAGGGTGTTGGTCAGACAGAATGGGATTGTGCTATGCTCATGTCATCAGTGGGCTGATGACTGTTTGTCTGAACTGCACCCCCCACCCCCACCCCCACCCCAAACCTTCAGGACCATCTCAGCAAACGCAGATTCACCATTCAGCACCCTATAAGTGTGACAGCCGACTGCCTACGCCATTGGTAATGTGCCTGTGCTTACTTGACCTGATCGCGTCTGAGGGGCATGGATGTCTTACGTCATGCCTATAAAAGATGACTAATTCAGAGCTCAGATGGTCAAAGTCAACAACGGGGAGCAGATCTGAAGAGGACAATCCCCGGCAGCTGGCCCATATTTAAGTGGCAAATTATTAGCAAGCGGGCATCCAAGAGAGTGAAAAAAAAACTAACAATCTTAATGTCAAGGTCAGCCATGTTTATGGTCAAATGTCTACTGTGACTGTAAATAAACATTAAACACTGGGGGCAGGGCAGGGAGTGGTGAGCTTCCTGCCATACTTTCAGCTATGGATAATAGCAAACCTGAAACACACTGTAAATCACACATAAAAATGTGCATGATAATAAATACTGGTGCGTGTCACACTGCATTTCGGGTTAAGCCAGCAGGACTGCAAGCAGTTTGGGATCATTGCTTGCCATGGTGTGAGCATGAATGACCAAATGACTAGATAGGGAGATGACAGAGAGAGCATACTCCCTGTATGCTTTATTAATGTAATATATGGCTGAACATACCGGCATGCTAATGGGTCGTATCCTACACATAGAAAAGCTGCGGAATACCTTTACTTTACACCTTGGCCCTTGACAGTCCCCTTGAGGCAAGAAACTCAGCACTTTCTCAAGAGCAACCACATGACAAAATGGTTCCTTTGACTAAAATAGAGGCATAATCAAAGGAAACACTACTCCTATTTAGAGCACAGTGTGGAGTGCAATAAAAAAAACAGTTATTGTTTAGGATTAATTTACCATGATCATAAATAGCCATAAGAAAATGTGGATGGATGGAAATTAACAATGAGGTTTAACCCAAATGTATCTATATCACAGCCAAGCAGTGAAGTCTGATAACACCACTTCTCGTACCTTGTATTCTGTTCACATCAAAAATTCAGCTAATCTCATATGACTAAAAAGCTCTGGTTTACACAGAAGTAATGAGGATTTGGGGCATAAGGTGACTGAAATATGGATAAGCAGAACAGAAGCAGGGCAGGGTCTTGTAGCACATGTAAAGAGAGGCGTGTCACACCATATACTCACAATGGTGCTTTCAAGGTCACTGAATGACAGGAAGGAGCCTGGCAGTCTGGGCCTAGCTTTGCCATTTCGCTCCAGCTTGTATGCTCCTTGTGTTCCATTGTTGCATACCAAATTGGTATTTGGTCGGTTTTGTTGACAATAGAAGGCTAGGGCTGGATGCATCGTTACAACTGAAAATGCCACAGCATGATACTTGTACTCAATACCTCTAGTCCTCTAGTTAGTCTCAATGTTGTTTTCCTACCAAAGATGGCCAAAGTATCCAAGAAATTTAAACAGAAATTGGTAAAACTTGCTGACTTTGTACATGCCATCTTATCCATGGAGGATAAGACTAGAACTGTGGAAGGAACGCGGTCTCTGAAAGTCTGGATGGGCTTTGCCCAAATGTCTACTTTTATTGCTGACTTAGTGAATATATCCAGCATCTGCTGAATCCAGAAATATTATGACAAATTTGTTTTATAGTGGGTTTTGCAAAGGGGTTCGTGTAATCAGAGACAGGTACATTTAGCATGTACATTTGTGTCTGTCAGTGGTATGGATTGATTCTCAGTCAAAGCAAAAAATTAGCATTCAATCAGAAGAGTAACTTCTTAATGTGGGTGAAGCTCAAACCTGAACCTTATCCATAACAGAAAGGTGACACTGGCAACAAACCGCCAGGACTCTAGAGGCAACGCCAACAAAACGTTCATCTCCAGTGACAAGACTGGTCTTTCTTCATGCTTTTCATGATCAGTCTTATGCACCCACAATATTCATTGGGAGAAGGAATGAGCTATTCCCAAGCACAGGACCATATTCTGTAGCCAGAGACAAAAGACTTAGCATAAAGTTAAAATGCACATCCCTCAATTCCATTAGCTATGATGTCAGCAAACATGTATAAAAAGCTACATTCAAGCTGCACCCTCCTGGCACCCTGAAGGTTGCTTGATTCATTTAGGTACTGCTCACAAATACCACTGTGTCACTATTGCATGCATCTTTGTCACAATGCCATGTCCTGTTTCAAGCCCCCCCCCCCAAGGAAAGGGAAAGTACAAATCGCATGCCAAGTAACACTGACATCCAGCTTCAGAACTACACAGGCATTTACCTATAACTGGGAACAGTATCAGGAACTCAATACTCAAGACATTTAAAAGTGAAATTACAGTCAGTGGCATGCTGTGTCTACACTGTCAAATCATACATGCATCCAAAGCATTCCGATCACCTTTAACATACCATTTTCCTCAGCTATGGAAATGCCATTGAGACACTTTCACAAACTGTTTACAGTACTACACACGAAAATACATACCTATTGTGGAACTTAACATTTCTGCTTAACAAATATCAACCACAGAGATGTGAAAAGGCTGTACAGCTCAAACATTAAACGCTGGCATAACTTAAAAATTCTGAAAACCTGACAACTGAAGGCATGTCAAAATCAGCTCAACCCAGCACAGCATCACCTGGGTGCTGTACTAACCCTGGGTGAGTCATGAGTTCACAGACCTTCCTGTAAAGATGATTAGAAAGCTACAATCAAACCTGTCAAGACAACAACAGGGTGCGACCAGGATGGTGGCAGGACAAACTCAAGGAAAGAGAGTGAGGGGAAAAAAGGTTATGCCCTTCAGTTCCGATACACTCAGTGTCTTTGCCAAGGGTAGGAAGAAAATCACTAGCCAGTCTTGTTCGCCCAAATTACAAAGCAGTCCTGCTCTGCACTAGTACAGTATGCATCCTAAGCCAGTTACTTCAGGATCAATCCCACATGCAAACATCCTCATGATTAATTCATAATGTTGTGGAAGTTTTTATTTAGGTTATTAATGTAGATGTGTTTGCGGCTCAGGAGGCGGTGTGCGGCTCTGTGGGTGAGAATTCTGTGCCGGTGAATGAAAGGTAGCTGGTTTAAATCCCATGGCTGCCACAGTGATTTAACTTAATCTCAATTGCTCCAGGGACTGGCGGACCCTGCTCTCTCGATCGTATGTGACATCTGCCGAGTACTGCGGGGGGTGCCGAAACGCCATAAAATTACAAGGAATATAATTAGCCATTTTATTTAAAAGAATGTTTCTTTTAAAAAGTGATACACCAGACACACTATATGGCCAAAAGTATGTATGCACCAGCTTGTCCAGCATCTCAATCTGAAATCAAGGGGTTTCATATTAAGCTTGTCTATTGGGGCCTCTTCTGCTCTTCTGGGAAGACTTTCCATTACATTTGGAACATTAATGGTGGGATTTGCTGCCATTCAGGTTGTGATTTGATGATGGGTGAAAGGTCCCTTTATGTGAGCTTGTGCAGCCTACCATTTCACAAATAAACCTGCACCCAAGATGTTTCCACTTCACCATGTCTTCACTTAACCAGGGTAACTATAGCAGTTCAGAAATACAGCAAAATGATTGTTGGAGAGACAGCATCCCATGACGGTGCCAAGTTGAAAATCACTAACCTCTTCTGCACAGCCACCCATTCTGCTACCAGCATTGTTGCTGGTGATTGGAAGGCTGTGCTTAATTATACAGGCGTGTCAGCAAAGGGCATGGCTTAATTAGTGAATTCCTCTAACTAATAAGGGTGTCCACGTACTTCTGGCTATACAGCATAGCATCACAAGAATACAACTGGCAGTGTGCTACGTGAATCACAAGAGGACGGGCACATTGCTATTTTGAAGACCACAATTCCTGGACTGCAGCTAAGCCTACAAACCTGCCATTCCTGTGTGATCATTACAGTAAGAATGAAGCGTGTGGATAGAGGGATAATGATTGTAGTAGGTCTTATGGTCAAAGACCTGACAGAAGTTTATCCTTATTGTGGCAATAATTTATCACGGTGGATTTACAAACACTGTTGCACTTGTACAATCAGCTGGAATACATAAACAAATGAACAAATAAATAGCACAGCTTTGCATCAAACCATATAAACAATGAAATGCCACACCAAGATGAGTTAAATAATGTGCTACTTTGGACAGTAGAATCTATGATCCTAATGCAAAAAAATATAGCTGCTGCTCAAAAAAAGCAGAACAATCTTAACTGCCTGGTTTGAGCAAGATAAAATAAGCCCCTGGAAAAATCTAGTACAAGCTCCTAGTTCTGATAAATGTTATGCTGACAGAAACATTAAATTTTCCTTATAGTAGGGCAAAGAGTACACCGGAACAGATTCGTAATAGGCCACAGGATATACCAGACCAAAAGATTCATAATATCCCACAGTGTACACCAAACTTGATTCAGAAGTTCTGTCCACAAATACAGAAATGGATAACTTGTAACATGAATAAAGTTCCTCCAGACAAGAATCCACTCATTCTGCTTTCAAGAGCCAGCTGTGTCTAGACAAGCTGACTTTTGCACCAGCGCCTTCAAACGAGGGCCTGCGGTATACTTCAAGTGGCAGATGGCGGGGGGGAGAAAAGCAGCCTCTCTGTCTGGCTGTTTGCTCTGCTTGTTTGCTGCTGCCTGCTGTGCAGCGTATGAGAGAATTCACACTGCTGTGCGGGGCGGCCGGGGAGCCAAGGCCTCGCACACATGGCCACACAGAGTCAGCGCAGATCTGCAGCGATTTAACCCGGCAAGTCGGTAGTAATGGAGAACAATGAGAAGCCGACACGCTTATAAAGCCAAATTAGCACATGCTCTTCAGAGGAAATGGGATAAGATCATTGATTTGCTCATTTGTTTGTCTGTGGTCGACAAGACAGATGCTCAGTGTGTCATAACAGGGAAGTTATCTGCAGTTGTGTTATGCGATTAAGATCTTCATGACTGGAAAACAGTTGGGAATTCTCTATGCCACTCTCTCTTATTTCTACTAATACCGGGGAAACAGAAAAACAGACAAAATAAATCAGGCATTAAGACGCGTTTTTAATAAACCATGCATCACTTAATAGAAAAACTTCGCTTCACTATATTGCAGTTCATCAATGATGAACCAAACAGACTGAGACATCCATTGTCTGGAAGATGCAAACATTTCAAAATAAATTAGCCAATGTTAGCACCCATAATCAACATATAGCATCAACACTGCAGTGAATAGTGGAAACTTGTGGTAAGATTAAACAGACATTTTCACTGTGCATGCTACATTTCCATTAAGAGGTTGACCAAATGCTTATAAAATGATGCACTACCACACAGCAAGGCAAGTCGAATGGGTATTCAGATACATTTCAACTGTTTTCAAAAGAGTTTCGGAATTTAGTTTCCTTTAACAGGTATGGGTCAAAACAGTACCCATCTAGTAAACACAAATATTTTCTGACCATCTACTTGTACATAATGTGGATATCATCAAGTTTCAGCCAGAGTGAACTCATCCAGGACACATCAGAATTCATTAATCAGTTTGAAGTATTTGGCAATTGATGTGTGAGCAGAAAACTGAGCTCACATTGAAGTCAGCCAGATTCCTCGGCTGAAAACTCACCCAATTCCCTGGAGACTGGCGACACGGCTGCATTTTCCCCAATCTTCGAAACGGCTTCAAAATACATTTTTCCAGCTATGGTCATTGCTGCAAAGGAACAAATGCAGAATGAGTTCATCAGCTGCCTGTCTATGGCCTCTTGATATGCCAGCTCATTAATATATGGGAATCTCTAGTGTTTAAATAAGATATAAATTTGACTGCTTCTAAAACACCAGCTAAAAATGTAAATTTACCTGCCACCGACTTCTCATAGCTCTTCCCCAGGTTGATCAGGTTCCTGAGCCCAGGGTTAAACTGTTCCATGACATTCTGGGTGGGGGGGGAAAGCATAGTCAAAAATCTGATCCTGTACGAGTATCGCCACACTAGTGAGATTAAATGGTACATTCTCAAGTGAAGTGTAACAGGTTTGTTCACAATTTAATACAAAATTTGTTTACTTCCTTAAATTGTAGTTATTTCCACACACAACCAGTGGTAAACTCCCAAAAGTGAACTTGAATTATCTTCAATGGACATTTGGAAAATCGTTTGGGAAAACCAGATTAATTACTAGTTTACCAGATTTGTATCTAAATTGAATCTGTGCTCCCAAAAAGGACACATATGGAAATAAATCAGTTGCTGAACACAGACTTCTCTATTCCCCATTATTGCTTCTGGTTTCACTTGGACATTATAACTCATATATATATTAATCACTAAATATTTTAATAGGCTCTTTTGGAAGTTTTTTTTAAAGTCTTGCGTCTTTTTAAAAATATATTTATAACCTTGAAAAATATAGCCTCAGTAGCATAACAAATGAGGATTACTCAATATAAGATCTAAGGGTATTAAGGTGTAAAGTAACAATACATTTACATTAATTAGTGCAAAATCACACATATGAACCAATACGTGATATTTGCAGTTGTTTTTGTAACATCTGTACAATGCAACTAAAAGATGAAACATCCACAACAGATTTTATCAGGCCAATAATCTTTGAAGACGAAAGTGAAACTAAACATTCCAATGAACCAAAACTTTAATGCAGCTTACATACCTAATCCCATTTACAGCTGGAAGTTTTATTGAAGCTACTTTGGTTAAACACTTTGCTCAGGGATACAGCAGCATGTCCCTCAAGCAGAGATTTGATCTGACAAGCTTTTATTCTGAGGTTTAGTTCCTAGTATCCTACACTGCCTCAAAGTGTGGGTTTCACATAAAAATTGATGTCAAAAGTCTCAGGAAGGAGTTAAAAAGCATGAAAACTATATGCGTGAAATAGTAATTTGATGTATCATTCAATATTATTAAAATGATGGATGACATGAAATGGACAGATGCAGGAGAAACTGTGAACAACAAGGAATGACTGCCACCATAAAGCACAAATGATTAGCTACAGTTAAAATCAAACAGAAATTATTATGGCTCTACATTTGCTTGTACTATATGCTGAGCCTGATTTTTTTTCCGTCACCATCCAAACTTGTTCGTTTCCAAGCAAATTAAATTTAAAAACTTTGAACAGAATAAAATGATCCTTTGTTTTCAAAGGGGGATAAAAACAATGAAAACGTTTTTGTTGATTTGCATCAGAAGTCAATGAAGAAAACATACGTGCTGCCAAAACAAATTCACTTTGTCAAATTTAATTCCCAACAACCAATCAAGAGCATCCAGCCAGCTAAGCCTTCCTGCGCTTATAGACCCGACCAAAATGTTAAGACGCAGGATACAATAATTTACAGCCTTTAAGCCTTGCATATACACATTTTATCTACAAAGGAGATATGCTGAATTTGGCTTTTGCTATCTTCCAGCACCGAAGCTCATGCTGAAATAGTGTTTTTTTTTTTTTTTTTTAACTGTAAGGGAACAATGGGGTAGAAAAACCATTTGTGAGGGTTATCAGCTCTATCAACTCGTATATTGGGTAACCACCCCCCGAAGTAAAGCCTGTTAATATTGCCATGCTGAATGCAGTATTTACCTATAAGCAAAGTCACCATAACCATTTTGAGTAACAAATGAATCATATGTATTTACCAGAAACTCACATGGTGATAGATTTTTTTTTTCTCCTTCTTGAAAGACAACGGAGTAGTGATCAGATATCAGGTTTGGACAGGATCTTCTGGTTTCACCTCCTATTGTAGTCTACTTTCAATCTCCATTTCAACAGTTTTTTTTTTTTTTTCCGTTAAGCAAATATCAAATAGAAAATAGAGAAACCATGATTATCACCATAACACTTGACCAAACCTCTCTAACATCAGACTACTAAGGATCTCGGGATGCACCAACTCTGGTAAGCAGCTCAATAGAAAGTAATGGCAAACCTAGGACTAGACATCTTTCGACAGCATGTGATTGCAAGATAACATGTATGGGAACATTCAGGAAGCACCTCATTATCTTTAACCTTGGACCTAAACCTATAGTGCGTGCCTGTAATAACAATGTATATTTTATGCTTCATGATGGACCTGCTCTGATAGCGCCCTGTATTTGCCACACTCTCAGAAAAAAGGGTACAAATTTGTACCTTTGCTTGTCACTGGGGCTGTACCCTCAAGGGTCTGCCAATG
>JAODLD010000101.1:17175103-17222971 GCA_026781065.1 Mormyrops boulengeri | reverse complement strand
CAGCTAAGGGTACAATTGGCAGACCCTTGAGGGTACAGCCCCAGTGACAAGCAAAGGTACAAATTTGTACCCTTTTTCTGAGTGCAGGGAAAGATTTAGATTACTGAGACACTAAATAGCTAAGTTTAGTAAAAACAGGCAGCTAAGTACTTCTTATTACCCGACTAATTTCATATTATTACCTGACTTCATATTATTTGAATAAATATGTGATGACTTCATAATATAACCTAATCCAAGACATGTACATATTTGAGGTGTGTTACCACTGGTTAATTTATCAGAAATACAAAGTGAGTCTATCTGTGAAGAAACTTGCAACAAAAGTTTAGCTAATGCTAACACATACCATGTGGTACCATCAACTTCTCCGCCTCCTACATTCCATGCTTATATAAACTACTTTTGAAACATATGCAAGAATAAAATTTATATTTTATTTTATTTTATATATTTTGTACGTGTGTGTGGGTGTGTGAGTGAGAGAGAGAGCTCACATTTTCTGTGTTTACAATTTATGCAACAGGTCACATTCCAGGTGGCACACCTGCCTACATACTGGGTAATTTGTGAGGTAAATTATAAAAAATAAGAATAAATAAAAATTAAAAGCGACGATTTCAGTTTCTTCAATCGGGTATACAATCACGTTTATTTCAAATGAGAATCAAACCCAAACGGACAAGTGTCGGCATGCCACACACAAACCTGTTTTAATTATTAACTTTATTTTTCTTCCATACAGCTACTCACCGAGTGCAAAGTCCTTCATCATTACCTTAAACGTTTCAATTTTATTGAAATGCTCCCCAAATAAAATGCTCGACAGTTCCTGTTTGATTTCCCAAGGCACACCCTCTCTTAAACAATGATGAAAAAGTCATGTATCGCGTACACCCAGATAATAAGAGCAAACAAGTTTCTTCACCACGTTTAACTAACCGGTTGCCACTACGTGTAAGTGTTATACTGCCGGAATACATTTAATTCGACACTTTCAAAGTCGTCAGCTCTGTCTTCTACATAAAGTTAACAACAACGCCAAAGGGTTGCAAGGAATAATAACAAAACATTCAAAGTAGGCTACATTCAAAATAAAAGTTCCCATGTTAATGGCACATTAACACAAGTCGTCCCTGTTGAAACTACTTGGGTGTGCCACTGAAAAAATGCTGGAGGAAACCAATGAGACCAGTAATGCCAAGCTTTTGTAATGCATATACCTGTTTAAGCAATGCCTGAAACCGAACCAAATGCGAAAGATACACCAATAATGTAAATATGGCGTGTGGCTTGGCCGCCTCTCATTCTATAAAGGTTACTTCAGAAATGCAATGCAATAAATGTAATCATAACACTGTCCATATCGGGGGACTACATACTATAGGAATGGGAAAGAATGCACAAATAAGTCTGCTCCACATTGTCCCTCCAGCGGGCCCCCGAGATCGCATAAAACATGCTTTTCCATCGGCAAAAACCAAAGGAAATGTCTCCCAGACTCAAGTTTCATCTCTACGGTAGAATAAATTAACCTGAACGCCAGAAGCGCAACACAACCATCGCTATTGAACTTATCTCGGTGCTCCTAATGGACACCGGACGCGAAAAGGCAGGCACTCGGGAGAAGCCGGAGCGGCCCGTAACGTGACCGGCATGGGAGACGGTAATCGCGCGTCCGAAATCCGCCTTACCCTGTACGTACTCTCGGTGAGCTTGTTCACCTCTTCCGGATCTCTCGACATATTCGTATTCCTCTGCAGTCCTAATTTCCTCTATCAAAAGCAGCCGGTATCCTATTATTCACTGGAAAAAGAAAAAAACGTAACAAAACGTGCGGACCATAGATGAGATATTCTCGTTTACGAACACGAGGAGCGTTATTCGACCCGACTAAAACTAAAACATAAGAACAAAAGTAATTCTTTTTTAATAATAATAATAAAAAAAGAACAGGGAACAAAAGTGTAGGTGCCGAGATGGCCAGCGCGAAGGTGCACCCGTCGCTGAAGGCAGCCTATAACGCAAACTGTCAAACTTCTGTGTGTGTGATTTTGTGCCTTGTGTGTGTGTGTGTGTGTATGTGTGTGGCCGTGTGGAGACACTAAAGGTGAGAGCTGCGACGTCACGGCTTCCTAATGCACTGCCGGTGCTGCGTGCCAGCCCCGCGCGCGCTCCCCATAGGCGGCAGGTGTAACTAAACCCCCCCGCAGAATAAACAATACGCTGAGAGTGTAACGCGAATCCTAATGCGCTCGGAAGCGCGTATAACCCGGTGCCAGTGATCATACACAGGTGAACTTCACTCTGCATAATATCGGTGTACGCGATAATATTCAATCTGAAATATGAAATATAATATCGGAATTAATATCGCCTACAAATAATTGACATTGCGGTTAGTGAAATTATTTTATGCTTTGGAACAAAATCAAGGAATAAAATTTAGGTCTCTTCTAGTCCATATTACTCGATCAAGCCATAAAATTCGAGTAAGTGTCGCTTAAAATGAGCTTATTAAGAAAAAAATCTAATTCGTGTTCCCATCTATCCATCACAGTTACACAAACGTAATACTGTAGTAAAACGTGTCGGGCTATATATACTCTGCTCTGATTTAATGTTAACTTAAACACTTTTCAAAATCATTGCATGAGGAGGTGTTTAAATGAATATGAAAATGAGACGTTCCTCTTTTACTGAAAGCTTTGTATCGCTCCACTCGCTGTACAAAGCGGTCGTTCACGCGTGCATAGCGCCATCACTTTGTCATGCTGCACAGTCAAAAAAGGAATTATAAAGCAGCCAGAATTCCTCCAAGCATAGATTTAACAAGATGCCGGAAACTTGCCTTATGAAGTTTTGTCAATTAAATTTTTGCATTTGGATGACCTTTGCTCTCATTAGCAAGATGTTATGACAGTTCTTTTTTTAAAAAAAATAAAAAATCTCACCATCATTCTGTAAACACCGAAAATCCCAGTATAATGACTGTTTCTGAGATACTGTAACCACTATGTCTGGCATCAATAATCATTAAAAACCACTTAGGTCACATGTCTTGCCCATTCGAAAGTAAAAGAGCAGTAACAGAGCCTCTTCAACCTGACTTTTTTATATTTTGAGACTCATCCACATGATTCTGTGATGTTAGGCTGTTGTAAATGTAAATGAGCCGGTGAACCTTCCAAAGTGTATATTTTCTTTGTTGTTCTGTACTACACAACTACATTTTGAACTACTCATAAAAATTTATACATACTCTCCCAATCGACATGTCCCATAAAGAGTGGTTTCTGGTCCTTAATGATGGATATGAATGATAATTTTGATTACATGGATGATTAGATTGTGGGTGATGTATAGATGCTGTTCCGTACAGCTTAATGATGACAGAGATGTTATAGGTAGCAGCCCCCTTTGTTCAGTGACAATAGCCATCCTCACCACCTGTTTCAGTGGCTGGTTTAATCATTATTCAATTACATCTATTTGGGACTGGCATCTTATCCATGGTGTCCCCCTGCCTGTGCTTCTTGCGATAAGCTCCAGGTCCACCACAGTATTGTGGTTATGGAATCAGTTTGCTGGCTTCGACCTCAGCAGGCCCCCTTGATGTTAAAATCAATGGGGGGATCAATCTTGGATGCACTACTGGCTGCCAGTAGATGATCTGTGACATTTTCAATATTCCTGCCTATAAGAAAATGACAATCAGTTCCCCAGCATTAACCTCTGTAGTGTTAGCATGCGGACAAACCACCCGCGGGTATATGAATATGCTATTATCATGGCTGTGGTTTGATTTGATAAATCCAGATTGTGCTTACTGTACTAATTTCACACATGCTTATACAAAAGATACTGTAATGAAAGCTAGGGAAGTTAATGGCACTTTCAAGCGGAGTGTTGGCTCTCAGAGTAGATTGAGGAGCTCACATTTCTGTGTGTTTGTGGTTGACTTGTGACTTGTCTATGGAGTAAGAGCAAAGTGCATGTCTAACACTGGGTGCGGCATTGAGCCTGTGACACCCACAAGTCAACTACAAACACACAGAAATGAGTCGTATCCTGATGAATACTTAAAGAGGAATGAACTCGCTGGACTGCACCTGTGTGAACATTACTACCATCAATATTTTGAGCCTCTGACTGAATAGAAGTTAAATTGGACCCTCCTACTATGTCTAAGGAGATTCACCAAATAAAAAGATAAATGCAGGTATATAGCAACGTTTCATTCAGTCTCTCTTCTTAAATAAACAGTATTAGTTTATTACATTGACATGACATTCAGTTCCAGGCATGTATTAGCAGGCAAACAAAGATGTTTACTTTGCCTACATTCTTTTACTTTGTACTTTAAATACATGTTCCGCAAATGTTTTCTTTTTTTCAACTGAAAAAAATTTCTCCTCTCCTCCAAATTTCTTCCTAGATATTGCTTTTATATATTTCAAGCTGGCTATACTATGAAGCTATATGTAAAACATTTTTTAAAATAATTAACATTAACACACTTTCAAAGAAACATGTACAAATATTTTACTGATGTGAATGCTTGCTGCAGCGGTATCGGTAAACTTTAAGGTTACGGGATAACTGCATCATCGTGTTTGCACTATCGGCGAAACAGCTGAGCGATACGTCACAGGGGGAAGGAATTTGGACGTGGGAAGAGATTTGACATGACAAGCCCAAATCAGCCCCTCTAATCAGATATACGAAATGAAGCCTTTAATCTCCCACAGACATATGTTATGCTAGGATATGGACCTTGCTCACGAGCCAAGTGGTGACATGATTACCTATAGGATTTAAACCCACAACCCTCTAGAAATGGGGACAGATCCCTAACCCTAAGCCTCTTAGGGACACACCAGCTCACAAGATCAAGCAGCATATTCTTAAATTTGTTACTTAGTCACTGTAATTATTTACAGTGTTTCACAGTTTTGCATCCCGACGTAGTGGAGTGTTTGAGGAGCTGTCTCATTTCGCTTCTGTTCGGGGGGCATCCTTCTGATTTCCAGTGCCATTGTTTTCTGGTACACAGGCGCCCTTAGTTTGTGTGCGCATGCTGAGCAACTAACTGCTGTCCCCTCCTGGCGGTATCACCGTATGACACGTTAATCTGAGTGCAAATAGTGAACAGGTCACATGGAAATGATACAGAGATGTGCAGATACTTTTTTATGAACTTCAAAAATGAAAAGTGATCGCTATCATCATGATTTGTATGAAAAGGACAATATGCCTTGAGATGTATTAAAAAAAGAAAGAGAGAGAGAGAAAAAAGGGTACAAAGTGAACAGCCCCACACATGCTATATACCTTTATGTGGCGGTGCAGTGCGAAGCCCTACTGCCTCACACCTCCTCGGGGCCCCATACTGGATTAATGTTTGGAAGATGGATGGTTTCATTGAGAGGAAATTGCGCTCGTCAGGGAACCAGTTTGTGACTTGATTAGCACAGAATATCTGCGTGCCTGTGGGAAGGAGCATGTGATGTTGGTGGTGGAAGAAGAGCATGTGAGGCAGTGGTCAGCCTTTCTGAGTATGAGCTCGCTATGGGAGTGCGACTCTTCTACTTATTCCAATGTGTGAGTGAATCGTATCTATATTTAGTGTTAAATCATTCATGTTAAAAATGATTCTTTAGTTGTTGATGAAACGCTATGCTGTGTTTTTATATTGCTTCTACAGCATATTCCTTTCACAACAGAGTCACCCCAAGGCACTTGAGAGCGTAACGGAATCCATTACTCTGTCTTTTATAGTCAGTTCTCGAAGCAGGTATGTGTAAGCTGGCGGGTCATAGGCTGCCAGGTTAGACACAGGTGCAACACATGAGGGCAACCGGGGTAGGATGCTTGGCAATTATGAGTTACAATAGGAAAGCCTGACATTACCCCCTATCCCAAGGCATGGTGAATGCCATAAAACACTGCCACCTGGTGGACGACCCCTCGGATGCGGCATGGCACGTTACTTCCCGGATTCCGCCTGGGGTCCCCCTATTATTGGCCTGCGGTGGCCTCGGGGCAGGATGAAAAGAAAAAAAACTGGATGGGCAACAAAATATCACCAACCAACTGGAGACGGGACTAGGGCCGGCGACTGGGAAGACTGGGGACAAGGCAGCGACGAAAGGACCGGAACGGACCGGAGACGCGTCCGGAGATGACAGGATGGGAGATGGAAATGCGGCGCTAATGATGAGAGGAAGGGAAACTGGTGACGATGGCATGGAAGATGGGAGGGGGTGCCGGAGACAACCGGGCTATGATCGGGGGCCAACAGGACTTGCTGTGCTCTTTGACCGGCTGACATTGAGCATTCCGTCACATCGCGCCCAGGCACGGGAACAGGGAGACCAGGATGTATATGTAGAGTCCAAGAGGGTTTTATTGACACACACAAAGTAGATACATGCAAGCAAGGAAATACAAGGACCACCAACACCTGCAACCGTAACCACAACTACCAGCCCAGGCCTAAGACCTTACATACAAAGTATAAAACACAGGCGCAACACGTGAGGACAGTCAGGGCAGGATAACTGGTAATTACGAGACACATCAGGGTAACATTATGTAAGCCTGACAGCTGCACCCATAGTGCTGCACGTCATGGGCTGTACCTACCAAATCACAGTCTGTTAGCCTCATCCATAGCGTCACATTTCCAGGGGACTGAACCAGCATTACAGCTTATTCCTGATTTAAGCAATGTTCATATAGAAATTATTTTCCATATATTTATTCATAAGCTGTGTGTGGAGATTGCGTATGCCCCCTGTGTTTCAGAGGGCTACCTCCCTGTACTCCACTTTCCTCCTGCAGTCCAAAAGCAGTGAGTCAATGCCTCTTAGTCATGCTTGGTGTATGATTGTTTGTGGGTGTCTGACCTATGATGGACTATCCAGTGGGTCCCGTGCTCCATGCTTCATGATTTATACATTAAATCAAAAGTGATTGATATGCTTGGATAGGGGCTTATTTCCTTAACTCAGTTACACAGCAGTGATCATTGCATCATGGTCACTTTTGTGCTCTGATCGACTCATTTTATTTAAAAATGGGCCAATAAGCAGTTCTAAATTGCATATTTTCAGTCATTCAGCTCTCAGGAAACTCATTATTGCAGGTTCCCCTTAGTGAGCAATTCGTCAAAAGATCTTGTGATTGGCAGTTACTTTGTTCGTTGAAAAATGTCATCCGCATTCATCCGATGACGTCGCGCGTCTCCATCGGCCAACCATCATACTGGAGAGGAGGAGCTGCCGTCTTACATCTTGCCTAGGAACCACAGGAGGAGGGCGGCTTTTTCCAGCTGTCTGCCATCTGTAATGTACCCGTTTGTCCCGGCTTGTTCTGTTCTGGTAATTTGGGTCGGAGGGCTGGACAGGGTAGCAGGGGCGCGCCTATACTCCCATCACGTAGGTTCGACTCTGTGTTTAGACGCCCTAGGTAAAGGGGCGAGCGCACCCACCTGTATTTTATGTTTTAAAACTAATTCTTAGACTAGTTAGGTGTTATTTTGCTTATTTTATCGAGTTAGATAAACTACTTAACTCTTGTTAAGGAAGCTGATTGGTTTTGTTGTGTTCTTTCCGCTTGCGCCGTTCACAGTCCAGTCCCTCTTCTTTTTGGGGGCGTGTTTTGTGTTTAGTGAATCTTCTGCTGGGTATTTCCGGTGAAATAAATGTCCTGTCTTTACTCCCCGGCTGTAAATGGTAAATGGTAAATGGATTGCATTTATATAGCGCATTTTTGCTACTCTTTTGTGCACTCAAATCGCTTCACAGTTATGTCTCACATTCACCCATTCATACACGACACATTCATACACCGGTGGCGGAGGCTGCCATGCAAGGCACCAACCTGCACACCGGGAGCAATTTGGGGTTCAGTGTCTTGCTCAAGGACACTTTGATGGGGTCAGGAGGAACCAGGGCTCGAATCTGCAACCCTCCAGTTGCCGAACGATAGCACTACCTCCTGCGCCCCATCTTCCCCGTAGAACTGTGTGTGTGTGTGTTTGTTTGTGTGTTTGAGGTGCTCCCCCTACCTTCCACCACTTAATTGTTATTGATGCCCCTCCATCCCTAGACGTTATCCTGAGGGCGCGAAACAACAATGTACAAAAAACACACCCACATATATACAGAAGCAGTCATACCATTATGTAAGAATTCCAGTTCCACCCAAACAGTGCTGGGAAGTCTAATTAGTACCAGTAAAGGGCAACAACTATGAAGCTATTTAAAAGTTAATTAGTAATACTATGCATTTCACGTAGGAAACTACGAAATATCACGTGATAACAATTCTGTCATATCTGTTTTACAATGTTTAGTTTTGTGTGTGGGGGGGCCTTCCATTGTTTGGACAAATATTCTGGTTTCTTACCCCAAGACTCCCAAGACATGCGGTTAGTGTTTGTGTGTGTGAGTGAATGTGTGCTAATGTACTCGCATGCTGTACAATGAATTCCCCGCCTTGTGCTCTGTGCATCTTGGGTATGACTCCAGGCTCACCGTGACTCCATGATCATGGTAAAAAGCTAGTACTTTAAGTGCTGATGAACAACACAAGTCTTAAAGTTTTGGGAGTTAGGGTATAATAAAGTTGTGTTTATATAAAAAGTCAAACTTCTCATACTTTCAAAAACTTTCATCAGTACGAGTTTGTCGAAGGAATGACATATTTACTGCTGGTCTCAGATTAGGCATTGCTGTATAGACAATGGATGAACTACGTATCTGCTGACCATTTCAGTAAGGTTTAAAAAGACCAATGATACATTTTTTAAATGTCAGTAAATCCAAGTAGGAAAGGTTCAAGATTCTGAAAATCATATGAAATGACAGCTCATTAATGCAGTCGTTGCACAGTTGTGATTAATGTCAGTCTCTTAATATTTTGCTGTCTTTCGTTTGAATGGCTGTTGCGCAGTGAATGGTGTTTACACTATTGTCCACAAGGGGATGCTCACGAATCACAAATATGGAACTTAATCGTAAGGACTGTGCAAAACCACAATTGGTTCAAAAGCTAAGTTGCATACTGTACAATGCATATATATAAATGATACAATGTATATATGCTAGTACTTAATTATGTTTGATGATCTATTAAAAGACATGCGGTATATGCACAATCATTGTAGCTGCCTTATTATTGTATTGTTGAAGTGTGCCCTGCGATCCCAACCAGGATAAATGGCTGGATGGATGGATGGATGTGTGTATGTATGTATCTTCATCTTGCTCGCTCCACATTTCAATCGTGCCGTGTGCAGATATCCCGATTTTCCTGAGTGCAAAGTATCCCTGGGTCAGCAAGGGGGGGGCTTGCAGTTCGCTTCTTGGGGGGTGTGCTGTGTGTGTGGCTCAGCAGGCTAAACCTCTGCACCTGTGATAGAAAATCACCAACTGGAGCCCAACCTCAGCAGAATGACCACATGTCTGTGCGCCCTTGAGCAAGGTCCTTAACCCCCTTCTTCTTCTTCTTCTTCTTCTTCTTCTTCTTCTTCTTCTTCTTCTTCTTCTTCTTCTTCTAAAGATGCTCCCCAACATTGCTCCATACAGCTTTTGCAGGTAAGCATGTTCCTATATTTTGTGTCTATGGACCTGTCCCTTAACAAAAAGCATACACAATAAAATGGGTACTTCACCTTGCTACTTAACAGAAAACACTGGTTTTAATTAATGTAGTGATGTCTTACAATGAAGACTGCGATTGGTTACAGAAGTGAAAAGCAAGCCCTTCCCTTGTTGACCCAGGAATGCATTGAACTCTGGGAAATCAGGATGTGTGTAAGTGTACCTAGGTGAACTGGAACACTTCAATGTGACTTTAGTTATACCATTGATCACACAGGCTGTGAAAAAAGAAGAGACTCCAGAGGGGCCTGACTGATGTACCAGAGCTCTAATGGCTCATTCTAACATGTGTACCCCTGTCAGGGGACTGAGGAAATCAATCAAAATGTTCCCACACACTTTTTGTAAGTCAACAAAATGATCCTTGTAATAGCAACTAGACAAAGAAAAAAATGCCTGTGATCATACCCTCGAAGAATCAAGCTCTTTGTCTACCTACGTGGCTAGACTTCCTTTTTACTCTGCACTTAAACACTGAAATGAAGGAGAATGTTTTTTTTTTTTTTTTTTTGCTAAGTACTGGGGAAAGTTTCTTACTATTGATCTTTGTGGGATTGTGAATTCCGACCTTTACTCTGTTCCCCTGAGGTGTCTTCTGCAACCAGGACTGCAAAGCAGTAGTTTGCTTTTTTCCCATCAGACGCCAAAGTTGTGAAAGTGTGCAGAGGGGTGGTAGTCACCACGGCTCTCATCAGGAGGGCTGCTTTTCAAAGCTCTCACAGCTCCGGCAAGACAGCATGTTAGGAGAAAAGCAAATGCTGAATCCAGTATTCTTAAACATTCATTTGCATCTGTACAAAAAGGCATTTATCTGCAAATCACACAACTGATGGTCATTTTATTTGCTTTTCACTGGGTTTTTTATTTTTCTTTCAGTGCCTCACACCACATCTTGCTGGGCACATTGTTATTCTTGAATTTTCCTTGCATATATCTGGACACCATCTGCTTTTAAGATACCTACCTTGCACACTGAAGTCCTTATTCCTTTATAACAAAATCAATTTGGTTTATTTTCTATTTTCTATGTTAAAAATACTAACATTCACATACACTCAAGTACAGTTCCCCTGTTCTCTTAGCATTAGTTATATCTGTTGTTGACTCACTCATATGATGCGAGGTGCTTGTACTCACAAATGTCAAATGTTTCCAAAAATGTATAAATTGATTTGTGGGCCCAAGATGGCAGCCTTCCATGTCCTGTGTGGATTGGACAGGAATGTCTTACACAAAATGTGACATCATTCCTTCTTCCTTGTGTCTGCGCCTTAGCTTTGGTGCAATTTAATCCCCTCTTGCCTACACAGGTTCTCTCTTCATATGTGCTAGCCATACCTGCTATAGCCCATAGCTAAAAATTAATATCAAACTAATGAAAAAGAGTAACTCATAAATGGCAGGCTTAGGCACCAGACCTTTCCTTAGAGGTTCTGTATCTGCCCATATCTGCCTCAAAAGATATTTTCTTAGTTCCTCCCCCATTACTCAGAGAAAGGATTAGCAATTGGCGTGTTCACTTAATCCAGGATCTATTTTGATTGACATGCTTCAAAAGAAGATTGCAGATGTGATTCCAATTTGCCACACCCTCCACTACCAAATCCCTTGCCTTTTGTAACATTACACACCCACACAATTAACCAACAAACTGCACCCAAAATAACTTGCTTAGGTGTAAATACACATGAATTCTTCACACCTTATAATTAGCAATTTCTCTTAATAGTCCTGACAAACACGAACAAACACTAATTTCTCTTCTTTATGACTGAGAACTATATCTTGCCAAGAAGCCTATTGACTGCTGAAGGCTTGTCAGTCCGTCCCCATCTATAAGCCATCTTTTGGCATTCACATATATCGTCATGTCTTTCCATCGTTTACTGACCTGACAGTCACTAATGGCCCTAATCTTTTTGTAACGTCACACTACTACTGTCTGACCAGCACCACACCTTATTCCCGATTTAAGCAATGATTTAATCCTTATTATTTTCTCATGATAAATTATTATGGTGAACTCTTGCTTTCACTAGAATACATTAATAAACGGTTCTTTGGTGAACAAGTTTCACAGCATATACTGGCCCCTCCTACCAACTGGGCCTGAATCTGCTGAATCTCCTGCTGATGGTGTAATATCCCTGATCCTTCTCTTTCTCCTTCTACATAGGGGATACGTCTAACCCTTAGGTTCCCATCTCCAGTTACAGGTCCAATGTCAGCTTTAGCCCCATTCAAAGTGTCCAGTTTCCACAGTTGGGTAATTCAGGTCCAGAGAGTAAAAGTCCAGACCAAGATTTTGTTTCAACCAACCAGTTGAGTATAATGAGTCACAGTCACAGAGTACTCAACTGGACTTTTACTCTTAGGATATTTCTATCCTAGAATGTCTCCCTCTACATAGGCCTTGAAACAGAAATACATATCCCAGGTGCCTTGCTCTCATTCCACCCCTCTGCCTGTGCTGCTTATAGTATTGTCTGGCAGAAAGGAGTCTAATGTCATTCAGGGAAATTGTTGTTCCCCTTTGACAAAACACTACATCCTCCACCTTTGACCAATTGATTTTATCTTCCAAACAGCTTCACCCATCGCATGAACTTCTCTGTTAGCACAAAAAAAATCAAATTACCCCTCTAAATTTTGTAAGACAGCCAACAGTGGGTACTGGTTATTAATTGGATTTAGAATAAGCAAGCTATTTGTCTTCTGGATACATAGCTTAATCTATTAGCACTGAGCATGTCTTGACAATAATAACCTTGCCTGACTCCAATAAATGTTTATTGCCAACTTGCTCCATTTTTTTGCACTTTGGGATCTTGACTCCAAGTGACCCACGGCTGTCTCTTCAGTATGACCTCCTTCAGTTCCATCAAGATTAGGTGCATTTCATTTTCTACATCATCAGTTCTTTTTGGCAGTGTAGCATATCGGCAGTACAGTTTGTTCAGCATCTAGGTGTAAACGTATCCTGTATATCCTGAAGGGTCTTTTTTTTGCGCTTGTCATTGATTTGAATAGCTCTCATTAGGATCTTGCTATTTCTGTGAGTATAATATAGCTCTTGCTCCAAATGCTAACATGCACCGGATGTTCACTGGAAGCTCAGCCAAGCTCCATTCATGCCTAGTTGGCTCTTCGACAGCAGTATGCGTATAATGCATCTGCCTCACTTGCATGTCACTTTGAATAAATACATGCGACTGCCATTGCTTTATTGGACCTGGAACGTGAATGTGGGAGCTGCATCTTCACAGCCATCAAAATGCCCTTACCATGTGTACCTGCTCATGAATGATCTCACCCAATGGCAGAGGAAAGAGTGAGGGGCCCACAACTTAATAACTGAACTGCCAAGGCCTATTTTTTTTGGGGGTGGCAGATTGAATGATGCCAAGTTAAATAGTGAGCAGCATACTTTCCCCCGCCCCCCACTTAGTTGCTTAGTTGATTAGTTGGGTCTGACTTTAGCACTCAGTACAGTGTGTAGGCTCCCCACATTTAAGCTTTGGTCCGGCAGAACGATTGGCCACTCTTCCAGTCTGCAGGTGACTTTGTAATTTTTCCAGCCAGTTAACCCATTTCACTTGAAATCTGAGTGTCATAGGTATGTTTACAGGGTGAGAAGTTAATGTTTGGGAATATGCATGATAACTTAAAGCTTTATAAATCTTTCCCAATAGATGGAAATATAGGCAGACTGCTGCCTGCTACTGAGTCATCAGATGCGCTGTGTTTTCAATGTGCAATGTTGAACAAAATAACAAACACTAATCTGAAGTTAAATATCATCTGGAATGTAGGCATTCAGACCTGGTATTGGGGCACTCCTATGTGGCAGGTCATTGTTTTTTAAATTAATGTGATTTTAGTACCTTTTTACAAGCTATTTACATGATTGTTCTGCGATTTGTTAGAATCCATAGATTCAATTTACATTACATATCATTGACAAATGTGTTCTTATAATAAAAACATATCATTCTATCATTCTTGTGGCATGCTTTCTATGAATGTAGAGAGAAATTCTTGACCTCAATTTGACACCAGCGTAAAACATTTCTTAGAATTTTGTTCACAGAATATCTTAAGTTGTGTTGCATCTTGATCTGAGTACTGCATGAGTTTTATGCAATATTCATCAGTATGTTAATAATCCTGGAAAATGTCCAAATATTGCATTCTTAAATTCTTTTATTAAATAGAGGGACTGATTTAGGTATCTACCTTCCATCAAAAATTTTTGGTTAGATCCCAGTATGTCCAAAACGCGTCTCATTATACTGAAAATGTGACTGGGTTGATAAACAAAATGTAATTGTGGTTTTATATGAAACTATTTAACCTTCTTGAAGGATGGTTTTTCCTTTAGGACAGTAAAGAGGGTGTTTATTTGTGAGGATGGAGAGAGTGGGGTTCTGAGTCAGTCTGAAGATGTGCGACACCGTGAAACATGCATCCTGTTCAGTTTCTGTCAGCCTCAAAAACTAAGCAATCTATAGAAGAAAAGGACAGCTTCTCATTTTACACACAGCAGGACGCCTTGGACAAAATCCTAAAAGCTTGGAGAAAGAGCTAATTTTTCCTTTTTCTCTTATTTATTTTTTTCTTGAAAGTTTCAGCCTCTGAGTAATGGAGAGTCCTTGAATTTGACTCCTGTTGATGAGATGATTTCACCAAATTATACCCTTAATAAACGCATAAGCATATTTATAATACATACACAGACAATGTACTGTATACGCATATGTAAATACGTATATACTTAGTAAAGGTTCTGAGTATATTCTAATCCCAGTATCCATGCAATCATTGAGGATCCCATCACCCTCAATAAGAAAGTGTGCTAATCTGACCCCAACAATCTGCTTGACACAATACGTTGTCACCTTAACCTCTAAGTTTAATGAGATTCTTCTTACACCACACAACTGAACTTTTATTAGCCGTACAGCTACTTGATGAGTACTGAAAATAACCAATGTCGTTTCCAAAAAAATGTTGCAAGTGTATATTCTGGAAAAAAAGGTACTAGAAACTCCTGAACTTTTTTCTGCATTAGATGACATCTTTCTGTTCTGCGTTCTTCAATAATTTAACTTTAATTCACTGTGTTTATTGAATTAAGTAGATCATCACAAGCCAATAACATGACGAGTACATATATGAGGGCATCGTTCTGTTTTTGCAGCTTCCATGGTTTTTAATTTCACAGTTTACTTCCATCCAATTTGTCATCTTTGCCTCCTTCTCAGTTGCTTGATTGCATTAACGTCTGCCAGGATGCCAGCAGCAGCAGGTGTACGCTCTCACAATTTGCGCTTTGCCTTCATTCCACACTATGAATCAGCTGCCGCTGTGTGGGGGTACAAAGTGCTGATTGTAGGATCGGCACAAGCCTCACACATCACAACTGGTAACCCAGGAGCACCTTACTGACCTTTGAAGACCGATTGCAAAGCGGCTCAATCCTAACCATTCCTATTCTCTATCCTCCCTTCTGCAAAGGTTTGCTAATATCTTCTATTCTTTTGCAAGGATGTTAATACTCATTGCAGATGCAATGTATTGGCTTTTGGTTGAACTGTCCATTGCTGGGTTTTTTTCAGTTTGCAACCGTTTCACCAGCTCTGTCCAGCCAATCTGATCTCGATATCCATATACTGTACCTCTCCATAATTTTTAAAAATTTGCATTTCTAAAACCTGGTTTAAACCTGGTTCTGCTTGTAGAAGTCTACACTGTGTGGCTGGCTGCTTGAAAGATACACGCTGTGTCAGGGCTTCATGTAGAAAGAGCCAGGCTGCAGCGGGGCGTCACGTAGAAAGAAAGAGACAGGCTGCAGTAGGGTGTCACGTAGAAAGAAAGAGACAGGCTGCAGTAGGGTGTCACGTAAAAAGAGACAGGCTGCAGCGGGGCGTCACATAGAAAGAAAGAGACAGGCTGCAGCGGGGTGTCACATAGAAAGAAAGAGACAGGCTGCAGTAGGGCGTCACGTAGAAAGAAAGAGACAGGCTGCAGCGGGGCGTCACGTAGAAAGAAAGAGACAGGCTGCAGTAGGGCGTCACGTAGAAAGAAAGAGACAGGCTGCAACGGTGCGTCACGTAGAAAGAAATGGGCTGCAGTGGGGCTTCACATAGAAAGAGACAGGCTGCAGTGGGCTGTCTATTGGGAGGCAGTCTGACATGAAGAGGTGAGACAGCCAGCTATGGGTTCTTCTCTTTCCTTCCCTCCACTATTGACCATGATGAAGCCTTTATGTGAAACATTCCACAGTGACTTGGAGAGACATGGAGGCAATCCAGCTCAAAGACCTGATTGTGTCTGCTGTCTGCCCAGTGCGTGCTTGCTGCCCTGATACCATCAAGACTTTTGTTTCTTGCCTGCTGATGGGAATGACTCGGCTCTTTCAACAGTGTTGGAAAAGATCTCCTGAGAGAAAGGCCAGGGTATTAGAGGGAAGCACTTAGGAACTTAGGGGGGACCAGAGTGTGAGTTAGAAACAATTGTAAAGTCTGTAAATGTGCTTGTCAAAACTGTGGAATATCTGAGCCATTTTTGACGGTCATATTCACATGCATTGTACGTTGTGTAGGTTAATATTAGTAAAGTAGATTTTTTTAAATCAACTTATTGCCTAGTATGATATAGTCTCAGCTAGATACACGCAAGCACACACACAGACACACGTCACAGTGCCTCTTTGCCATGTACTGCACAATGTTATCAGTACAAACTGCATCTGCAAAGCAAATCCCATATGCATTGTTCTTAACACAATATATATCATAGCCCTAGAAAATACCTGTTCCCAATATAAAACCTAATCAAATTTATTGTTTCTGAAATATCGTATTTTAGGATAGTGTCTACAGGCTCTTCCTTAATAGATGCAATCCTAATTTCAATTAACACTTCGATCTGGAACACGATCTACTGGTACAAAGCTATATCAGATGGTCAATAGATTTCTGGCATCAGAAAATGCAGTTTCATTAACAACATCATTTGCCTTTCTGCTATTTGGGGACAGGATGTGGCTCAGTGGACCAAGCCACTGTGCCTGTCATCAGAAGGTTGCCGCTTCAAACCTGCCCCCACCACGTCTGCAGGTGCTTGAGCAAGGCCCTTAACCCCCAGTTCCCTGGGCACCACAGCAGGTGGCTGCCCTTCATGGCCAGCCTGCTCTCACCTATAGCAAGTTGGGAGAGGTGTAAAGACAGGGATCAATAAAATATTGATTTTATTATTTGAGTTAATAATTTCTTTTTGGTGCAGCAGTTAACCATTAACTGTGCTGAAAATCTGTGCTTACCAGATGGATTAACAGAATCGATAGAGATATAAAATAAATTTTGTTCAGAAGACCATTGAGCTATTAGTCTAACCAGCTGCCCTAGAACAAAAAAACAAAAAAGTGGAATGGTGGCTCACTGGGTAACACTGTGGTCTCCCACCTCCAGAGTTTGGCTCCAGATTTTGCTCCCAGTCTAGGTGTGGATTTTGCTGGTTCTCCCTGTCTGTGTCGTGCGGGTTTTCTCCTGCAGTCCGAAGTCGTGGACTGCGATGGAGTGGCATCCTGCCCAGCATGTTCCCTGGATAAGTGCTTGGAAGATGATAAATTTGAGGGGGCTTGGGGGGGGGATGCAGTGTTTGTACAATTGCGATATCAATGGAGGTGAATCTTCATCTAAGTGCTTCATGCTGCCTTATATTTTTCTTTTAATTTTTAACATACAAATTCAATGAAAACTTTGTGCAGGATCTGTCAAACTAAAAACAGCCGTCTCTCCCTTTTTTCCAGTCTGCAATTACAGTTGGTTCCTTTACATTATTAGGTAACGATCTAAATGACTTTTAATCTCCAGATTAATACAAGAAAATAGAGACTAGTTTTCTGGCTATACAGTACACCAACAACTATAATCAATGAATTTCCATCCATCCATTTTCTGAAACCACTTCTGCGGTCACCGGAGCCTATCCCGGGAACCATGGTCAGAGGCAGGAACCAACCCTGGGCAGTCGCCAACGCACTGCAGGGTGCACACACTCACAGGGCCAATTTAAACTCACCAATCAACCTACCCGGCCCACCTTTGGACCGTGGGAGGGAACCACAGCCCCTGGGAAAAACCCACGTGAACACGGGGAGAGCGTGCAAACGCCACACCGGAAGGACCCAGGACCGAACCCAGCACCTTCTTGCTGTGAAGCAGCAGCGCTGACCACTGTGCCGCCCTTAGTCAATTAATTTTTCTGGGAAAAAGGTAAAGAAAACTAATAATGTAATTAACAAAAATCTCCCGAAATGTGTCTCTTTAATGTGTAAATGGGAAGGTATAAAGGCAGTTTATTAATATACGGCTTTCATAGAACTTTATGACGACCTCAATTTATTAGAGGATTTTTGGCTTCTGAATCACTCCTGAGTCAATGGTGATCAATGGTGTCTGTCATTAGTAGCATGATAAATGTGATACATGAGAATTAGCCATCTGTCCCAGCCACACTTTTAGGTCAAAATGCACACGATGAATGTATAAGTAATTACAGTGACCTTGGGCAAAAGACACAGTGTACATGCTACCTGTGGTGTCGGAACCACTTAACATGCAAAGCATATAGAGGTTCTGCTGACAGAATAAAAAATACGAATCATCGTCATATTATAAGCTCCCTTAATGCAATGTAGATACCTACTTCCTATGTAAAAATAACATCCATTCATCCATCCATCCATCCATCCAACTGCTTATCCAGTACAGACTTGTGGGGAGGGCCTGGAGTGTATCCCAGGCAGCAGAGGACACAAGGCAGGGGTACACCCTGGACGGATTCCATAAAATGGCTGACGGTGTCCGTGCATTTCTCCCATGGTGCCCTATCTTCTCCTGCATGGCGATGGGAATGGCCCATGGTCAGCACACCTTTCTGAGATTCACTCATGCGCATGTGCTTGGCCCGCCATGAGCTGCGATGTCACGGTACGTACGTTATAATCAGCTCAGGTCTAGATTACGGGATTACTCCACACATAGCCCATCATGACACTCTAAGCTGCTCACAGCTTGGGATGTCTTAGCGTGAAGCATGTAAACACCAATCTATCTATCTATCTATCTATCTATCTATCTATCTATCTATCTATCGCATTTAACTTCATAAAATAGCTTAATTAATAAAAGGGATGAGAGCCTTAGAACTGTAAAAAATTTTAACCTAACAGTTGGACAGTTTATAGGACAACCTTAGAACACATGGCATAACATCTCAAATAATTATAGGCAAGATGCACATGCAGTTAAACTGCCTTTTTTTCCGATAAAAACCACTGCAGCTGTGCGACGTCTCTGGGGACTGATTTGGGTAGTTTGGAGCTGTGCTAAAAAGGAGGCTCTCTTTTCTTGGATGTGTAGGCAGTGAAGTTTTCAGCAGTGAAGAATTTCATTTAAATTTTTTATAGGTGTTTAATAAACATCCAGGTTACTTCCCTGCTGTCATTCACATATTCTCAGATATTCAGACTGGGAATATGTGTTAGGCAAAATGTACGAAATATTAAAATGCAGCTGGTGCATAGACCTGACTTCACATTGTGCCCTCAAGGCGTGGATGTTCTTCTGCTGATTTTCACACTGAAAACGAGCTTCCACCACAGGCACGCGTCAAACGGCTGAACAACTCTTGGAGACGGCCGCTTGACCCTGCAAGAACATAATCTGTGCAGGGCTGTGTCTGTCCAAGAGGGAAATGTGAACCTGACATAGTCCCATGCAGAGGAGGAAGAGTGTGGGTGGTGACGTCAAACATGCTCTAGCGAGAGATTTAGGTGCGGCCTATTATAATGAAAGCAGCGTGGAATCACAGGGTATCAGCCATCCGAAACAGTCACTCCTATACAGCATCTTGTTGAACTGCAGCAGGTGAATATATCAAGAGGCCAACTCATTTCTTCATAGATTTTAAAACTCCACTTGCACCTAAACCTGGAGGATGAAGAATTAACATATTGGGTGTGATTTTGAGTGATGATGGAACGTGGAAAGAAGACTTTTGCTACAGAGACAGGCACCACAGCAAGAGCGTTAAAGTTGTCCATCCAGAAATATTAGGAAAGAACAAGCTTATTTAGGGTTTCGTTAGGGAAAGACAGCTTGGTAAATACATTGAGGACCGTATTTATTTGGTTAAACAGATCAAAGTTTAACCATCCATCCATGCATCCATCCATCCAACGATCCATCCATCCATCTTCCCACTGCTCATCGTGCTTGTGGGGATTTTCGAGCACAAGTTAACAGCGAATCCTACGGCAGCAAAGGCCAAGCAATAAAAATCCACTATTGTCTTCTATTTCCTGTTTAAAGATAATTAGCTATGTTATAATGTGCCGTGGGCCTGATTATTCTTGATTGTATGATTACAGCGTAAATATATGTGTCTGATGGCTAGTGTGGTATTGATTTAGATTTTTTTAATGTTTAGGATGTCAGGCCTTCTATTTGTCACTTGATTCAAAGAAAAAGCATTCATCTTGTGATGCAAAATGTAAAGATCCAAAAATATGCAAGAGGAGATGTTTATAGTTATAAAATCGCCTGAAAGAAGATACATCATAGGAGATCTTTCTGTTTTCTCAGGAGATGATTTTGCATCATAGAAATTATCAAAGCTTACATTATTTTGTTGAAATAATTTATGTAAATGATCGCAACTGGCAAGCAATGACTGAAAAATGGCATTACTACAATCATTTTGATTACCTTTGTGTGCATTATTGTGGCATCCAAAAAGAATTAAAATCCCACCATAAACCAGATTTCATTGAGGGAATCATCCTTCAAAGCCAAAGTGTTATCAGAAATGTTTTTAATCTGTTACAAATTCTCTGCAGATATTATGCAATACATGTTATGCCATACTGCAGCTTATGGTGCCAGAAAGCATAACACATAGTAATGCATAATGCAGCAGTAGTCCAGTAGTCCCCTCACAACAAACACCATTATTCTTTGCTCTTATGAATTGCTTCTGGAAAGGCATATTGACCACAGTCTGCTGCTGTTTTACTAAAGCATTTTATTAAGCTGTACAACGTTTCTGCCTTTCGGGGAGAGATCAATGTCTAAATTGATTTTGATTTATGTCAACAAGCGAAGTTATAGCAAGGAACAGAATGAGCTGTGAAATGGCTAAATGTGCTTCCCAGAAAAGTCAATAAAATTTTTAAAGGTTAAGGATAAGATAATGGGGTAACTCTTTACTTGACAGGGCACAAATAATACAGTATCATACTATTACTTATGTATTAAGTAATTAACCACAAGCTACGTCTTAGTTACATACTGATCTCATGTTAATTCATCATTAATGAATCGTGATGCATGTTTTATTTGAAGCAGTTACTATATTTGTTACTATATCTCTTAATTCTGTAAACCTTTGTGAACTACTAAAGTAACAAATAATAAATAACACAAGTTAAATACTGATCTCATGTTTGTTCATCAATAATGAATCGTGACACATCTTTTTTCTCAAGTAACACTATTTGTTCATGATTTGTTCATAACTTTTACTTCAATAGTAACTGAGTTACTTGTGCCCCGTCAAGTAAAGTGTTACCAATTATGCCTAAGGAACATTGAAATAGAAAAATTCAACACTGATATATGGTTAGAATTAGAAATTAGAGTTAGATTATGATTAGGCTTAAGTGTTAGGTTAAGATCTACACCTCTGCTAGGATTGAAATATGACATTTTATTCAGGTCAGAGGTTGAGGACAGGTTGAGAGTGAGGTCAGGGTGAAGCTACATATGAAGTTAAATTTGAGGGAAGTGGGTGTTGCATTAAAGGAAGTTGACTTTGGGTTTGTAATTTACAGACAGTTCCTTTATGGTACCTGTTTTTAAAAAGCCCCCTGCGTGAGGTGGACGGGATGCTGCATTCTGGAACAGATTAGTTAATTTAGGTCACCTAAAACAGCTTAGTTAATTTAGGTCACCTAAAACAGCTTAGTGATTGGTTACTTCACAAGACTGATGTTGGAAAAAAAAACATAATGTAGATAAAATGTGACCTCTACTTTGATCTTCCAAACCTTTATCCAGAATAAAAATGGATAAAAGCATCTGATAAATAAGTAGAAAGTAAATGTAACAAGGTCACAGTGGGGATACTGTATTAGAGTGCCGCTACCACTTACAATCCGGTGTCTCCTCAGCTTCATCACACAGGATATGGGTGTCACTATTAACCTTGTACCCACGTAATAGGGGGGAAAGCAGCTGATTGAAAGAATCTAGATGTTTCCACTTGAGGTTCACCTCTGTGGCCACCCTGACACCTCCTTCACTTCCAGCTCAGAGGCAAGAAAATTAGTTGCAAAATTCCATTAAATGCAGCAAACTGAATGACAGGCTATTCATCACAGCGCAAGCAATCAGTCTGTGAACAACCTACAATAAAGATACTAAATATATTTTAATTTCTTTGAAAATAATGCACAAATATCTATGTACCATGATTGAACATTTGTGTACAGGCCTGCTTGTTAAACATACAACGACAACTGTTGTGTGTATGGTACACATTAGGACATTTTTTCATTAGTTGTTCTCGTAATTGTTGGAGGCACGCAGACATTAATTTACACAGATTTTTGATTAGATTCAGCCATAAGCCGGTCACATGCATTTCATCACTTGTAATTTCTTAACATTAATAAAACATCAACAGTAACAAATTGTGCCCTTTTTGTCTTTTTAACTGCCGCCTGAAATGATTATAAAGAGAATATTGTACATAGAGGACATCAGTATTCCTTCTATAATTGCCATGTGTTGTTTTCCAAAGTGAATTTATTTAATGATTTAAATATCAATACTTTTTAAATTAGGCAATTTTACTTTGTAGTCAAAGGGAGAAGCATAGAGTACACCTCATCTATCTTGTTATATATTCTCTTTGATCTTAAATTGAGGAATGTGCGTAAGAACCACAAATAAAACAAAAGTAGACAGCTACATCGTTCCCACATGTTGTCATCAGTAGGCCCCGCTTTATGCCCAGTGCTTTCCTAATTGAATAAGCTGTTATTGAAAATGGACAGATGACGGATTGTTCACAGTTTAAGCCAAACTGTTACGTAAGGCATTAGTGTTTACTTAGCTATTTCAGTGGAATACGATAATACCCACCAAGGGTGAGTCTAAGGTTGAGGTCGTTCCCTTAGGCCGCAGATGTCAGCAAGATGGGGGTATGTGTACAGACGATATTGCTCGCAAAAAGGATAACAAGTAACTTCAGTGTAACACACTTCGTAACACACTCCATTGGAGAGTGAGCTGCTAATTTCCTTGACCATTGCAGTAGAATAAAATGCACAATGGGAACATTATCAAAGCTAACATGCCTTTCGCATCAGTGACCTTCAGTGTTGCCCATCTTTAAAAGGTGAACTATGGCAAAAACAGAAAAACTCCATGATCATATTAATGCCTCAGCTAATGACATTAACGAGAGTCATCAAGTCAGTTAAACATTTAGAATTAAAAAAGAAAACCCTTAGTTCAGTCTTATTATTTACAAAAGTTCTTGACAAGTGGTCTTTCTTTGAACTGAACATTCAGAGAGATAGATGTGACGGCAGCTGAAGAGCTGTCATGTCGGTGTTACTGAATTTTTCATTCATGTCTTTATGACATTCACTGCTGCTGATTATGATGAATGGTTGCTTAGTTATTTAAGTGGCTTACAAAGGCAGCTAATGAAGCTTTCTGTTGTCTTAGGATACCTCTGCTAGCAAAAAGTTTTACTTTTCCATTATTCCAGAGATGAAGGTCATTTTCTTCAGCCACCTTTAGGAAGAGTTGCTAAATGTCAATTTGTCTACATTGAACGAGAATGTGAGAAATCTTGCGGGCTTGGGAGATGCAAATGTTTTGGCATACTGAGGAGTACACGGTTCTCTTCTTATTCTTTCATCTATGTTTTTTCCATTCGGTCAGCTGTTTTTTATCATGCTTTAATGTTTGAAGTCTTCAGATGAGAATTTAGCTTTTTTTCCCCACGCCTCTGCTGCCAGCAGTGTGTCTGCCTGTCAGTTAGGTGCATGTGAGGAAAAAACCCTCCCTAATTTTTATTTTGCAGCATTTTCCCAAGCATGAACTATGCAGTTTTGGCACACTGGAAACCTGCAGGTTCCAAGCTGAAAATCTCTAAACTGCAAGCCTTTTTCATTTAGGAACAGCGGTCCACTACTTCCCTGGCGAGCACTCTTGCTGGGCAGTGGTAACGTTTTGCTCTGTTTGAGTGCAAGATGCATTTCCTTTGTCGTATTTTTGTTTCCATTTCCATTTTCTCAGTTCTGTGGAAGTAGTACTCTCGCCACACTATAGAATACTGAGATACTGCATCTAGATGGAATTAGAGTTAAGTTTCTTGCTCAAAAGAACTACAATGTCCATTTTCCTGCAATATGGCTTTTGCATATCAACCTGTTACTCTTTAGGCTTCAGTGCAAATCCACTTCACCCAGCTTGTGTATGACCACACTACAATGGACTGGGCTTATTGCCAGTTTTGGGTTACAGCTCATGGTGAGTCCTGGTCTTATTCTGTCCTATTAAAGACACACAACGCACTACTGCGCAGTCTCACAAAGCTTTCTGTCCAACAAAAGCATCCTGCCTCCCTTTGACTGAAAGAAGCTCCACCGATAATGTCTGTGATGACATACATCCTAGTGGCTGGTTTTCCTCAGCAACAAAATACAATAAATTCCATGTATAATACTGCTGTAATATGACATATATGAAGCAACATGAACCATTCATAATGGATGTTTCCAGTGTGCAGTGTGCTTTTTGTGTATTGAGCAATGAAACTTATCTTGATGTCTGGAGACAAGATACTGTAGTGATACTGTTAAATGTCACGACTGGTGTCCCCAAATTGAGTTTTGGTTTTAAATAAGAACCAAAGTATATGTATGTATATATGATTTATAGAAATATAATTCAAGATTTTTTTTACATATTATGGCTGCATTCTCTGTTTCTGACTGGTCAGAATATACCTAGTATACTGGAGGATGTTCTTGTTCATTGAAACTCTCACCATGTCACTGAGCTGCCTGCATCCATTAAAATAATATCTTGCTAATATACTGTGGAGGCCACCTATTTAATGAACCCCTTTAGTCTGCTTTAAAATGCTCCGCCAGTTAACATCCGTACCGGTGCTGCTTTATTCCCCAGTGGAATGACAACATGCTGGTTGTCATGTGGAAGTAGCCCCGCGCCTCATCCTGGAACCAAACCGCTGTCATCACTACACGAGCTGCCTTTGTCAGGGACGGAGACTGGGGGGCTTTTACTTCTAATTGCTGCCGTGGGTCATCTCTGTTTTTGTCATATGATAATAGTGCAAGTGGTGTAATGGTTAAGAACAGGGAGGAGATCAAATCTTTCACGGAAGGGGTTCTGCTTTTTTAAGCCTTTAAAATCTTTCACAGAAGGGGTTCTGCTTTTTTTAAGCCTTTAAAATCTTTCACAGAAGGGGTTCTGCTCATTTTAAGCCTTTAAAGTAATTCTATGTTCTACTTTATCAACTGGGTAATTTATTAACAATATTAACAATATTAAAAATATTTGCCTTGGTTTCAATGCAATGATTTTTTTAAGTTCTACGTCTGTAATATACAATTATTTAGACTGAATGAGAGAATTTCCCATTAAGAAAAAAATGATGAAACACATAATAAAGAGCATGGGTCAGCTTTGAGAGCGGAAAGGAAAATTTATCCTTGATGTGTTTCAAAATCTTGCATTTATTTTGAGTGGCTGGAACACATTTCTACAAAAGGGCCATATCTCGATCCAGGGAAAATTAATAAACTCTTCAGCCAAGCTTTCAAATTAACATTCTTCCAAAAAAAGAGACAGACATCGTCATCCTCAAAATCTCCAGTAAACCAATTATATAGATAATATAATACTGTTCCCATATCGTAATCTCATCATTTCATTGGCAAAATGGTGCATTTGAGTCAAACAAACACTGAAATAGCATTTGGCACAGATTGGGACAGAAACCTATTCAGCTAATGTGAATATAAACCATGTTGGAATATCTATAAGTAAGGGATAACAATGTGTTATACCTTGCAGTATAATAAATTTGAATTAAGTCTTTCAAAACACATGAAGATAATGCCGGTTTATGGGGCACACCACTGTCACCGGGGAATCCTAATGTTCTGTAATGAATTACTGGTAGATTACATTGTTATGACCACAGAATAATAGGGCTGTTCATGATGAGCAGGGCTACTGTGTAGTGGTGCAAAGCTATAGAGCACCAGCTGGATAATCATGTGTGGTGATGTGTCTGGCTGCTGCATGCAGTGTTCGAAAGTCAAGCACCGACAATGGGCCCAGAACATTTTAAAGGGCAAGCACTGTAACTCACCTACTTTCATGTCTCCCTGGTATTCCATTGGCTGATGGAAATCAGCGGCTGTGCATTTGGAACAAAGAGATGTGAAAGATGGGAACTGACCCTGGAACTGCTAAGGAAGAGCATTTGCTTGGGGGTCAATGTACGAGATGCCCATCGGCTAAAGACTTCAGTCATGCTGGGGAATAAGAAAGCCAAGAGAATTATCTAACAGGTAAGTGTCCGCACAATGAATACTCTATCCTCATTTTACGGTACAATTTGTGAAAAACAGTGTGGAACAGATTACAAAAGATACATTATCAGAACATGTCATGAAAATCGAAAATAGAAATACAACATTTGGCATCAAATAGAAAAGGGGGCCGGATAAAATTAAATACCAACATTTGTGTTCACGCGTCATTTTTATAAAAGCAGAGATATTTAACTCTGGGCCATAATTGGTTTGCGGTTTCATGGTTAGTTGGATAAGGGGCTGCATATAGCTGAGATAAAAGACAGACAAACAGAAATTTCAGTATATTGTACTGGTAATATACATTTCAATATCAGCTCAGCGCACTTACAGTATAGTTAAGTTAGCTGACTTACTGCTGTGTATTATAATCGCCAATTTCCTTATAACACCCAGCCTTGGATTGTCATGCTTTCTGTCATAAACAGGACCATTTTTTTCTTATATGTGCCTGCATAATCCAAAGGTCAGTTCAAGAAGGACCAAAAGACACAATGTCAAAAATGGGGGAAAATTAACTTTAAATGGATGAATGCAGTGCAGGTTCAGCATGTAAGGCATTATATACACTCCTCAGTAACTGGAAAGAAGTCACACTGATACGTAAAACGATTAAGCAAATCTTAGCAACCCATTTGTCAACATAATTAACATTATGTTAATTACCCCATTTGAGTTCGTAACTTCCAGGTTTTCTCTCGAATGACTAAAGACGATCATCAAAATGACTCAATTAAATCCCTGGCTGATATTCTGAATACCAGTTTCCATACATGAGTTTGGAGGATGTAGAGGGATAGACTCAAATTCAGAAGAACATCTTTTGTTGCCTTGATCTTATAAGTCAAAACAGATCAACTGAGAGAAACGAAACTCAACCATATTCACAGGACTTAATCAAACGTTAGATCAAGGATTGAAAAATGAGGTGAAATATGCAAAGCACCCAAGCATTTTGAAAATGACACATATTTTCAAAGCATCCTCTTGTTCACCTCCTAAGAGTTCTTGGCCACAGTGCATCTATAAGCAGACGGGTACAGTAGAATGTTAAAACCCGCTGCTTGCGAGCTCACATTGGGGCCGTGCTGACTTTCATATTCTCCTCAGTGAGCCCAAGTCATATCTACTCTAGCCGGCAGCTCTTGGAGAGTGACATTAGTGTAAGACCGCAAGAGCACGGTTACTCAGTGCACTAATCTTTATGCCTTTGATCAAATTGACACAGAAATGCAACATTCCCATCGTCAAATCCTAACCCACTGTCTGTAGGTGTGAGCATCGCCCGTTACCAAGCACGACCACGCCGGCAGCATTCTCGCTCCACTTCCCTGTTTCATGAGCTGCTGCTCTTTGCCGCCACCCATCTGGTCACATTTACTTGACGCGGCAAGATCTTGTAACTTTTTTTCTGTAGTGGTTTCTGTTCATTTAGCACTGTGAGTGCACAAGTATGGACAGAGGGAATCAGGGTGTGTCATGAAATTTTCATGAACTGAAGCTTTAACTTTCAGAATGACAAATAGGGAGGGATCAAAGGGTTCCAATTATACAAACTAACAATACAAAACCTTTGGACCAGCATCCGCTTACAAACCCCTTCAGGTTTTCAATTTGGGCATCGATTTTAGCGTAGCCAGAAGTCCTTGGATATGGCCCTTTTGAACAAATCAGGTAACCTGGGTGGGGTGCTTTAGCCAAACACTGGGGTTTCAAAGGGGTAAAACATACCTTTGTAAGACAATAATGTCATTTTGGATTAACCAAGCGATGTAATTTAAATCCAGAAAAATATACAGAAAGGTGCCAACAAGCAGAACAATGGCTGACAGGAATGCTGAGTCCAGTACAGAAATGCACAGTGAAAACCTTTTGCCTCAGTCAGTCCCCAGTACTTGATGATAACTCTTCACTACTGACCACAAACCACAAGTGTGTATCTTTATAAACTGCCGACTGCTGGGCCTCACAGAAAGAAGGCTGGGGTGACTGCTTCCGTCCATCTGCAGGGGAGCTCTTAGGAGCCGAGTAATTGATCCTCACATATCTCCAGGGCTACCTTGGTAGCACCACCGAATATCTCTACATTGTTATCGATCCAGGGCACGATATTGCCTGGCATGTACGAGGAGCAGTTGGCCATGTTCATGATGTCTATGGGGCGTAACACACGATCCCACATATTGAAATGGGTTATCTCCCCAACAAAGGCCTGAGTGGCATCGAATCGTCCTCCTACGGTGTCCTGTAAGGACCATAAAAACAAAATTTGTTCTTGGCAAAATTCTTGGCAAATTATAACATTTATTACAAAATTATAATTTTATAATTACAACAGGTGACTGCAGTACAAAACTGTATTTAACAACAATGTGCATTTTAACTAAGTATCATGTCAACAATAGTCTTCTAGGGACCCGAGGGGTCTTTATCCTGTGTGTAACTCAGGGACTGACCTGCTCCTGACCCAGAATAATGACCCCACCAGGCTTTATCGGGTGCCATGGGGCCAGGTTCTCTCCAGATCCCAGCTTCTCCCCATCCTGGTACGCCTCCCAGAGGCCATCTCTGGTGGTCCAGGTGATGCAGATGTGGTGCCACTGCCCATCTCTGACGGACAGCGGCAGCTGGGCCACCTGTGCAGCCCAGCAGAGATGGGCACAGACATGAAGAGACAGAGAGAGGGCAGATGGGCTCCAGCTGTTCTCATGCCGTGCCAGCAGGCTCATGCTACACCCAAAAACTGCAAAAAAAAGGAACACTTTCCCTTTGATGGTTCTCCGTTACTCTTCCTCTGATTCCTTTTTATGAGGCACATGATCAGAAAATTGCACTGCGCTCATATTTAAATCAACATTCTGTCAAACAACAAATTATTTCAAAGAAGATCAATATAAAAAGATCTATTTAAAAATCCTAGCTTCAATATTACAGCTGAAGCCGACTTTGATACAGCTCTTACCTAGATCATGAATATCACTACCAAAGCTAACTATAGCACAAACATATTTAGCCTACTGCACACCCCTGCAAACCTCGATTCACTGAAAGCCCTTATTCAATGACTGTTCGACTGTACGGCAATTAAAAGTAACAACCTATAAACACAGTAAAAAAAAATATAAGAAAAATTACATGATTTTTTGAGTATACAGAATTCTACATATTGTGAAGGTTTTAAGTAATCCAACAGTAAAGAAATATAGTATGTGAGAATATGAATGGAAAGAGCACCACGCTTCAGCGGGATTGATGGAAATGAGTGTGTTTACACTATGCTCTGACAACAAGACCTTCATTCATGGTTGTACTACATCAGTGCGTCTCCGTAACACCATATGTACGCACAATAAGAGCTCTGCTGTCTACCTTGTCATTGATGAGCAGCTCTATCGGGTTATTTCCCCATTCGATCAGCACAATCTCATTGGCTTGCCCTGGTACGCCGTAGGAGAATGGGGTCCCGATGCCGGGGCTGGCGCTCGATTTCAGCCACATGCACACGGTGAAAGCGTACATCTCCGGCAAGCTCTTCTTGATGCGGCCATACAGGTAGTTAGTTCGCAGGGGGAGGGACACCTTGAAACCCTCTGGGGACTTAAACGGGCTGCTTCCTGCAGGTCAGACAAGGAAGGACAGCGTCACATGCGAACCAATGCATGTGCATGGCTGTACCCCCAGAACAGGAGTTTGTAATATGTATAATGTATTCCAATATTTACAAACACTCTCCTGAAAAGGAACTATTTCATTTTTGTCTTCAGCTACCTGATAATCTGCATTCAAATGAACTTTCGCCAGTGGTTTATGTCTAAAAATACTGGTGATTTCTCCCATTTCAAGATCTATGCATAAACCATATTCAATTAACATTCTGACCAAATTGTTCATGCAAAGCAGGGCTTCTCAAAGGCCACACCACAAGCTAATCTGGACCCGGCCGATAAAGCACGCTAAGAGTCCAAAAATACAATGCAGAACCACCAAACGTTGCACATACCTTGTCAACCCACCCCCCCAAATAAAAGTGTCAAAACAGTCAGAAAGCATCAAAACGTTCCCATTGTCTTTATATATTGATGTCTACATCGAAAGTTGCATCTAATTCATTAAAGTTCATGAAATGCAGTTTTGTTACTGAAAATTTACCTGAAAAGAATGAGCTTGCAAACAGTGTTTATGGGCTATGCTAGGCTTGGCAATTACAACCTTACACACTCCTAACAATAATGCATGCTGCACAAATAAATGCCCTTTGCAGCACCCTCTGTTACAAGTGAATGAATTGTAAATCATTATTTATATTCAGCTGTCTATTCCGATTCACCAAGATGTCTGTTCAGCACCTGGGACAGCGGCAAATCTCACCCATAATTACAGTGGATGCTCACATGTAGGTGTGTTTTTCATACCTGTGTATCTGTGTGGGATCGTGCAGAGGGGAGGGACAGTCTAGAGTGTGTGAGATGCTGAGACGGGCACCTTTCTCCAACTCGGTGATCCTCTCCAGCAGAGAGCTGAGGGTGCTCTCCGTACGGTGCCGGTGGGCGGCTGTCTCGTTGTACAGCTGAGTCTTCTCCTCCTCCAACTCCATCACTTTCTTCAAGAGCTGGTTCTCCAGCACTCCCAGTCGGCGCTGCAGCAGGTCTCGCAGTTCATTAGGGAAAGATATGCCAGACAGATTGGCACGCATCTGCTGCTGCTGACACAAGAAAGAAACCATAAAAGTGCTTCCGCCTTACGGCATTCTATTTAAATATATGCCACTGCAACTCTCTGAAGTCATCTGTTTAATAATAAACTGCTACACATTAATTAAATTTCTATTCATCTCGAAATAGTGAAATAGTAATTGCACTCCAGCTACAGCAGAAAAGGGGATTTTGTGCTTTTATGCTAATTGTTACACGATATCATACAGTATAATCACACAGTCGGATATTCACAGATAAAATGTATCAAATTATCAACAGAGAACAAAGAGAACATAGCAAAAATGTATCTTTATATGCACTATATATTAGAAATATTTTTTAATGGTACTGGACAAGTGATACTGCCTTTGTACATGAAGCACAGCACTTTGTGATGAATTAATCCAATTATACATGCCTACATTGATGCACCTAAATGATTGTTTTGATAAATAATAAGGTTTGAATGACAACTGAACTCTACCTGTAAAACTAAAACTGGAATTTGAAGCATAGTATTACAAACATGAATGATATAATATGCATAAGTTTGTACATGGCTTTGCTGTCGGTTCTCATAAACTGTTTTTAAACTGCGACCTGTAAAACTTTAGTGTATTTTTCATAGATTTCATTTGATCTCCAGCTTAATTGATTCAGGGAACCTTTTAGAATAGGAACCCATGATAAATCGGATGTACGTGAAACAAGTAATCTATTTTTAGAGATAATCTCTTTAACATCTATTTACATCCTGAATAACAGAAACATTTGTACGCATGTATGGTACATTTTATTGAAACAAGCCACACGTTGCATTAAAAATATTTTTTGATATTTTTAGACTACAAAATAATTAAGAAATGTGCCAGCTAATGGTACGACGTTAGTTAGAAAAAATATTACTTTCATTGCATATGGAATGAGATTTATCTATTCTCAGACAATGGAATTTTCTTTATCTGTTACAATAGCTTTGTTTATAGCTAATATTTGTGGAAACATTTATTTTATTACAGTGAGGACAATGAATGATTCTTATATAATTTTACTAATAGAGTCATATTGATATGTCCAAAAAAGGCCGTAAAACAGCCTAATTCCCTGACACGGAAAACGGCACCCTTTTCAAATTTTCATAATTGTATTTGTGTGGAAACTAAACTGAATCAGCCATTAAATCTTACCTCCAAGTTTTCCAACCGGCTCTTTAGATTTTGCATGGTCTTTCCGAGGTGATCAATAGTCTCACTTGGATCTCGTGGAAGGTCACCCATAGTATTCGTACCGTCTTTCCTCCATGAACCTTTATTCCTGTATTTCCCACCCAGAACCGATTCTCCAGTGGCCGATTCGCATCGGGAAAGTTTGGAAGTAAGCTCCTTTATTGTTCCTACTTGATCGACAATAGTCTCCTTCTGGTGCAGAATGGTCTCTCGAAGTTGAATGACGGTGATTTTTAGATCTTCCTCCTGGACACTCGAACTTTGCAGCGGCACAGCAGATATGGGGCAGCTTGGATCAGCATCTACAGGGATCGCGGTACAAATGAAACGCGATCCTTTGGCATTCTGACCGTGCACCACCTTTCCACTATCCAACGCGGAAAAGCATAAGATCGCAGCTAAAAAGACAAACATAACGGCCAGATTTTTTTTTTCGAATCTCAGAATAATAATGTAAAGCACAACTGTAATATAGCCTACAAAAATAAATTAGGATTACACAAAAAATAAAGTAATGAATGTATATTTTATATTATGCACAAGTCCGATTTTTTAAGAACATAAAAAAAAACACACGAACTGGTCATTTGGAAGAGATTTTGATTTTGGTTCGAGTTGCACAATAATAAAGCAGAACGGTTAAAACATACCGACAAAAACACTCGTGCAAAGATAAAAAAAAATGAGAAAAATCGTCCTTCAACCAAACAATTACGACCGAAGAAGTTCTTCAAAAACTGGGAATGATATAAAACAAGCCTAAAGACATCCGTAGGCAGCTGCGTCAATGAAGCCGTGTTACAAACCTTACCGCATCCGCTCCCACACGATACTCGCTTTCTGGTTCTGAAGAGACAGAGCAAACGCGTCTTCAGCGGATTTTGCGGAGCGTTTGTAACTACGGGCAGAAGGATTTGATTGGCTACCCTCGAAACGTCAGCCCTGTTTAATGCAAATCTTGTTTACGAGTACGGAGAGGCTTGATCGGGGACAATTTTGAGAGAATTGATCGGGGACAATTTTAAAATGGATACTAGCCTGGGGCTGCATCTAGGCCAAATACACATACAAAATATCAACAACATGTAGCCAACAATAAACAGTAAGTTTCAGTGATGTAACTTTATGTATTGTCCCTCATTCATGTAAATGAAGATTTTTATATTGACAAAAATATAACTTTCATATGAAAACAAGGCATTACCAGTGTGATTTTTCACACACACACACACACACACACACACACACACACACACACACACACACACACACACACACGTTGGTGTACCTATCTAAATGGGGACCGTCCATTCATTTCTATGGGAGAAATCCTAATCCCAATCAGGACACCCTCAACCTCTACCTATCCCTGAGTAACCGACCCAAATACAAGACTTTGGCATTTTTACTTTTTTGATTGCATTCACAGATTTTTATGAAAGATGTTATCCAAATGGGGACCTCAAAAGATGTCCCAAAAACTAGGGAAATTTCAGTTTTTAATACACTTTGGGGACAATTTGGTCCTCAAATATGATCTATGCAACCCCCCCTCTACCCCCCCCACACACACTACTAGTTTTGTCATACAGGAACTTTCCCGACATCCTATTCCAAATCCATAGGCTTCAGTATGGAATTGGTCCCCCATTTGCAGCTATAACAGCTCCCACTGTTCTGGGAAGGCTTTCCACAAGATTTGGAATGTGTCTGTGGGACAATTTGCCCATTCATCCAGAGGAGCATTTGTGAGGTTAGGCACTGATATTGGACATGAAGGCTGGGGTTAATGCCAGAGGAAGTTTATAACTCTACAGTTATTGAGTCAACAGACTATGGGTGACTTTTACACACTATGCACCTCAGCACTCGACGACCCCGCTCTGTTACTTACTCTGTCTGCCGTTTAGTGGCTGAGTTTCTGTTGTTCCTAATTGTTTCCACTTTGCAATAATACCACTTACAGTTGACTGTGGAATATCTAGCAGGGAAGAAATTGGACAAACTGACTTATTGCAAAGGTGGCATCCTGTGACAGTAGCACGCTGGAATTCACTGAGTTCTGCAAAACTAACCCATTCTTTCACAAATGTTTGTAAACTTGACTGAAATCTGTCTGAATGAAACACCTGAATCCAATGATTAATAGGTGTGTCCCAATACTTTTGTCCATATTGTGTGTATGTGTCTGTATATGGCAGCCGCTCAGCATGGAAGCCCAGGAGACCACATCATTACACTGGCATAGAGGAGACAGTAGGATGAGCCAGTCCCTGGAGCAATTGGGCTTAAGGGCCTTGCTCAAAGGAACAATGGTAGGATCACTCTGCTGACCAAGGAATTTGAATCAGAAACCTTCTGAGTTCCTACCCACAAAGTTACCCCCCGCAACAAATTATTATTATGTTTTTGTTTAATAATTTTTATCACTGGTGGAACAACTGTACGCTGGGCCCTGGGGCAAAAATGGACCATGCCCCCAGTAGCCTCCAAATATCGTACCCATCATGCACTGCAGTAGTTAACAAATTCCACAAACATGCTTTTTCCGTTAAATACACACCTTGACAACATAGTCTGACTACAAAACATTACAAAATATTATATTTCGAAATTGTTTTAAGTATTAAACCAATTTTTTGTGTTATGACTCCCACCATAATGAGATACATAAAATGTGTACATAAAAATGAGAGATACAAAAGTAGCATGTCACAAGATGATATCCGCACCTTAATCCTCACAAATGATTCACATATATGTGAGATTTGCAGTCTCGGGGGGGGCAAGGCCCTGGGAACGTAAGGAGTTAGGGGCATATCTAGAAATTCTGGGCCCCTGACAAAATCTCAGCTTGCCCCCCCCTCCCCAATGTTACATGTAATTGTACATATTGAAGGGCCCCTGTCAAATGTTGGGGCCCCTAAATCTGCCTCCTCTTCGCACCTCAGACCTTGCTATATGTCCCATGCTTTCTGGGATAAGCTCCAGGTTTACCAGGACCCTGTACCAGATAAGAGGTATATAAATATGATTTGTGGATTGTGGATGGTGACAGCTGAGGGCGGGCCGTCATGGTGAGACGGTCCTGAGACTGGAGCTACGGGACTGCGAAGATGACGGTGTCCCGGCAATGGATCATGCCAACGTGGGGCTTCATTCTGCAGATACTGTTACAGGCCTAATATTGGGGTCCAGATGATGATTTGTTTGGACAGGGCCAGATGGTCCCAAGTGGGAGGCAGAAGGGAAAGCAGAAAACAATGTAAAAAAATAAAAGTTAGCTTATACAGAAGTAGAGGTAACCAGGTGCAATGAAGAGGGGCCCCAGTAAACTGAAAAATGGCAGCATAATAGAATTTGTCAGCCTGAGGATATATGCAACCATGAGGGAGATTTGAGGTTGTCAGCAGTAAAACCCAGCAGGGAGCAGCTCACAGGGGCCAATCAAATGCATAATAAGTGTAACGACATCATCGGTTTGGCTCACAGGCAGCTTCTATGATCAGAACCTTAATTAATCTATAGGAGAGACTCAAATGGTTCATTCTATATTCTTTATAAGAATATGCTGTCTTCTTAATTTTGGACACAGTAAGATATAATGCATAAAGTACTTGAGGATGGGCTCTCTAGAACATGTCAGTGCCAATCTCTTTTCTCCCACGGGGTGCAAGGTGAGAGAGTCCAACCAGTCATTCATTACAGGCTATGCCAAACAGAGCTAAACATATTTGCAACATAGTAATCTTGTACACAGTGCATCAACTGTGCAGCACACAAACAAAGTTCATATCCTAAGACCCCATCAATACAGCAGTCATATACAGCGCTCACAAAAAGTCTGGGGATGCCTCCTTAATTCAGTAAAAATATTGCAAATTTACTGGATTTATAACAAAAACCATAACTTTTTTCATTTCGAAAAATATGCTTCAAATTAGAAACAGTCGTTTTAAGCAAAACATTCATTTCGCGTAGTAATAAATTGAAATTCAAATTATAGTCATTAAACAGCTGTTCCGGATTAAAAAGTTCATTGACAAGCATGCTTATTGGGTGCTTTTTAATTAATAACGCATTTGCAATAACATAAAACACTAAAAATGTGTGTTTAGTATCCATTTGGGAGCCAGTGACTACAATTGCAATTAATAGCCAAATAGCAAGAAAGGAAAGAATCAGTAAAAAAAAACCTGTACGGAAGGTTTGTGTAGATATGTTAAACATTACTGTTCACCTAACAAACTTGAGCTGTTCCTTCTGATCTCTGAATAGTGAATTCCATAGGTAAATATTTTCACCCAATAATCAAATTCTGTGAATTGTATAATTAGTCATGGTCCTATGATCTTGTCCAGGATAGGCAACAGGAAGATTTATTATTATTAATTATATACTGCAATAATTCTGAGATCATTAATAAATGTCATTAGTTTACTATGGAAATGAATTGTTCAATGCAAATCTGTAAAGTTTCATGACAAACATCAATATCTTAATCTCTTCTCCTTTGCACCTCTTTGAAAAGCAGAGATATGTAATCTTCTTTGTCTAATTATTCAATTATACATTGGTGATTTCATTTTCATACCTTTAAAGAGCCGTGTTTAGAGGACCAGGGGAGGTATATTGTGAAAATGTCAGACCAAAATTCTGTTTTTATACAAAAGGGTCAAGTCACGTTAAAGATTCCTTTGAAAGCTCTACTATGCTTTTTTCCTTTACTCCTCCTATCTCTCTTCATTCTCATGCAATCCCCGAAGAGATTGTCTGGTGTGCTTTGTTTTGGAGGGAGAAAAAAAGGAGGCCATTCCTGCTCCTCCTTACCTCCCTGTCTGATCATGTGACTTCTGGGCTTCAGCGTTTCCCCTGTCACTCCACAGCACATGTTAATAAGAACTGCAGGTTGAAAATAAGACAAACCAAAATGGCCACCGCTACTTTTCACTCATCATGCTGACATCCCTCCAACTGTCTTTGATCCTATGAATCATGAATTTACTTGATAATGTGTGTATTGTTTGCAGTTATCACTGTATCACTGAAATTACACAGCGAACACAACACAAGGTATATCTGCTTCTCTTGTTGCTATAGATATTTATTGATCAGTATTGCCCACTCATTGTTATAAAGTATAAGTACATTTTACATAAATAACATTGGCTAACACTGAAAATAGCCCTTTAATATAATTTCCAGTGGTTTGTAGCCAGTGCTGTCAAGCAGACCATTAACAGCTCTAGACCCGAGTCAGCAATAATCACTTACAAATAACTCTAGACGTGCATAGTCAGAAGAGAAAACAATGTAGCATGATACTCCGGACTAGCAGACAGCTCCATCTGCCCTACACACAATCAGGCTGCTGGGGTCACCATAGGGGAGATAGGCACTGAGTTACACTGACAAACACGATGGGGGAGCAAATTCTTCTATCATATAGGTACAGACTCAGGATGACAGAGAAGGTATCCCTGAACAGACCTGCTGTGAAATGCAGCCAAGTTTCTGCAAGCACTGCAGTGAGAGCACTGATTCCTATCCGGTATATTTACATAAAAACAGCGTGTGAACATTGGCTCTGGTTATATTTCATGAAAGATGCTGTAATGTAATTTGCCTGGGGTGCTTTGAAAGTCTTTAATTCAAGCAATTAATCTTGTTGACATTTTAAATAACATGGTGCATCTCTTGACTATTGTTGCTTTTATTTATTCACAGGTTGAAGTCAAAGAAGCAGCACTTCTGTAGCGCTCGTAAGACTGCTAATGCAACATTTCAAAAATTGTAATTTTTATCAAGAACGCGTCTCTGTTATTACAGTGCACATGCAGTTTAGGATGAAGTGCCTCTTTATTTAGCTTATTGCCATTCAACACAGATTCATAAGGTATGAAGTGTTAGAGTATGCATTTCCATAAATTCATTTAGAAATACAACCCCCAACCCCAAGAATGTCTGGTTTTGCACCATGTTTGTATTATTTTCTGCTGCTATGCATGTATATTGTACACATAGTATCTATACCGCATTTATTCTTCCAGATACATCCATACCTCCTTATCCATATTAATGTCTATTTTAGGTGTTGTCCTATGTCCTGCTACTAAGTGCTTGTTCTTGTTATCCTGTGTTACCCAGTGTGGAATTACCCACTCTGATAGAAACACACGAGTAAGCATCTCATTGGACTCAGCACTTGTACTAGTACAAATGACAATAAACTTTATGAATCATTTGAAATCCCTTGAAATGTAATTTTCAATTAAAGAGCCAATATAATGACTAAGAAACGGCAAAACAGTTGCTCGGGGGCTTAACAGCCGTTTATATTATTAACTAATTACTGAAGGACAATGGCAACACAATAAAAATGGTCACAGTGGCCTTTTCTCACTACAACAGCGAACAAAGATGCCTAAATGAAACAAAGATTCATTCATTACCTTGTGGGGGTAAACATATTAATGCTTTATGATGGGTTTTCAGTATGGAACATGCAGTGGTAGAAGTGGTAGTGGTGATACCAGCAAGAGTAGATTAACTCCCCACAACACCTACTTCCAAGGTAGTGGGATGTTCCTGGACAGACCCCTGTCTCTGGGCAAAAGAATGTTGCCCACCACACTCTGCTATTTTGGTTAAACCACTTATTTTATGTATGGCTCTAGCAGAAATGTCATTTTAGTTCTCATCCTATTCTGTTTGGTTTCTCCTGTGATTCCCATGACCCTTAAACAGACAGAACTGAGACAAGCAAGGAGCAGCAAACACCTGCAACTGTTGAGGGTACAGTAGGTAGAGTTAGAGGAAGACAAGAGAGTGAGAGGGAAAGAGTGAGTGACATTAGAATATTACTGAGGTTTAGTAAGAAAAGAGAATGAGAGAGACTGGAGATACGAAGCGGTGGAGCTACCTTAGAGCTAGATGAAGTTCATGATGAATTTTCCCTTCAGGGAGAGAAAGCAGTTTCTGAGATGCCAGAAGGGCAGTCAGCCAGACACTGATATCGGCTCGTTGGTGTTCTCGGTCACCTCTCCTCCAGCGCCACCTCTGGTAAGATACATGTAAAGGCACATCGACCTCAGGAAAGTTCTGTTTTTTAAGAAGACCTTATTACACAACAAGAAAACACTGGTGAGTATTATAACGTTACATACTGCTTTTACTTCTGGTTCGGGAAATGCTCATACTAGAATAGCTGCTCAAACATGACTTTAGTGAAGATAGCTAAATAGTCATGTGACATAAAAGACATATTTTAAAATATATAAACACAGGATGGCCTACCTGCCTTTCTTGTAGGTCACTATATCAGCAGTACCTTTAGTGATGAAAAGAAGGGCTGGCTGTCTTTCAGCGATGACATAGTGAAAAGGTCAGATAAGGGACAGGTGCTGAGGAAGAAGAGCAGCGCTTACATGCTATTCTACACCCATCAGCAGTGTGTGAAATACGGGGGGGGGTCCGACGCCCCTGATTAACCCATGAGACCCCCCAAAAGCCTCAAAAGCAAAATTTTAAGGGGATCTCAAGATCAGTATTGAGCAACAACAGGGAGGTGGGGACCCCCCCGAATATTGACGGGTATTTCGCACACTGCCCACCAGGTAAATAACCACTGAATACACTCTGTTATACTGTATTACATCCAGCAGCTAAATACACACTTGATCTACAAATTTTCCCTACTCAAAACGCATAGTTACAATCTTGATTGCAATATGTCAGACCTTCAGAAATATAAAACTGAGTGTTTTGTGTTTTCTGCTACACTAATGAAGGGCTGCCTGTTGTACCACTTAAAGCATATGTAATGTCCAAAATGTGTTACTTTGTAGGAATCCTTGGATGGAAGACCACTGATGACTCCATATTTGGGACTAATACAGTGGAACCTGATTACAGTGATCACGATTATAGTGATCAACTGCTTATATGGATCAATAAGCTTTGGACAGAATCACTCCTATGCAAATACTCATTAAATAATTTGCTTATAGTAATCCGCTATAGTGTTCATTTTGGGTCGTCTTATACATGACAACATACGGAAAAATTAAAACTACGCTAATTCTTTTTTTTTAACTTTACTTTCATAAGCCTACTTTGCCTTGGGGTAACCCGTCTGCTTCTGGCTAGCTACCTGAGGCTAATGCTGTGTGCACAGAAAGCATGGCAGGAAAAAGAATTATTTTCTCTTAATGACAACTATAGATTCATCGAAGCTTAAGATAAACCGCCAAAAACGAGCCACCGAGATGAAATGACAAAACTACAATAAGCTGTGTTTTATGTTCAATATTGTACTGTATTGAAGGGCTGAGCAGGAATCGCGACAGCGGCGAATGAAAATGACGAGAGGCGGACTGATACGAAGTTGCTCTTTATGTTACTCCTTAAAGGGACCACGCAACAAGCGACAATAACACGAAAGGCATGAAAGACAGGGAAACATGGGGAAGTTACACTGCTCAAAAAATATCAACAAAAGCCTGAATTTTGTCCCTGTTTTGTAAAATAAAAAGGTATTTTTTATGGCAAATTATGCTGATCTCTCAATGAGTGTTGCGATTTTAAATTTACCAGAAAACTATTTCTTTAGAATGTATTATATATATTAGCCAGTTCTTAACATATATATATAGTGAGACAGAAAAAGTTTCTTGTGAGGTGAGCAGGCCTTGAGCAGGCTGAGTTTGTTGCATTCATTTATTTTATGTGTTCATTGTTTGATAGATGACTGTTTTCTTTTTTACTCTTACCCCCAGTAACCTAACCTCATTCCATACCCTTTGATCATTCTTCCACAACACCATGCCACGCCAAGTTTTTCATTTGTCCATCTTGCCAGAGTAGCATTTATTTAGTTTTTTTCTTTTCTATTCCTCTTTTCCAGCACTGGATTCACCCCTCCTTTGTTTCTGAATACCCCGTGTCTGTATAATCCAGTCCTTCATATATTACAGTTCTGTTTGTCATATGAGTCTCACCTTTCGAAAATGTTAACTCCAAATTTTAAAATAGAAAAATCATTCTGAGTTTTACTGACATATGTGATTGAAAGTCAACTTTGATATTTGCTTAGAGCCACAGAAGTAGTCCGTTTTATGCTCTGGGTGGTAGTGTCATATTCAAGACAACACTGGAGTAAGTTATAAATGCCATCCAAATGAGAATTATCTCAAATGTCATTATGCTATCAAAGACTTTTGCCATTCCCTACAAGGCTCTTTGCCTGAAATGAATAGGGACGCATGCTGACCTAATTTCAGGAATGAAGTCTTAAGTTCTGATGCTCACTCTGATGGTTACTCTGTGAGCAAAGCCAATCATTTCAAGAAAGTGTCTCCACAAGTGGTTGTGCTGCTTAGGGTCTGCTTCTTGCATTGCCTCAGGCTCTTCAAAGCTTTGCTGATTCACACTGACTCCCTTTCAGGACATCGGTCACTCCGGGGAGTGCTCCAATACGTTGTATCCCTCGTGTGCCTGGAAGCCACTGAAGTTACCAGCTCCATTGATGACAGCTTGTGTTCACACTGGCTCTTCACACTGGCTCCCCTCCTCATCTGGGTCTTCATCCTCTTTGAATTCTATGGCAACTGTACTGTAAATGAAAGTTGCTATGGTTGCATAAAATATAAATCCACGGATGTCAGAGGTTGGCCGAACAGAAGCACAGAACCCAATGCTTTATGAATTTTTTACTTTCATTTTCATTTGAGGTTCATGAGTTTAAGTTTAAAAACTTAAACACAAAATTTAAAAACTGGCTTAAATTTAGAATTAAAATTTATAATGTGTAAAATGGGTGATTACTTGCATTTTATTACCCCTGGGCCCATATGATTTATTTTCATTCATCATTTTATAAATGTAAACAAACTACATTGAAAATCAGCTTTAGATAAGGTATGTGTCATGCCCCGCTTGTCTGTTCATCTCGTGTGTCACGCCCCCTCGTTAACCTCTTGTGGACTCCCCATGTTTACCAGCTGTTTCCTGTTGCCGTCATTAGTTCGATGTATTTAGTCCGCGTTTCAGTTTGTTTCCCCAGTCCGGTCATTAACGTCATTGTGTGATTCTGCCTGTCCTCCGTCGTGTCCCCTGATCGTGTCCCCTGATCACTTGAGTCCTGTCCCTGCTTTCCCGGTCCCGGCCCGGTAGATCGAGACAGAATGACCGGACTCCAAATGAAGACACCTTACCTGACTGAGGTGGAATACCTCAGTCTAATGGAAGAGGTGGCTTACTGGCTAGAGCAGACTGAGGTGAGGGGCGACCCCGGGCTGCGAGCCATCGCCTTTCGGACATGGGATGTTCTGGACGTGGCATCCCTGTCCGAAGACACGTACCTCGCGGCGGAGGTGCATGAAAACCTGCGGCGGCTGAGGAGCGCAGTAGCTGAAGCGAGGTTCCTGAGCCGGTGGTTCCTGCAGCGCCCCCCGAGGTTCCTGCGCCGGTGGTTCCAGTGCCTGTTTCGTCCCCCTTGGTCCCTGTGCCTCCAGCTCCAATTCCCCCATCTCCTGACCCTCCAGCTCCAGTCCCCCCGGTTCCTGACCCTGCTCCCGTACCCCCTGCTCCCATGGCCCCAGTCCCGGTCTCCGAGGAGGTCTCCATCTATCAAACCATCGCTCTTCCTCCCCTAGTGGAGATGGAGGAGGAGCTCGAATGGGACCCCTCGGGGATCACCCTGACCTCCTTTGTGACTCATGGCAGATCCTGGCCAGGCCCCCGTCTCTCAGTCTTCCAGAAAGGGAGGGGACATCTGTGCCGGGGTTGGGTCCCGCCCACCCTGCCCCCTGGCTCGCCTTCGGTCCCCCTGGCTTCGACTTGGCGGTCGCCTGAGGTCCCACTGGCTTCGGCTCGGTGGTTGCCTGCGGGTCCCCCTGCGGTGCCCCCTGTGTTTGGTCCCTGTCCCTCAGTGCCTTTGTTCCCTGCTGGTCCCTTTGTGCCTCCTATTGGTGTGCCCCCTGGTGTTGTCCCTCCGTTGTCCCCTCTAGTGTCCCTGGGTCCCGTGTTTCCTTTCTTGGTGTCCCTGTGTGTGTCTGCGTTCCCTGTCGTATGTCGGCTGTTATCTGAGTTGGTCTCCTTGTGTCTGTTCTGTGTGTCTGTGCTGTTCCCTGTACTACGTTGATGTTTTTCGCTTTTGTTTCCCCAGGTTTCGTCATGTCCTTGGTCTTGTCTCCTCACTCCCCTTGGGCGCACCCGGAGTGCGCGCCTTTGGGGGGGGGGGGGGGGTACTGTCATGCCCTGCGCGTCCGATCATCTCGTGTGCCACGCCCTCTCATTAACCTCGTGTGGATTCCCCGTGTTTACCAGCTGTTTCCTGTTGCTGTCATTAGTTCAATGTATTTAGTCCCAGTCCGGTCATTAACATGTTCCCTGATCACTTGAGTCCTGTCCCTGCTTTCCCGGTCCTGGCCCAGCAGATCAAAACAACATGATATTATTCCAAAATCTGCCATGCTTCACACAGAATTAACAGCAGGCAAAACTGGGTGTAAAGTGATTATTTGCTCGCATTTCAGTTTAATAATAAAGGCATTACCTTGAAGCCAATATAATATGAAGAAAGTATATAAACAGCCTTTATTATAAGGCACAATGTACACAATATTTGGGTGAATATATAGGAGCTCTTTTACATTTCTAAAACTGAAAAAATTAAATAGAAAGTTAAAAATGCGTAAGATCCTAATGAAAGCAATTTTTTAAAAATGAAAGCCATTGAATAATCCATTTTAGAATTTAGGAAGGTATAAAAATTCTGATCAATGAGATGCATATGTATACTATTACAGGAATATCCGAACTGCCAAATAAGCTAGAAAATAACCATTTTACCAACCTGTATTGCAATAAAAGAATGCAGAAATATTAAAGAAGCTAACCATTACAAGCACTATAAAACAATGCATTTTGACAGACTTTCTTAAAAGATACAAAGCTGTCCTTAAGCCGGACATGTTGTGCGTGGTAAGTCCTACTTTATTGTCTTATGTACTCTGTACAATAAGATGCATGCCTCCTACAAAGTGTCATTTCGTAGTATATTAATAATAAGTAGCACTCTCAAACGATAATAACAGGAACAGTAACACAGACAATGAATAGCAAAAAACGATAACACTGAACAATACACAACACAAAATAACACCAAATAACTTGAATCACAAATAACAAATGAGAGCTGGAATGATAGGGTATCAGGGTTGCCAACTCGAGGGTCTGGCGTGACACGCTTTCAGACTCTCATGCTCATGCAAAAATTCTTATGGCAAATCTATATTATTCCATTATAAACCTAAAATTACCTACATCAAAAGCAATGGGACAGACTGCAAACCCTACAGACTGTTTACAAGGTAATGAAACTCTTACATATATGTAAATGCATGCACATGTGCATGCAGATTTGTCTCAAATTGACAGTCCTACTCCAGCCAGCTGACCCAAGTTGGCAATCCTGGAGTATGCAAGTGATCAGCACTGTGCTCTTATACACTGTAATTAGGAGTTTTAAAATAGCCTTGTATCTTTGGCACAGAAAACGTTTCTGAACAGTGTAGATTGAGTGCTGTTTATGTTTTATCTGTGCAGGGTGACTGGAAGCCTTGGTGATGTTGTATACCTTTCTGAGACAGTGGATTGTGAAAATGTCTTGAAGCAAAGACAGGTTTGCCATGCTGATGGTCTTAGGTCCCAGCTGAGCATGTGCCATACCATGATCTGGATTTTTCTCAGGTGTGCCTTCTGGATTGTTGCATGTCAGGGTGAGTGCCTGTCTATCCCTGTCCTATTTCTTAGGTCCCTGTTTGGCCAGCAGGTGTTGCTGGCCAACCTGTTCCCTCTGTCTTAGTTCTAAGTCCCTAGTGTGTTTCCCTTGTTCCCTGGACCCCTGCATAGCTCAATGGGCTTGAGTATGCAACACAGGGGCTGTGGGCTTGAGGCCAGCCTCACCAATTGTTTGTATTTATTGGTTTTCTGTTTAACCTATGGTTTGTTATTAGTTATCTTGATTTTCCTGTTCAGCTGTGCCCTGCTTGTGTTCGGTTTGCCCCTGCTTGTATTTTTGTGTCCTGTTATTATCCTAGTCTTGTATTCCTGTGTTAAGCTATGGTTCCCTAGTTTATGGTGTTTAAGTTCTCCAGTGTCTTGGCCAAGTGTTGTTAATTTGCTTCACCTGTTGCATGCTTGTTGCCCAGTGCCTCAGTTGATTGGCTATGTTCTACACCTGCCCCCTCGGTAGCCCAGTAGTCTTTGTGTTTTTAAGTGCCTGCCTTTGTGCTCCTCCTCAATCTGCCATTGTGCTTTGTTGCTACACGTTATGCTGTTATTTCTCCTACTCCTTTTCCCGGTGTTGCCTGTTCCCCTTTGTATGTTAGTTTGCTGTTGTTTTTTTAGATTATTATTCTAATGATTAGTTCTGACAGCTCATGGTCCTTTTCATTTTGTGATTTCCCATTGGTGTTCTGATTTTTGTTAATAAACGCCTTTTGTCTTGGAGCCACAAGTAGATTGTTACCTTTTTCCAGCCTGCGCCATGCCCCACTGTGACAATCTTTATATGTTGTATCCACATAAGTTTGCCTATGATTGTCTATCATTGGTGGGAAAACCGAGCTCTCCCACCAATGTAAATAGGACGTCTCCTGCTTCCCGAAATCATTGATAGACTCCTTGAGCTTGCTGCCAGGATGTAACCTTTCGCCTACATGCTGACTCAGCCTGGTTGGTGATCAGGCCTACAATGGCAGTATCATCAGAAAACTGATACTAGAACTGGCGGACATCAAGAGGAAGAGATGCTTATGTCAAGGATCAGGACAGAGGAGGTTGTGGGTCCCACCTGCACATGCTGGGTTTTGCCGTTGAGAAAGTTCCAGCTGCATATGGAGGCAGTAATCACCTGGCTAATAACTTGGTAACAAACCTTGAGGGGATCACATTGCTAAGTAGTGAACTGTAGCTTATAATCATAGCCTAAGACAAAAGTTCTTTTAACAAGAGTTCTTATTGCTTGTAAGCCAGTGATTCCACAGAATGGAATGCATCCATTGTAGATCTGTTGTGGCAGTATGCAAACTGAAGATGACATAACCTGTCTGAGATATTGCTTTTTATTTGTCCTATTGTCTTTCAAAGACCTTCATGCATGCTACCAGGCGGAAGTCGACCATCTCATTTGTGTCTTTTTTTTGGAACCTGGAATGATTGCAGTGTTTTTAAAACAGATGGGAAATGTGAACTACTTCAGAGAAAGAGATTAGAAATTAAAATAAACACACCAGAAAGTTGCTCAGGCTTTCAATATGCATCCTGAAACTCCATCTGCTTTGTGGGTATTAATCTTTTTTGAAGTTCTTGTCATGGCTACGTTGGAAACAGGGAAGCTGGTGCGTTAGGTCAGTGTTTCCCATTCTGGTCCACGGGGACCAGCAGACAGTCCATGTTTTTGCTCCCTCCAAAAAATTGTGGACCTCTGTGGGTCCCCGAGGACCAGACTGGGAAACACTATGTTAGATGCTACATCTAAGCAAGAAGCTTTGCTTGCAAGATCAAAGAAACGATAAAGTACATTCAGGTTGTCAGGGAGGGAATTTGCACTGGTCATGGCCAAGTATGTTTTTTGTTTATAGTTTGCGAAGTTGTGAATGTCTTATCACAATTGACAAGGAAGATTTTTAGTTATTATAACTGATGATTACAGAACAGTTGTTCTACAGTTATCTAACTGTTAACTTACTGTTAGGTTCTAGATAAGGGAAAACACATAACCAAACAATATATGATCTGGGCAATAAAATGTACATTTTTCTGTCAAAAGTCAGAAAAATCTGAGTGCCATTCTAGGCACATTAAAATTATATAGCAATTCATATATCTGACAGCTTCTGCTCTATTAAAGTGAAATGTCAGGCATTAAATTTTCAGAGAGGTTAAAGTGGGATAGCCTTTTGCTATTTTGAATTGGAATGCTGGTAGATACAAAAATGAGAGCAAGAATGATACAGCTCCTAACTCCTGCAGGGGAAAACATGTTCTGTTTTTACTGCTGTGTTCAGATTAGTTTGGCATTCTGCACCCTGACCTTACTTGAGATTACTTCCTCGAGGAAGAAGAATAGAAATGGCAAAAATTTATATTCATAGTGTCTGTGTAACCAACACATTACGTAAAAGTACAGCTTACGTCAGACAGCTGTATAATTTACTATTGCCTGTAGTGATATTGTCACGCCCCGCATGCTTTCTTCCCCTGTGTTCTCCGTGGTGTGGCGCTAACGAGCCACACCTGTTCCTCGTTTAACCCTGCCTCTCGTTTCAGCCCTCGCGTGGATGATCCCAGGTGCCTCTCGTTTCAGCCCTCGCGTGGATGATCCCAGGTGCCTCTCGTTTCAGCCCCTCGCGTGGATGATCCCAGGTGCCTCTCGTTTCAGCCCTCGCGTGGATGATCCCAGGTGCCTCTCGTTTCAGCCCCTCGCGTGGATGATCCCAGGTGCCTCTCGTTTCAGCCCTCGCGTGGATGATCCCAGGTGCCTCTCGTTTCAGCCC
>JAODLD010000101.1:17157742-17168369 GCA_026781065.1 Mormyrops boulengeri | reverse complement strand
TAGACAGCGAGAGTGTCACCGACAGTGAGTTGCAGCTGCTTGTGTCACGTGACCGGCGTTTTCTGTCCATGTAACTTCGCAACAAACACCCACGGGACAGTATTATCTAACATCGGTAACCGGAAAAGGACAGTTGCTTCTGAGCTTTGCTTCCAGTTGGGGCTAGAAGGACATTTTCCACTTTTTTCTCTCTCTGGCAGTAGCCTGCTGTGAGAGGTTTTTTTTGTGTAGCAGCTTGGATTAAAAACTGGTTAACAGACAGGAAGCAATGGGTAGTTATTAGAGGCACAATGTCACAGTGGGCCAGCGTTCATAGTGAGGTACTGCAGGGTTCAATTTTAGGGTCACTGTTATTCCTAATTTACATTAATGATATTGACACCAATACATACAATAATGTGGATAAATTTGCATATGACAAGGTGGATGGTGTAGCAGATACTGAACTAGGGGCACAGAGGCTACAGGGGAATCGTGATTTAAATAGTGACTGGGCTGGTACCTGGCAATTTAATGTAGACAAATTTAAAGTAATCCATGTAGGGAGCAGAAATATAAAGTATAGATATTTCATAGGTTCCACTGAAATAAAGGTAGCTGATTATGAGAAAGACCTTGGTGTATATGTTGATGCTTCCATGTCCCAATCTTGCCAGTGAGGGGAAGCAATTAAAAAGCCCAGTAGGATGTTGGGTTACATCTCTAGGTGTGTGGAGTTTAAGTCAAGAAAGGTAATGCTAAGACTGTACAATTCCATGGTAAGCCCACACCTAGAATATTGTGTGCAGGTTTGGTCATCTTGCCTTAAAAAGGACATTGCTGCCTTAGAAAGGATTCAGTGTAGGGCTACGAGAATGATTCCTGTTCTTAGAGGAATGTCTTATGATGAGATATGTATGAAATACAGTATGCATGCATTATTGTATATGTAATGGACAGCTATGCCCACTCTGACTTGTGTTCCATGGTCCTGGCCAAATGCGAAGGCAAGCCAATGCAAGGCTGTGTAGGCAACAGTGGGTGAATGAATATCAGCCTGGATAGGCTGTACTTATTGAAAAAAAGGAGTAACTTGCCAACTGCAGGACTGTGGGTGTCTCTAAAGGGAAATCTGAAGGAAGAAAACTATAACAGAAAGATCAGAAGATTACAGAAAGATCACTCAGCCAGTCATCCAGGCAGCAGTTGCAGATCTCCAGCAGGCCTGCTTAGTGAGGCTAGTTTGAAGGGAACCACGGTACTGAGGATGCGGCAGCAGCTGCTGTGATCAACCGCCACCAGCCATTGGCCATTGTGGGCGGGGCCCTGTGACAGCGTGCTGGCTGGCCGTCCAAAGCACCAGCCCTGAAGTGCGACTGGTGGCTGCTGTCCATGGTACTGCACCAAGCACATGCCCAGCTGGCCATCGACTGGAGTGGCATGCGTATGTATGAGGGTAACAAGGCAGCCATTGTGACAACATATATATAATTAGGACTCCAACTTTTGTCTTGATGGTAACAGCTCATCCGTATGTATGACCCAAAAAAAGAGCATATTGTGACCACAATAATCATTAATATTGACCTTATTATAATGGAACCTGCCTAATGGTTAAAAAATAATAATGACGATAAAGATCAACTTATTCATGAATTATTTGGTTATATTACATTAGACGTCATAGCGAAAGGGCATGGCTGGCAGAAGTCACCAGAGATCATGCTGCCCAGTTGTGAGGGAATACGGAGCTCAAAGCTCAAAGCTGTCCATCAATTTGACCTTTCATTTTGACAGTTTAAATGACAATTTGGCAGTTATGTATTAATTTTAGTTTCAGTGTTTTGTTTGGGAGGCTACATGGTGGCGCAGTGGTTAGCACTTCTGCCTTACACCTCTGGGACCAGGGTTTGAGTCTCCCCCATGAACTCCATGTGTGTTGTCTTTGCATGTTCCCCCTGTGCCGTCATGGAGTTTCCTATAGATGTTCCTCCCCCACAGTTTAAATACATGCTGAGGTTAATTGGAGTTACAAAATTGCTTGTAGGTATGTAAGTGTGCCCTGCGATGGGTTGGTGGCCCCACCTGGGATATTCCCTGCCTTGTGCCCATAGCCTTCGGGATCAGCTCCGGAGACCCTGAACAGGACAAGTGATTTCTGAAAATGGATGAATGTTTTATTTGACACATTTACATGAGCAAGTGTAACTGACAAAATATGAGCGACACTGTTCAATATACCATGAAATCAAGTGATCTACAGCTTTTAAAATATATCTTGATATGCATCATACCAAAAATACTATGGTGAGTTTGTGAGACACTTTTATAAATAATATGACAACTCTTAAAAGTGAAGCTTATTCTCTTTACTGACAGACACCACTGGTCAGACTAGTAGCAGTGGAGACATTGAAGCCAAGAATTAATGCAACAGTTACATTCATGCTATTACATGCATGCTAACAAAAACACACATTACACAGTAAACATGACACAGTTACGACATTTACTATTTACAAAACATACATGAAAATACATATGCATTTGCTATATTTACAGATAGTATGTGCAGTGCGGTGCAGGGCATGCGGGTAAAGTACAAAATTGTTCCTGCCAACCAGACCACTCTGTCACAATACTAATGAAAGAATGCCAATGTAAACAGTATTTTTTTTTTTACTTCTAGGCAAGGTTTATAAAAATCTGTTGCAATCTGTGTAAATCATTACATTGCATTTATATCATTGCGCTTAACAGGAAACTGCATAACAACATAACATTTTCTGGTAACAGTATAAATAATGAGTTTAGACGAACTTTTAGGATAAATTTAGTACACTTACCACCCACATGTTCTCTAGAGTTTTCCCTCCAGATAAACTAACATGAAAGTGGAGAAAAAAACTGCAAAAACGCTAAGTTCATGCAGAGTCAATGTGTTTCTCAAGCTATGGCTGTTCTAAGAAAGGGTTTGGATTAAAAAGAATACATCAGTTCTTGGCATTCTTTGTCTTTGCATTCTTTGAATAGCATTATATACTTCCCACATTGCTTTTTATTAGTTATATCGTGCACTTGTATGAAAGAGATTATTACCTCATATATATATTGCTACATGCAGGTTTTATGTAAGGACAAAAGTTATGGTTTTCAGTGACAGCCCACTTAGCCCTCTCTGTTAAAATATTTTTGCAAAATTAGAGAAAACACAGTTAGGTCATTTAGGAAAATGAGGACTTTATTTAAATTGAACTTATTTCACATTTCTCTTCTAAGTTTTCTGAAATGAGTAGAGCATTAAAGAAGCTGCTCTGATTTGAAATCCAGAGTGGAGAACCACTATAACATATCCATGTGGAAAATGTTCCCTCAAGACTTGATAAAGCAACTTTTATAGTCTGCGGGCTGAGCTTTCTAGTCAGTAGAGTGTTACATCAGCTTCATGTAATTCTCTGCCTCACCACTGTAACTGTTGGTTGAGGAAAAAGGGAAAAAGGCATTTTGTAATGATTCCAGCTTCGAGCAACTCTTACAGATGTCTATAATTTTGAGATGCTGTGGGTGTATACATAGGTCAAGGACTGTGCTTTAAAAGAGCTTTAGCAAATCCATTTAATGTGGTGTTTCACTTTTTAAGATCTCGTTATGCCAAGACCTCAGGCATAAAACTTTTGTGCCACTCCATTCTGTAGGTGCTGATGAATGAACATACTTCAAGTATAGCCTTGAGCTTGCTACTCACTTCGGCTGCCAATTAGAGCAGCATCCTCTAAACTAGAGAGAATTTCATTATGACTGTAAAAACTAGCAGCACCAAGGATATTTGAAGCTTGTGTGTACATCTATGTCAAGCTCTGTCCCTGCAATGTCTGTTGGTTCCCTGTTTGGCCACCAGGTGTCGCTGGCCATCCCGTACCTTTTTGTGTTTGGTACCAGTTGGAGTCCCCAGTGTGTTCCTGTTATGTGCTGTAAGCCCCTGGATCATGTGCTGTTTTGCACTGGAATTCTGTATTGTGTACCGGCAGACGTTATTAGATGTGCAAAAGAAAATTCACTCAAGTCTCCTTGCTCAAGTCTCCGCCCTAACAGCATCCGATGCTGTCAGTTCCAGGACGTAGAAAAGGACCGTGGATGCCACTGTTGCAAGCCTATTTTGTTGGTTTGCTCTCGCTGTTGGTTTGGGCTTGTTTCTGGTTTTGACTGCTCATGTACTGTATGACTTTGTTTGTTTCTGGTTTATTGATTCTCATCTAATCCCTGGTTTTGGTTGCTATTCTTGATAGTTGCCTTTCTGTGTATCGATCATTTTTGACTGTGCCTAGACAACAATTACTCCTAATCCTGGCTGAATGGGCTAAGTGTGTGGCTAAGAACCGTGCATCCCTATCTTTTAGTAATTGTTTTCTCCACGTTTATTATGTTCTTGTATTGTCCCTTGATTTTTGTGTCTTTTGTTTCACCTAGTGTTTCAGTCCTTAGTGTTTAATTACCCTCACCTGTTCCCTATAGCTCCTAGTTCCTTGTCTGTTATTAGTAATGGCCCACACCTGTTCCTTGTCATGCCCTCATTATCTGTCTACTGTATATATGTGCCTGCCCTTAACCTTGTTCCTAAGTTGCTTGTTTTGTGTGTTGCATTGCGTTTTGTTCCTGCAGTTTCCTTGCCTGTGTTCCCTAAATGTGTTTGGTGTAATTTTTTCCAGTGACATTTTACTTAAGGCCTTGGTTTTACTAATTTATAAATACATTCATAACAAATAATAATGCATTCATAAAGCGTTATAAACATGGCTATAAATATTTATATAAGGGCATAACACATTATAGCCATGTGTAATACGCATTATAATGCCTTATGAATGTGTTTATAAATTACTAAAAACATGGCTTAAGTGTTACTATTTTTCCTTGCATTTAGCTATAGCCCTTTTAGTTCTTATTTAATTTCCTGCCTTGATTTTGACCCCTCATTATCCGTTATGTTCTCGTGAGTCTCAGTAAAAACTCTTGTTGTCACCAATCCACATCATGGATTGTGTCTTTCATGGTGCTGCGCCATAACACATCTACTCCCAAAAATCTGCCTTCGGTGTGAGTTCAGTAACAGACGGTTTTGCTAATTGCCATAGCAAATTGTTCATAATCTTGAGATCTAGGTGAGAAAGGTTTTTCTCACAGCATGACATAAATTAATCACCTAAGATCGCATATCTTGATGACAGTAACAGATCTTCCCTGCAGGGTATACTGTACATTTGGTTCAAACGCATCCATTCAGAAAAAACCTTTATTATGAACAACCTTCAGATTCAGCTGGTTGACTTTGGTATTTACTGGTTGAGCTGCACTTAATGTACCCACATCTGTTGAATCGTGCTGAACTTGCCATTGGTGTTATCTTTCCTCCAGCTGTTTTCTCTTAGCATCCCCTGTGGACTCCCATGTGACAACTGAAGATTTTCTGTAATCAGTGTGAGTCTGGCACAGCTGGATCTCACTGGATCTCCAAATTAATGTGTAATATGACTTCACTCCTCACTGGAAACTCAGCATCACCTCACTGAACCAATAAAGAGATAATGCCAGTAACTGCTGTTTCACTTCAGGCAATGACATAGTCATGAGATGATTTGGATTTCTATCTACGAAATCTGCAAATTTAACTTATGAAACAGGATTTGTTAGATGACCTATATTGGCTGCCATCTGTGCCGGTTCACAGACCCCACTCAGTATATAATGGAAATTGAAAGACTCACTGGAAAGCTCATGAAATGTATTTCTACTTACCGGACAGCCTTCTCTAAATACCGCTGGGGACTACCTGCCACACTTGGAAGAATTAATTTGTGAATGATCTATGGAGATGACTTTGGGCTATATCTATGAAGTCTTAAGCCTTACTGTTTTGCATTAACATTTTATCTTTTGAAAACGGTCTTTCTTTGAAATTTATCTTTAGACTATAGGTCTAAGTAGAACCTTGACACAATTCAATTAAAATGCCCAATGCAATCCAGTTTACTACTACAGAATATGATTTCAGCTTATTAGGTTGCATGCCTTACAGGCGTAGTGTGTAATTTACATACAATTATTTGGGCTGTTTTACAGTCATTGCTTATTGAGCTCATCCAGTAATCTCTTTGAGAAAGCCTCAATTTAGCGTGTAATTTATCATTAGCATTTATTTAAGCATACCATTGAAAGAACCAAGCTCGGAGATGAGATGTGCGTGTTCAGTAACACTTCATTATGTTTGCAAAATCCTCGTAGGCTAAACATTAATTCCTTTCTAATGCTCCTTTTTGAGTTTATAGTCAATAATTCAAGCTGATGTTCCATGGAATACATGACCAAAAAAGATAATCTGAGCATTCGTAAGCTTGGGTAGTCTGCGCAAATTTAGAATTCATGTACATGTGTTATCCAATCAGAAGAGACAAATCCCTATGCGGGAATCTGGGTGTAGGTTTGAACCCCAAGGCTGGCAGAGTAACCATATTACTGTTGGTATCTTGAGCGAGTCCTTTAACCCTAACTGCCCCAGGAATGCTAGATGCCAGGCTGACCCTGCTCTCTGACCCCAAGCTCTCCTCATTTGTGTCTGCTAAATAAATCTAAATGTAAAAGTCTTCATAATTGTCAAACTGCCTTTTCTTGGTTCTAAAGTCATTCTGATTTGCTGTGCTTTAGCCACATGTGATGTATGCATGACCTTTAGAAGTATCAATAATAACTTTTAAGGTACACATTAGTATTGTTGTTCCTTTGTTAATTAATTCATCACGCTGCATTATTTGCAATTTATTTCCAGCCCCTGGTTTGAATAGGGACATTCAGGAAGAGAGTTTACATTAATATATAATACATACATCTCCATGTGCCCTATATAGAGCATGCAGTGTAGACAATAGAGGAGATTTGTAAAGTACTGTTTTACCTTGATCCATGATAATAGCAATTAACAATATACAAATATCACAGACACTGCGGTGGAAATGCATTCAGTACACTGCACCTTGTTTTTAACCAGCATCCGCACTCAAATAATGGATTCGTAAACAAAGCTGTAAACAAATGACTGTGTTTATGACCAGCTTCTGTACAATGACACAGATCCTCTTCTATGTAATCTGCTTTAGTTATTTAAAAAATACACAAGGCTCTAAAAATACATTATTTACATTCATGAAAAGGCTTAAGATGCAAGGTAGGAAAAAAATGCAACAAATTAAATTTACATGTTTCTTTGTTATTTCTGCATTAATAGATTCACATTCACAATGACATTGAGGATGCATTATTGGCATGCTACAAGAGACAATTCAAAAGTTCAAATACCCCAAAATACATTAAAAAGTTTTTAAACAATCCAGGATAAGCTACATTAGATAGCACACAAATTCTAAATTTAGACATATTTAACCTAAAAAGCAGCTTAAATGTCTGGGATTAATTGAATAGAGGCTGGGTGAACCCCACATCATATTATTTTTGTTCTCGTAGCTAAAAACATCCAAATTCATTCATCCATCCATGAGACGAAAAAAAAACTGTGTCCTATTTGGAAGAATGGATTGTCTTCTATAATACATTGTCCTTGGGAAAAATCATGCAATGAAACTGAAAGCATTATGGGATATAATCACTATGACTAATTGCACTACAATCCCTGTCAAACATCTGTGTTTTTCTACTCTATGTGCTTATTGCATTCACTTATATCAAAATATAACCTACTGACATAAATAAGGAAAAGGTTTACATATGATGTTTCCAGTAATTTCACTATAAATTAGGAAATATTATACAAATGTGCTATGCAAAGGATTTTAGTGTTAGTGTTCCTAAAATAATAAATATATAATAAAAAATAAATCAGTTAAACTGTCACGGCCGCGTCGGAACAGATCGACCCACGCCCAAACTCACCTGAACCTCAATGCCTCCTGAGATTGTCTTCCCAAGAATACTGATCAGCTGCATCACATCCCCAGTAATTAGTTACCCGAATAAAGCCCAGTGCTTACCTGTGTGAAGTACTGAGTGAATAAAACATTCTGGGTTGCGGGATCCCGATAGCTTCGTCACACTAAGTAGTTTGTTATCTAGCACTTAAGATCAATAATTAATCGTTAATTAGAGAGTGTTTCTCAAATCCCTTCATAACTAAAGTAGTTCGTAATCTTGCTCGTAAATTTACGACTGTTCCGACCCAATCGTTATTTTCTACATTGTTCTTTTTTTGAACTTTTTCCTGCTGTCCTGTCACAGAGACACAGAGGTCAACCAAAATAGATCACAGAAACATATTGATGCAATTTTTTGGACAATGTAATAACAATGATATTATAATACGAGGTCCATGTTGCAGTATAAAACTATAATGTAGAGTATAAATTTGCACAAAAAGGGCTCATTGCTCTGGGCATATGGAAGATGATCCTGGTGCCTGCATACGTCCTCAGGAGCTCTAGCATTTTCCCTTGAATACTGCTGTGCTGTTCTTGGTGTATGTGGTATGCAGCACAAAATTGCAGTAATTATCATATTGAAATATATTTTTGGCCGTGTCCTCAATAAATTGTTTTAATGCTTCTTTTGAGTCACTTCCTTTCCCCATTGCTATTCCTTTTTTTTTACAAGGAAGTAGCATCACAATTATATATTTTCAACAAATAGGTGAATTTATTTTGGTCTTAATTTTGGTTGCTTTTGTGTGTTTTTTTTTTTGATTTTCTAAATAGCTTATATATTTTTTTTAACCTTTGCATGTGTTTGATGTAACAATCATATATTTCATCATTGAAATACTTGGGATTGGTGGTCCTGTTAATGACACTTTGTACTGTTCTTACAAACTGACTTGCTGGTCCGGCAGCTTATAAACACTTATAATCCGAAAACGATCAAAATAAAATAAAGAAAAAAAACTGGAATTCATATGAATCTTTACTGTCACTTCTGCCTACGTAACATTTCTGTTCCATCCTTTTTTGAAAGCGGTGGAAAGGTGGAAAGATTCTCAAAAGGCATCAAGCGAGAATCACCGGCTCCATGTTGGTGGAAACACGGCATATGAGTACCTAGTTATGCCTAATGGGTTGGCTAAAGCTCCAGCACTATTTCAACTGTTTATGAATGATCAATCAGGTTTTAAAAAACGCATCTAGTCCCCAACCAGGGTTCCCAGAGACTCTGGGAATACCATCCATTCGCCAAAGCAGAAAAGTGTGTAAGTTCCACCAACAGACTATTTCCTTCTTAGGTTATGTCCTACATCCAGGGTTAGGTATGAATGGATGAGACCAAAGTACAAGCAGTGTGGGATTGGCCAGTCACTTCCACCGTGATGGAGCTCCACTGATTCCTCGGCTTTGAAAATTTCTACTGGAGGTTTAAATACAAGTTCAGAAGAAACCACTCCTCAAACATCCGATGCTACCCTTTGTGGTGAAAAAGATGAGTCTGAGAAGTGCTCTTACAAGATCCTAGTTCACCCTCAAAATTATATCCATGTGCCTTTTTCTTGCAAATCTGTCCCCTGCAGAATGTCATTTTGATGTAGAAAACTGGGAACTACTGGCTATCAAGCTAGCTTTAGAGGAATGGCACCATTAGCTAGAAAAATCAATGCATCAGTTTGAAGTGGTAATGGACTATTGTAACCTCAAAGTACATCCATGAAGTCAAATGTCTGAACCTTCTTTAAGCCAGATGGACATAGCTTTGTACCTGGTTTCAGTTTACTGCCACAAACCGACCCAACTCCAAGAACACCAAAGCAGATTCCCTGAGCCAGGTGCACGACCTTCATCATCAGACCTCCACGCCAAAGACCATCCTGCCAACCTCCATTGTTGTGGCCTCAGTATGATGAGAAATTAAGGACATGCTGCAAAATGCCTTGCAGATTGATCCCAGCCCTCCTAACATTCTGAGGGTATGTACCCTCAGCAATCCATGGCTAACTGTTGCAATGGGCCCACACTTGTATATACTATTCTTGGGAAGTGGTTATCAAATGATACTTTTTAGAGAGTCTGTCTACTACGACCAGAATATTAGTGAAATTCTGTGAAGGAGGTAAGTTGGTCATGAAGTCCATAACTAAATGTGACCATAGTTCTCTGAGGAATCGGCAGGGGTTCCAGTGTTCCGACTTTGTCCTGAGCTCAAACAGGTCAGGTGAGCATGTAATCCTAGATGTCATCTGTCATGGATGGCCATCAGAACTTGTGGAATAGAAGATTTAAAGTGCAAGTGATGCCAGGGGGGCCAGAACGCAGAATATTTAATCAGGTTTTCATGGTCTATGGGATAATAGTACACATTGTGTTGGATAGCGGACCCCAATTCATGTCTTGGGTATGGAAGATTTGGAGTACTTGACTGGGGGTCATAGTAGGCCTGTCTTCTGGGTACCATCCCCAATCTGATGGCTAGATAGAATGCTTAAACCAGGAGACTAGTTGGTTTCTCAGGTAGTACTCTTCTACTGACAATCAGACTGAAGTTTCTTTCTCTGGGCTGAAAACACCTGGAATTCAATATACTACATGTCCTTAAAATGGGGGGGGGGGGGGGGGGGGGGGGGGGGGGGGGGGGGGGGGGGGGGGGGGGGGGGGGGGGGGGGGGGGGG
>JAODLD010000101.1:17143230-17157642 GCA_026781065.1 Mormyrops boulengeri | reverse complement strand
GAATGCTTAAACCAGGAGACTAGTTTGTTTCTCAGGTTGTACTCTTATACTTAAAACCTGACTTAAGTTTCTTTCTCTGGGCTTAAAACACCTGGAATTCAATACCCTACCTGTCCTTAAAATCCCCCCCCCCCCCCAGTGTGTACTCTGATATCCTCCCCCTCTGTTTCTGGTTTGGGAAAAGGCCCACGCTAAGTTGCAGCAGGCCATGGACACACAGAAGCGGTTTGCAGATCGCTGTCACTAACCCACACCACACTTCCATCCAGATCAGTGGGCTGTCAAGCTGTAAGCTTAGCTCCCGTTATGACCTGTAAGCTTGTACATCACATCAATCTTGTCATGTATCAGTTACAGCTACTATAACACTTCAGAACTGCTCCTACATCATTATTGAAACCTGCTGTCTTTAGTCCAAAGGTTTCCCTGGTGGAATCGGTGGTCCCTCCTCCTCTGTTAGAGGTTGGGGGGTTAACTTGCATACTTGGATTGTAACCTGTTGGACTCGGGAGGGGAGGGCTGGAACAACTGGTTGACTGGGAAGGTTATGGTCACCTAAAGTGCCATGCCTCCAGAGATCATCCTTCCCAGAATACTGACCCTGGTAACTTGTTTTATTTAAGCCCAGCACTTACCTAATTCTGTGCGAAGTATTGAGTGACTGCACTGTACTGAGCGTTTCCCATGTTTCATTCTTCTCTGTGTATCACCTGTGTCTTTTACTTCCTGGATTCCTAATTCTTGCTTTTGTGCTGTCTCGGATTTGCTTGTCTTTCAGATTGCCTTCTGGTAATCGACCTTCTGCTTTTTTGCTTTTGGATTTCCCCTTAGGCTTGTTTCGCTTCTCTGATTTTGCCCCAGCCTATTTGTGACTACGATTTGCGCCTCTGAATCAAACATCAGTGTGGATGGATATGGATGTGGCTCAGCATTCAATGTGGAGTTGAACAAGAGGCTGATCATAAACCCGATTTCCACCTTGGATAATTAGAAATCTCCGGCCCAGTTCAGAGATAAATGCATTATTGAAGACGAAAAAAAAACATGTTAGATGATTTGATGAAAAGGCTCTTTTGGGTACTCCAAAGTCTCCATAAGGGAAGCCCCTACCCTCTCTCTTTTATACAGCATGCTCTTTCATTTTCTTGCTGTGTCCAGCTCACCTGCTCTTTAAACATTCAGGCACACATGTACTCTCTTGTAGAAAGGTGTGATGGGTAGATATATTAAAAGGCACTGCCATTTCTCTTGTATTACTCTTGTCCTGTCAGAAGCTATACGCAGACTATATATCATTTCATTTCAAGATGCCCTATGATACTGTTCAAAGTGAACAAAACACTGCCTCATGGACTCATTCTAATCATTTGTATGTTATGTAAAGCACAGTGCAATTTTTCCTTTCCTTTAGGTTACTATGTGTTTCATTATTAGGAGCACGGGGCTTGCCTGATGGGACATTACACCGAAACTTATTTTAACATATGATTTTAAATATATTTTTTCCAGAAAATGTAAGGTTGTTATCATTACCTGCAAGACATTTTCTGCATTTGTGAAATATTAATATTCCTTATTACAGTATCAACTGAGACTAGAGAGATTATGTAAGACTCCTCTGAGCACTCAGTGGGGAACTCTCATACCTGGCTGGGTAAATCCAGCTGCTAACACTGTTACTACTAGTGTAATGCTCCATCCTGTATGAAGCTTCAAACCAGCCTGAGCAACGTGTTCCAGTGGCTGGCTGTTTATATAGTGACTTGTTTCCCATGCTTCCAGTTGGTTCCTGAATTGCTTTCACTCATGAAATGCCCTGGGTTGGATCCTGGCATAGGCAAAGTAGGCAGTTCCCGGTCGGTGAACTCTACCAGGGGGGAGCCTGCCTTGGGCCCCTTAAAAGGTAAATGTGATATGAAGGTACCTGCCTTACTTGTGAAGACAAAAAACCTAAAATAGGAGGTTTCCAGTAATGGGAGAGGACTACCACTTCCAATGAAGAGGTAAGAGAATTAGCTTATAAGCTTTGGAAAACTGATACAGTGTGGTGAGGGTCAACGTATGAGGCAAATTAGAAACAAAATAAACACTGATATAGAGCTGTGTAGATTGATTGCTGTATAGGAACATCAAAGAACCCACTTCACCTGATCAGAACCTCAAGTAAGGGCACCAGTCACGGTGGGAGAACCACTGCCCAAAAAACACTCCAGGAGAAACACTCAGACCACACCAGCTGGCTAAACCCTGCAATCAATGACACCACCTGGGGAGGGATATAAACTTATCCAAAGCACTCCAAGCAGTGGATTTTCTGAGACACACAGCAATTGAGCTGAATTTTAAAAAGACCAAGCATTTCTTCAGGGGATTCATTTATTTTTGTGTTTTCTTTTTGCCTGTTTTGTTTTTCCCTCATGTTGACTGTTTTTGTTTTACAGCCATAAAAATAGGCCTTGACATGGGTTTTCAGAAGCCAGTTTCTCTGCATCGTCCTTCTATCATGAACAGCTGGAATGGCATGGAAAGAAGGTTAAACCTAGGGGCAAACGGGCCTCAGTGGGCCTGGTGAGAGTTGAACCTTCCAGTGGTTTGCAAGCATTGTCTGTTCTTGTAGTTGGTACAGACCTAGAACGGGAGATTTTGGGCTTCAGTCTAATGTTTCCATTCCTCGAAAGCTAACTTTACAGCCAAAAGTCTTCGGTTTTGAGTGTTTCCAATTCTGGCAAAAGATGGTGCGAGAAGAAAGATATGACTTAACCCTCTGGAGTCGCCGGCGGGATACGACAGACATTTAGGTTTTTGAAAAGTATATGTTTGAAGTTGATTTTAACAAAAAGTAGAATAATAACATTCTAAGTCATCGCAGATTATTGGAGTTTCTGCTGAATAAAAGCACATGTAACACTTTGGGATAAATGTTTTTTAGATACTGTAGGTGAAATATTTTAAAATGTCAAGGCATGTCAGACTACCCCAAAAGTGGCTGAGAGGCCTCAGACTCCAGAGGGTTAAGTGGGGTACCTGTTTGCTGACACAAGACTGACTTCAAGGGCAATTTTCAAGGGCAGCGTGTGGCTCAGTGGGCTAAGCCTCTCTGCCTGTGATAAGAAGGTCACTGCTTTGACTCTATAGCCTTGAGCAAGACCCTTAACCCCCAGCTTCCTGGGCATTGCTGTGGGTGGTTGCCCTTCGCGGCCAGTTTGCTCTCATTTATAGAGAGCAAGTTGGGGGAGGCGTGAAAAGAATTTCCCTACAGGGATTAATAAAAAGTATCTGTTATTATTATTATTATTATTATTATTATTCATCTCTAAATGGGTCAGAACTGTTGCAATTCTTGAAAATTAGAGTATTAGTGAACTGGCATATTAGCTCCTTGAAGATATGGTAACAGGGTTAATTGCTGGACCATTCAAAAATGATTTAGACTTTTTTGAAATCTGTCTCCACATATTCTGGCAACAGTATAAAAATAAGAGACCTATTTCTTGTGGAACTACTGTTGAGTTTCACATATTGTTTATTCTATAATATTTGAACGAGCACTTGACAAACATCTTTTACATGTTGTGTCTCCACTGAGAAAAAAAAACAGGATATTATTGAAGTACACATCAAAAAAGACATTCAATGAAAAACATCATTCACAAATATCTGGAAAAAGAAAGGTGTGTTCCCCAGGCCAAATGGCATTACCAAATACTCATAATGATTACTGTAGGTGTGAAATGTGATTTCCTATTCCCTCTGTGTGTATCGGCTATCACATCACAGAAATTAATGCATTCCCAACTAATCACGTGGTACAAAAACACAAATGCACAGCAAAGTTGATTGTGTTAGCAGGGTATGCCACATACTACAGTTTTGTCAATACATGAGTCATGGGAGAGATGAGCGCTCCATCAGAGGAAACTTTGTTGTCATTGAAGAAAGTGACAGTGCAACAGCCTCAATATTTTTTCATAAAATGGGATATTGTGGATAAAGAAGGTAAAAAGATGTCGGTGTGTGGCGATACTTTAGCACATTTTAAGTATGAAACGCAACAAACTAGCACTTTGTATTCTAAACTTTGCAGGAAATAGGGTTACCAGGATTTTCTGGGACCAGCCCTGATTTTGGTCATCTGTCCTCAAAGAAATTTATTTCATTCTAGGACACAGAATGTCCCAAAATCTGTGCCTTTTGCAAATGTGCGTCAATAACACTCATACTCAGAGCTACAGCCGACTAATAGAAAGAGACTATACTGTGTCTTTTTAGCCAATGAAATACGCTCAAAGAAAGAATATTGTGTGTTTAGCCAATCAAACAATTTCATCACAAGGCATGCGCTACGCATGCGCTGTATAGTTAGGTTAGTAAAAAAAAAACAATTGAAGTTACAGTATATTGAAAATGGGTGGCAAAACAGACGAAGAGGACAGCCAAATAAATGAAATGTCATACATCATGCAACAAAGATTGGGAACAGAATGACCTTTATGCCGAATGGTTGTCATACCAGAGGATGAGTAAGATTCTGTATTCAGTAAAGTGTTTGATTTGTACTACCAGGTTTAGTCAAGAATATGACGGAAGAGGGGCACTCGACAGCCATATGAACAGTGACAAACACATATGTGGGATGCGTGAAAAAGATGAAGCTAAACAATGTCAGCTTTCATGAATCGTAAGATTGGGACATGCGGATGGGGCCAGCTTGTAGTCCATTGTGTTTATCATCAATGTTCTTTTTCGTGTTCTGAATCTGTTTAAAGGGAATCCTAAGGGAATTTGAAACAAAAATGGAGCTTTGAAGTAAAGAAACAATAACTTGAATTGTATTATCATAATTATCGATATCGACTGATATGAAAAATTATTGTGATAAAATATTTTGCCATATCACGCAGCCCTAGTTCAGGGTAACTGAAAAAAAGGGGATCCACCTATGCGATACCTTGGCATGTAACTATATGTGAATGGTCACTGTCCTAGATCTAATGGAGTTACCATCGATAGCCCAGAATGCCTGGAATGTCTGCACCTCACTGTAAAACATCCTTCCTCTTATGGTCTACCAGGTGTGTGTCCTGTCAGCTTGCATTTGTTTATACCAGTTGACTTCCCCGTTTTGCAATTAATCAAGTATTTGTATTTGTTGGCCATTCCTGTCTGTCAATTCCTTTTGTTTGGCTTAGTGCAACAATACAGTTCTTATTGTATTCTTGAAGAAACATCTCTAATTTAAACTGATATTCATGATTTAGATCTAAAACTATGAAATCACATAAAAGTCAAACTACAAATCTCATAGACAAAAACATTTTATTTGCATTGTATTATCATTTTACTTTCCATGTATCACAGCATACACCTTTACATGATGCATAAAGCAAAACTACAGGTATATTATTAAAAATATGCAAATAAAATATGCAATAAAACTGAGTAGGTTGAAATGGAATATGTTTGAGCAAGAATAAAAGAAAGAGGTTGGAATCAGGGTGATGCCTTTATCTGTGCAAATATTTATGAAATCTGGTACAGGCTTCTGGACTATTAAAGACAGGATTAGGAGATTATCAAAGAGGACACTGCATGTGTGTCAACTGGGGTACGTCTGGTCAGATCAAAATTTGAAAATGTTTCTGTTATTTGTTCCATTTCATTGAATATTAAAAAGATTACATTTTTATATGTGCCTTAAGTAATCCTCTGTATTTTCATATAAAAAAGGCACTCGAACCATTTCTGAGCCCAGACAAAGACTCTTTTAATTAAATTAGCTAAGTATTGTTTTAGAACTCCTTTTTCAGATAGATCATACACTAACATAACATTTTATGCACAGTGGAATAAAATCCACCTCGATATTGTATTAGAAAAGTGGACAGGTGTGTAGGCAATGGACCTTGGCACCCAAAATAAATTCAATTTAGTGGAACAGTTTGCACTGAGTGAGCAGACCTTACAAGACTTTCACCCTTGTTAGCCATATACTGTACATGTACGTGTGTGCTTTGTGGTCTTTTATTGTGTTTTCAGAGTGGGGGCTGGCTTTTTTACTTGTATTATATTTTAAATAAATTATTATATCATTTTGATACTCATTTTCTCTACCTGGAATTTGTACACAGAAAACAGCATAGCCTGAAACTTAAATGAATGAAATGTGATTTCTTTCAGTCTGAAGTTAAATTTCTTACAGTAGCTGTGTTACCTCTGCCTCTGGGGTGGAAATGAACTCTGAAAAGGTTACAGTAGTTTTTCAATGGAAATGTCCTAAGACGTAACAGAATTGCATTCTTTTTTAGGTATTGCACCTTATTGCAGCGAGGGTTTTGCCAAGTTTGCCGCACAGGCTAGTGGGTGTGTTGCAGGGTGGTTGGGAGATACCTGGGATTAGCTCTTTGGGGGAACATTGAGATGAATGCTGCATTTCAAGGTGTGAAGAGTAAGTTGGTCAATACTCCTATGTTAGGATTTGCTGATTTCTCCAATACATTTGTACTTGAACTTGATGCTAGTCATTCAGTGCTATCTCCTGAGCATGCAGGAAAGAGAAGAGCTGAATGTCTTTACAAGTTTATGACGCTTGAGCTTCAGTTGCAGAAAAGTTCAGATAGAATCTGCTGGGAGCCAAGTTCAAAGGGTATACAGATAACATTCCCCTGAATTATTTTCAGACCACAGAAGGGGAGAAGCAGAGACACAAATGTGAACTCACTATTGTGACCAAGGCCGTTGAGCCTGAGGGTTTGATGTTTCCTGGAAGGTTGCTGACCTGTAGTCATTTCATTGTCCTAGAATGGGCAAGCGATGGACAAGAGAGTGTACCATGTGGTAACTGATGTTTTCTCAGTCTTATCTAACTGTGGGCCAGAAAGCCAGTGTCTAGTGTTCAAACAGAAAAGTGATCTCTTGTGTATAGCATTCTCAAGCGTATCTGGGTGCTGATCAATGGTGCAGTTTTAAAGAGATGTATTAGGAGATGTATTAGAGAATTTATATAAGTTGTACAAGAACAAGTTGCCCGACCCCTTACTATCCCTAAGACAATGGGCATTGTAAGTGGTTTAATCACACTATGACCTTCTGTGAACTCTTAGCTAAAAAGAGAAGGTGCTGGCTACAACATTTGCTTTAAATCATCTTCTGATAACCTTGTAACCTGATGCTAGGGTGCAATCCACATTCGCTGGTGAATGTGTTGATAAGGACCCCAGTGTGTGTGGGGTCAGCAGAAGATTAGGCGGAAGAACAACATCTGGAGGATGCAGCAGTGTACAGAGTACAGCAGCAGCCAGAAGGGAGTCCCCCTGTATACACAATGCTTTCAGAAGGGACTCCTACTGTATACTCAAGGCTGTCAGAAGCAAGTCCTCCTCTATACTCAAAGCTGTCAGAAGGCAGTACTCCTATATACTCAAGGCTGTCGGAAGGGAGTCCTACTGTATACTCAAGGCTGTCGGAAGTAAGTCCTCCTCTATACTCAAGGCTGTCAAAAGGCAGTACTCCTATATACTCAAGACTGTCGGAAGGGAGTCCTACTGTATACTCAAGGCTGTCAGAAGCAAGTCCTCCTCTATACTCAAGGCTGTCAGAAGGCAGTACTCCTATATACTCAATACTGTCGGAAGGGAGTCCTACTGTATACTCAAGGCTGTCAGAAGCAAGTCCTCTATACTCAAGGCTGTCAGAAGGCAGTACTCCTATATACTCAAGGCTGTCGGAAGGGAGTCCTACTGTATACTCAAGGCTATCGGAAGGGAGTCCTCCTCTATACTCAAGGTTGTCAGAAGGGAGTCCTTCTCTATACTCAAGGCTGCCAGAAGCGAGTCCTCCTCTACATTTAGGGTTCTGGTAAGGGAGTCCTTCTCTATACTCAAGGCTACCAGAAGCGAGTCCTCCTCTATATTTAGGGTTCTGGTAAGGGAGTCCTCCTCTATACTCAAGGCTGTCAGAAGCGAGTCGTCCTCTATATTTAGGGTTGTGGTAAGGGAGTCCTCCTCTATACTCAAGGCTGTCAGAAGGGAGTCTTCCTCTGCACTCAAGGCTGTCAGAAGGGAGTCCTTCTCTATATTCACGGCTGTCAGAAGGGAGTCCTTCTTTATACTCAAGGCTATCAGAAAATACAGTATATGTGGAATTCTACCAGTTATTGAATTTTGAAGTGTCTGGATGGTGGTTGGAGTATGAACACTATTTGTCCAGTGGAAGGTGATATTTTACTTCTATCTAAAATAAATGACATCCATAATAAGGAGACAACAGAGGGAAGGAGGGCACCACCACTCTTTCCCAAATGTGAGCTAAAGTTGACATAAATCTGTTGCCATTTTGACTTTATTTACATATTGCCCTCGGTTGCACCTGCTGTGGAGAATTTTGACTAGCAGGCACGTTCCTAGGGATGTCCCATCCCAAAAACTGGAAAAACTGTGTCATGTTCACCAGTTTATATTTAGTGGAGGCCATAGGTGAATGGATGGATGGAAAAAATGGATTGATGACTCAAATTACATGCATGGGAGAAGAAATACTGTCCAAAATGTAGACAATAACACAAGCGTCCACCTAAATTGATGTGTACATGTATCAGTACTGAATGTTTCTTCCAAGACTGACTTGCTGATAATTGCAATTTTTGTATGTTAAACACTTATGACATTTTATTGCCTTAAAGAAACCCAAACTGTATTATTGGGATGTTAGCCATCTCATTGGTCTAAGAAGTATGTAAGTATAGGAAAGACTTCTTATACAAAGTTATGGGTTTATGGAGAAGTGTTTATGTTAAAACACTGTACGTGAACCTGTATTAGCAATCTTGCATTAACCTTTACGTGACTAGTTGCAGTGGAAGCTCTTGCTTATTGGAGTTGTAAATACCAATCAATTTGAGCATTTTATGTTAGTTTACCAGGGCAGTTCTATACCATGCACCAATGCCTATAACTATCTGTCATGGTGGGGCATGGTGCAGGTGGGAAAACCATTCCTAACATAATGGAACACAATGGGGAAGGCACAAAATAAAAGGACCACAAGGGGTCAAAACAAACAGGGAAAAAATAACAGAGTACCTAAGAAACTAATGACAACACAACCATGGAAATAGAACTAATCAAGACTAACTACAACAAACCAAAAGAGAACATAGCACAATGACTGACTGAAGAGCAAGACAAAGGCAGGCACTTAAATACACTGAACACAATGACTAACAAGAGGCAGGTGTAGCTCTACAGAACCAGGGGCAACAAGGAGCAGGTGACGATAATCCAATCAATTAATCAGTTAAGCCATAGGACAACAGGTGGAATAAATTACAAACACAGGAACTAGGGAACATTGACAAACACCGAGGGCTAACACCAGTGGCCTGTACTACGAAGCGGATTTAATAGCTTATCAGGGTAACTTGTCGGATTTAAGGTAGTCTTGGCAAAATGTAAGTGAACGAATATGAAGTCTATTTAAACTGTGGTACCTTAAATCCGACAAGTTACCCCGATAAGCCAGTAACCCCACTTCGTAGTACAGGCCACAGGACAGACCAGGAACATAATCAGAACAGAACCAAACCAGAACCGAGCAGGATAAAACAAAACAGAGGGAGGCAAAGATAACTAAAACACTAGGAAAAACAGAAAACAAATATAACAGGTAGTGCTGGCCTTGAACCCATAACTACAGCCTCTGTGCTGTTTACTCAACCCAATGAGCTATGCAGCAGCCCGAGGGTCAAAGAAAACACACACTCAGGGCTAAGGGGCTATAAGACAAAGGAGGGAACAGGATGACCAGCAACACCTGCTGGCCAAACGGGGACAAAACACATGGGACAGGATGGGCACCGATCCTGACACTATCCAGAATAATAATAAATCAAATTTCTAGATTTCTTTTGTGGTCTTTTTCTGTTTATGATTAGGGTCATAAATCATTAATCATGTCCAGGAATTGAGTTTGCAATGTTATCCAGAGAGAGGAACCAACACAATTCTACTGATACTGCATCACCCTCCATCGATCTGCATTGACCCCTCCTCTGGCCTCCTGCCACCAACAGCCAACTTGCTTCACCCTGGTCACTAAATTAATTATTAAAAAAAATCATAAGATTCGTTTCCCCCCCCCCAAGCAGTTGTCATTTCCTTAGATTTTTTCGTTTTTGCACTTCTCCAGCATCCATAATGTCACACTGCCATCTAGAGGAAAAATAAGGAATTTTGGGAACATAATCTGCAGTTTCCCTTGGGGTGGGGTGCAAGAATATCCATTCATTTTCCCAAAATTGCTTATATAAAGCAGGGTCACAACAAACCTGGAGCCTCTCTCAGGAAGCACATAGCACATCCTGCATAAGGTGACTGCAGGGCAAATCCGAACAATTTAGACACAGCAGTTCATCTAAACCACATGTGAACCGTGAGAGGAGAGGGTCCAGAGGAAGCACAAATTAACATGGGAGAATCTGCAAACTGCACACACAAAGAGCTGATAAATCCACAACCCTGGAGGCAGTAGGCCACAATGTCTACTGCTAAGCTGCCATGTTAACCTGAAAACAAGCATATTCTGCTCTGTAATATCTGTTTTCAAAGAAATATTGATTCCATGAAAATGTAACACAAATCTCCAAAGAGAGCTGAATTCTGTGTAAACCAGTTTATATAATAGATGGGCTCAAAGGTTAAAAACATAGCTTCACTATAAAATTGACCAATTTAGTCTGTCTTGTGGGCCAGCTAGGCAGTCAAGGAGGTGTTTTACATGAAGTTGACTGACAAATATTTTCTGTCCATCTTCTCTGTCCATAACAGGTAATGCTGTTTTTTGCTTGTATTTCAGTAAAACTAATGCCAAATATTTTTTTTCTTAGTAAACTTGGACTGTTTTGTTGAAAGGCCATAGTTTATACTGAGATGACCTGATTTATTTTAAAAGTAACCTGTTAAGATCAGAGATTTATTTTCACTGTGCAGGAAAAGTGTATTCGACGTAGATGAAGAATTCAGCAGTCCCCACATGTGGTGGATAATCTGATGTCAAATGAATGAAAGTGCCGATGAGAGGAAGCTGAAGCTGTGTGCCATCCCGCTGCTGCCTGGCAGCTGTCCGCGACATTGCTTCAGAGAGAGCCGTATGTTTTGGCTGAGAGTGAGTAAAGGACGCAGGTCTGACAGAATGTCATCACAGGCATCCAGGAAAACCAGTCTGGTGCTTTTTTCCAAGGTCCCCAATACCCAACAGTATTTCAAGGTTATGATTTATAGCCTTATAGTTTAATTAGTTAAATAATAAATTAGTTAAATGGTCTTTTTCAATTTTGTAATCATGTTTTAGACTGGTAGCCTGTGAGTGAGATCATATGAATATTGTTTCAATCAACATTAATGTAGATTTTGCAATTTTTTTTGTAATACACTGTTAAATATGAGAGGGAATTGGGGAAAATGGTGTCAGTGATCATTACTACATCTATTACAACTCCTCACTAACAAATAAATGACTACAGCAGGTACCCCATAACTGATTTGATGACAACTGGAAATTAGACACTTCCTGGGAAAGAGAAAGGTGAGCCAGAGTTGCGGCTCACTGAAGTATTGAGAAAGGTCAGACACTTCCTGTATCTGATCAAGTTCCCAGTTAAGGGAACATTATGTGTACAATTATGAACCTTGGACTTGCCCTTGATTGTTTGTTGAAAGTCTAGAAAGTCTTTATTGTAATTGTGTTTCAAACGTTTTTGTTCTAACTAGTGGTCATTTTCAAATTGCAGATAACCTGAAAGACAAAGACAGTGAAGATCACTCATTGAAATATAAATCCCATCATTCTTAATATATATTAGTTGTTTATGGACAAGGATGATTGCTCCTTTTTATTTTATTATTGAAGTATCTCTCCCCAGGACTAAACAGCAGGTGTTGAAACCTGAATCTTGACAGAATTACCTTTGAGCAATTCATATTTTTGCATAGGACTTACTGACCAAGGTTTACATGAATCTAACTATTCAACTGAAATCTCAAGTCCTGGGCTTAGGGTTGAAAGATGTAGGACTAGCCATCCATTTTCTGAAACCACACAATCCCAACTGTTAGAGATCCCAGGAACAATGGGCACAGGCAGGAACCGACAAACCGCAGGGTGCATGCACACACAGGGCCAATTTAGGCTCATAAGTCAACCTATCCTGCATGCTTTGGGACCGTGGGAGGAAACCAGAGCCTCCGGCGAAAACCCACACGAACACGGGGAGAGCATGCAAACTCCACACAGAAAGAACCCGGGACCGAACCCAGGACCTTCTTGCTGTGAGGCAGCAGTGCTAACCACTGCATCACCGTGCCGAATTATCAACTTATTATTTTATTATTTTTTTTCCACAGCAATTTATACTTATTATCTTGGTTACGCAATATACTTGTACTTCTTACCTAAGGTGTTACGAGACATATTTTAATAATCGAGCATCTTTTACTGCTGCTGCTATTCTCAGCGCATCAGCCTGGAGTCATGGGACGATCATTTGTGCATTGCTGCTGATTTGATTACTCGAGCTCCGCGGCAGCTCATCACACACGGAGTTTCGGCAAAGTTTCAGTCACTTTGCAGAGGTGTGCTGGAGAGCCTTTCCAGCCATCACCCGATCAGATAGACTGATGCAAAAGTGACTTTGCAAGACCTTGCAGTTCTGAGCTGGGAGCAGCTGACGGCGCTAACCCAAACAGACCTCTTACAAATGTTTGTCTTGCAGGAGCTTGTTGGAGTGTAATGTGACAGATGCTCCGCTCAGTAAACGAGCCATTGCATTTTTTAGCATAGTTTCATCAGCCAGTCTTTTTAAGCATTTTAACTTTCCATTTATATCATACCAGTGTCCAGTGCACTGGAATGGTGTTGGAAATAAACTTCACCACTTATTTTACACTGACACTAAAACTACATGTAAAGAGGGTTTGCTTGTAGAGCACATGAATATGGCTGGTTCATTTTGTGCGATTTACATGGAAGAATGGCAGCACTACCCCAGGAAACTGAAACACAGTGTAACTACATCACCAGTAGAGGTAGCTGAAGTACAACAAAAAAAAACAGCAAAAACCCTTGAAGGACAAACAAGAAAAAACATGACATTGCTCCAGTTGTCATAATAAAAAGAACTGTATGCATTTTCACACTTTGCATATGATTGTTGTGTACTTCAGTATTGTATGCTGTTTGAAACTGAGAGACACTGTCGAACAAAGTATTGTATATACACTGTATTGTGACCCATTCAGTTCCAATAACATTCATTCAGACAAGGTTGTGGGTATCCAGGGCCAGCATGAAGATAAATGCTCTGTAAATTGGATCCTGTTACATATAATCACAGACCAAAGTCAGTAGATTCAGCTGAACAGCATATCATTGGGGAGAGGGAAGAAATATGGTGAGAGTCCATGTGGACACAGGTGAACAAGCAGAGAAAGAGAACTTGAAACTTGTTCCCCAGGGGCATGACGGAACTCTGCTGCCCTCTGAATCATTTACCTCTGACACATATCTGGGAATTAAGTGGGCATTTTATACAGGACAATGGCGAAATAAAAACTATGTCAATTAAACAGTGAGCTTGAGGTATATCACAACCAAATGCTGTGTTACTGAATCCATTCGAAAGCACATGTTAAGAAGACGATGCTGGTCTAAGGCACCCTCGTGATCCACGTAGCTTGCTTCACCTCAGCCCTTACAGGAAGCTAAATTTTTATCTTATCTGCGATCCAGCCACTTGCTATAAAGTGTTTTCCCCACTGCTTACCAGCAGCCAGCCTCACCTCCCCATCAAGGGCTAATGAGAGAGAGCGTGTAGCACTTCACTCCATAATTGGCCCTGTGGAGAAGTTTAATGACAGCCCTGGGAGCTGTACCTCGGTTACTGCGAGCAGGAACGCCTGTCTCTTTCTCACAGTGCCACTGCACACACCTTGGGGGTGTTTTTTCGCACATGCAAAAGGAAACTGATCCCTTTTAAAGGTGTCTTACAATTGGCTTGTGAAGTCTGCTTGAGATGGAGAGAAGCGAGCGGAATTGGAGTCTTGAAAAATCATTCCATTCATGGGCAAACTGAATGACGGGTCTACGCCAATAGATTCAGTGGATTTCACGCAGGACTTTCTGTAGTCGTCCTGTTAATTGTTTAAACCTATACCTAAAGGATTTTGAAATAAAAAAAATGCTTTAAAGCACCCATAATTATTGAAACACTCATGGACCAGAGTATTTAAAAGGCTTTGGAGATTTTAGATTGCATTGTGGGCTGTTAAGCTGGTTCAGACAGTGTCTGACAGAATGCAGAGTACAGCAGAATCTGACTGGTGTGGCGTACTTCCTGAGTTCTCCAGGTGCTGAGTGGTGCTG
>JAODLD010000101.1:17117700-17142928 GCA_026781065.1 Mormyrops boulengeri | reverse complement strand
CGCCTGCCCCCAAATCACATTGCATTACTCTGACTGACGGACCCTGTTGAGACGTGTCTTAAAAAGAGGGGCATGGCTGACGCATGTGACGGCATGGCTGAATGCCAGCTGTCTGCTGTTTTTCCCCTTAACATGCAGGCGACGCTCTGAATCAATACCCAGCAACAAAACGGTCTGCCTTGTAAATGATAATTTCAGCCCCATTGTGGAAAAACTAATTCTATCGATTAAATATGCGATTAATGTTCTAACAGCTCCTGGCATGGAGAACATGTTCAAGGAGTTGATGAATTCTGTTCATCAGGCAGCACCTGTCTAACTGTATGTCATCCAAAGAGCGGCCATTGTGAGTCCCCAAAACGTGTTTTACAAACCTTTGCTTAACCTGGTGGAAGAAATCCACTTCTGGATGGAGCACAAGGAGAATGGCACATGTTCGGCTGTAGACTTACAGAGAACATGTCCACCTTCCAAAAGTGGGATTTAAAGAGAGATATGGATTTTGCATCTTATGCAGATGCAGTGCAGTTCTACACCACTTCTTCTGGCCAACGGGTCGTTACCTTTAAAAAGTGTGTAACTCAGACGCCAAATGACATCTGGGCGTTAATAGGAGAACCTGCCTTCCTTCTTGAGCCCGTCCTCTTCTACACCTCCATTACACCTGCGCAGCAAGCAGGGAGGAAGAGAAACACTCCAGGTGACAAGTTGCCAAAGCGTGGTGAAGACCATCGACAGGGATGTCGCCTCCTGCAAAGTACCAGCACCTGAACAGCTGGAAACTGTGCACGGGTCATGCTCACGCGTAGACTGCCACTGGCACCACTTCCTGCCTGATTAATGGCACGGGTAAAACAAGGGAGCTTCATTCTAAATTAAGATGATAAAATATACAGCACAAGCCTCAGAAATCCAACAAATATGTTTGCCTTGAACTAGACCTGCTCAGATTTGGTGTGGCCTCAGTAATACTCAGATCAGAAACACAGATCAAGTTATCTATGCACAGTTCCTCCAGAACTGCTCGTTGCCGTCTGGGTTTTCGTTTTTGTCGCATGTGTGAATTTGTAGCTGCAGGCCTCAGCCAGTGAAGCATACAGTTGTGAGGTTACTTATCTGGTTAGTACATCATGTGTTCGCCGCATTCTTCAAAATCAGTTCCCAGAGAGATGTCATGAGGGCATGTAGTCATCATCTTGCTCATTGAAACAGAAAAAACTGCAATTTCAAATTGCAGCCTTTCTACAAATTGTGTAGTTTCTATTTTGAAAGTATTAAACTCATGAATGTTAGCTTTAATTTTTTAATTTAGTGTTAAACTGTACATACTCAAACTCTGTATAAGTTTATTGATAGCTGATAACCTAATACTGTGGGAATAATTCATTTCTTAAAATTTTTTTAAAAAATCATTGAATATCTCATTTTCTTGACTGCATTAGCATTAAATATGTTAGCATTTAAATTGTACTGCTCCTCCTGTTTCTCGGCTTCCTGCATTGAGCCGTTTGGGTCAGTTGGGTGACGCTGCGGCCACATCTCATGGCGGCACAGAATGCATGGGTCATACCACTGAGAGGCAAGAGGCGAGTAGCCAGGGTGTCCTGAGGCATCGAGGCCGCCGGCACGGCCAAGCTCTGACAGCGCCCAATTGTGCCTCTGAATGCCCCTGCGGTATCAGTGCTGCCGAATTAATTTTAATATATTCTGTCAAGTCATGGGATGAGAAATGGCACTTGTGCCTTGGATTGATGTCCGCTGAAGGTCACTTTAAAATAGTATTTGTTAAAAACATGTCTCCCTTTTTTCCTTTGACTTGGTGCATCCCAGAGCTCAAGGTTGTGCACATTTAATGATGTGTAACTTCAATTTTAATGCGTTGATTTGTTCTCCTGCCTATCTGTAGGTCAGCTCCGAGTTCCTTTTCCCTCCAAATGGATGTGCTGGCCTTGGGAACAGGGTTTAATTGCGTGGCGAGATGCTGGCTTTAATGGTCTCAGGTTTGAATGCCACCACTGAAATGGAAAGGCTTAGAGAAGAAATGATCAGTCCGCCGATGGCAGGCAGCTAAACTGATTATGGCAGGGGGCAAAAAAAGAGACACTGAGGCCTTTTCAAGCTGGATAAGAACAAGGTCAGTGTGCATGTAGAGAACTTATCACTCAGGATGGTAATGTCCGAAGATGACTCTCCACTTAATCAGTCATCAGACTAATCGTTGAAAATGCAGCTTTGATCCACTACTTCCTTAAATGATTCTCCAGAAGAAGACAGTTCTGACAAGACACTTCAGCAGATTTCTTTAAAGCATTCATAGTCAATTTTACTTCCAGTAATTATATGGATATAGTCACTGGCATGGAAAAAAGTGATCAGGCTGGCCCTGCATGAAATACCATCTACAAAGACGTGGTTTAAAACTATGGGATGCACATAATGCTTTGATGATCACACAGGAAACTTGTGGGCGAATGAAAAGTAACAAAACCACAGAGGGTGGCAGCAGTTTTGTGTGGTTCAAGAATGATTTCGCTTACGGACAACACCAAAAGGAGTCCTTATCTGCTTTTAAGAACCACAAATAAAGTAGTTGAATGTTGTTATGAGATGCAAGGGTGCCCCAGGATGACGTGAACTCAGGTGGCAAACCCATTCAGTCACTTGTACATAATTGCCAGTAATATAACAAACTTCTTTTTTGGGTCTTGGCTACAGGCCATAGACCCAGACCTGGTTGGCTGTTTCCACGTGCTGCCTTTCCCATTTCTTGGCACCCATTGTACTTCCACATGTACCTCACCTGTGTTGAAGACGGAGCAGCTATTATAATATTATTTGTTGGCATTCCTGCCCAATGTCTGTCAAACCCACATGCTACATGAAATTCCCATTCCCATTCCCATTCCTCCCACCTGTGTGCCACATGCTGGTTTGTCGTCTCAGAGCAGAGCTGGGCATAAATACAGCAAAAAAGTTACAAATACTTGCTCATTAAATGTAACTAAATAAAACACAAAATACTGGTGTGAGAAAATGTATTTAATTCAAATACAAGTAATTTGTTATTTGAAAATACAAAAATACATGTGAAATGGGAACGGTACACGATGAGAACGTGTACCATTAGAGAATAATAATTTTGTGATTTACATGTTATAGTGCTAACTGTGAATCGCGAGCTGGACAGGCTGCACCTGCGGCAGCGGGTCGGGGTTGGGCGGCAGGGGGGGGAGATATTGCAGCTCCGTCTTTCGAGACTGTGACACAAGATTGTGAATGTTTGTATTATGGTTTTGCCTCCGAATGGATGCACTGGCTCGTTGTGCCCTTTTAATTTATACCCCGTGTTTCCCACAGAGTTAGTGGTGGTGAATGACAGGAGAGCCAGTATGCACGTGTGCATGTGCAAGGAGGCACACCATTCCTAAATTAATTATCACAATGCGTGCATTTCCTGCTTTGTCTTACAGTAGGGTGCCGAACAAGCGCAAACTCAAAGAAGATATATGCTCAAAAAAAAAAACGAAACCAGCGGCTGCGATGCATATAATATGCAACGTCAAGTTCACCAGTTGGATCTCCCTTTTACATGGGCTTAGGGGCTGTAAAAACACCTATGTTTAGCTGATATAAAGTAATATTGTCCTTAAGTACAAAAGTGCCTACCCAGCTTTATCGCTAATTAAGTCTTCCATATATGACAAACCACAAGATGGCTGGACATGCCTGTTGAAATGAACTAGAATGGCTAGCAAGTTAATTCACAAATTCTAGAGCACATCACTGCTGTTTACTAATTGCTCTATTTTTCTGTCCTATGATGACATTCAGTGAGCAATATCTGATAGTATATTCCACTTTATACTGTACTTGCACAAAAGCATCTTCTTTCTTTGGGTTACTGGTTCTTGACGGTGATAGGCTATATTTAAGGGTCTGTAAGCCTGGTGATGAAGGTTCTTAAAATGACAGAAAATAGTATAGTACAGTACAGTATTTAAAATATTTTAAATACATAAAATATAACCTTTCAAAGTATTTGGTTACAAATTACACCTGTTTTTCCATCCAATTACAAAATACTCAAAGGTAATTAAATACATATTGAGAATACATTTTTAAATACATTTAATTGAAATACTGCCCATCACTGTCCCAGAGTGAGTTGTACAGTCATTGAATAGTAGTAGTAATGACTTGAGTAGAAGCTATATATACTTTTTCTAATAGAAAAATTGATATCATTAGATATTAGTAGATAGCTATTAGCTGTACAAGAAATATGGGTCACAATAGCTCTTGTCACGTTGTGAGCAGACAGAATTCATTACAGTAATAAATATACAGTACCTGTCCACTACATTCCATTCATACTACTGCAAAATGTTTTGTCCCCTTCCTTGAAATATGTAACATATTCCCATCAGGCATATATTCACATCTTTGTTCTTTAGGTATAACCCCAAGTCAATCCTACAATATATTTTAAAAATCCATGCGAAATAATTATCTTACTTTGAACAGTAAACATACCTGAAAACCAATATTATACTTCTTAAATACCAGTCTGGCCTGTGTCCTGGTCACAACACAGAAATTGCTTTAAGAGGAGTTACAAATGATGTCGTGTTTTCCTGGGATGCTGGGAATGCATCAGTATCCATGATGCTGGACCTCACTGCTGCTTTCCAGACTGCTGGCCATTCCCTTATGTTGCACACATTTGAATGTTTCATTGGTCTAAGCTCGTCTATCCTTTATCTTATTCTTTTTTTATCGCTTTAATTATGCAGAAATATAATAACAGTGATACCTGCCATTGTCACTGGTCTAATACTGAGTTCCACAGCTAGGACTGGCTGGGAATAAAAATTGGCTCTGGAGTGGTAAATTTTGCCGAGTGGGGGGATTGCCCATAATCATTTTAGCTGACCACCACCCATTAGCCCACTGGGAAAATGCTCGGAGAGCCAGGTGGCCAGTTCAGCCCTGCCCAACGAGATCAGTGTTGGGATCAGAACTGTGGTATTCCTCCCCCCCCAGCCCCTATGCTGCTGCATGGGAAGATTACAAAGTAAAAAATAAAATTGTATATATTGATGAGATCTTTATCTTTCAGGCAGGCCTGATGGTGCTGTCAATAGCACCTTTCGCAAGTTGATTCAATGAAGTAAAACGGTGGATGAGTGAGGATGATCTATTCCTGAACCCTGACAAAACCGCAGCAGCAACATAGATAACTATGCCTCACTGTGAACTCAACATTGAGTGCCTCTACTTTTGCTGAGTCAGCTTGAAACTGAGGAATTATTTTTGTTGGCGATCTGTCCATTAACATCCTTGTAAACTACAATACACGTTTTCAGCTTATAAATATTGTGAAACTGAAGCAATGTTTTATTGCTCAGCACACAGAAAAACACACATTTAACCCTAGCAGATTACAATATTACAGTGCCTGTACTATGACTTGCATATTCTGTCACATGTAAAATGCTGCAGCCAGAATTACAACCAGAAGTAGGAAGCATGACCTTGATACATCTGTTTTTAAGCATCTTCACTAGTTTCCTGTTAAGTTTATTGTGAACTTCAAAAAAATCTTCTCCTCATTTATGAGGAGATGTATACATTTCCAAGTTAACTTTTAGATCACAGGAAGCAGGTCTTGAAATTCATTTAGTAAACAAACTTGTTGGAACCAAAGCCTTCAGCTACAGGGCACTTAATGTATGGGATTATCTGCCAAAAAACGCTAGAGAACCAGATTCTCAGTATTTAAATGAAGACTGCGGACCTTTTACCAAAGCCTGTTTATAATCTAGTTTGCCTTAAATTCTGCTGCTGCTGTGTATTCTCTTTGTATGTCTGTTAAAGTACCCGGTGCTGGCCCTTAATTTCCTTGTTGTTCTCCAAGCCTGAGCCCTATTTGGGCCTGAGGCAGGAAAGAACTGAGCATGAGTTGGAAAGCTGGCAGCCTTGTCCGACAGCACGGAGGTGCAGGCTGGCCTGCTGAGCCCCGGTGGCTGTCCTGACACAGGCCTCAGCAGAATGGCACTGCTCCACTCCTAACTTGTGTTCTACCGACATCCACACAACTATGTTTGACTTTTTTATAGTGCTAACATGCGGGGTTGGCAGCTAGCTGGCTTCGGGACCGGTTTGTCCTACTCTAACATCATTACAGATTTTTATCTCTCCTTCTCTTTTTTGTCATATTCAATTCCTTTCTATATTCAGGTTCTTGCTTTTGCAAATGACATTAAAGTTTCTTATGGCATTATAAGATGCCGTTCTTATTAAGTTTTTGCCAAGCTGGAGCAGCGATGGATGCCACATAAAAAATAAACGGAATTAAATGTATGTTTTGTACATATTTTTCACCGCACGAGGCATTGCAATAAAGTTTTAATATTCAAGGAACAGAGTAAAGGGTCAAACATATGAGGAAAAATATTAGCGTTGTCAGATTGATCCAAACCATCTGACAATATTACAGCACGGATATGCTGTTAAGTTCTGTAACTGACTCATAAACTCTTAGAGCATTATGCATTAAAGCACCATTACACAGCTATAAATGCGTTTTTCTTCATGTCACTATGTAAAGTAACTTCCAATTTTTGCTCATTTTCACAGCTGAATATTTTACTGGGACAGTTGAGGCTAAGTACTTCACTTAAGGGTGTAAAAGTAGGACCTCACCAAGAACCTTAACGAAGAAGGCCCCAGTTCTTATTTATCATGCTACCTGTGACCTCCACAGACTCAACAGTGTGTTTGCAGGTCCATAGAGGTCAGGGAGCCGCTAAACAATGTCCTAATGAAATGGCTTCCTGGTGCAGGATTTTGATGCCATGTTCTGCCCCATCACTGGTGTCCTTATGACTGTGTCCACCAGAAGCCTCGAAAGAACATCGTCAGAAACATGCTGGGGTAGAATGTCTTCCATACGGTGACTCATCTACTGCATCAGTTTGGACATCAAATGAACATAATTGTTCACTTGCGGTCATAAGCAGCTGCTTATTTTGTTATGGTACGTAGCATGAAATAACCTGTCTCAGATACTCGGTACAGCAGGACGTGTATAATTCACCCCCCCTAAAATTACCATTTTTATTGCCCGTCAGCTGCATGCTGGGTTGGAGTCTGACCATGCCAGTGTGCAGCAGGCTACTGCGGCCACGACTGCCAATCCGGAAAGAACCTGCTGCTAACTCCGCCCTCAACACCAGCAGATGGTTTTAGGCTCAAGCCTGCATATATTGAAGGTCTGTGCTCACAACCTTTAGCCCCGACTTCTGTAGGTCATTTACAGTAGAGCCCAGCCAAGCTCATGCAGGCAGTCTCACCTCCATTCTTCTGCTTATCTTTAGATATTCTCCAACCCATTTCCCTAGTACTCTAACCATGGTTTATGTGCCTGTGTGCCTGAGCACTGGACAGCAAGCCTGGCAACGGTAACCATGAGCCCATTAACACCTTGCAGGCTGAAACCTGCCATTATACAGAAAAAGCCAAAGTCTCTGAATTTAACTGCAAAGGAGTGAAGAACGTGTCAATGAAACATCACAGTATTATACCTTCAGATTCATACTTTAGTCTAGTTTTATCCTAACAAATATATTTGCACTCATTTTAATTCTGTTATCGTTATTGAATTTTCCTTACCTTTATTTATCCCCTTATTTAATTCTATTAAAAATAGATACTTTTTTCTGAAATCCACCTATAACCTATGATTCACTCCCCTTTCTTGCACACACACACACACACACACACACACACACACACACACACACACACACACACACACACACACATGCACACAAATGTATTTCTCTGTATCTTTACACAGACATAATAACAATACACATTATAAAGAACAAGAAGCACCAGAATTCCTACGGCAACATTAAATGACCCATCGCCGGTGTGTACCACTAGCTAGTTTGGTTATGTACGAAAGCTGTAATTTAGTTTAACGATTTAAGCATTATACTTCAGGCCCATGCTGGGAGTTCTTCTATTCTTGTCTTTTTAAAATATCTCTTCCAAGATTTTTTTCCAACTTGCATAACAGAAATACCCATTCCAAATGTTGTAGAAAATTTTGGCTTGTAACCTTGTTTTGTGTTTCAATTTAATTAGGAGAGGGCTGAACGCATGCCGGGTGGAGCTCGGCTCCCATCGTGTAATGAATCCTTGTCAGGAAAAGCATCTCTGAAAGAAGGCACCATCTTCCCCAGGTAATTGAATAGATCATCAGACCTTAAGCTGTGCCCGTCTCCTGGCCTTAATCAATCTTTAGAGGGGTGGATGGGATTATTTACTCTCACTAATAGGTCTTCCTGCCGCTCGCCACTGACTGGGAAACATAAACTGTCATTTCTGTAATTGTGTTCGTGCAGAAAGATGGATGCCATCTCACTTTTGCCGCTTAATTTCATTTGCATGCACCAATCCAGGCTACAGGCTCCAGCTGCATGCTGGGCCCGGTGCCCTGCTCTGTCTGTTTGGATTAAATAAATTTTTGGCACGTCAAACAGCTCTGCATAATTCATGCTTGCTCGTGCAGGGATGCAGATTCACCTCAAGCATTGCGACTTCACTGTGTTCCCATTAGCCTGCTTTAATTCCACTTCAGATGTTGACATTTGGAATATTTGCACCTCTTTTTTTCTCATAAATGATGGTTTGTGCCAAACCTGGGTATTTTGCTGCCTTCCCGGAACCCAATCTTGAATTTCATCCGACAGGATCACATCTAGTGATGCCGGTACATGCTCCAGATGATCTGGTCACAAAAACAAATAACATCTTTCAAGACACATTGAAGGAGACGGTTTGAAAAACAGAAGAAAAGAACCACTAATGAGCCTGTGCAGAATGTGTCAGATGGTGAGCACGGCCCAGCATCGATACCTGGCCCTGCACGCGCTGCAGTCTGCATTTTCCAGGTTAGACTCAGCCCAGCGCTCAGACAGCCGACGACAAGAAGTCACCGAATGAGCTGTCGCATCCCAGTGTCCAAAAATGACAAACAGAAGCTTAATATAGTTACAGCATTCTTATTAACGATACTAGTTATTTATAGTCATGATTAATTCATGATTACGGTTTGCGTCAAATACTTGGTAATCATGTGGATAAGCTGCGGTGGCAGTACTTGAGTGATTCCTGAAACAAATATTGTACTTATTTTGCCATTGTTTTGCTTGCAAAACATACAGTCATATCACACAAGATCATGCAAAATTTCCATGTGGGTCTGTGACTGACTTTTTCTCTTCAGCACGAATTCTTTTTTTTCCCTCAAACTTTATTCAGTTGCGTCTTTGTCACTCTAGCAACCCCGTTTAAGCACTTTAAACTAGCACCCTTTTCAAATTTTGCCAGCTGCTCCAAAACCATTATACTACGTTTGCACTCTTTGCAACAACTTTCCATCTCCTGAAACCTGGCAAAGGCCGTCCGCCGTGCCGCGGAGGGAGGCAGTAATGTTCCGCTGCCAGCAGCTACTAATCAATTGGGCCGCGCTCCCCTCTGTCCTGCCTGGCCGCCCTTTCCCGAAGTCACAATTTCTAGTTAATTTTCTTCTCTTAAGTGACTGGCTTCATTCAGACGTATTTTTTTTTGCGTCGCTTAACAGTCTGAACATCCTCTGATCCTTCATTTTTATCTGAATGTCTCCCACTCCAGTCTCATTTCAGAAATTGGGATTGCTACCACTTTCAGTGAGTACTCTCAATATAATGCTTAAGGAATGCATACATATAAGACATGCATTATTTATTACATGTACAAAGTATAGAACAACACACAACGTAAGCCCACTACCCCCCTGCAAAGGCGCTGGAGGTGAATTGGGCACACCCATTGCAAACCTCCATCCAGTACAGCAAGGCAAACCTTCACCTGGAGCAGACAGGGTAAAAGAAAAACAGACCGACCAAGAAACACTTGGTGCTACGACCTGGAGACAGATATCAAGAGAATGTGGACAACGGCAAAGACTGGCCCAGGATGGAGATGCCTGGAGAGATCTCGTTAGCGGCCTATGCCGCCCGGATAGGGGCGACAGGTACTGAGGATGATGATGTCATTCCCATTTTGTAGTTATTTTTATACAATGTATCCTGTGTCATAGTGGGCTTTGTGTGTATTACATTTATTTATTATAATTTATCCAAAACAATGTATTTTGAGAAAGCAGGATCAGCTGGTCGCTGATGCAGCTGGAGTTAATGGCTTCACTCAAGGGCCCAACAATGATTCACGATTCTTTATTTGTCACATGCATAGTTACACAGGTACAACATGCAGTGGCATGTATCCTGAACCGCTCTTTTGACTGTGCAACATTAGGATAACTTAAGAAGGAATAAGCAAGAATACAAGGGATATGAAAAATAAAAATAGATTTTTTTAAGAAAATAGAACTTTGAATATAATACAGATTTGAAACAGATTTACAGGTGTGCAATATTCAGTTCTAAAGTTAAAGTGCATTGTGCAGTGACAGCATAACAGTGTAAACAGTAAGAAACCTGAGTGACAGTGTAGCGGCATGAACAGTGCAGTAATAATGATGGAGACAATATGGAGTGATGACAATGAGACCCTGAGAAGGTTGCTGTCCAGTGATCATGAACACAATACCGTAATATAATACTATAATAATATAAAGTATTATAATAATATACTATAATACTATACTGTAAAGAGAGGGGGGCGTGTCCTGATTGAGGAGTCGAATGGCCTGAGGATAAAAACTCCTCCTAAGTATTTCTGCCTTGGCCATGATGGTGTGGAACCTCCTGCCTGATTTCAGAAGCTGAAACAGTTCATTACTGGGATGAGACAAGTCTTTGTAGATCTACACCTCCTGGTGTAAATGAGTAAATGAGATCACTCTGCTGGCCAGCGGATTTGATCCGGCCAGTGACACTATTTGCTGAATTTTACTGACTTTCAAAATGCAGTACAGCTGTTTCAAATTACAGTAGTGTATATAAAATAAAATTACAGAAGTGTGTAATTCATATGCGCTATAATACAGTAGCCTACTGTACATAAAATATATTACCGTAGTTTCACCGATGCATCTTGTTGGCTTGTTTTTGGCACTTTATCATAAGCTTCGATGAGTCTATATTTGTCATTAAGAGAAAATGACTTTATTTTTCCTGTCAGATTTTCTGTGTAGATATAAATAAAGTCTCGGTCGCATTTTGTCTCGCTTCTCCATAATTTGCGCTAAAGTTTGTTGTTGCGGTCTTTCTCTGCTATCATTAGCAAATTCCGTGTACTTTGCACTATGGTGAGTCGTTTGATCAAATTGCTTGTGTTGATTCAGTGGCGTGCTGCCCCTTCCTCCCCTTGACACTTTAGCAGAACAGACCTTACAGTCTGAAAAAATACAGCGGCTTTGAGTTTTAATGTAATGTTGCAATTAAGTGGTATTGGTCCTGGGTATCAGGCAATTTTTATGAGTACGAGAATCAGTATATGAGTGTAGTATCGACCCGATACCCGATGCCGGTATCAGTGCATCCCTACTTCCTGTTTCAAAGATGAGCATTTTGCGCTGGAGCTCTGTGCAATAATTCTTAATATCTATGGTTAATAGTTAGGCTATTAAAAATCAGCAGTTTCAGGGTACTGGAAAACCATGTTTATCCTTTATTTTATTTTTGTTATCAGGCTTTGCTCTTAAAGAAGAGCAGGACACCTTCCCAGTGTCAATAGAGAACACGGTGGTGTCAGTAAGATAAGGTGAACGAGTCATGAGAAAGTGTCAGAGATTACAGGCTGGCAGTCCGGTGCTAGGACCCTGTGCTCCACCCATTCCAACATCGGCTGTAACAGAGATCTATTCTAGAAAAGTAATTTGTGCTGCTGAAATTGATATTAACGATTAGTGGTGGTGTCTGAATGTGAGGGGAATGTAGAGAAGGCCCTGGGACCAACCCAACGGCCATGTGCCCAGGTGTGCCAGTGTCCCCAGAGCTTTTCCACAAGCTTGTCACCTCCCAGTTCTGAAATCTCCCTATACAAAATACTACTGGATTTTTTTTAGAAAACAGCCCAGAGGCTTATTCAGGTTATCACTCACTCACACCAACATTAGCGATCTCCAGTCCTCAAAGACTGCTGTGTGTGCCACATTTTACCTCATTGTTTAATTGGCAATCGATTTAGAGGTCAGGATCATCAGCATAATCCTTTATTAATTGTCCTTCAATTAAACATATTTTATGCAACACAACTGACAAAACAAATACAACAGTGTGTGGGATTTTTCAATATGACATTTTAATTCTGCTTGCTGTGTCCAGTTAATAAATACACAGTCAGATGTCACTGTAATAAATGGATTACTTTAGATTGGCGTGTAGTGACTGATATAGCACATCAGTCACTCCTTACTGAATCTGTCTCTTTTATCAAGATCTTTTTAAATCATGGTTGATATAAATCATTCTGCTGTCATTCTGCTTGATGACTGGCTTAAATGCATTTAGGTTAGATTAAAGCAGACATATTAAATCACTGCTTCTGCTGGGACGTTGGGATCTGGCTTCTGTCTTCGCCGGTCCCGTGAAATGTCCTCTCCAATCAGTGGGTTACAGCGTCCTTTCCTAATCGACGCAGATCCAAACACCTGTTTCCCCTGATTTCTCCCCGCTCTCAGTCCCTGTTCCCTGCACACACGCTACTCATCCGTGCTGTCTGGCGCGTCAAGGGGACTAATTACTCACAGACAGTTACACTTACTGCAGGGAGGGTCACATTACCATCATCGATCCCTCAATGGGGGCTAATTGACTTTCCGCTCTCTGTTCATCCTGGGAGCCTGACGTCCACGTCGCTACGATGATAACAAAGTATGTCAGTCCTGATTTGAGTGAGCAGCCGGCACTGTCCGTTGCCTTGATGCATGATGCCCTCTTCTCTTCAGCTCTGAGTTTTATTAATTTCTTTAAAGGCTCTGTGCACCACGCAAAGGGTGCCAACGAGCCAGAATGCTTCCCTAATATTGTAAATGGCAGCCTAGATAATGGAGTTCCATTCAAGCGGCAGCGCTGTGAATTTGAATTGATCGGCCTCCCCTCCCCCCCAGCCATCTTTTAAATGGCAATAATGAAACGACTTGAGTAACGCATCACTGTTCTTCATGGCAGCTGGCATTTTGGCAGTATTAAAATAGCTGATCAGTCATCAACTCACAGCAGCAGAGTAAATAATATGACTACAAATAAAATGCAAGTTAAACAAAATAGGCTCTCCACTCATTTCAGTTTCAGGTAGTAAATATTTTACTTCAGGCAGACTTACCTACCTAAAGTTGCCAAACTTAATTAAACTTTCCAATAATGGGCCCGATTTAACATCTGACGCCAAGCGGTGCCAGGCTTAACGCAGGTTTTTTTGCTAGCACAAGCTGGCCACATTTGTCATTTTCCTGTCCAACACCCATGTCATTTAAATAGCAAATGTACTTGTGACTATCTGAGCGCCCGTGGACTTGTCCGACGTGAAATGAGGTGGAGTGAAGTGCAGCTCTGACACCTTTTCATTGAGTCAGCGGATTGCGCTTTTGACCAACAAAAACCTGGTCTGAAGTCAATGTCACAGTATTTAACTGTTATTTTAAGGGCACATTATCCAGATAATAATGCATAGGCGAGTGCGTAGTGTGCATGCACTGCTTGTTACACACAGAAGGACGTGCAGCAGCACGCAAACATGAAAAAGATTAAAACGATTACAATGTAAATGATCATTAATTTGCACATGTAAATATTTTGTGAAACCCCAACCATAGTGAGGGTGGCACAGTGGTTAGCACTATTTCCTCACACCTCTGGGACCTGGGTTCAAGTCTTTGACAGGGCTCTGTGTGTGGAGCTTGGGTACTCTTTGTGTAGTCGTGGGGTTTACTCCAGTTACTGCCCCACAGCTCAATGGGAGTTGCCAAATTGCCTGTAGGTGTGAGTGTTCTCTGCAATGGGTTGGGTTGTTCTCTGCCTTTGTGCCTGTAGCCTCTGGGATAGGTTCCGGACCTCCTGCAACCCTGAATAGAATAAGCGGTTTCTGAATATAGATGGAATAAAGACAAACCGGTAGCCTCAACAAATGGGCTACGATCAACATTTAACATTACATTTTTCACACATTTGTAAGCTAGTCAAACATAAGGTATATTTCGCCTGCAACGCAATTTGCAATAACAGGTTGTAGATCTGCACAAACAAAATCCACACATTTGTGTATTATTTCAGTTTTTAGTGCAGATGTCACTTTTGATTTGCTTGCACTTGCAGTGAATGTCAGTGTAGTCTGGCCCTCCGAAAATGAACACACATGCTCATAAAGGACTGCCAAATATCCCATTTCCTCTTAGTTTGACATTAAGTAGCTATGTAGTTTTATATTAACCTTTCCTTAAGCAGGTACTTACATCCTCGGGAGTTAAAGATTTTCGTGCTGGCTGTGCCGTCATTGGCTGGGTGCTCACGAGACTGACAAGGGACTTTCAAAATGCTAATGTACTTCCGAAAGTTCCAGTATAGGCTGTCTGTGTAAACACCAAATTAGGCATATTACCCTATTTTTGTTTTATTCAGTTAAAATTTTAATGTAACTTTCTATGCACACATGAACATAAATAAAAGAAAAATTAATCTCAACAATTTGTGTTTTAATTCTTTTTCCCGCTCCCTCAAACAGTCACTTCCCACCTACATCTGCATTCAAAAATGAAAATTTGTCCCATGCCACACTCCATTCTCACGGGAATTTAGACTTTGGATATTTCTCAGTATGCGTACTTGACCATACTTTTGTTCTCGTGTGCCCGACTGATGTCATCTTCCATTGCCGAAGACCAGTTCCAATACCATGAACAGAAGTACAGAGGACAGTAAAAATCCCAAAATGCTGTTCCTGCCCTTGTCTGAATTCAGGGGCTGTATCCTTTTAGGGCTGCATTCGAATATGAAATGCGTCACAGTGATGTGACAAGGCCCCCCCGTTTCAAAGGCTAGAAATCCGTCCCATTGGATTATGATGGATCCTTTGCAGCCCAACATATCTCAAGATTCATTTTGCAGAGGTAAAGTGGGTGTGTCCCGGATAAATGATGGGAGCGGCACTTTGTGATTCAAGGGTGAGGGCGGGGACAGCTGGTGACACAAATAGGAAATTATCTGTAGGCCAGACGTCTCATTTGACCACACTTTCTGCTTGACCGTCAAGGAACGCAGCCTGCAAAGGCTATACCTTCGTAGACCATGTCCTTCGGAGGATGCAGCCCCTGAATCCAGACACAGCCAAGGATACATTGGGAAATGAGACCAATTCCATGATTAACTGCCCCCCCCCCCCAAAAGTTAATTCTTGGGAAGCAAGTCCAGTCTTGCCAATACCACAATTATGATCTTTGCATTCTTGGTATTGAGAAACACCCCTCTACTTTTATGGAATCCTGTTGGAATCCTGTTGCTGTAGAGAGTCTGCTCACGCGCTTTCGCTTCACGCATACCGATCCGTTTCCTCTGCAGAGAAGTGTTCTTTTCTACTACCATCCACCATCATAATAGCAATCTGCCAAGGTGCAAGTGAACCTGGCTCTTAAAGAAAACGAATGACGACAATCTGATTGATTTATAGCATGTTAGGCCCAAACACACCCATGACTAATTACAGGACTTAGTAAAACCCTTTTGGACCATGCACCTGGTGCAGCGACCAACTTTCCACTGTTAATCTAGCAAAAGTGGGTTGGCCACGGCCTAAAAGAATTTGTACCGTGCACTTCAAACTGTGCGCTTTAGACCATTGAAGTAATGCCCAATATCTTACTTTATAACATCGGCCAAATTTATATAGGGAAGTCCTGAAAAGCCAGACAGGTAGATTTCTTACATGTTCATCCATCAGGGAAACAGAACTGTGCTTTATCAGATACTACACATAATGTCAATGTATGGATACTTTATTAATGCCAAAGGGTCATTTAAATCAAGGAAAAGTAGTTCATATTTGTAAAAGGGTGTTAAATTTTAAAAGTGATCTGCAATGAATGTATCTTTAGTTGTCTGATCAAGACACGTGCATTTATTATAATGCATTTATTGGAAACACCAGTTATTAACAGTAAGATATGATATTTACAGTAAAACATGCTGTATTACCCGGGCTATGATTGTCCTTTTTATGCTTGTAGTTCCAGAGCAGCGGAGCCCTCCTTGCCCGCTCCAAAGCCGCCCCCCAGCCTGGAGGACACACATCTCCCAGCAAAGGCCATGCTCCTCTCGCTCTTCCCGCCCCATCGGGTCCCTTCCACCCTCCCCTCCTCAATCCAAGTATGCCCTGTTTCCACTAATGAGTTCTGCCAGGGAAAATCAATACAGGATGGAGTGAGGCAGAGATTTGCTGAAATTAAAATTAATGTGACCATAATTCATCATTTCTCTGTGTAAAACGGGCTCCACCTATATCTGTGTCCCTTTTCTTCGTAATGCAGATGCACTGTGCACTTGTGTATTTATTTTTTTATTTATAACTTTTTTTTTTCTGGGAAAAGCTTCAAAGAGGTAAACACAAGGGGAGGAATGGGCCACCGAAAACAGAATTTACTGCGTAAGGCGGGAAACAGGGAAGGTCATGCTTGGTGTCATGAGTACCTGGGTGGTGTCCACTGCGAAAGAAGCCTGTGTGATCCTTAATATTCCCCACCAGCTAAGGCTTTCCATTCCCTATTTCGAATTTAGATTGTCGCATTACTGACAACCTGCTACGCGTGTCCTGCCTTGGCCACGTGCCTCCCTGCTCGCCGATGCATGCTGCAGTGTTTATCCATGATGATGATGAATGGCTGAATTCGGTTTCTGTCTGCAGTAATGTGGGTATTTATTCATAAAGGGTTAATCATCAGTGAGTATATATTACCACTGTATTCTGCTTTCTGTATGCTGTTAGGCACCTAGTGGCTACACACAGCTAAGCAATGTGGGGTTTTTCATTTTCAGATTAGAATATTTGCAATTCAGTTCCACGCAGGGAAAATAGATTTCAAATATCAGCATGTAAAATTAATAGCTCTTCCAATGAGCATCCACTGCAAAAAATCTGCAATTTTATTATTAAAAAATACAAGACCCCTTGACTCCTGTAAATATTAATTTTGTTCCTTTGTATCAGTGTCTGATAATTTCATAGTAAAAATGCCACACTTGTTTAAAAATCAAAGTGATTAGATGCTTTGATACACTAGACAATCTGATACCCCTCTCGTCTCACTCACTGGTTTAATTTAATTTAGGCAGCACCTTGTCTCCTGCATACTCACTGTCACCTACTGCACAGCAGATTCCAGAAGCACAGTTGAGGTGAATTTGATTCATAAACATGCCACGAGCATGACTTACAGTATATATGTCAGGAATATTGAACTATTACCCAGAAGGGTTAATGACTACAAATCCAAGTTTCCATGGCTTATTATGGAACAGAATATATTTTGCAATTATACATCATAAAAGAAATATGTTAGAACGGCTCAAACTAGGCCTTCTGATAATTACAGAGAAGTCAAACACGAAAAACCCTTTGGCACATCATGCGTCTCAGAAGGGATATCTGTTTGGTTCTGTGGTTCAAAAGAAAAGTTATTTCAAGAGTGATTATTTCCCCAATGTTCCATGAAGTCGGTGAAAAGCAAACCTACTAATCTTCTGCCACCTACAGAAACCATATCCTTCTGTTCTTATAATGATCATATGGCATAAACATGGTCTGAAAGAAGGTTCCCTGTTGTACCGTATACATTTCCAGCTTGTTGTTCCCTTGCTCCCAGTCTCGGTATTAATATTTTCAGTTGTCTCCTGATGTGGACTTTATTGGTGTTTCTTTGTCACAGGAACCAGCTGGCAGTTTTCAGTAGACTCAGTAAGTAAGAAACTCAAAGCGTGACGCAAAGTGGTTTTGCTAGTTCTATACCAACGCATTGCTCATTTTCACGTCATGCGCGCACGTCGGGAAAACAGTAAATCATTTTGCACCCACTTTCTACTCGTAGGAGTGGTGGTTTTTTAAATGAGGCGTGCCAGGGTGCATTGTCGGCATGTTGCTATTTTAAGGCAGCGAAATGACATTGCGCTTTTCACCAACAAAAACCACGTGTAAAGTGGCGTGTTATCAAACGGCATTTAAGCGGCACGTTTCAGAAACGTGTGGGTGCACGACGCCCATTACAGACACAGATTGCGCCCTTGAGGAGCACTAATGGTTTTTTGTTATTTTATTTTATTTATATATAGGCCTACATTTTATTTTAGAGTACATCTGGTCCTTTCACGTAATCGTACTGTTTATTGAAACATGAAAAAAAAAAATACATATTAAGTAAAGAACAAACCGTATCATAAAAAAAGTCTGTCATTATCAGATGTCAAGTTCATTATCAGAATTAAGTACGTACTGTAGTTGAAAGGACATTTATATGCTGAAAATGCGTTTCGGATATTTAGATAAGTCAGGTGGAACATTACGATACAGCCGTCAGAAGGTCGCAGCATTCTTTGTGGCATGTTGTATGTTGCATAACATTGCCATGCGTGATGGATGACTGTTGGACATAAATGAGGTCACGTTAGAGGACATTAGAAGGTCTGCTGCTGAACTGCATGCGCCGATGCCAACAAAAGAGTGTATGCAGCAGCACAGGCAAGGAGGGATCAGCTGGCAGAAGAGCTGAATCGTCTGTAGCCTGGTAAGGAATCTAAATTGTGAGATGTAGAAAAATAACTGCCCTATTACCTTTTATTTGAACATTTCAAAACACCTTAAATCTGTAGGCTGTGTTTTGTTTGAAGAAAGATTGCACTTTTATTAATATTTTGCAAACTGCATACCCAAAATAAAATAAAAAACAAACACGCATAATTTAGTCCCCGTTCTCAGCCTCTGCTCTCATTCAGCAGCCAGCTTCTGCTTTCCCTGTCTTCTAACATCATTATGCTGCTCATACTGTGCGGATGATCTGGTGATGCCAGAAAACGAGGACACACTCACTGCTACCTCATCCCACTCCTGCTTCACCTCGAAAGTTTTAGGTGGAACAGCGCTGCTCCTGCAGATGGTGTGCTCACGCCTTTTCACCTTGTGCGCGAGCACATCCTCGGCCGAAAAGTGATCTGGCTTGTCAAGGAAATGCGGCATTGTAATAGCAGTCCGCAGTACATCAAGTGCCGCTGCCTTTTAAAGGTGAGGTGACGTGCCATTCCAATTGGTTTATTGCTCGTTAAGCCCGAAACACGCCTCTGAATAATTAAGAGAGTTAGGACAACCTTTCCCCACCTTGCGCTGGCGCAGTCTGTTTTTTCCGCGGTCAAAATAGTGAAACGGATTTGGACACGCCCATAAATAATAGTTCCGCTTAATAATTTACCCTTTGCATTAGATTGTCAAAACAGAGCCCAAAATGTTTTGCGAGCATTGGCTGCTAAGTTTGAAAGGAATATTTTATACTGAACATATTGGGGATCCGATGGGTGTACATTTTCATCAAGGCAGCATTGAGAGCATTTCTGTAAATATGTAAATGTCACGGCGGGGCATGGCACAGGCGGGGACAAAAGTGACAATTCACTGAGCAGCTTCGAGACAAAGGGGTTTATTAACAAACTGAACACACCGAGGAAAAGCACAAAATAAAGGGACCACTAGAGGCCAAAAAACAAACAGGAAAATTAAAGAACAAACTAAAGAAACCATTAAATAATACAACCAGGGAATAGAGCAACACACCGAACAGGACAAGGAAACAAACAGAGTAACAAACAATAGCAACATGAAGACAATAACTGAATAACGAACGGATTGAGGGCAGGTATTTAAATATGCAAAGAAAATCAGGGCAAACAAAGGACAGGTGTAAATTATAACCAAAGTAACCAAGCATTAAAGGAGCAGGACAATGAGCAACAGGTAGAACAATTAACAAGCACAGAACTGGGGATTTCTACAAACACAGAAACTAGGAAACACTAACCACACAGTGGGAATTACTACATTATGATAATTAAACCAGACAAGAAGTGAACAGGACACAAGCAAGTCAAACCTATAACAAAACAAAATAGAAAATAACAATGACTGGAGAATACAGAAAACCAATAAATACAAATAAACAGATGAGGTTAGTCATTGACCAGCCTCAAACCCATGACCAGAGGGCCTGACCCGGTCTCTGACCCACACTCTCAACCCACCAATCTATGTAGCTTTCGGGGGACTAGTGAGAACACACTAGGGTTGAAGGGCTATAAGACAGGGAGGGGAAAAGTAGGATGACCAATGACGCCTTCTGGCCAAACTGGAAGGGACAGAAAGGGCAAGGTCGGATGGCACTGCCCCCGACAGTAAATACACATGGCTGAATATGATTCTACTTACCAGTGCTGAAATCCCGCAGACATATATGTTGATATTCTGTGAAAACTCATATTGTTCTGTGCTGCAATAAAGGGATCGATCAATGATGACCTCAGGAAGTCTTGCTCTGGTGACCCATACCTATTAATCCGACTCAGTGTTTATGCCTTTCAGTGAGGGTGTACTTGTGTTTGCTAAGCTACCAGGAGGCCAGACTGTTCTGAATTCAGGGAGCCTCTTAACAAGTTTTTGACAAGTCCCTTCCAGATTGTGCACAGTTTTTTCAGGCTGCGCTCAATGACCCGCAGTGAAGCCATGCGTTAATGAAGGGGACGCGTTCCCATCATCCGCCAATATGCCAAGTTCCCCATCCACCTGTTCTCACTTACCTTTGAATTCATGGAAATTGAGAGCCAGATTTTTCTTTTTTTCCTCTGATGTTAAAGTGCTGGTTGCTTTTGGCTTTGTCCCTTTCACCTAGTAAAGAGAGAATTTAATACAAGCAATCAGCCTAACTTCACTTAGAAGTTCATACATAATATATAGATGTATAATAACTGTATAATTTTAGTTTTTCATTTACTTTTTATTTCCCTATGTGCTTTCTGACAATTTGTCCCTGTATTTATTTTAATTGCATGAGCATAATGGCTAAATGGGTAGGGGATTCGAATCCTGCTTATGTGTGGAGTTCACATGTCCTCCTGCTACTGTGTTGGTGTTGTCAGTCATTGTTTGTTAATTGGAAACTGAATTTAGAAGTTCAGTTTAAAGAAGAGCCTGGTTAGGTTGTAACTGTTCTGATTTGATAAGCTTGTCTATGTTTCACCTCAGATCATCAGCGTAATGAAAAGTGAGGACGGCTGACCAGCAGCACTACACTTCAGCAAGGTGGGATGTATCAGTGTAATTAAAGCTTATCTGACGTGAACAGTAAATTGGCCTGGTCTTCTGTCTTACTGTCTGTGTAGCTTCAGACAAAAACCACAGTAATGCACACACAAATATATCACAGATACTATTTAACTTACACATGGTTTAAGCAACAGGCAAATGTATAGTCTATTGATTTGCCTTTTACAGGCAGACTTTTACCCATATAACATATAGATGTTATAAATTTTTCTCTCTACAGCATGTTGCCATTTTTCTGGTTGATGTTTTAAAAGGATTATAATTCCTACAATAGGTATTGGATTTATGGTTCTTTTGTAATGTTCCACATGTTTTTGCAGTGCTCTGTAGCATTGACTTAACTGTGCTAATTTATAGAGAATTTTATAAAGTCTTTTTAAAGTCTGCTGTGTGACAAGACTTTTTCTTATCTGATACAGGAAGATCATTTCAACACTGATCACTTCAGTGGCCTCTTCGGAAATATTGTTCAACAATTCAGAAATCTATGCTGGTTAGTGCTACAAAGGCATTGTGTGCATTGTGTGAATATCCATCCATCCATCCCATCGTCCAGTACAGAGTTTTAGGGGTAGCCTGGAGCCCGTCTTTGGTAGCAGAAGGCACAATGCAGGGGAACACCCTGGGGAGGATGCCAGCTCATCACAGGGCACATACACTCACACACAATACAGTTTGAGCAATTTAAACACAGCAGTTTGTGTAACTGTTTTAGGAGGAAATTAGATTAGCTGTAGGAAGCACATGCCACACACGGAGAACACAAAGGGCCAGGTATACTAACGGTTTGTGTGAGCACACCCTGTTTTAGCATTAAAATAGCACTGTCTGGATTTAGTTAAGACGAAGAGTTAGCGGTGGTAAAGTATTGATATAGTTAATTTTGCAACTGGCCATATTGCATATGCATTTGTAGGAGTTCCTTAACAAAGTGCAAAATCTGGGGGGAGGAGAATATTTAAATGAATCACGCAAACTGATTTCCTAAGCTTGCGGTAGGTAATTTACCGCAGATTGTACAATTATTTAACACCGAAAAAGCATGTCTTATTTTCTGCTGCCTTTAGTAGATTGGGTCGGTCATTATTTAAATGAACTGACTGCGTTTGTGTTCATAAATTTACACATATTTTGGTAGATCACCTGCGGAATCGGTCACTTCCATTGGCACTTTTTTTCATTGTATCCAATTTGCCCGGCTTCGTAAACCTGGCCCATAGACTCCACACAGGATAGGGTTTGAATCCCCAACACAGAAAACTACAGTACGACACCTGAAGCCACTGTGCCACCCAGAACACAAACAAACACGTAATAAATGTTCCGTTCTTAGTTACTATTTAGGAACTGCTGTCTTTACACAAATATTAATAGATTTTTTATGGGGAATTACATCATTTGTAATACAGAATTAATGGCAACATAAAGTAAGCTTTTAAAACTGGGTATGGTACTGTACTCTCTTGGTCACATTTTTGTAAAAACTAATATTCTATAAGATAAAAATCTAGACATTAAATATACTCAAATTAAACCTTGTACCAAAATAGATCTGTTTATAAAGGCATTTGTTTTCTCTCATAAGGTCTCATTTTAAAGCAAAACTATAAGTATTTCTCTGATATGATTTGACCATCAAAGTATGCATTGACAGCATTTTCATACCTAGATGTCTGAGGCTTTGATACATGTTTTCTGTATAACATTCTATCTACTGCGAGTGAAAGTCTTTCAAAGTTCAAATGCAATTTTTTGACACAGTCTACTGCATTCTGGCATCAAAGCGCATTACAAGCAGGAGTCCTGTTTTTAATTAAGTAAGGGCCAGGGCCTGTGTTTCGACTGCTACGCTGTCACACTCCTCAAGAGACAGGCTCTGATTCCTAGCCGTAAAAGGACCCTTTTTAATATGTATGACTGCTTTGTAAAGGCCAGTGCTGACATATTCAGCTGGGTTCTCAAAGGCAGTGATTTGCAAAAGCTCACAAAATGATGCACAAAAAAAAAATCCTTATAAATATTTATTTGTTGTTTGGGGAGAGAACAACTTACGAGGCAGGATTCTGTTGCCATCATTCTAATGCCTGACAGCCTGTCTCTTAATTGTCTGCTTTGTGGTTATTTAAATAAAAGAAAGCAGATCAATACAGGTACAAAGCCATATCAACAATAAATGAATCAGTTGAAATCATGCAAATGTATGGAGAAGTTACCTGTGGAGTTTTCAGGGATTAATAAATTCGGTACATGTAAAATTCTCATGCTTGCAGTATTTTTTTACAATCACTCCAGAAAAGTTGAAATGTTGTTTTCTTTTTAAGCAAACTCTGATGCTGAATTTTGTTTATGTAGTATTTTTTTTTTCTTTGCCTTAATTGTTTTCTTTGGGCCAGAGCAGATGCCCACGCAGTGTGCACTACCTTGTGCTGACATTTAAATAATTGACTGCACAATTTCCCTGAAAATGCCACGCTAGAAGGAAGGGGTTTGTGGATGTGTGACTGGAGTGTTGTAGGGTGAGGTAATATGTTTGACAGCATCCTAACAATACAGTCTCATCAAAACAGCAGTCCCTTTGTGATATTCCCTTTCCTTGACAGAAATTTTTGTAAAGATTGCATTTGAAATCCTCTCCCTTATGTGAAACAAGGCTGGTCGAAAGAGCTTGTCTGAAAATCCAGGGCCTCAATGATTGAAAATGGTATTTTCAATGAGCACTACAGCTCTGGATACAGGTAATGTGGATTTTGTTAACCTTTCTCTCTGGGGGTTCCATTCGTGTTAGCCATTAGCAATTTCTAGGTGTAAAAACAAAGCTTTAAAGGTATATCTGTACCTACGTTTCTCATTATAATGGCTACTGGTGGCGCCTGTTAGAAAGGGGGCTAATGCAGCCATGCAGAGGATACATAGGTGAACTACAAGTTCCTTGCACTGTGTCATTGCTGAGTGTTTCAGATCGGCGTTTTTGTCAGAAAGGTTTGGTGCACTGAAACTGCCTTCCATAAATAATTCACACGATCACATTCATTTGATTGCACATTTCTTGCCAATGCCTACATTGGCTGCCTGCTTAATTTTTTTACTTTAAGTTTCCTCCTAGTTGCTCGGAAGACACTCAGAAGGCAGAGGGCGACTTGCGCCATGTGGTGACATTAAAGCAACGTGCTGCAGCAGGTGTAACATTAATCTAAAGATGTTAGAGTATGAACAAACACGCAAAAGATGAGTTGAAGCACCCTGCCTGCACATCATAACCTTATTCATAATGATACAACCAATGTCATATTCGTGCATTTCAGTGCAAAAATTTTGTTAGTACCCTAATGTCATGACACAAGGGAAAAAGGACTCGAGGACAGGCGTCAGGAGAACAAAACAGGACTGTGAGGTGAGGGGTCAAAATGGGGAGACTAACTCTAGGATGGGTACAGGCAACAGGAGGACTGACATTAATGACCGGACAGGGGAACACAAGACTGGGAAGTGTGCATATATGGGACTAATGAGGGACTGTTACAATTCAAATGTTGATGCTAATCACATTAGGATCGGAGATTACGAACAGCACACAGTTGGGAAGAAAACAGGAGGATTCTAAAGGACCAGCAGTGACCCTTGCTGGTCATACCAGGGGATGGACAGGATGGGTTGTGAGAGAGCCCCCCCCCCACCAAGGCGGGCACTCCGGGGATGGGATACACCACCCCTGAGGACCAGAGGAAAATAGAGGCAGGGCAGGGTAACAGGGCAGACACCAAAGCACAATCTGAGGAAGTGGGGAACAGCAGGGGGGGGGGGGGGGGAGATGCAGGACCAGGGGACGGCAGGCGGAGCCAACGGGCTGCACACCCACCTGGCCCGG
>JAODLD010000101.1:17076199-17097012 GCA_026781065.1 Mormyrops boulengeri | reverse complement strand
TCCCTAATTAGGTCACTAATTAGAGGACTGATTGGCTGAAGAGTCCTCACACCTGGGTTTGAACAGCTGACCTAAACGTTATCCCAAAAACCTGCATACACAGCGACCCTTTGTGGATAAGATTGGCCACCCCTAATTTAAGAGGTGTGTCCCAATACTTTTGTCCATATAGTATGTGTGTATATATATACACACACATAAATTTGGTACAAAATATTTTATATGACGCTTTACAGCTGCATTTAATTTCATTTTCTATTAAGGTCTGCTTATATTGACCCTACAGAGTACATGGAAACGGTCATGTTGTATCCATGGAAAAGAGTCTATGTTCATGCCCCTCTTTGGTAGCCAGCGGCATTTCTCTTTGAGGTCCTCTTTAAACCGAAACAAATGCATTATTCTCAACCACCATCTTCAGAGCCACTCGGCGCTTAATTATTGATGTCTTCCCTTCAAGAGCTTTTCAGCTAGATCCATTCCATACAGCAGTGTCATCACTGAACCAATAATTATGGCTTTGCTCATCCTTTCATTAGCTCTTTGTATGATTATTTGGTGAAAGTGGAATCATAGTCAGCAGAACTTTGGTTGTGCAGGAAGTTAAAATGGTGACGTAACCCTGGCGTGGGCTGTTCATTTCAGTAGTGCTCCTGATCTAAGCACTCAATACTATTTAACTTTAAAGATCAGGAGACCACACACGGTTATAAACTAGGCTAAGCCTAAACACCAAAACATTATTTCATAATACCCTTTATAGCCCCCGAAACATGCATTTTATATCTGCATTTGCTGCCGCAGCTTCTGTTCGATGGGCAGTTGAAGGATTGGGTAACAGGACGCGGAGGAGAATGCCCCTCATCTGGGTGACCATTTCTTCGTGTCCCTCCAGCTGTTATTGCCGGTGTGTGATCAGAAGATCATCATCAGTTTACTCCCAGGTTGTTGTGCTGTAATCCATCACCAACGTCATCATTCATGTCAACAGCCACGAGCAAGCTGCCTTTGCCATGGCAACCGGCATTAAGCGGGAGCGGCGCCGGCACCATGGGGTGAGCAGAGACAGAGCAAGAGTGGAGGAGACACCAGCAATCACCTTTCAGCTGCTAATACAGTTTTGTCTCCTAACTGACACCTGCTAGAGACAGCCTCATGCGGTTGATAATGCCTTGTATACCAAATTGTAGCCTGCAAATTAGAAAGAAACACCTAAATTAGTGTCCCTGATGCATGCTTGAGATGACATGCGGAGTAATACTGGTTCCCTTATTATATATTTTATAATAATATTATATATTTTATAATGTTATATATATATATAAACTACCCAATTAAAAAGGCATAATATCACATATATAATATCACACACATATATATAATATGTGATATTATGCCTTTTTAATTGGGTAGTTTATACTCCTGCATGAATATTACACATACTGTGGCAATAAATAAATTAAAATACAATTTATAAGGTCTTCAGAATAAACAGTGAGTATATACACGTACATAGCTGTAATAGGTTTAGTCACACACATTAAATGGCAATGTATCAATACAGCAAATCTGAAATACATATAGCAAAATTCTGTCTTTAGTCCAGGGGGGCTCCAGTCCTAGTTGAGCATAAGCTGGTTTTTCTTTCAGTCTCAGCTCTTGATTAATTTATTTAGAAAAAGATTTGGATAGTTTCAGGTGCTAATTAAAATATGGATGTTAATGATTGGTGGTGTTGTGTTGTCTTTTAATCAAGTCAGCGACTGGAATCAAATGGGTGTTTTGTAAAACACCTGAGTTAACCAATCAAATGCACCCGTGGGCGTTTTTTTTTTTTTTTACTGATATCTACATTGCATTCGCAGCCTTTGCTTTGAACTATCAGGAAAAAAATCTTTGTGCTGTACCTGTAATATAAACAAAACTAAGATACTACAAACATCAAATGTTACCTCCCCTTTAAATGAAATCCCCAGTGTCTTTTAAAGTCAACCTATCGGCCTGCTGTGAATCTGTGCCCTTTATAAGGCGTATTGCTCTCAAAAGAAATTGCTCCAGAGATCAATCACGTAATGCATCCTCTGTTCTGTTGTGATTGCATGGCCAGGTTCAATCTGCACTACACAAAAAAAAACAGCCGGAAACAGCTTTTCTTCTTTTGTTACTGCTGCCATTATTCTCACTTTTACTTAGCATTTAATGATTTCAGTATTTATGCATATGAATAGCATATAATTTATGCTAAACACCCTTGGTGACAACATTTAAAGGAGTCCACTCACAGAACAAATGGGACTGTTGCTATAGAGTACAATTATTAATGAAACTTTATGATACTAGAATAAAATAATTTAAATGTTATTGTAATTAATTTAGGTATGTGCCTCCTCCCAGGCCTCTTTTGTATCCGACTGTGAAGCTCTCCCTTAACTTATTGTTCGAGTATGACTTTTCTGCCATATACTGTGTGCTTGTCGAAATTCATAATAAGTTAAGGTTGTAACACTATGAGCTCAGGATGTTGGTGTGTATGTGGAGGTGGCCTTGCGACAGCATACCCAAGGGGGCACTAGGGAGCGAGAGGTGTGGTTTGCAGGCCATAACCCCCAAGATCACTTTCTTGTTTTCTTGGGAGAGGCCAAGGTGCAATACAGGGGCGATTTCCTGGCTGCATGCTGTTGATGGTGACAGAACAAGCCAATCGTGCGTCAGTAGATGACTCAGTGGGTATATTCGATTTTTAAAAAAAAGAGAAGAAAAATTTAAAAGTAACATCTCAAATTTTTACATTGCACAAAGTTATTATATTTTTCTCCAGGATATCTGAGTAATTAAAAAGGTACAACCTTTTAACAATAACAGCACAATTTGAGAATATCACTTATTTCACTTATGTAATTACACAATTATACATATTGACTGCTGTTTGTGATTTAAAAGAATAACTTAAGGGGCATATTAAGAGAATTGCCAGAAACTACTAGGTATGGTGAAGGGGTCTACAGTACATGTCCTGCAGAAAGGTGACAAACACATTAACTCAAGTTACATCTAGTGTAATACCAATCCTTACATAAATCCGAGTTCCAGAATGATGTGTCCAGACTTGTTTGCACTTCATTACAGCCGTTTCTGTGACCTGGTACTCATTTTGTTTTCATGAGTGTTTCCATCCTGTGCTGACTGTCAAACAACTGCTTTTGTTTCCTCCCAGGCCATTTTATCAAACCCATCTCTGTTCCTGTCCCAAGAGCCCCTTTACCTCCTCTGCTTCCTGCCTGCTTCCTGTCCTTTCCTCACATATTCAAATCAAACAGAAACTCAAGGTTCCCACCTTAAAAGTTGTGACCTGAAACCAGTGCAAAAAATTAAAAGAATATTTGGGGGGCAACTTTCGCCCCCACTGTTTAAAAAAATGGGGGTATTTACATAATTTTGGGGGCCCTTTTAAAAATAGTAATTAATGCGCAAAGTTTCTGTTTTTAATATGTAAAAGCTCAGATTAAAAAGCATACAATAATCACCAAAATACATAAATAAAATGCAAAATGCATTACTGTTCCAAAAGAAGTGTGCAATCATCTGTATGGTAGAATGCCATCTATTCTTTACCTCCATCAACTATCCCCGAGATGCTTCATGTTTGATTTTAGCTGTGAATTCTGAGAATCTGTGCAACGTCACGGCCGAAGCTCTCATGTTGTTTACAACCAGGAAAGAATACTATTGGTTTTAACACACAATAAAAGGTATATCGATATAAACGGTATTGTGTCATCCTATATCTCATTTTCAAAATATATTGATATGTTATGAAAATTTGATCTATGGCTCCACCCTAGGTGACTGTGAAAGTTTTTGGATGGATGGCGAAGCCAAGGGTGAGCAGACAATGCACAGCAACGCCCCTAGCAGACATTGGCTTTGTTGTTCTTGATTGAATGCTTCTTTGAAAAAAATAAAATTGGCCTCTGCCAGGATGTACTGTAGTTACAGTTGCATGTTACGTAAAGTTATGCACGTCCATAATATGAATAACAGCACTGTTTGCAAGAGCGTGCGTTAGAGACAGAATAAAAAATTAAGAGACCACTGTATTTCTTTTTAAAATCTGCATTTTTAAATCTTGGTTTAACCCTGGTCCTTCTGGCAGAAGGCTACACTGTGAGGCAGGCTGATTCCAGGCTCAAAGTTTCTAAGACAGCAGTAAACAAGAACAAGGTGAAGCAGGAGATACTATCAGTAACCAGAAACCAGCCAGGTAGAGGGCAGAAGCAACTATCTAATGCCGGAGATGACTGTGAACTTGTGCCTCATAGATGGGAGGATGACCTCAAGTGACCTTCAAAAAGAATGGGAAACATTAAGTGAGAGTGTGGATCCTGTTATGAATTGTCCTAGCAGTGCACTGTAAGATATATATGATGTATATATAAAATAATATATATAGTATCTTAATTTATTCCAGAGTTGTGTAGAATGGTGTCTTATGCAGCTGTATATGCACATATATATATATGATTGTGGTTTTTCAGGGTGGTAATATCAGACACTGCGTGGATCCAATATGTAAAGGGATTGGCTATAATAGCCCAAATAAATGCCAAATACTTCTCTACTGCAGGTCTTGCAGCCCAATGTAAAATTAAAAATGTATATATAAGCATGTGGGTTAGCTAAAACGTGGTGTTCTGGGAACAGTGTTTTACTTCAGTTTTCCCCTCCTCGAAACCCCTTTAATTAAAACATTTTACTAAACTCTGGTGGATGTGCTGCTGGAGCTTAATCTCTGTATGACTCCAAATCTATAGATTAACTTCATTCTTCTGAAGTGCTTGTTTCTTTCCTGTTCCACCAAGCAGGGTTTCTTGCTGAGCCGGATAACTAGCCAGATTTAAGGTAGTTTGAAGTAAACGTAAGTGAACAAAGATAAAGTACATCTACCCCAGACGACCTTAAATCCCACAATTTATATGGCTACGCGAGATATCCTGCTTCGTGGAACCAGCCCCTGGTACAAAATATTCTGATGTCTCTCTGTCCTTCTTGTTTGTTCCTGTTTACCCCCCCCCCCCCACAACAACCCCCCCCTTCATAGATGACTGATTTCTTCACAAATTTTGTTGCCACCACTGATAAGATTATCATTACTTTTGCAAATGTCTCACCTTGAAAGTGTAACAGGCTTCCTCATTATATCAATCACACACCAGATATTGCCTTAACTGATGGAACTGATGTTCAGAGTATTTCTCTCCTTCTGCAGAACCCTCTTCTATCAGACTGCTTCTGTATTACAATGGATCTGCAACTGACTCACCCTGCAATATCTGACTGAAAATGTGCTATTATGGGCATGTTTTTAACTGGACTACAATCACACTCTTCACAGATATAATTTCTGATAACTTCTCCTCAAACAGTTCAAGCATAAAAGCAGCTGAAGAGACAGATGAATCTGCTGCCACTCTATGGGCTATGATGAATGTAGTGGCGCCTTTAAAATTGTTAAACACGAGCATGTCCCATGGTATGCTAAGTATATTTTATCATTAAAGCTGGCTTCTCAACTATTAGCACACTTCTAGATGCATGTATTTGATGTTGCCTGGAAAGCAATCTAGTAAGCTATACAATGTTCACTTTTATGCAAACACAATTTTTCAGTATAATTGATAGGGATAAAAGCAACCCTGGATTTCTTTGTACTATAGTGGCTGAATTAACTGGGAATCCCACAGCAGACAAGAAAAAACACATCGCCCAACAAATTCCTTTGATGGCAAATTTCAAAGGGACTAAGACATTCTGCCAGCTTACTACAGGACCTGGCAGGTCTGCCACATATCTACTACTAGCTTTGCTTTTACATATACTGAATTATACAGTATACAGATAACACACCTAGAAAACTAATATTAACTAGAAAGCCCATCTAAGATACAATAAATAATACCTTCTGTATATGTTCCCAAGTTTCTTAACATTCTTCTATTAAAGCCCCTTCTGAAGATGTCTAATTAGGATTGGAATAATCTCTCCAGCTGTAGGCCTTGAATATCCCATATTTATTAATAGTTCAGGGATACGCATTGACCATCAGCTGCCTGTCCTTTGCAATTCAACAAGGCCGATACTATAATTCAGTCTGGATTGAGACAACAGCGATGAACTGAAACAGCACTTGTCAGGGCAATGAATGACACGCTTCTGTCCTCTGACTGTGGTAAAATTGCTGTTCTTGTACTTCTGGACTTAAATGCCACTTTTGACACTATAAATCACAATAGACACTAGAAAATCCTGTGGCTCAGTAGGTACCTTCCTGGTTTAGGTCTTATCTGGGAGACTGTTATCTGTTTCTTTGAGTAAAAGGGTGGATCTTCAGAATACTCTGATAGAGGGCAGGTATGGAGCTCCAAAGACCAAAGTGTACAGCTTGATATTCCTAATCTCTAGATATGCTGTCCCTAGTGGATATTATCTTATGTAATACTTCGTATTTGAGTTGTTATTGCAAGTAACCACTTTTATTTTGCATGGAAAACGTGTGGCATCACTCAGAAGCTCAGCATGCACTATTTACACCTCAGGTTAGCCTTGTTCTTCCCTTGAAACAGGACTTTATACTTAGTGAATCACGGATTGTCCAGTCAGTATGGTTTGTAGACATACTGGTATGAACATTGCTATGACAACTCAACACAAATGGAGCTGTGTCCAGTAATGATAAATTATGCACTTATACTGTAGTAGCTATGCTGATAACAAAAATTTAAAAACTGTATAAAGAGTATTAGGAGTGGAATGGAGCTAACTTATTTGGATACATATTCACAAACCTTAAGCTGACATTCCAGTCATACATCGCTGAAAGATGGGATACTATCTGAGAAATGCGTCTTCAGGCGATTTCACTGTTGTTCGATCATATAGGATACTTTCACAAACCTAGATGGTAAAGCCTGCTACATACCTAGGCCCAAATAATGATTAAAAAGTATAGTAAAGTAAATACATAAACCAGTAACATAGCTGTTTATTATCATTATCAAGTATTATGTAATACTGTATGAAATTGTATGTGCTGTATTTTACACGAGTAGCACGCACAATAGTGCGGTTACACCAATATCACCACAAACATGTGAGTAGTGCGTCGTGCTACGACGTCACTAGGCGATAGGAGTTTTTCAGCTCTGATATAATCTTACAGGACCAGCATCCAATAAGACCACTGACCACTGTAATGCAGAAGTAAAAGCTCCTGATGCTGCAATCGATGATAATATAACATTTCACTCTAGAAATGTCGCAATCTCTTTCTTTCATTTTCCGAATCCTGCTGAGGTCAGAAAAACTCTGTCTGTGTATGATGCAGGGAAGCTGCTGGCCTGTGCATTCATTACTCCCATACTAGATCATTTTAATGCTCTGCTGTTCGGCTGAACTAATGCTTCTTGAAAGAAGCTCAAAATGTAGCTGTTGAAACATGTGAGCATATTAGCCCTCTTCTCACCTTCCAACACTGGTTGGCTGTCAAATTTAAATTAGTGAATAGAATATTATTTCTCAACTTTGAAGCCTTAAATAGATATGCAGTGATATACACTGAAGTAAAGTATTATTCACAAAAGGCTTGTTGTCTCATGGTACCAGAAATTACAACGTTCAACAGGTATCAGGGCCTTTTCCTACAGTGCCTGTTTTATGGTGCTTGTGGGGGATTCATATGAAATTTCCATGTTAAGCCTAAAAGAAACCTATTTACTAATGTTCAGAGGTGCTTTCAAGCCTGTTACCCAGATTAGCTGACGATTAAAAGTACATCATGTTTATAATAAACTCAGGTATGCATATTGGAGAATCTGTCACAAGTCTGCTCTTCATAAAAAAATAACTAAATTGTAACATTTAATATTAAATCCACTCATCCCACTCTCTTTATCATCCTCTCATATGCCCACTGCAACAGATTCTTCAGTTTTTTGATCTGTTGGCAGCTAATTTGTCAGGATCTGTCCTTGCCATGTTCCCACTTGGCCAGCAGATGCCACTGACCATCCCATTTTTCCCCTTTTTTCCTGAGTATCTAAGTAATTGGTTAATTTGTCTATAATTCGCTCCTGTCCCTTGTCTAATCCTCATCACTGGTGTTGATATGTACAGTACCCACCCTTGTCCTATATCTTTGTTGGTCATTGTTGATGCCCATGTCTTGTCAGTGTTACCTGTGCTGTAGCACCCATTGGTGTTCTCTGTCACAGTTCCCCCTGGCCTTTCCCATTGTCTAGCTTGGTCCTTGCTCCTTCTTGTTTATCCTTCCTGCCTCTTGTTTTGACCCCACCTGGTCTATTTTAATTTCCGGGTTAGTGTTTGCCAGGTTTGGAATAAAGCTGCTGATGGACAGTCACTCCTTCTCTGCATCCTGTCGTGACACAATTATTTACTCTTTACTCAAAATGCAGGTCTTTTGATTTGTTTCAATCTAGCTTATTTACAATATGATTTTCAAACAGATCCTGACTGTGCAGTACACTGAGAGCCACTTGCGCTATGCTTAATTTCATGAATATTCATCGACTTCAAACCTGACTTACCTGATCGAGTGTATCAAATTTTTATTCCTTTGAAAACGCACTTGAGATTGATGCTATTATGATCTCTTTCAAATGATACAAAAGGAAGTCAAGACAGATGAAATACACAAATTGTTTCTGCATTCAGAAGCATAACTGTAGTTAAATTTCATACATCATCAGTGTAATACACAGATATTTTTTGAAATACATCCCTGTTGTTCTTAAAGAAAAAATCACTCTATGGACATCAGAAATGAACATATATCATTTTGTTGAAAACCCCCCCAGACCTCTTGTCAGTTCTTTTAATTGTTTTTGCTACTGTATAGGCTCACAGCACTTTCAAGGCATAGGAACCTGAAATGAGAGAGAATGTTAATTTGGAAAGAATCAGACTTTGATTTAAATGTCTGTGAGGAATTGATTTTAAAGGGTCTGATTGCAAGCACTTTAAAACCACAGTCACATTGAATTAGCATGTAGAAAAAGGGCAGTGTTTCCCATCACTCTGCTAACCTTGGTCTGATATGTACGGCAGCCACAAAGCCAGCACCAGAATTATATTTCAAATGACTTTCGACACCAGATGCCACATTATTTGCATGGATTTTATGTCTGCAATTATTAGTGTACTGCTGTTTGTACCGATTTTGTGTAACTAGTTTAAGCAGCATGAGAAAAGCAGTGGTTTGAGAGGTGGAATTATTTAACGTGGTTTTCTTGGCTTTGACAAAAAGAAGCCCTTTGAATGTGCAGGTGGATCAGAGGCCTGTCTCCACCCATCTGGCAGAGAAATCCTGAATCCAGCTGTTCTTGCGTGCAAAGGATCCTGTCTGGCCAGCCAGGGTGTAGATTTGGTTTCAACATAGGTATCAGCCCTGAACCCCCAGCCTCCCTAAACACAAAAGATACTCCCACATTATTGGTAGAGACATGTCCCTACCATCCAAACCCAAATCTATACACTTGCTAGCTAGAATTTACCTGCTCTATGTGCTGTTTTTTTAATGAAAGACATGTATTAGATATTGATTTCATTCTCAGAAAGAATTTCTATATACAATTAATAAACACAGTCTTATTCAATAAATGCAGAGCACATTTTACATTGCCATATTTTAATTTGGGGTCACACAGCACCAGTGGGGTGGGGGGTTCAAATCCTGCCTCTGCTCTCAGTGGGTTTATTTTCCACTGAAGTACACTTTAGTTCTTAAGAAGTTACATGTTTTTTGAGTTAAGCGTGTTCTCGCCTCATCGGAGCAGACACGAACACAGCACGTACTCTGAAAAAGATGCCACACCCAAAATGCATAAATTGCTTAAGTGCACTTAAGCCACTGGCAGAATACAAAAAAACCACTTCCAAAGCTGGAAGCGACCTGCACTGTGCTGGTGCGAAGTGGGCAGGGCAAGTGTTACATTACTGTCTGAACTGCCTGCAGTAGCAGCCCACTTAGTTTGAAGGCACCGGTCCTGAGGCTTGGTTATTCAAGCTCAGAGCAGCTGTGACTGAACTGCTGGTAGCAAGCTTGATTTGGGAACCAAAAAGTGTTACATGTTGTTTATGGTTGTGTATGATTTAAAGGAATTATAGCATGTAATCTATCTAACCAGGTAACCTTATTTATACCGAGCGCTGACAGGGTTGCCAAATCTCTTCGATCTGGCGTGACACTCACGCTGTCAGGTTCTCATGCATGAAGTCCTAAAGCAAATCTATATCATTCTATTATAAACCTAAAATTAGCTACACCAAAAGCTTTGGGGTAGTTTGCAAACCCTACAGACTATTATTTATTATTATAGCTATTTATTAAGGTAATAAAACTGTTACATACGTGTAAATGCGTTGGTATGGTGTGCAGACTTCAGATCTCAAAATGAAAATCTCAGTCCAGCCAGCTGATCAAAGTTGACAGCCCTGCGCTGATATCAACGTTAGCAAACTGTCATATATTAAATACAGTAGTGCACCCGTGTCTGTGGGGGATTGGCTCCAAGACCTACCACGGAGATCCAAAACCATGGATAGGACCAAATACTATAATTTATAAATTACACTGAGACCAAATCAGCAGATACAGGGGTTCAACTGTATACTGTCCTATTGGGCTTCCTAGCCAACAGTAATGTTAGCTAGCTAGCTAATTATCTAAGAGTTAACTACTAGCAAAGAATCTTATTCAACACAACATCACAGCAAACTGCAGCAGCAAAAGATACATTTTAACAAGAAGGTGCTTTAATAAGAAAGAAGCAACATTCCTCTTCCACTTTCACAGGCAACTACAAACACTCTGCATAAGAATATCTGATGGGACGAATGAAATAACCATGATTAGTCAGATTCAGATGGCGCAGGCCAAAACTGACCAACCGGGAGAGCGGAGCAGAAATTTGCATGGGCATTGCTCACCCCTGCACACTACTAGATCCAGCCGTGCTAACTGTGGACCCAGTCGGAAATTTCAACCTCTACAACCTGACCTCAGAATTTAAGATGGCTGTGCCATTCATCAACAGAAGCAATATTTATTAGTACTTATATCTTATTTGTGTCTGTTTTGTCCTGAAACTCACTGCACCTTTGCATAAGCGGTTTGTTGGTACCTGCTAGGTAGATAATAGGTTATATGCGCCTCAGATGCATGAGTCAACACATGAGGTATGCAGTTTTCCTCACAGCGCTACATAAATATATTTAGGACAAAGGTCAGTAACCAAAAGACCACAGATCTGAGACTCAACACTAACTGTAAACCACTATCAATAACCTACCAAAATAAATCCAGCTGTACTACATATAAAATGGTATTTTTCCAAATAATTATGGTTCGCAAAAATTAATGTAAAACAAGTATATTTATAACAATAGAATACGGAAGTATTTTAAAATAGAAAAGATACTGTAATAAGTAATAAAATGTAAGGAATATATAAACATAAGAGATTACGTGAAAGAAGTACATCCTGCATTTAAATGGGTCATAGAATCATGATTATGGTATTTGTTGCGCTCCTTTGAGAATGTTACAGAATTTTGGGAAATAATTCAAGGGTTTCGAAAGAAAGGAAATAAATGAAGATTTTTTTTGTTAAGTCCACTTTGAGTTTCCAAGAAAGGAGTGCATGTAATTTGTTTTTACTCTATTTTGAAGGACCTCGATAAGAACAAGAAAAGAAGCAATTCAAAACAAATTCTATTTATTTTTTTACTTTATTTATTTGTTTATTTTGATTTGTTTGCCTGCCTGGAAACACCATTTAGAGGTATTCTTACCCTGTTTACCCAGGATAAGAATAACAATTTGTGCATCACTAAGTTAATTATGGTCTGTCTCACACTTGCAGGAATCTGTCGTCTTTGCAAATGAAGGCTGTTTTTCAAAAGCGAGGGAATACATTTGCTTCAGAAAGAGCATTGTTGGAAATAAAATGGGGGTGTAAAAGTCCTTTTCATACAAGTTTTGCTTTGTGATGTTTTACCAGGCTGATGAAAAAGTTTGAATTATATTATACAACCAATGGTACATAAAAAGTTTTAATGTTTATCCGTAAACTATGACAAACAAAGGATTTTTTGGCAGTTGAAATGTCAATAACAGCTTTTTCTTTTAGCTAGTTGGTTGACTATAAATAACCTTCATACAGCTAGGAATAAAAAGGTAAGACAAATCTTTGGTTACCTGCCTAGTTAAAACATGTGCGATCAGACACAATTTTAGCACTCATACTATGGCATTGGAAAGGCGAAGCCAAAAATCCAGGCACAGATTGAAGCACCACATTTTGATCTTTATTGAATCTGGATAGTATAAGGTTTACAAAGAAAACGCATTTGCGAAAGAGATTCACCAAACATAGCTTTAGGCTGTGAACTCTACCCACTTCTAGCCTAACAAAATATATTTATGGTGGGGAATTACTTGCATAAAACACAAGGCATGATGGGAAAGTAATGAGGCCACTGCAGCAGAAGTTAACTAGTTTGTTTAACTGGCAAAGAAGGATATTTAGATAATATTATGAACAAGTGCCATTCCATCAGTAATTTATACTCATTTAAATATGACCCTGTGGGTAACTGTGGGTCAGTTCAATATTAATGGACATTTCCATCAAATTAAGAAAAATTAAAACTGTCCACATGAAACTGGACATTGTTTATAAAAGTGATGAGCATGTTGGTGTAATTATGAACTCTCTATATTTCACCAGGAATTTGATCAGATTATATTTTTATAAATAATCCACTTTTATTCAGGGATCCAATCGAATGCTTCTTGTTTATAGGCTTCATTAGCTCATCGAACAATATAGATGTGGGAAATAGATCTGTTTGGTTCTCAGTAACCCGGCCTTGACTTATTGCTGTAGTTCTCAATCCTGTTCCTGGTGCCCCCCTTTGCCAGAATGTTTTCATTCAACCCACATGGGCGCCAGGAGCAGGATTGAGAACCACTGACTTATTATGACTCCCTGATTTGAAACTATTGCTTAAAGGTTTCCGAGCTGGTACTCTTGGGAAAGTAAGGCTCAGCTGGTGTTTAAACAAAACAGAGTGCTGAAGGTCATGCATTCCGTGTTTGTGACCAAGGGAGCCTGGCCCGTTAAAGGTTGTTCATTGTAATCTCTTGAGAAATGCCAAACCGGGTTTACATCAGAGACTTTCCATATAGAAAATACGAGCACACTCACAGAAGACTGAGAGAAATGGCAGGAGAAGAAAAGAAGGGAATATATTTCTTCTGAAAGGTCACAATATTACTTGCAAAACACCATATGAATCAAAAAAAATGCACACGATTAAACATAATGGAATCGTTATTTAACAGACATACTGGAAAGTCAGAACTTCATATTTTTGTTACTACCTTCCAATATTACAGCTCTCTCATTCCTTCCTTGCTGGGATTCTTTTAAAATTCATATTATTACATTCCTGATTCTGATTTCTATGCCTGTAATCCAGGTAGAACTGATACTGCTTCATAAGAGCTGTTTGTATTGTATCTAATAATAATAAACTATCAATATTCATGTCCTAACCAAGCTTGACCAATTTTGTTCTGCAATTGTCTATCTATCAATCCATTCATAAGTTCATACAATTTCAGTAAATACTTATCTGGTTATTCACGTAATGAATTACAACCTGACAAATGTGAATAAACTTGAAGAAAAAAAAGTGTTTTTGTATTGTAACTACTGCATGGCTCTTGAACAGCTTTAGCTGTGTTATTATTTCCACTAAAATGTATTTAATTGGCAGTCAGAGTCAGGGGCGTGTTTAAATTCACATCCTCCCTGTAACAGGCAGGCATTTTGAATGAAATCTTATTATAAGCTGCCTGTAATATCATTGGGGTGGTACAGTGGCTCAGTGGGTAGCAGTATTGCCCCCCCCCGCCCCCCCAGAGCTGAGGGTTTGAATTCCGCCTCCGCTCTGTGGGCATGGAGTTTGCATATTTTCTCTTTGTTGCATGGATTTCCCCTTCGGGTGCTATGGCTTCCTGCTGCAGTCCAAAGACAGGCATTTACACTAATTGGCATCTCTAAATTGCCCATAACTCTCGTGCGTGTGTGTGTGTGTGTGTGTGTTGTGGTGGACTGTTATTCCATCCAGGGTGTACCCTGGCCTTCTGCCCTATGCAATGACCCTTACCAGGATATGCAGTTATAAGATGGATGTAATCCTGTAATGAGCTCTTATGCCACATGAAAGAGAAGAGCTGGTCCTACTGAATTTCATTATAGTGTAATGTGCCTCAGTCCAGCCATCTCTCTCACAGATAATGCAGATCTGTTCTGACTAGTCTCACTTGGCAGTTTCACAACACACACATTGGCAGATGCGTTCTGGTACATCAAGGGCCAGGAATGGATGTGCACTACTTCTGGTATGATTTGCTTTCTTCACTGTATTGTTTTGCAGTCCCTGTGGGATCCCGTGTGCACTCACCAGAATGATGCTCTCCTCTGTAAGCCATTGTTCTAGCACTGATGCTGGGTGATCATAGGATTACATTTAGCTGTTGTAAGAAATACTCTCTTTTGTTACAGCATGCAAATTAAATGTAAAAGAAAATTTCAAATGTTCAGTTTTGTTGCTTTTTTTAATGTGTTGGATTGAGTGTAAATGCAATTAGATTAATAACAGTATTTTCTGCACCTATTGACTTGCGGGAAAGATGGTGTCCTATGATGGTGCCAGGCGGAAAGTCACTAACCTCTTCTGTACGACCACCCATTCTACTGCAGATGTTTGCTGGAGGAGATTGTGAGACTGTGTACTTAATTATACACCTGTGTCAGCAATGGGCGTGGCTTACTTAAGCAATTCCTCCAATTAATAGGGGTGTTCACATACATTTGACCATATACTGTAGTAAACAGTGATAATCTCAATTATTACAAATGTAGGTCATAATGTCTTGCTCAGTCATATGCCCTTTGTGTTTTTTATTGTTATTATATTATGTTACATACTCCTTTCACCTCTTGCCTACAGAAAAAGTGGGTGGTGATATACTTGAGTAAGACATTGTTGTTTGAATTCACCAAGAGCCTCAGGGCGCCAGGCCAGACAACTAAGTCGCACAAATAATGAACCAGTGCAGAATAGTCAGCTGAGTAGGTCTGCTACTCACTGAGGTCTGCTACTGGGGCTGGAGGAGCTGGAGAGGAGATGCACGGATTTGCCCAGATGCTCTCAAACCTGTGTGACATGTTCAAGTAGGATGGCTTTCCGGCATCACCTCCCATCTCAGAACACAGTGGATATCTGAGGAATTGCTCTTTTTGTTTACTACTTTAATTACTGAAGGTCAAAAATGCCTTAGGGTCCAAACATTGCACAATGGTCTGTTTTTGTCTTTTCATTGTTCTTATTACAATGTGTCGATTGGCCCCCCTCACAGTCCACTAACAATCACAGAGCATTGGTGCACAAATAAAACGGAAATATTGCTTGTTTAAACTGCTGCACGTTCCTTGGGTCCCCCTGACAACCGTGTTGTTGTAGGACATAAGCAGATCGCTACTGTCACAAGTTGATAGCAAGAAAAATGTGAAAAAATCCGGAAGACGGAAATTTAACCACAGATGACAGGACATTAGATGTTTTATATTGATCAAATTTGACCGAATTTTGTGGCACAGCTGATTAAAAACAATGTTGATATGCTGAGGATGTTGTCTGTCTCCTACCCTGTCAAGATTTAATTGTGTGTGTGACTAGGCATGTGCATAAAGAATGTTTAGAGTCTGTAAGCCTGTAATTAGACTTTGTTTATAGCAGATTCTAGATTGGATGCTTGGGAGCGAAATCCAGCTGTGCGTGTAGGGGTACCAGGTAATTACGATCACATATTCTCTTTAGGACAATATAAAGCTCATCCAGTGAAAATGCTTTGGGCAGAAATAGCTCAACACAGCATATTCACACAAGGAGAGCCTTGCACCACCATACCAATGTGAGCTTGTTATGCCGCTTACTGGGACAAATATGTCACAACCATTATGATTCAACTGCTTTGATGTCTGCTTTAAAGGTATGGGGAATTTTCTGCAATAGTTCAGCTTGTCCCTTTCCATTGTTTTTAATGTGTGTGAAAGTTTAAGTGCACATTTAATAGCTCTCTCAATACAGAAATATTTTTACAGCACAGTATCACTTCAGCATTAGTAAACAATCAACTTCTAACTGCTTATCCTGGTCATGGTAACCAAACACCACTCTCCAAATTTCTGAAATAATCCTTGTAGTTATGTAGTTATGCAGAATTTCAATAGAATTATGCATATTCATAGATTCTACTATTACTACTGCAGGCAGTTAATACCATCAGTAACATTTCATGTAGGCACAATAACAACAACATGAGAATCGCACAAGAAATCTAATGGAATGTCATAGGCGAATAATGACACAACATTGACATCTATATACAATTTTTTTCAGGAACCTTAATGTATGGAAAAAATAACATTTGACCTACAGTTTTTTAGAGCTCCCCCAGAGGAAATTCAGGGGAATTTCCCTTCTCAGCTGCCCTGTAATTCAAACTATGGTGTCAACCATTCGCAGGGCAGAATGCAAAATTCTTTACAGCAAATAATGAAATAAACCAATAAAAAAAATGTCCCAGTAATTTTTTGTCTCTCTGGGGGGGATGGGGGGTTGGAGCCTGGTTGAGTTTGTCACAGAGCATACATGCACACAATCATATTCTATAGGCAATTTAGAGACACCAATTAGCCTAACTGTGGGAGGAAACCCACATGGGATGTGAGGACAGGCAAGCTCCGCCCATGTAGTGTGGCGGAGGGATTTGAACTGTATGGCAATTTATATTTTTTGCAGGGTCAAAGGAGCTTTGACATTGGCCTACAGGCAAACTGCATAGTACAGTATTGCTGTATTTAGTGTGATAAATCGTCTCCTAATTCCCAGTTTTGGTGGTGTTACTACACTGCAGGCCTATGCCTGGGAACCAGACAGGAACTGCCTGAGACTGGCTTTGATATCTACGTTTCGCCTGGTAAACACGGTAGATCATGGAAGCAGTAAATCTTGGTGAAGGTAATGGCAAAGGAACCCAGATCCAAACTATTATTCAAAATCCATAATGAAAACAAAACCAGACTGTCACTGGGCCAGTAAATACAATATGGAGAAAAACCACTAAACCCAAAACACAAAAGGCAAGAGATCAGGTAGAAGTCTTGAAACAAGAACAGGAATTTTTCAAGAAATTTGACTTTTAATAGCATTAAATGTAACATTTTATCTGATATGCATGCACATGAGACAACCACTTAAATATTATACCTTAAATAGTAAATTACTACCATATGAAACTATAACCATTTTTTTTCACTGAATATATGCTTAGCGTAATTATATGTAATAGAAATTCTGCTTAAAATAAGTAATTGCTGAATTATTCTTGTTGATTACTGGGCTGGTGCCATTATTTCTTGTGCTCTTTTGCCTGTAGGTCAGCATGACAGATTAATTCCTTAATTAACTGCAATAAAATTTTAATACAATCAAGTGAATCTAACAGTGTTGCACCACACAGCCTAGCAAAGACTGGCTTTGAGCACTTGCTACTTCAGAAATAAGCCATTACAAACTCAATACAACAAGCAGCAGCATCATTACTTAATGTTCACTCTAAAACTTAGATTAAACTGTACTGAGTAGGAAGTCACCTGACCAGTAGTGGTCTCCATCTAGTTATTTAATAAGGATAGCAAACATATCTTAGTTTTCGATGTGTGCACTAATGACGGTGGATTTTATTGTATAATTTTTGTGAAATATTGAATATTAGTGTAAAAAAACTTAATCAGAATACTTTTATTATCCCAGAGGAAACAGTTTAAAACTGCATAACTTTAGAAAATAAACATAACAGTAACCCCTTTCTGACGTTTTTGTCCAGACAGAACACGAGAGAATAGCAAACGGGCAGATTTGTAAGACTGGCAGATCAGTAAGCCATCCATCCTGCTAAACTTCTCCAGGATATGCTTCGGGATATAGAATTGCAGCAAAAACAACGGTGGTAAGCAAGACAAGATGTGTTTACTGATGGGAAAAGGTGGGCATGCCTTCAGGATGAAGAGGAGATCTGTTCCAAAGTTGCCCTTTGAAAGGCCACACAGACTCGGGTGCCTGGTAGCTTCGGGGCCTGCTTGGGAATTTGTCATCAAAATCAGGCCCATACTGTAAGTGTTTAGGTGCCAGGCCGCTTAAACAGAGCGTGAAGACGGCAGTGTTTTCACACCTGTCCTTGCATTCTCTTCATAACAACTAGCACACATAAATGCTTTCACAGTGAAGTTCTGGAACCTGGTCCCAGTTTATAAGTCCCTGAGCCATCTTGACTTGTTACCTTTGTAGCTCCTGGCCACTTTCATACAGTATGTCGCATCCACGCTGCACAACAGCAGGAACTGGGACATTTATGCTAAATAAACATGGAAGACACAAAAAGTTTGTAGGTTAAACTTCACACATAGCGTCATACGAATCCACATCGCCACGCCAAAACAATGGAGGATTATAAGTTGTTTTGTTAATTATTTGTTAGTTATTGGGTGGATTTATCACGATCAAAATGGGACGCGGCCCTTTGTTTGTATTTTACATATATGTCCCGCAACACGTTCATGATTCTTATTAAATCTGGCCAGCAGATCGATCTTTAATTTTCCACAGAATAAAAAGCGATGTAATGTTATTCCACTAAAAATCACTGGGATGTTTCACCACTGGCACCAGTGATATTAGACAAAAGTACAGTATACAGTATAGGTTAGTGATCAAATTTTCTGCATCGGAATTTTCTTTTGCTGATGCAGCAAAAAAATGTATTAATTGATGCATTCAATGTAATTGGGGTTCAAAGACAATTCCATCTGCTCTGCTACACCTCATTTTCTGCACTTCTGCCTAACTTCCAAATTAGCAGCGGTGCTTGTGGTCAACCAATCAGCAAGTTTATCACTGTAACTGACTCCCCAGTAATTCATGTTCGAATAACAAGTACCTAGTCTGGATCAGGTACTAAAAAGGCTTCTGGAACTGCCTCCAAGGACCTACAATCGGGTCCTGCGATGTGAAATTGACAAATGTCCCTGGTTCCAGAAAAAGGCTCTGGTTCCAGAAAAAAGTCCCGGAGGTGTGAAAGTGTCTTATGACTTGAGCTTAAAGTTACTTCCATACCCTGCATATGATATACATTTTCATGAAGATAGTGGAACAACTTACAGTACCAGTGAAAAGTTTGGACGTGCCAAGCCACCTACAAAGGAGAGTGATACAGTCGCATCACATCACCCAGCTACCTGAGTTAAACACAGTAGAAATGGTTTGGGAAGAATTTGACCAGAGAGTGAAGGAAAAGCAGCCAATGAGAGCTCAGCATATGTGGGACCTCCATCAGGAGAGCTGGAAAAGCATCCCAGGAGGCCACCTCATTAAACACGCATAGAGGAGACAGTAGGCCCAGCCAGTCCCTGGAGTAATTGGGTTTAAGGGCTTTGCTCAAGGGCCCAATGGTGGGATCATTCTGCCAGCCATGGGATTTGAACCAACAACTGTCTGAGTCCCAACCCTCAGAGCCCCCCCCCCAACAATTTATTATTATTATTTTAATACTGTTTTGGTCAGTGGTCAGTGCATAACTCCATATATGGTATTTTGTTGTTCTTATATCTAAAATTATTCTAAAATGTAGAGAATAGTGCAAACAATCCTTTCTATGGTACTGCGGTACTATATATTTTGTCTTTTGGCTAGAGGAATTGTGCCTAGGTCTTGCTTAGTAACCCAATGATATTCTACTTATTAACCAGGAAAGGAATTTCCAGTGTAAAAATACACATTTTTTCCCATATCCCTGCCTTCCAGGTAAAGCTCTATTAAAAATAAATAAGTAAACCAAAGGGCTACAATCGCCACAAAAACAGCTTTGTGAAAATGAGCTGGGAGCGCCAGTCTGAGATTGGAGAGCAGCAGTAAGTTTCCAAGGGCGGTAATTACTTCCCCCATCAGATACTGTTTGATTAAATACCTGTGAGAAAATTAAATTTACATGATGAATGGACACTCCAAATGAAGGTTATAACGTGACATCAACCAATATTAACAGATAATTGTGAAAAAAGTATTGCATTTATTTGTTTCAAAAGGTTTGATTTGGGGAATCTGTAGCCTGATTTGCTACATTTATCTTTTAAAGAGGGTATTAGAATTGAATACATTGTTATCGGCGTGCTCCTCTCCTTTGTATATGGGTCTTCAAGTTCCTTTAGCTCATTACAATTGCTGTGAGTGGGATTCCATGCCCTTCTTCTAATCCCAACCCAAGTCTATGTTTCTCTAAAGATACATCCATGTAGCAGATGCATTATACCTATATAATTACCTGTACAGTATGTTGCCGAATGAACTCAGTACACCTTGACCTGATCGTTGTTATTTATCAATCTATCTGCCAACTGATTTCCTAGCATAACACACCGTGTAGAGGATGCTGGTCTATCGCAGACTACTGTATGCATTCACACACACACACACAGAGAAAACGGGCAATTCAGTGATGTCAATTAGCCTAATGGAATCAGAACAGTGATCATCAGAATCGCGTTTATTGGCCAAGTATGTGAGCGAACACATACAAGGAATTTGATTCCGGTCGATGGCGTCTCCCA
>JAODLD010000101.1:17064477-17076099 GCA_026781065.1 Mormyrops boulengeri | reverse complement strand
ACTGCAGTGTAGAACTGGATCAGCAGCTCCTGTGGAAGACTGTACTTCCTCAGTTGTCTCAGGAAGTACATCCTCTGATGTTTTTGGACTGCGAGGTGAGAAGGTGTACATGGAGAGAAGATGCTCCACATGCCACACACCTACACGAGGTTCAGAATTTCAACCCTCAACTCTGGAGGTCCGATACCCACAGCTCCCCTGAGCCATCCTTCATTGCTGTTTAGCAGGAGAATTTTCCCACAATATGGGCGTTTTTGGTTTTTTTTTATCACAGAAAGAAGGTTGAGTCATTTTGTTGGAGAGAAGTTCCATTTGCACCTCGGTGAGTAAACGACGCGGAAAAAGGCCGGGCTTGGCTGGTAGTCAGACAGTTAAATGCCAGGGCAGCATTATGTAACCTGTTAATAACTGGACTGCTTAATCTGATAACACAGGGAACACCCAGGACTGGATACCAGTCTGTCACAGGGCCAAAATACTCATGCAGACATGCAGACACCCACTTAGGGAAATTTCCAGTCATCTTTTTTACCCTAAATGCATGTGATTGGAAAGGAACAAGGTAAACAAGGAAAAGTTGGGAAAATATAATGTACTTCATAACACCAAACCCTTCATGTATGTTTTTTTTTGTTATCTAGTGCTTCTAATGGTAAAATATGAACACATGAACTTCAGATTTGGAAAATAATATTCTACACATTTAACCTTCTTTGGATAAATCCTGTGGCTTCTTAACATGCTGATATATTCTTAATTACTTTACCCTTCATATACTGTATTAATTTATATTCTGAGAAGATTATTTTTGTCATGAACGAAGCAAATTGCTCCGGAGTTGTCCTCATTCTTTTGAAATGTGATTCTTTTCCACACTGCAGAGAGGATGAATAACTGGTGTTTGTTCCATACAGAGACACACAGTTCAAAAAACGCCCATGTTAAGGATATCATTGGCAAGCCTGGAGAGAGCCCTGATTAATCGGCATGGTTCCTACAGACTGCAAGTCATTAAACTGAAGTAATATGATTTTTTTCTCCCTCTGTTTTACCGGAATGCCTGTTACAATTATTATAATATTCGTACATTTTCCTTTCGCTTTCTTTGTTTACAAATGTGTATCTGCAAGGGTGGAGCAGTGGTTTATGGAATATGAAATAATTAGGCTACGTTTCAAATGGCACTCCAGTGAAAATTATAGCCGAAGCCATAAACCACTTTTGGTTCCGTGGGTAGCGCTGTGACCTCCAGGGGGATGGCTTCGATCCCAGCAGTGGCTCTGTGTCTGTGGCAGTCGTTCTCTTTTGATTGTGTGGGTTTTCTGTAGGTAATGCGCTATCCATCTACAGTCCAAAGACATGCAATTATGTGAATCGGTGTTTCTCAGTATCCGATATTGTAAAAGTCAGTGTATGTCCTAGGGACTGGCATCCCATGCAGGGTATGACCGGCATTGTGCCCTCCGCTTCCTAGCTTAGGCTTGATCTCACTGCCCCTGCACTGGATAAACACTGGATTTCTGCCTTACATTTACATTTACAGCATTTGGCAGACGCTCTTTTCCAGAGCAACTTACAACAGTGTTTTGTAGTCCATGACTGTTATTTGAATAATAAGCTAGACCCAAATTCAACAGCTGTCATTGAAACCAAAGTTACCGCTAAGTACGTTGTATAAAAACCTTGTTAGGGAAAAACAGTGCACAGACAAACATTGTTAGCGTTTTTTTTTTTAAAATAAATGGAGAGAGTGGACAGTATGATGGGGTATTAGTCTCCTAGGTACTCCTTGAAGAACGATTGAAGACAGGAAGGGACTCAGCCGTTCTTACAGCAAGAGGAAGTTCGTTCCACCACTGAGGCGGCAACATTGCAAAAAGTCTTGATGCATGTTGTCCTCTTTTAAGTGTTGGTGGTTCGAGACGAGCAGTGCTTGATGCTCTGAGAGGACGAGAAGTGACACGACTCTTGATCAGTGTTGCCAAGTAAGGAGGAGCTGTTCCAGTCTTGGCCTTAAAGGCAAGGGCCTTCGGCTTGATAAACAACTGTAGCCCATTGTGAAATTTGGTACCAATTTATATGTTCAAAGTTATAAGAGGATGAATAGGACATTTACTCTGGTAGGGACCATGTAACTGGTGCAGATTTGCTGATACACAAGTGCTAATACTGCAGCAGCTTAGATCATACGCTGCTTTCAGGGGACTCTGTGTAATTTTTACTGACTGAGTCCTGGGGTGAAAAACCATTAATGCACACATAGTTGTTGCAAATCTGATATTTTTTGGCAATAAGTGCAATAAGTGGGCTTTTTCTCACGACACTTTAAAATTCAGAGCTCTCTCTGAAAACCGCCAGTTGGGCGCGCAGAGTTTTATTCCATTATATATGACAGGAAGTAATGATGCAAAAAAATCATTGGCACAGACAAACAAAAATAGAATCACAGTCTGTCACTCGCTGTCATTATGGAAAATAATGATAATCCCAATTACAATCCTGATGAGAGCTTACTAATGGGCCAGGATCCATTCAGACCTCAGCCACTCCATTACCTTATTAAGTACTCATTACCAGACCCCATGGCCGTTAGCCGGGGCAGAATCCCTCTGTTTTTTACTTCTTAAAAAATTTATAATTACTCGCTTCTGTTCACTCCGGCTATGACTTACTTCTGCATCCAGTTGGTGCATTATCCATTATCTTGTTCCAAATGCCTGGTCATTATACAAATACGGATTTCTATTTATTTATTTCTTTTTATTAAATTTGACTCTGATTTGTAATATTATTCAGGAACATGCCAAATGTGTCTCAAGTAATGTCTGACAATGACCTATTCCTCAGCTTAATTTCCCTATGTGTTATTGTCTTTCATTATGTATTTCTGTATTTTTGTTTTAGCAATCCACTTTCTGTCCCCTTTAACCTCAGGCCTGTGTCGATAAGATTCTGAACTGACTTCCTTTCCCATCTTCCCTTCAACCACTTGCAAGTTACTTCCCTCTGTACAATAACTGATAACACCAGACTTCACCTGAGTGCCTTTTAATCAGCTGACTGCTTTTGGCCATGAGCAAAAGCGATCCCCAACTTTACCATCCCTTTAAAACTCTAGTAAGTAAACAGTAGCTTCTTCTGGTCATTACCAATCGGTTAATTTATCATGGGTGAGCACTGTAGCCATTAACAATCAATGATACATAAAGATTAATAATTAGTCTCCATGCTGGAGAAGAGTTAGGGTTTTGGTTGAACAGGCAGATCTGTCTCCATTAGGCCGGAGGTAGACCCTGACTTTCTCATAGCATCGATAACTTTGGCATTGATGTCAAAACACATGTGTACACCCATAGTTATACCCAATCAAATGTTGAAATTATTGGTATAAAAACAAACCTTTATATAAACCTTTATATTATATCCATTGTAGTTTTAAAATGCCATTAAGGGACCAAATAAATGTTATGCATCTCCTAAGCAGATACTGTAAATGTTTTTTGAATTAATCTTTCATTGACCATCATGTACTAATTATTTACATTTGCAATTCTCACTTGAAGTTTGCTTCCCAATTAAAGCGAAATATTGTTTTGTAAGCTATCTGTTTACTAAATTTCACATACCTAGAGTCCTCATTAATGCTGACCTTTTCATTATGGATTCACAGAGAAGCATCTTTAAGTCCTAAGAGGAAACTACAGTGTATGTGATGGCTTTTTATGTACAGACGCTCCTCTACTTACGAACTTTCAACTTACGAACTTTCAGACATACGAACATAGAAGACTGTAAGTCCAAATTGTGTTTATTGGGCTCCTGTTTCCTGTCCGCAACATAATTATTTTTTCTGCACATCAATTCCGCCCAGTATGACTGCTGGCCGCTACTCCAGCCGCGCAGCAGCGTAGCGTGCGTACTCCCAGCATCCTAGTTCTTTGTACTTGCGTATACCCTTAAAATGATGTTGAATAACGACTTACGGACATTTCAAGTTACGAACGGCCATTCAGAACGTATCTCATTCGTAAGTCGAGGAGCGTCTGTACTAATATGAATTATTTTTCCCAAGAAGAAAAATGCATGTGATTAACTGATCTACCAATACATTCGTACATCTCACTAGCCTCTTTTTGAAAGTCGCTTATCCAGTACAGGGTCAAGATGAAATTGAAGGCTATCCCATACAACACGATATACAGCAATTCATCACAGCAAACAGAGAAATACAGAGAGAACATTTTGCAGAGCTGGGACTCAGAATCAAGTGTACAGCCCAGTTGGTGTGAGGCACTAGTGCTCCCCACTGAGTCAATGTACTGGTCCCATTTAGAGTTTTGCTCATGAAAACACTAAATCAATCAGTGCACAAATTATTGGGTACAAACGCATGGACATTTTCAAGAAAAGGAACCAAATCATTTGAACACTTTCATAAAGTTAAAAAGACAAAAAGGGCTGAATAAGGCAGAGAAAATCACAGATTACCAAATGCTAGTATTAGTCTGCCCCTGCATTTCTGAAAGAGAAAGATTAAGGTACTGAGCCAGGTAGCTAATGGAAAGTAACATGGAAATGTTTCTAGAAATAATTATGGAATCAAAAATATTTCAGTCTCAGGAATACTGAAAATTAAATGCAATAACTTGGGAAAAGGTAGGCGAACCTAGAAAAAAATGGAATTATGGGATGGCCACCAAAAATGGCCATTTAAATGTCTCTTTTCACCTTTTAATGAACATTAAAATGTATTACTTGGATTCATAGATTCACATAAGCCTTCTGTATGGTACTACGTTAATGGGCTGGATTCAGGCACTGGCCACATCCTCAAAACGCCCTGCTGAAAAGATACGAGATACAAGACTAATCAATTAAATTTTTTAGAGACTCCTGGCTGACTGACGGCAGTTGTAAGTGAAATGTGCTAAATTTCTCATCTGAGAGCAGTTAAATATGCCTCAGTGTCAAAGTGATCGATTTGGAACTGCCTTCTGTCAGGCATTAACAACAAAGATTTTGCAGTCTTCCCCAAACCCTGATCTTTCAGCCTTATAAAAAAAACAGCTGAAGATGTTTAGAATAGATGTGCAGTCATTTTTAGTCAGTGCAGCATGTAACTTTTTTTGTAAGCTCTTGGCAGGGTTGATAGAGCTGTTAAAAAGGGGTGCAATTCAATATTGACAGTTGCCTGCCTTGTTTGCCACATTTGAATAGACAAATTTATTATGTGTGTTTTTGTGGGCAGATTGTAATGTTTTCCTGTCAGGTTCTCAGCCAGCACTTTTATATGATAATCGGACATCTTCTGCAGAGAAATCATCTTTCACTACTGCTTTATTATTCTTTCTGCTTCTGCTCACATGCCCTCCACACGTTCCGACTGAATCAATATTGACATACTATTTTTCATATCTCCTCATTTTTATTCCTTTGTCTTATAAGCTTATGATCGCAGTATGGAAAAGCATGTGAGTTGACCTTTAAGACCCGATAACTCACTGGTCTTCTGAGTGATACATAACAGGAGGAATTTAACACTGGCTCCCAGTTTCTTTGGTGCAGCTGGGATATTTAACTTGTAACCAAGGCATGATTTTTTTAAAAGCTGCTTTTTAAATCACTCACTGTTTAAAATGATCTGCATTGAAATCATATTTAAGGATATATTTTAAACAGAGATAACAGGAGGTGCCTCCTTTTTTGCCTCACGCCTCCATGGCTGTAGGTTCAAATCCTGTCCCTAGCACAACGTGCCCAGCACTCTCCACGTACGTCTTGTGGCGGTTTCCTCCGGGAACTCCAGTTTCCTCCCACAAGCCAAAAACATGCCGTTAGGTAAGTTGGTGTCTTCAAAATTGCTGTTTATGTGCACACACTATGATAGACTGTCCTGTGCTCTTCTGATTGCACCCTGCGCTGCATGGGATAGGATCCATGCCCACTGCAGCCCTATACTGGATAAACGGTGTGGAAAATGGATGGATGGATGATATTTAACTGCTAGGATATCATCCACATACATATGAAGTTAAGGGTGCGTCTAAAGGTCTTATTTATTGAGTCAGGCACAAGTTAATCAGACACAGAAAAGCAGTGCCTCCATCCAGCTAATCTTTCATTTTTAAAACCATCATTCGGATAATGACCTTCCATGATTAAGTAATGGTTTTTACAAAATTAAAATAAGGATGATTTGTCTACTGAAAACTGTTCATCCACTACATGAAGTGAGGTGTCAGTCCTGCATGGCATTGCCACACTTCGTATATCAGGCTGTCCTTCTCTTGGTACATCTGTGTATCGTTGTGTGGACACCTATAGTATCATGCAGTAAACAAAGGAGCTTGCTTGAGGGCGTGGCTTTTTAGCAGTGATGTCAGCTTTGTTTGTGAGACGTTAGGCAGCTAAAAAGTACTCCGCTATGTTAATTAATTTCAGTACATCCCCATCACTAATTGATAGGCCCTTCTTTTTTGCACCTGGAAGCACAATAAAAAAAATCACATTTTAGCAATTATACGAAGGCAGGATTTTAATGACATGGCTTGCTTTCATCACATGTGTAATTTTTACACCTTTCATGTGTTATATGTGTGAATGTCTGTAGGTTTTATGGCCCATGACTAAAAATTAGCAAAGGTTTCAGAAGAATAATTACAGCCACTTTCACATCTTTTATACCTGTGACTTCCTTAACTGGGATTTCACATGTATACATTCTTGTTTAACTTGTGGCACTTTAATATAAAGTGTGATACATATGTATTTATAAAACCCTAAAACTGAAACTGTAAATGACTACTGGAGCTCTGTTTTTTTCCACATTTGATGCTTGGGCTCAGGGTAAATTCTATTTTTGTTAGAAATTATTATATTTATAATATTAAATCATTTGTAGAGTAAATGCTTTGTGCAAAATAATCTGAGTGGTTTTAGTCGTGTAACTCGGTAAGCATGCCAGTAAAACTCCCTTAAATTCAGAAATGGGAAAACACAGCCCTCACACCGTTATACACTCTAATTTCTCTGTCCCTATATTTACCACTTAATGCCATTGTGTGATATTCACTGCCTGTGTTCTATAGGCACTGGCAGCGTGTCGGACACACGTCTGTGGTCTCTAATAGGTGTGTGTTGGCACCTCTGATACAGATTTCGCTGCAGAATAATCTTCCTAATTGCCCCGAGTGGGACACAGAGGCCCAGATGTCCCTGTGCTGCTGAATGATGGCTGTCACTAAATGCCGGTGGCTGCTCTGCTGGTGTCTGGCGGCAGAACACATGATGGGTTTCTGGGCCCGTTCCCGGCAAAGGCTGGATTCGGCTCCTAATTTGTTAAATGATAGAGACCCTCCAGGGAAATGACAAAGTGGGGCGGCTTATTAAATATGTGCGGCAGAATAATTAACTCAATAGTCATTTGTGGAATCTTTATCATCAGCCAGAACGCCCCCACTTCAGAAGCACAGGACATAATCACTATGTTTCCACACCACATGAATATAAACAGTAGGATTAGACCAACTTACCATTAATTGGGAGTGTGAAATTGGACACTTGACTTCAGTGAGAACATCCTGACTGTGGTGAATTGGGATTGTTTACCTAGGTTAACATGCTCAATGTGACCAGGACAGAAACCAGGGAGCTACTTCCCTTAGCAATCAAGAGCAGTGCTATTGCATGCCAAAAACTCATTATAAGCACACAGTATAGTGATTGGCTTGGGAGTCTTTCTTGGTGCACCGTGCATGCATAGGGGAGCAGCACTCAAATAGAGCTTCTGAAGGATTGCTGGATTAAGATGTGTTTTTGTGACTTTAATGGCTGTTCATCTCCCTTCATTCCTTCACCAGTCCCAGAAAGTAGATGGGCTAAATTATTCAAATTACATGCATGGACGAATACATTTAACATGCTGAGGTGACTGCACATTCTACAAAGTCAGCAAGATTCTGTTAAATTCAATTAAAGACATGTCCCCTTTGCTGTGTGTTGTCCACAGCGCTTAATTGACCTATAAACATTTTTAAAAAACATACTGCTTTTGAATGAAACTGCCATAAAAAAGCCTTGGGGTTTTAAAATCGAGTTTGTGAACTCTTTCTGGAAATGAGATAATACCCTTTTCGCTTGACCTGCAAGAAGATTAGTGTTAAATCCTTTCGGTAAGGCGGATATGTTGTGCTGCCTAATACACCGATGTCGTCATAGTGGGGTGTGATCTGGAGATTGTGGTATTAAGTGAGGTTTCTCTGTCTGAACTATGTCATTTATGAACTGTCTTCCTACATCAAGGTGCAGGAGGCCTGCATGGGTTTTTTATGCAGCTGATTGGACACAAGGCTCCTGGGTGAGGCTGCAGGGCATCTCGGAAGATTACTGACAAGAAATGTCAAGGATCTGCTACGCGCAGGGGCACCATCGCTCATATGCTGCATGCTCCCTGCCAATGATAACCCCTGTCTAGGGGGAGACTGCAGAAGCGTAGACATCTGAACCCTCTTCTACATTTTTGGTGATACTTAGTTGTTTCAGGCTCTCAGCCCTTCTCTTCTGGGTGCCTTTAATAAGAAGTTTGTCATCCCATTATCCTTTGACCCTAAACTGTTAACCTGGGATTTATTTATAAGTGAAAAAAATAAGACCCATTTTTATTTTATCTTCTCATTTGAATATACACAAAAAAACAAACCATGTAAAGAAGGAAAAGTAGTTGCTTGGCTTCAAATTGGTTGCCTTCATTTCACTGTGTGAAAAATTTCACCTTCATTCAAGAACATGAAGAAAAATTTGACATCTGATTTAAGACCAGGCGCCTCAGACCAATCTTTGAAAACTCACACCAATCCCTGCAAACTCATATCCAAATACATATATCCTATTTCAGAGCTGCAGCTCCTTAGGAAAGCAGTCTATTGGCACTTTTCCACTGGAATGCAAGAATCGAGCCGTACCCAAGCCGTATGGCGAAGACAGACTAGTCGCAGCATGGTTCCAGCCTGCCTCGGGTTTTCCACCTCAGAAGGGTAAAGACAGCGTACATCATGATTTACTATGTGTTAATTGCTTCTAGCAAGTCTGTGAGAATGGCAGTCATATGTTAGCATTAAATGCTAGCAGAATTAGTATTCGCTTGCATAAATTTGCATTATGAATCCATTCCCTTCAGCCTTTCTATAGTACTTTTTTTAAGTAGGTGGTTGGAAATTTTCAAGTTCCGAGTTATCGGGAATGCATAAATACATAGTGATGAGTGATACTACAAATAATTGATAATATATAGAATGTGCCATTTTTTTCCTTGAGATGGTCCATGTATATTGATGCAAAACTCCCTTCATTTCGACCAATTAGAAGTGGTGACGCAATCAGTTCAGTCTGGTCACCTTATTGGTCACAGACGCGTATTACATGTCAGTTCGGCTCAGTTCCTGGTGGCTGTGGTATACCTCCATATGTGCCTATAATTCATCAAACTCCAATATGTGCATTTTTAGGTCATGGAAAACTTTTACTTATTTTCTATGTCTAATTACACACACCTACACATTTTTGTTCTTTAGTTCATCACTATGTAGTGTTTTTGGATGACTGTGAAAAGCATGTAAGCTGAAGAGAAATTATATCACTGGTATAAGAAATGTTTTGCTTGAGAAGCTATAGATTACCATGGTAAGTGTATTGTGCTGGGTGCAGCTCCAAATTGGATACCATGTAATGGTTAATAATGCTCTGGGCCCAGTTTCTCGAAACCTTCTGTGTTGAAGGATAGAACTTACGAACGACATAGTTTTAAGAAGGGTTCGAGAAAATCACCCCTGGTCATGTTTCATTCATTGTGTTCATCACATTTTAGGAATACTTTTAAGAGATTGTTTTGTATAGGTAGTGGAAGTCTGTGTAATTTGTGGTTGATAAATGAGAATAGATGTCCAGCGATTATCAGTAATTAGCCACAAGCTGTGTGGCCTTGCCAACTCACAGTTAGGGGCACGAAGGTTAATGGCTCCATCAATGCCTATGGGAGATGAAAAATGTACCTGTTATCATCCCTGTCGCACAGAATTCCACAACTACAAACAGGAGATGGTGTAGCTTGAACACTTAATGCATTCACTGAGAGCTGAACTCCCAAGTTCCCCTTTCACGTTTATATGCAGTACTGTGCAGAAGTCTTAGGCAGAAAACGATGTTTAAATGATCTTCATGTTGGTGTAAAACTATGATATTATGTCTGTAAAAGTGTGTCAGCTTAGCCATTTGAAAACCTAAACTCGCCTAAACTCCTAAACTCACCCCAGTACTTACAACTAGCAAGCATCCAATACACCCATGTATGTTTTGACTCAACCACTGACCCACTGCGTATGGCTAATCAATACCTTAACCACTTTTTAAACTAGTTAAATTAATTAATTAAATCAGCTAGTGGTGAAATTTAACGAATACTTGGAATGACTGAGGTGCCCCTGAGGAGAGGTTTGTGAACCAAAATGGTGTGCTTCTAACCATCTAACAACTTTTTTGGAGAACAGAAGAAATTATTAGTTTTTGTGTTACTGTTAATTTGCATATTTTCTGATGTTATATTGTGTTTTTGTTCTGAGCAAATACATACTTGCTACCCAGATAAAAAGCTTTAAACCTGTCATACAGTACATACATACATACAGTACTGCATGCACTGTACTGTATATATTTAGTGTTTAGAGTTAGGGTTAGCTATATAGGATCTCTTCCCTGTGCTCCCACTCTGATTCTCCGTCGGAGAACTGTTTAGTGGGCCTTCCGAACTGAGGCTGGCTTTTCTTTTCGTCGTTCTGCCACCGGAGGGGAATCTCTGCTGAAGCCCATCTGTCAGGTCAGTGACGGGAGCCGACCGGTCTGCCTGCTGTCCCTTTCTTTGTCTGCCGAAGGCAGTTAATGAGGCTTCCCACCACTCTGTCACTCACGCACTCTTAGAAAACATATTGGACCCATTCTGCCTTTATTAACGTCAGGGTGAATGGAAGAATAGACTTGTCTGCCAGGTTTTGTCCCAAGGGTGCTGATGGGACCATGACAGGGACAAAAATGTATGTTTATTTCTGTGTATGCCCAAAGGTAGCACCCCTCAGGAAACCTCTTTGTATAAAATTAAATGACTCGCTTTCTTTAACTGTGCTTTCGCAGTACAGTAGACAGTGATTGCATTTTAACAAAAGTTTTCAAACTGCGACAATCATAAGCCGTGCAGATGGCAGCCACCTGTGCAAATCACATTTACAGTTTATTTCAATTTTAATGCTATAAAAATTTAAAACGCATATGCACTCCCAGTTCCTTACTCAGTATGCCTATTACTGAAGTTGATTTCATGTATGTTATGACAACAGGACAGAGGTAAAGGAAATGAAACTTTATTAACCAGTGGCCTGTATCACGATGCCAGATTTCTTGCTTAGCTGGATAACTTTGAGGCTAAACAGAGGTAACACTGGCTTTTTGATATCACAACGTTTGCTCAGTGTACGCTCAGTGACAGGATGCTACTCCTCAAATCCAGAACTGACAGACTTAGGAATTCCTTTGTCCCACACACCATCAAACTCTACAACTCCTCATTGGGGGGCAGGA
>JAODLD010000101.1:17038272-17054502 GCA_026781065.1 Mormyrops boulengeri | reverse complement strand
AGAGCCACTATCCAGTAGGTTGTCCATTCTACCTGGCTTCTGAAGAGCCACACCTGTTCCTGGTATTTACCTGAGAAATGGTGTGGCTCATCAGAAGCCAGGTAGGCTAGAAAACCTTCTGGACAGTAGCTCTCCAGGACCGGAGTTGGAGACCCCTCATATAATGCATTATAGATGAGTACTTTAAGTAAAGTGTTACCCACCTGTTTTTTTCCACAGGATTCTGGCTGTTTTCTGAAAATAAAGGAAACCCATCCTTGTTTTTGCAGTATTACTAACGTTCATTCAAATTAACTCTATTCCCAAAGACTATCCCTAAGGTAATGAGCAAAAATTGACATGTTGTAGAGTCATGTTTTGCATTTTAAGATAATAAAGGGGAATTTGTGAAGCTTGCTTTGAGGTAGTACCCAAACAGAGTATTTTTGGGCCCCCTTTTACTCTGTTGATTATGCCCTGATTATCTGTGAACATTTTCTCCCCATATGGATGTTTGCATGAGTCATAATTGTAGACTGTGACATTGTTGTCATGATGGTGTGGGTGTTACTCTCACAGAAGTGATTAGGAGCTCAATGGCAAACATAGATTGGAATAGACTGTTTGAAAAACAACACTGTGTAACAGGAACCACATTCGAAAACAAGAAACTGTTTTTAGAATTTTGTGAGTGCAGTGTTTCAATATAGCACAGCTTTAGAACTTAGTGGCTGGTCTCATAGTTGCTTGGTTTGTTTAATTATCATCAGTTTCCCTTTAGGGATTTTAAGACCATGGCAAGATGTTTCCCAATGAGGGAAAAAAATGTGATACAAATGTCCATTACCGGGGCATGTGTTACAGAATAATAATGAACGCAGCAACTAGTTGTGGTCTTGAACAGTGTGCACCATTGGATGCAAAGTTGGGCAAATATTGTAGCTCTGTCATGATACCGAACGTTGTCAACTTTTGTGTTTATACTTTTTTACAGTTCTACTTCTGTGGTCAATATTGCTTTTGTGAGCCAGAAACAACATTGGCTTATGTGCACATGCACCAATGTAGTTGAAATTGGTGCAAAACTCATCCATCCATTGTGCATGCAAATTTAATTCAGGGAAATGTTATTTTCATGCTCTGTTGTGTTATGTTGTGTTTTTGTATAGCATAATTTGTTTCAGGGGTATGCTAGGGATGGACGGCTTTAATTCATATTTCCTGTGACATTTGTGCCACAGTCTGGAGAGATACTTCACATCAGATAACAGGGCAGGCTCAAAAATTCAAACAGAAAGCAGTTTAATTTGCAGAGCTATAATTGTATAATGTTGGTATTGTAGCGTATTGGGCGCATGTCCCAGCATGCTCCGCGTGCGATTGTAAATAGCTCTTGTTGTTGTTAACTGGTTCGGTGATCGATGGGTGTCTGTTGTAGTCCTTTTAAGGACTTCCAATAAAAAGCGTGTCCTTCCTAGCAAATGAGTCTCCGTGTCTTTCTCTGCTCCCGCGATGCCTCAGTCCACCCGACGCCACGGTATGTTGCAGAAACATAAAACGAATAAATAATGAATCTTTCAATAAACGAGGGAATACAATTATGAGTTAATAAATCACAATTTAAATGTAGCAATAAATGTCAGTCAAAAGTTAATTCAAACATTCAATAATAAATACAGTGTAGCCATAACATTAATTCATCCATCTATTATTAATGTATCACATTTCAGTTTTTCTTGTGTGTGCACTTTCTAGGACATGAATAGGAACAGAGATGATAAAATAATTTGCTACCATGCTCATTGTTTTAAAAATTGTCTTTATTACAAACAGCATAAAAGGTGATAAAGTTCCATGCCTTTCCACCCGGTCCATAGGTGACATTCTTGCATTGTGACCCAGGACAGGGGCACAATCACGTGCAATCATCACCTCTTTTCATGCATTTAAAAAAGATGCCAGCTGCTCCTGATTCTTCAGCTCTCCTTTCCCGCCTGAATTCCTTCTCATGTGAGCATTAGTAATAAATTTCCTGTCCCACAGACATGCATCGCAAAAGTAAAAGTCGATTTAAAAATATGCATGTATGTGTGTGTGTGTGTATATGTATATATGTATGTATATATGTATGTATGTACACTATGTTGCCAAACGTATTGGGACACCCCTCAAGATCATTAAAATCAGGGGTTCCAATCACTTCCATGGCCACAGGTGTATAAAATCAAGCACCTAGGCATGCAGACTGCTTTTAGAAACATTTGTGAAAGAATGAATTGCTCTCAGGAGATCAGTGAATTCAAATGTTGTACTGTGATAGGATGACACCTGTGCAATAAGTTAATTCATAAAATTTCTTCATTACTAAATTACCCATGGTCAACTGTTAGTGGTATTATAATAAAGTGGATGCAATTGGGAACAACAGCAACTCAGCCACGTAAAATCACGGAGCAGACACAAGGCATGCTGAGGTGCACAGTGTGCAGAAGTCGCCAGGTGCAGGTGTGAAGTGCATAGCTTGGACAGTTCATAATAGGCTTCTGGAAGCAGGATTGAAGTCCTATAAAGCAAGGAAAGAAGCCTTTCATTTGAGACACAGAGAACCAAAAAATATATTATTCACAGACGCAGACACATAAACTGGAAAATGAGAGACAAAAAAATGTGCTGTAGTCTCTTGATTTTTTCTGTGTGTGTGTGTGGTAAGGAAGCATGCTTGTGACTGAAAGGTTGCTGGTTCAAATCCATGACCAGCAAGGTACCACTGTGGTACCTTGAGTAAGGTTCCGCCCCCACGCACTGCTCCCCAGGGACTAAATAGTAGCTGCTCACTGCTATGGCACAATGTCACATATGGGTTAAATGCAGAGGACAGATTTCATTGTTGTGCACTGTGTGCTGTGGTGTGTCAACAAAGAAAATTAATCAGTTTAATTTCATACGTGTGTGTGTGTTTTTGGGTTTGCATAGATCACATTTGGGGACCAAAATGTCCCCAAAGTGTGGTAAAACTTGAAATTTCCTTACTTTTGGGGACATTTTTTGCTGCTGGTCTCTAATGCAACCATTAAGTTGTAAAAATGGCTTTAATCTACACTTTATTTAAATATGCAAACTTTTTCAGGGAATGAGATGCTTTTGACCAACTTGCAAGTTGCCAGCAAAAAAAATCAATGTTGTTTTGCAATCTATAAAATAAAACTTAAAATTGACTTTTTGCAAGGCTTTTTAGTTTGTACACATAACAATAATCAACCATTCAAGTAACTTTGCAGTTTTATTTGTTTTTATTTTATTAAAACTAAAGAAAATATAACCTAACAGCAAACAAAACATTTTTAACTGCCTCTTATGTAAGAAAAGACAAAAATCAAAACAAAAGAAAACAAACTGTACCAGCATTGAAGAACAATAAGTGCACTACTCACAATAAGTGCAAAAGGTTTAGAGTGCCTTTCACTTTTTCTGCTTTTTGGCAGTGTAACCATAGAAACCATAGTGAAGCTACACTACACCATTTCATGATTCACCATATCAGGGTTTTCTTCTATGGAACAAGCTTCAGGCAGAGGAACTAGTTAGCCATGGAGCATAACGGGGCTCACAATAATGCTGGATAACCCTTGTTAGTAGACTGACAGGAATATAACCAACAATTAAATAAACAATACAGTATGTCACAATTCAGAACTCCCCTGCTCACAGAGGCTGCAATCCTAACCATGCCACAGCGGGCAAGGCTTCAAAATGGTTTTGAATATAAATATAAAGTGTTTTTTTTTAAAGAAAATATGTTAATGATTGTTGTTTGGCCATGGTTGCACTTAATTGTCAAACAGCTGTTACACAAAACTCAGACAGAACTGCTGTGGCACACAAGATAAGGTTAATATTATGTAGACTAATTTAGCCTAACATCAGTCAACAAAATAGCTGTATCCAAATTCAGGGGCTGCATCCCTCAAAGCCTTTGTAGGCTGCATTCTTTGAAGGTCGAACGGAAAACATTGTCAAATGGGACAGTCTGGCTGTCACCAACTGTGCCCACCCTTATTCTTGAGTCACGAAGTGCCACTCCTACCACCTAACCGGGAAAAAATAACCTACATTCCAAAGACAAGCCAAGTCACATTCAACATAATTAGTGAAAATTGCACTTTAAAAAGTAGCACTATCTGTAGTGAAATGACCTATCAGGCATTCGAGAGAATATGGTGCAATGAAAAATATAGGCTATTATAAAGGGTTTACGCAGAGAAAGGTGGCTTTTTAATTTCGATTCAACTTGATTCACGCGTCATTAAGGCACAAGGACCACAAGTCTGATCAGCACGTCTACCTAAAATACAGCTTGAGTACCATTATATTCGTGATGTGGGAAATGAGGACAGAAGCAAGGAATAGATGCATGAAAACGGTATTTGCTTATAAACGTGGATTTCGCGGATATTTTGCCGAGTGTTTGGCCACGAGCACTGGCGCTGACTTGGAAGGTATGCGGAACTGTGAGGGGAAAAAAGTTGTTCTTTTTGTTCCTCGGAAAACGAAAGATCGATCTTCTGGCCAGATTTAATAATTAAATATAAACATGTAGTGGGTCGAGTAAATAAAATACTGTGGTGCTCAAGTGGCGAAGACATCATGAGGCGAACAGCAAAGCTCGATATTTAGCCGGGTATTTTATTGTGCACGCAATCCTTAAAACGACGGCGGTAAAATAAGCAAGCAAGGGATGAAAAGCAAGTGAGAATAAACTCGCTTACATACGCACAGAATGGGACGAACTACAGCATTTAAAGATACAGAAGTGGATAGAGACAATATAGACAGACAGCAGCGTGTCAAACCCTGAAATTACAAGACTTTTCTCAACTTAAAGGCTATTTTTTTCAGTTCACTTGCTTATACAAAAAAGATCAAAATAAGTCCTAAAAACTGACTTAGTAATTTGAGAATTATTTTTTTTTCGTAATTTAAGAAAAAATAATAATAATATTCTTAGGGCCCTGAAACACCACCAACAAATGATCAAGTAATGGCTGGCTGTGAATTATGTACAATACCCCACACAGTTGGTTATATATAATTACCGATATCCAAGTAGATTGTAAGCCTATACAAATCAGCTACCTACCACCTGATAGTGTGATTCTAAGTCTGTAACCTCCCTGGCCACTTTTTTTTTTCCTTCAGATATAGACTGATCCCATATACAGCCTCTCTGGATTCCAACTGATGGAAATCCATCATAGCGATGGAGAACTTTTATCCCTGCCTTTTTCTTTTCCCCCAAATGAGTTTTAATATACATATACCACTTGATTTCAAAATTTTACCACATTGCAGGGATCATCTACAATAATTGGCTGAACTATAGGCAGTGCAGCCAGTGCAGCCGCATGGGGGCCCACAGAAATGGGGGGGGGTCACCGAGGGTTGATGGATCAGGAGAGTGTCAGGAGGCTATTGGTGTTATTTGTTTAAATTCCTGAAATACGTTACACTGCATATGAAGTGTTGAAAACCAAACAATAGATATAGCGTTTACCTGGCCGGCAAATCTGTGTCATTCAGTCCAAGTGTCCAATTATTCATTTTTCTTTTTTATGACAAGGCTACAAAAGTTCACATCGTGCACTTTAAGGATATTTCACTGAGATAAATAGTACATCTGTAACAATTATCCATTAAAGGTCAGAGGCCTTCTTTGCCTGCATGGACATGTGTCCAAAAATAAGGAGCAGGACCCCCCCAAAAAAATCTTGCACTGAAGCTTGTACCACTGTTTACTGTATGATTGAAAAATGAATCAATTAGGGAATTAACAAACAGATAAGGCCTGTCATGACAAAACTCAGGAAGCTCAATGGAACAAGTTTGTATCATAGTAAGCTCTGACTATAGACAAATATGAATATCCCAAACTGAACCATTCCACCCAAACTACTAGGCCTTCTGCCCAGTAATCTCCCCTGTGTTGGATAGACAGGACAGCACATGGGACGGGGGCTGCTGATTGGATGGAAGGTTCTGGAATAAGTTGTGTTGTGAGAGGATTCAAGCACGGGTGCTAGATGGAACCGTGGAAAACAAAACCAGGACAAAGAACTAGTGGATAAAAAAAATGACAAAACTGGAACTATAAACACTGACCTGAACATAGGCCTAACCATTCAATAAGTGATGCTGCCGGCAGCGGGCCGTGAAAAAGCGGGAACTCATTGCTGTGCTTGTTGGGCCACTGCTGCATTTTTTCTACATTAAAAAGCCGATATCACATTCCCTTCATTTACCAGCTCAATGGTGAATAATGCAGATGCAAAAGAAAGAATAAAAAAAACTGCAATGGATTCACAGGAGTTAGAATGCAGTCTGACAAAGGGAGAGGATCGCCAGTGAACCGTGCAGTGGATGCAGTGCGGGTGGCATGGAGCCGCGCTCGCCAGAGATTTCCATCTAGAGAGAGGTATATCTGGGGTATTTTTAGCGCCGTGACACCTCGACCCCCAGGGCATTATAAGGTGTAGAAAGTGCTCTCTGCTCTAACGCTCAGCTCAGATTCACAGGTCATAGAGTAAGGAGTCTGTTTTCTCTTCAGCCTGAAACTGAAATCCATCGGGAATAGACCACACACCGGTCCGGTACCGCTCCCCATTCCCCTCCATTACACCTAAATAAGGAAATAACTGGCAGGTGAAACCAGAGTCCTTGCCTCAATTTCAGATAACAAATGTAATTCCTTGCAAGACACTTCCATGTACCAGTCCTTGAGAAACATTTTATATATGTCAGCACAGAAAAGTTGCAGCAAATATTAACAGTAAACTAATAATGTAAGATGCCCAATACTATAAATGTGTTTATGTTCATTTTTACATCACTCACTAATGTATAGCTGCCACAGTTCAGCATCACACATCTGATATGTATGATATGTATTTTGCTGCACTATTCATAAACATGGTGGTCTCACACCTTGGAGATTGTGGGTCTGACTCCCACAAAGCACAGCTCTGTGTGTGTGGAATTTATATCCACTTCCCTGTGCGATTCCTTTGGGTACTCTGGTTATCTCTCACACTCCAAAGACAGGACGTAAATTGCCCATGGTATATGACTCTGTACCATGTGTTGAACTGGCAGTCCATCCAGGGTGTCCCCTACCTTGTGCCCTGTGCTTCCTGAGACAGGCGTCAGACTCACGGCAACCTGGAAATGGATAAGCGGTTATAGAAAATGGATGGATGGATTTGATCGTTTTTTTGTTTTTCTTCATTGACCTAGATTAACATTCAAGCCTTCATTGCAGTCTTCAGAATAATAAAAACATAAAATCCTTGAGCACAAGATTATATAGAAAATGAACTACAATATGGAGAGAAAAACAAAGCAAAAGTATTCTAATTAGCAGCACCACACATTTAAATTAATATTATTGACTTTTGAGCAACACCAAAAATGTCAAGAATCACAATATTTTTCAAATAAACAAATAAATAAATGCAGGAAGAGCATTTCTTCACTGTGGCTTCAGTAAGAGTATCATTGATTGTTGGTGGCTGGTAAATTGTGCGTATTTCAGGTGCTTTTAATATTTTTTATGGAGGGGCTAAAGCTTCAGCTTTTATAGCACGTCTTTTGTATATCCTCAGTTGGTTGTGTAATTTGTGTTGTTTTTCTACTGCATAACTCTGTTGTCTATAATACAAGGAGTGTTGTTAGTAACGCATTACTGTAATTACATTATTTATGGCGGTATCGAGTAATGTAACTAATTTCCTTTTCAAATTAAATACCGCAGTTAAAAGTACTGGAATTTAAATGGGTTTGTTACTTGTTACTTTTGTCATGCATGAAAATATTAATGGACAAATGCAGCTTATTGCTCTAATATATTGTTTATGATCTAACATCATTTGACCTTATGGTGGCGCAATGAATGGGTGAGAGATAAAATTTGACAATTGTTTTGTCTTGCACTGTACAGTATAACAGCAGCAACACTAAAATAGTATAACTACCCAGACAGCACACATGCATTGGGACAATGTCTCTGCAATGCTTTAAAATCCATTGGGAAAGCATCTCTGTCTGGTTATCTGTCTGAACCAATCATGTTTTATTCTGCCCTCAGAACATTTTTGTGAAAGTAAATAGAGCGATATAAGTCCTGCATAGTGGCCAGAGGGATTTTGAACCATTCTTATTGCAGAACAGAGGCTGGGTCACGTCATGTTGGTACAGGAAAACATTTACTGACTCGCAACTCCAAATCACCCCAAAGTGGCTCAGTAATATACAGATCTTATGGTTGTGCAGGCCACGAGAGATGCTCGACTTCACTTTCATGTTCATCAAACCACTCTGTCACCGGTCTTGCTGTGTGGCACCACTGAAGCCGACATTTGACATCGGCACAAATGACCAAAGGTTTGGCTATAGCAGCCCGACCATGAATACTGACCCTGTGGAGCTCCCAATGAACAGTTTTGGTGGAAACAGAAGAGTTGCAGTGTACTTTTTATTCTGCAGTGATTTGGGCAGCTGTGGTTTTATGTTTTTGGATACAGTCCAGGTTAGTACCCGGACGTCCCTTTCAGACAGCTTCCTCTTGCATCCACAGTCACTTCTGTTGCATGTGGTCCGTCCTTCATGGTGGTATGCCGACATTACCCTGGATACCGTGGCTCGGGATGCACCACAAAGACTTGCTGTCCTGGTCTCAGATGCGCCAGCGAGACGCGCACCAACAATTCGTCCTTTTTCGAACCGTGATATGTCTCCAATTATGTTGTGTGGATTGCAATATTTTATGTACAGGTCTGCTGTTGCTCAGCTAATTCAACCTTCACACTCCGCTCTTACTGATGGAATGTTCAGTCAGGGAAGATTGGCCACCAGGCTGCGAATCTATAGGAGCGAAACCTCAAACACTATTGGGTGGTGTTTCAGTTTCATTGTCCAGCCCCTGCATGTGTGATGTATGAATAAGCGAACTAAAGTAAAGCAAAAGTTATTTTCCCTAGTAACTTATTACTTGTATACGCAGTAATTGGAAAAGCAATTGAATTACTTTTGAATGAAGCAACTATCAACTGTACCTAATTAGTAATTTTCAGTAACTTGCACAACACTGAATATTAGTGACTTAGATTTTTATACCACATTTTGCACAACCTGTCAACAGTAAAGAAACGTATAGAAGATTGGCACACTCACTCCCTTCCTGGCATCTTTTATCATTACATAAATAGTACAGTTACAAAAAATGAACAGGAGTGTGACTATTCATTTTGTCACTAGGGTGTTACAAGAAAAAATGCCTTTTTTATGAATGCATCAAACTTTGAAAATGCACTATATCTGCCAATAATTCCCTTCAAAATGGTGACCCATATTGCGTTGTACACCCATGTACTAAACAGTTAGAAAAATGTCTGCTGTGTGGAATCATTTTAACATTAGCGTAAATGACGTTAGATATGCATTTTGCTAGCATCGCTCTGCAAAAAATTCACAAGGAGGACCGGCTAATAAACATTTCAACACAACAAATTTGATTGGTCACCTAAAGGTCAGACACTGAAGAGTTTCTGAAGAACAGATCCATTACAATAAAGAAGGCTGCAGTATTGCCGAATAATGTTAGTCCGTCAGTAATGTAAGCATTTCATAGCAAAATGAAATTCAGTGCAGACAGTGCAAAATCAAAAGATATTACTTGGAAAATTATGGGGTATATCAGACTTGACGATCAGCCCTTCTCTGTTATAAATCTTATAAATGTATAGGATGTATATGTACTCTAGGACTGTTGTTGAAGTTGTGCTTTCTTACCAAAAAATAAATACTTTTTCATATTTTTGGAATGTAATTTGTTTATTTATCAATTTATTTGGGTGGAGTGTCCCTTTAAACTTATTTAAGCGAAACCTTTCAAACAATCGGTATTGGTATCGGTGTCACTTTTCGGAATAATCAGCCATTGCTATCGGCCAGATATTTCATTATTGGTGCATTACTAATATAATGAATGACTGTGCCTGACACTTTGAAAGATGAAGAAAAAATAAAAATTGAAAATTTTGTAAACCAAAAAATGAGGTTAAAACCAGTTGGAGTTGGTCTGTCTCCCAGCCAATCAGAACTGCTTGTGTGTTGACGTCTCTTGCTTTGTTTACATCATATCAGACTTTATGGTACTGTGCGGTACGTATTAATGCTCCCTTGAACGTCTCTCTAAAGTAATCCCTCGAAAGAGTTTCAGAAAGTATAAATTTAGCTTATACATATTTAATGATAGTTAAAACAAGAAAACAAATAAAAAACAGTAAAATACAATGCTAATTTGCATAGTGGGGCATATTACTGTTATATGAGAAAACAAAACCTGACTTTAGGGTATTCAGTAATGGCCATTCTTCAGCTGTGAGATACTTGGATCTATGAGTTATAACAGCAATAAATATGAAATTCACATTCAATTATTTTACCAAAGCAAGGATTCGGATATAAATTGAAAATTAAGACCAAAAAGTGGTTCAACTCTTCGGTGCAGAGCAAGGATAACAGAAACCTCAGAGGAATAACCACTTGCGGGTTATAAAAGCTCACTGTGAATAGTGCACAATGCCAGCTGGCTGCCCAAGGGAGACTATGAGGCAAATAGGATCTAAATTGTCTTCTTGTGATAGACTTATCAACTTTGTGGCTCTTCCGGGTCAAAGGTCAAGGGACTCTGCAAGGTTATAACGTGATTTTGAGGAAGTCGTGGCATTTCTCTCCATGTTTCACCTTCTCAGTTGCTATACTGATTGCATTGTAGTGTTTTTCATTTTACCTTTAAACGTGTAGATTTTTAACAGCAAAACACCAGTTTATACAACAATCCATTAAAAGGATATACTGTAGTATGCACATATAATATATGCATTTAAATCTGTTTTAGACATATACATTTATAGTATATATTTTATGGACAAAAGTATTGGGACACACCTCTTAATCATTGAATTCAAGTGTTTCATTCAGACCCATTGACACAGACGTATAAAATCAAGCACCTAGCCATGCAGTCAGGTTTACAAACATTTGTGAAAGTATGGGTCGTTCTGAAGAGCTCAGTGAATTCAACCATAGTACTGTTGAAGGATGCCATCTTTGCAATATGTCCATTTCTGAAATTTCTTCGCTGCAAGATACTCCACGGTCCAAGTGTTATCGTTACAAAATTGAAGCATTTAGGAACAACAGAGACTCAGCCACGAAGTGGCAGACCATGTAAAGTGACTGAGTGAGGTTGACAAATGCTGAGGCACATAGTGTGTAAAAGTCGCCAACGCTCTGATGACTCAGTAACTGCAGAGTTCCAAACTTCCTATGGCATTAACCCCAGTACAAAAACTGTCCCCCGGGAGCTTCATGGAATGGGCTTCCATGGCTGAGCAGCTGTATGCAAGCCTCACAAGCATCTGATGAAATGGTGCAAAGCATGCAGCTACTGGACTCTGGAGCAGTGGAAATGTGTTCGGTGGAGTGATGAATCATGCTTCTTTGTCTGGCAGTCTAATGGATGGGTCTGGGTTTGGCAGATGCCAGGAGAATGGTACCTGCCTGACTTAATTGTGCCAACTGTATTGTTTGGTGCAGGAGGGATAATGGTATGGGGTTGTTTTTCGGGGGCTAGGTCCCTTTAGCATACCAAGATATCTTGGACAATTCTATGCGTCCAACTTTGAGGGAATGGTTTGGGGATGGGCCTTTTCTATTCCAGCATGACTGTGCCCCAGCACTAAGCAAGGTCCATAAAGATATGGTTGGGTGAGTTTGGTGTGGAAGAACTTGACTGGCCCACACAGAGCCCTGACATCTACCCAATTGAACACCTTTGGGTTGAACAAGAACAGAGATTGTAAGCCAGACCTTCACGTCCAACATCAGTGCCAGACCTCACAAATGCTCTTCTGGATAAATGGGCAAAAATTCCCACAGACACACTCTGAAATCTTGTGGAAAGCCTTCCCAGAAGAGTGGCAGCTGTTATAGCTGTACCGTAAAGGGGGACCAACTCCATATTGATGCCTATGGGTTTAAACGGGACATCAGAAAAATTCCTGCTGGTGTAATGGCCAGGTGTCCAAATACTTTTGTCCATATAGTGTATATCCACAAAGCTTCCATCTTTGTATTGAAGAGCATATTTTTTTCTGTGCTTACATTTGATTAATGTAATTCAACAAAAGTCTCTGTCTTGTTTGCTAGGTTTTATTTTTTAAAAATCTGTTACACTGCTGCACATACTGACAACAATGTACTATCAAAGTCACCCTGATGCTGAAGCAAAATAGTAAGTATTAGAACTACTCCCTTCATAGTACCAATATTTAATGTCTTTCATTTTTGATGATCACAAAAATGATTGATAAAGACAGACATTAATAAACTGGACAATTTTTTTTTTACAAAATCTACCACAATCGTTTTGTAATCATGGACACTTTGTCATACGCAAGCATTTCATATATAATCAATATGTCCTGGATCATGCTATTCTAAAATTATCATTTCATATAAGCTTCTTCTTCCTCCATCCATTTGAAAGCAGTACAGGTTACAAATAAATTTCAATGCATTTTTTTATTTTTCAATTAAATACTTACTTAAATACAGCAGAATACTAATAATGTAGAACAACTGAATGACTTTGTAATACTCAGAAGATTTAGAGAGATATAAGCTGTTTCATTCACTGATAGATAGATAGATAGATAGATAGATAGATAGATAGATGTTTTGCCCTTTGTTTTCTGATGATGCTGTGTGTTTTATAATCCTGCACTGAATCACTACAACCTCACGTGTAGAAGCATTTAGAAGACGAATGGATTAATAAATACACTCATTCATTTTTCTTACTGGAGCTTCTAATTTGCCCAGAGTGTATGATTGATGGTTTTTCATAAACCCCTTCCAACCATGCAAAATCATTGGCCCTGCACACTCCACTAAACACTAGAAAACATTGACCACTTGAGTTATGCTATTCAACCTGAATTCTCTCGACTGTAGCTGCTAGAGATGCAGCACTCTAAATGTCGTACATATCCACTTCATGGGCTATTTAGTATGTCAATGGATTCCACAGCCTGTCACGTCTCTACCTGTCCACCAGAGGGTATCTGGATTCAAAATCAAAGTCACGCATTCCATTTTACCTGTATATTAGTTAATCACCTATATATTGGTGCCTTAACCTGCATCTAGATAAGTGCCATAATTATGTCTCCTTGGTTTTGATCTTACACCACCTAGGCTTCCAGAGATTCTCTAGAATTTGGTTTGATTTCCTTTCCCCACAAGAACTTTGTTTTATGGTCTTAATATTTCTGTGGTGATCTTATGGATTTAGTAAACTAAAGGCCAGCTTTGACCCCTGCCTGTTCAGTGTCTTTTGGATATGAGACACTGACGTCACAGTTAGCACAGTCTTAAAGGTGTATAAAAAATGAAAAGGTTTAAATAAAAATAGACTCAGAAGAGAAGGACCCATTAAATGTGGCAAGTTTAAACAGATACAAAAGCTGACGAAGACCATTTTAGCAATTAGTCAAATTGATGCATCATCTTCTGTCCCGTCTAGACCTGGAGAGCAGACCGTCCCTGTCTGCCATCTAGTCTAGAGCAATTTTATCTAAACTTACTCATTAAAACCCACAGATTGCAGGTTCTCAGCAACATGACAGTAATCTAGGGAGAGATATAATAGCTACCTAATGCAGTGTTCATTCATTTTTAAACTCCAGACTCGAGACTTCTTCCAAGATGTCCAAGATTGGCTTCATAATTTCTCTGCTCTCTGGTCAATTTCTGGACTAGGCAATAGTAGTTTGTGACCATTAATATTTGGTTTGCACGGACCTGAAGATCTTCACTGATGCCCCATGCCAAGTATTTGACCATCTAGTGACAGGGCAGGTGGCAGCTGTTGAAGTTGTTCCAGGGTTTCAGATCAATTGCAGACTATGCAGAACCTTGGAAGCCATGAACAGATGGGATTCAGGGGAATTCTTCAAAACATTTGATCATGAGCTCTCTGAAGTGGTAATGATGAGCTGGGGTCCAAGCTGGTATTGATAACCATCAAGAAATGGTATTCTTCTTTGACTGATGACATGAATTTGAGATCCTGCAGAATGCCACCAATTTAACAAAACTTGAAGTGCATACAACTTTATATGCATACGAGAGGAAGATGAGTGAAAGTCAGCACTTAACACCCTTAGGGCCATAATGAGTATTACGTGATGCCTTTCGGTCTAGTAAACGTTCCCTCATTTTTTTCAACCTTTTGTCAACGAGTTTTTCTGTCAAATCTTGAACAATTTGTCTTTGTCTGTTTGGATGACATCCTAATTTTCTTTAACTTACTTCAGGAGTACATTCAGGATGTCTGACACATTATTCAGAAACCATTAAATCTATTTGTCAAGCTCAGAATATGTGAAATTCATTTATCTTAAATCTACTTCCTGGGGTATATCATTTCTCCATAATGTGTTCAAATGGACCCCGAGAAGATCGAGGCAATTATCGATTGGCCACAACCCTATGCTCTAAAATGGATTCAGAGATCCCTCAGTTATGCAAATTTGTGTTGGAATTCATTTGCATTTTTAGTACCATTGTGGAGCCCCTCTGCATTATCAAAGAATATTTTGTATGATATTCAATTGATTAGCTTCATAAATCTATTACAAAAATCTAACTTAATTTGTTTGAATTCCCAATTGAGGTTAATATGGAAAATATCATTTAAAACCAATAAATTTGACTTCAGTTACTGATACTGTGCTGTACAGTGATCAGAAATCTGCTTTATATAAATTTATAAAGTAATCTAGTAATTAGATATTTATCTGATAAGCAGCTCCTTGTGAAGTAGTCAAATAATTGGTAAGTGAACTCACTGCAATCACGAATTATTACCTTATTCAATATTTCATTGGTTTATGGACAATGTAGTGATTCTAATATTGTGTGTATGCATATTTTTTTCTTTTAAGCTTATTCATAGCCAGTCACTGAAAAATAAGAGGTTGTGCTGTTCATATGCACATACAAGTATCTGTTAAATAACAAATAAATGCAAATATTCATATTTTTATATTTACATTTCAGCAATAATTGCATTGTAGTTCTATTAAAATAATTTATCAGCAAGCAAAATAGAATAAATTAATTAAAGGAACCAAATGGACAATGTTAGGAAGGGCTGCTAATCAGGGAATTGTAATGTTTCATCCAGCACTACATTCTCTGTGGTACAATTAGTCAGTAGTCAATCCTAAGGTTAGGATTAACTGTAAGCTACACAATGAGAGAACAAGATAAAATTATTTGTTTCATCCTTTAATTTACATTATATTTTTAAATGAAATATTTTACATCATTTGGGAAAAGCTATTACTGCATGTGGGCCAGTACAATTCAGGTCCAGAATGCATGATCTGTAGAAGGATAATCTACTGTATTTATTTGTAGAGTTTGTCTCAACTCACAGGTTTTTAAATATGAATATATTCACTTGTAAACTGTACTTTAAAATTATTCTTTCGCTCTTATTTCAAGGCAACACATTGTATCCTGTGGAACTAATTCCATTATTAATGCAAATTTATTCCTCCAGGCAAATCAGACAAATAAGCAGTTCTCTTGGATTGTTTACATTTGCAATCTAATAGAAAGCACCTGCTTGTGGTATTCATTGAAAATAACACAGCAGTGAATCACCCTGTCCATTAAGTAAGTCGAATTACCTTGTTGAGAAATATTAAAGCAAACAGATGGTCATTTCACCATGTACAACTCAATGGGGTTTCACGACCAAATGAAGACAGATCCTATTCGCCATGGGCACATTTCCTTTGAAGGCACAGAAACACAAAACATAAGATAGAATGTCATATTAATTGATAAGCTATCACACACAAAAGCATTTTATTATTAAGTTACACCTGTTTTTCTCTTTGCTACCAAAAGACGTACTTGCGGTATTTGTGTAGAAACGTAACACGGAATATTTGTATGTGGTCCATCCATGTTCTATAGATCGAATGATGTTGAAAATAACGCATGACACAGTGTTAGTGTAGTGGAACAAATGGTCAGGTTCAATGTACGGGATCCTGGGATTCCTGGGTATCATCTAATGGCCAAAGTCTCTCTCTCTCTCTCTCTCTCTCTCTCTCT
>JAODLD010000101.1:17003098-17038172 GCA_026781065.1 Mormyrops boulengeri | reverse complement strand
CACACCGCATAAAGCCTTATCTCAAATGAATTTCTGCAGACTTATATTGCTTTTTACACATGAGTGAATGTTTAAAGTCAAGGTAAATATTCATATGTGGAGGAATGATTATACTCTTGATGTATGGTAACATGCTTGTGATGTTAAGCGTGTCGATAGCAAAATAACTGGAATTAATAGAAATATATGTTTCCTCTTGGCCAGTACACGACTGGAGTCTAGTTGCCCAAATGGCAGTAAGCAGAGAAGTTTCTCATTCATCAAATTGATGAAGGACGTATACTTGATATATAGATGCCTTTAAAAACTCTACTTGAATGAATCATCTTTAACTAGCTGGGCTAATTATTTATCAAGCATATATGCTTAGTTAAGCATAATATTTTTGATATTTAAAGCTTTCAGATTTCCCCACATGCAACAAACAGATAGTTCAGGCTGCTGTTTGGGTATTAAAGACTTTACCCAGAGGTGCAATTTCACTGCAGGGATTGCTCATTTAGTGAACTTGTTCAGTGTTTCACAAAATGCTCTCATAGTGTGCTTAATGTGTGCACACACTACTCATAATGCTAATGGTTTTCCTTCATGTACTTGCTTCAGCGTTTCTTTCACAGGATAAATATATTTATTTCATCATGTCTGGTTTTGCTACATAAAGTGGCGGTGCTGTGCCGGCTGTTCCATTACAGATTTTGTAATTTTGTCGGTTTCCATACAGTCGGATGTCAACAACCACCTTAATGGGACCTAAAGTTTGGAAACCACATTAGCACTGATACAGTATATGCCAGTGCATCTCATGAAACAGGCTATGTATATCAAGCAAGCTTTCAAAGGAACTCAATCCTGTGTTTTACTAATATACACCTAATATAAAATTCTTTCGTCAGGACATGTATCTGGTCATATTAGAAATTTTCAACAACAAAAGGCCAGTGAACCTGCATGACTTTGGAAAAGCTGGTCAACGCTGAGTATCATTAGGAAAATGACCAAAATGATTATTGTGGAGGGACACAATTGGCAAGAAGGGGGTTTCTGCGGGGATTTAGATCTGACAGTGACTTAGTCACGTGTTTCTTTTCTTTTTTTACCCATGACCTGCAGTTTATTAAATTGCTGTTGGTTAAAGAGACTAAGTGAGGTAAATGACCTCAAAGTTTGCTACCTCCTAAACTAGCCAAAAATGCTTTCCAGTATAATATGAACAGCATTATTATGTTATTCGTAATAAAGAACAGGATTCTACCATTATTACGTAATAACCACAATTATCTATTATGTTCTCTGTCTGAAATGACAGTTCCAATATATAGTCAAATGATAATGCTCATTACTAAGTAAGCTGTCAAATTAAGGTTTTCTTATACTAAAAATAACGTATGAAAATGTGATCAATCTTCTTGAAGGTTCCTTTTTGACTATGAAGGCAATGTTTTTGCTTAATATTGATCTTATCGCTGATATGAACTGAATGATTGACAGCTGTATTTGTTTGGTTGTTATTCTGATGGCTTGGTTTGTGTGCCAGACACGCTGTTGTTTATGGGGTCATGTAAAAGCATGGTTATGTCTGTTGTGTCAGTTCAGAAGGTAAACTAACAGCAAGGTATTTTATACTGACTGAATATGACACAGAAACAAATCCTTTGCTTTTGACAGACTCCACTTCCTGGTTTTAGCCTTATAGCCAAATTTTAATTTCATAATTATTATTATTTTTTTAAATAATGAATTTATAAAAGTGGTATTTGGAATGTCTTTCATTTCTCCTTTTCATACTCCTTTTGTGTTTGTACAGTATAACAGAATTTAAGTATTTATATATACTATATGAAGTATATAATATAAAGTGTAGTTTTCTGCATTTTATCAAATGTTTATAAACATGTAGAATTTTAAACTGCATAGGAATAAACCACCTTAGAATGTATAGTTCAGTAGTTCAGTCAGTTTTATCTCGGATACAATTGCTCTAAACTCTCAGAGATTCAATAAAGTGAGTGTGCATGTGGGGAGAAGCCGCTCAATCAGCGCAGTCGCCGTGGGAGGATTGTGTAAGAAACTGAAAGCCAGAAGGGAAAAATAGCAGCGTTTGTGGAAGTGGCAGTTATGTCCAATGCCTCTGCATTGGCAGGAAGGCCGGAAGTGGAAGGCTTACAGTATAGCCGTTGCCCACAGAAAACAGCTTCTATATAATCATAGAACAATTGCCAGCTGTTTTGTTTTTTTCTCTGATTCTAAACAAGATGGATTCCCCTGTTTGACTTATTCCATGTGTACAGGTATTACAATGTAGGAAGACCATTTAAATATAATTTTCTTTGGCTGCCTAAAACGTTTGAACAGTACTGTGTATTTTTCCCCATTTAACACCTTGGGTCCTGCTGTACAAGAATAATATTCAAAGTGTTAATTGTTACCTGTCTCTCATTGTACACCTTCAAATTTTTTGGCAAATGCCAACAAAAAAAGTTGAAACAATGTAAAACGGGCCGGGGAGGAAGAGCACAGGAGGCTGGCGACTTTCCCTGGATAATGACATGCATGGCAGAGGGGCGCTGGCGTGACTTCAGCGATGTGCTGGAGCGGAGGAATGAGGCTCCACACTTCATTGTAGATAGCACACTCAGCACAGGGCCTGATTGGCTCGGCACAATCTCGGCCCTATCAGCTGAATGTCGTTAACGTTCCTGGCAGAGAACATTTATCAAAGAAGCGCGGTAAATGTTGGAGGAATTAATATCTTTTATAATCGTGGGAAGCCAGGGATGAGAATTGTCTTTTCATAATGGTTCACTGGCTTTAATTTAAAGAGCTGCTCAGATTTAACCTGCATTGACAGCGCCTTACACAGGCTCCCCTGGGACCTGTCTGACCGGTTCCTTCACGTTTTGGCTCTCTGGTTCTAATGGGTTTTTTCATTTTAATTATAGCATCTTTAGTAGCTTTCATTTTGCATTGGTTGAGCATCATTCAGATATATGTAATCAGCATAATCAGCAAGAGGCCATAGAAAATATAAATATTAAACCAATGCTATTTATAGTGCATGAATTAAAGCAAGTGGTCATTATTTGGTCATTGCACTATTTGGTTCACTTTGTCACTTTTCTCAAGCTTAAAAAAAATGTGGCTATGGCTCAGATGTTCAAAACTTCTGGATTAAGTGCTTATGGTTCATGATTGACTGTGCTGAGAACATTAACAGGATTATACAGGATCTTGTCACTCAACACTACACCTGCACTCCTGCGTCCATCAGAGTGTCATTTGAAGGCTTGCATTGCATTTCCCCGAAGCAAAATCTGCAAAAAAGCAGTATCGGACATCTCATAAGATCTGTTTTCTGCTACGTCAACAGTTGTAGAGGTTGCATTTATTGCTTCTCATTTTTAATTTATCAGTGACCAAGGGGTTTTGTCAACATTCTTTTTCATCCAGCCATTTTATCGGCAGTGTTTTTAGCTGAATAAAAATTTTTCCTGCTAAATGGCATAGATCCAGCTCAGTCTGAGTAAATATTTGATATAGTTGATCATATCACTTTGGTGTATTAGTGTAAACTTTTTAGAACAATGGATTATTAAATACTGGGGTCCCATCTAGGCTGTACCCCAGCCTTGTGCCCTGTGCTGCCTGGGATAGGCTCCAGACACACTGCGACTCAGCTCGGGAAAAGTGGCTGGCAGATGGATGAATGGATAGATGGTTTATTAAATGCTGGTGCTGTTCAGTGCTGTCTTTGCCCATTTTGGTTTCCAACATGACAGCAGCGTCCTGTGCAGCTGAAAAATGCTGGTGTGCTCTGCTTTCATAATCATGCTCTGCTAGTGCACTGGATTGGTGGAGACGTCCTAAAACCGGCGTGCGCTCTTCCCTCCTTTTCTGTGTAGAAATATATATATATACAGGGCTGCTTTTCTGCTGTTCTTGATATTCAGCTTCTATGATGATGGGACTCTCAAGGTCAGGCCTGTGGGCTGAGATTATCACCTGCCACCAGAAGACATGGAGGAAGTTATACCTCTGCTGACCACCTGCCCCCCCCGACAGTTGACCAGCCCACAGCTGGTCCCTTATGTCCAGATGGCCATCGCGACCCATCTACACAACTGAATGCAGTCAGAGTGGAATGTGGGTCCCAGGTAAATATGCCTTTGACTGCTGTCTGCACTTTGAATAACTTTGGTCATGTCTGGCAACATCACACATAAGTGCGTATATTTCTGCCTGAATGAAAACATACACTTTTTTTTTCTTTTTCGTACTGTATTTCCCCGATACTAATAATAGAAAAATATATGCATAACATTTTTTACTGTGGTATTCCAGAATTACTGTTGCAATGTAAATATGAATTGTCGCATAAACATTCATATTATAGGGTAGTAATCCACACTTAAATTGATAGATACAAGTGTTAGTGTTAGACCTCATAACTAAGTTCCCATCCTGAGTATGTGCTTCTGAACTCTGTGTTTTCAGGCGTATTTTGTCTGCAGCTCAAGAAGATTATATTTTGTTAAACTTAGCCATCTTCACCACACCAGGGGAAGTAGCATGTAAAATTAAAGACTGTAGCTGCAAAAAAGTTGTTTGTTTGGGTTGTGGTTACATGTAGAGGTTCATTTCAGGGTTGTCTCAATGGGTGCCTAAGCACAACAACTTCTAGATGGGAAAACAACCTCAGGAGTTGTGCCTCCTTTCGGTCCCTGCAGACAAATTATGCTGGAAGTTCAGTGGAAGCATTCTGAGGGTGTCAGACTTTCCATTCCGTATGAGACTCTGAGTAATCCTTGTCAGTAAATCACAATGTCCTGCTGGCCCATAGTGAGTTACAGATACTGTCTGCAGTGCTTCTCAGCTCATAAACTACCTCTGCTAGATCGCTTTTTTATTCTGCATGCACCCTCAATTTGTAAGCCTTTATCGCATTCCTCACCCCTACTTTTGGCCTTGAGTTTACAGCTTGAAATAGGTTACTCTATTGATCACAGATAGGTCATATTCATACATTTCATTACTGAAGTGAAAATTTCAGCATTAAAATGTCATATTATGTATTAAAGTCTCTTCATTTCTTTATTCGTACATTTATTGTATGCTGATAGGGATGGATGAGTGATGGATTTCAAGAGGATAAGATACTACTGCTTCGGCGCTTGGAGCAGGAACTGAGGAAGTATGTGGATGGGAACTTATAGAAGGGAGTTAAATCCTTCTCTTCTGCAACATCTCACTGCAATTCTAATTAAAAAGGGAATGATTTAAGAACCACAGTCATTCTGCTGTTTGCCATAAAAAAACTCTCAGTGTGCAATATTAAGCCATCTATTGTTGTTGATTGTGTTGTTTGTGCCATGAGCAGTAGATCTAAATGCTCATTGGTGGAGATATAATATATTTACAAAGTACATCAGTCTTATTCTACCTTCTTTTGAAGTAGTTATGTAGATTAGAGAGATTTAAACTTTTGTTCAGTCGTGAAATTATTTAATTACATTTTATATTCTGTCTTTTTACTTTCAGTTTTACCTGATCTGTTTGTACTTTGGTGACAGGAGCAGAGGTCAGATCAGATGGTGCGAAGACCTTTTTTAAACTCTATGTTGTGCTGAAGGTGTCTGAGACAGGGCTCAGGAAAAAAACAAATGTAGTCTGTATCTGTGGAGAGTGCTGAGTATAAATTACTACTGTTTAAGAGGAGAAAAAAACTCATTAATATCCACAAGTCTGAAATAAGCTCATTAATTTTCCTTCTCCATCATTTGCATAAGTCTGACCATTTTTGCAACCAGCATCTAATCCTTGATAATGTTTGATTTTAAAGAGTGATGTGCCCCAACCATAAGGCAAGGGCAGACAGCCATCTGGGGGGCCCATGAACTAGGGGCTGCATGAAGACAGAATTTCCTGAAGTTCCATTTATAGGTATAAGATAATATGCTGATTTAAATTATAGTAACATGTTTCTAATTTACAGTGCTGGGCAGGGTTCTGCTAATCATCTAAACAGCAAAGCTACCTTTTCAATTAGCAGATTAGCATTTCCGCTAACTTTGAAAGTGATTAGTGGACCAATTACCCATCCATCCATCAATCATTTATCGCTTTTCCGGGTCGGGTCGCGGGGACAGCAGTCTCAGCAGGGAAACCCAGACTTCCCTCTCCCCGGCCACTTCGTCCAGCTCCTCTGGGGGAATCCTGAGGCGTTCCCAGGCCAGCCGGAAGACATAGTCTCTCCAGCGTGTCCTGGGTCTTCCCCGGGGCCTCCTCCCAGTGGGACATGCCCGGAACACCTCACCAGGGAGGCGTCCAGGAGGCATCCTAAGCAGATGCCTGAGCCACCTCATCTGGCTCCTCTCAATGCGGAGGAGCAGCGGCTCTACTCTGAGTCCCTTCCGAATGACCGAACTCCTCACCCTATCTCTAAGGGAGAGCCCAGCCACCCTGTGGAGGAAACCCATTTTAGCCGCTTGTATTCGCGACCTCGTTCTTTCGGTCACTACCCACAGTTCATGACCATAGGTGAGGGTAGGAACGTAGACAGACTGGTAAATCAAGAGCTTTGCCTTTTGGCTCAGCTCCTTCTTCACCATGACAGACCGATGCAGCACCCGCATCACTGCTGACGAAGCACCGATCCGCCTGTCGATCTCCTGCTCCATCCTTCCCTCACTTGGATCTATGTCATTATTCATCATAAGGGGTCTAATGAGCTGCACTTCGTCTGGTTCCTCACCCAGCTTAGCTTGGGCAACTTAGCTCCTGGGATCATTGGAACACGCAAACTACTCCACCACGATACGGTGTCGACTCCAGGAGAGGAAATTATTAGTGGACCAGTTAGCTTCTGCTAAATTTAGTTTTGCTAATTGTAAATCTGCTTACATTTTTTTTCTGGGTAAAGCGAATAAGTAATGATCAAAAATGTTTGTAAACCCTAAAATCATACATGTTTATTTCTGTCTGTTGTAAGTGTGTCTGCAGCAGTCTATCTGGTTTGCTGTTGGCTGACTATGTATAAACACAAATGAACACAAGATGTGATTAGTCGATAACTTGTCGGATTTAAGACAGTCCAGGCTAAACCTAAGTGAATGGAAATAAAGTCAATTTAGAGCTGGGGTACCCTGAACTAAGTGGAGAATAGGGTCCTGTATCACAAAGCTGGATTTCTTACCTAGTCGGACAACTTCTTGGATTTAAGGTAGCTTAGTTTAAATGGAATTTGTCTTAGTTCATTTACATTTAGCCCAGACTACCTAAAATCCGACAAGTTATCCGGCTAAGCAAGAAAGCCTTCTTCATGACACAGATACAAAACTAACATTACAACTCCCATGTGTTACTGTCCTACTAGAGTGGTAGGGAAATTGTGAAAAGACGTGGAGAGAACAAATTACATGAATGTATGCAAAAATTTAAGACTAACATTAGCCTCTGGGGTAGAGAACAATAGAGACTATTGTAGGCCTCAGCCTGAGCGACGGCAAATTTGGGCTGTAACTACCCCAATAATGAAAACTCCCGATAATCACAAATTGGCTAGAGACCTCAACCCTACCAATGTTCCCAAAGTTACACCCTATGATGCACCCCCCCCTTGGCAAATTGAACCGACAACACTCCCACTCCCAGTTGTTTTACTGCTGGCACCCCACAATTTTATTAGCAAATTATTGATGTTCCGTCATTTTTAATTCTCTCTCATCCATCTTTCCATTTATAAAAAGAAATATATCAAAATTTCTTAGATATTTTAAAATATATCAAATGGCCCGCTTAGGATACACCTACTCATGTCTGACTAGGGCCCCCAGAGAAGTTAAACCACCCCTGGCTCCAGCAAGGAAATGTAAATATCATGAAAAGCACAACTTGAACTATACAACACTGCTGAATACAGATATAGATGTACATTCCGAAATCTCATAAGACGCGGCACTTCCTCATGGGAAAGGCATGCATGCGTGTCTGATGAGATAATCATTGCGCATAAATTGTCATCCATAAAACCACTTTCAATAACAAAAGAGAAAAAAAGAGCTATTAAATGGTGTTTACCTTAAATAAAATTTAATTTGTATTTATGAATATGCATTTTGAATATCATGCAAAATATTTTCTTTGAATCTTGAATCAGTACATGCTACAGTAAGCAAGAAATGTATTTATTATATGACTAGGGATTAAATTGAACCACATTTAAATCCATCTTATTTTATACATTATTTTATTTGCCATTTGTGCATGTGTAGTCACATAGGAATTCGTTACTTTTCACAAACCCCATCTAGCCCTCCGTGAGAGACACAGGCACAAAGGGAAGAGTAAGGTTTGGGGTCAGACAGCAAACAGTGTTCCTGAAGCAGTTGAGGTTAAGGGCGAAAGCGAAATGATTACTCCCATGGCTATTAGGATATAAATTATATGCACTTTTACTTTATATTGTTAGATGTTTTGCGTTATAATGAGCCTAATAAATAACATTGAACACACACATGTGGTGTATGTTTTTATATATATTTGATATAAATTATCTTTGTGTGTAATAAATCTATCCCTTTACCACGAAATAAACATAATAACACTACTTGTCATAAAAAGTTATGTACTTTTTGTAGCCCAATCATATTTTAATGATAGAAATTTTTAGATTAATTTCCAGCATGTAATGATTTTAACTGCATCTTATACTGTAATATTTTTGTACCATTTTCCCCTCCCAATATGTTTATCTGCTCTGCACATTTTTGGTATCGTTGATTTATAGCCGTGTAAAAATGCAAACTACATGTCAGATTATATGGTTTTATTGCAAGGCCTAGACCTTCTTTACGGCATTCGGCTCACTCCTGGTAACTTTCACCTCACAAGTTTGTATTCTTACCTGCGGGCTGCTGCATTGTTCTTGGGAAGGTAAATCCGTCAGACAGAAGTCCACTATTCACTGAATAAATATGTTACTTAACAAGTCTTTGCCTTAATACAACAACACCTGTGAAATGAAGACAATAGTTATCAATGGCAAATGCAGTATGTGCTGTTCTGGGTAACATTAAGGAAATATGAAATAATATTTCTTTATGTAGGCCTATACATTACCTGTCAAAAGATTTTGCACGCAGAGATTTTCTAAATTTGCATGTTACTCACTCAACATTTATTAAAAAATACACTCTATATTCTTTGCTAACAAATAAATTTACAGTATGCTCACCATTTGAGTAGCAAGAAAATATATCTTTGATTCATCAAAGTAACCTGCTCTCAGCTACAACAGCAGAGAAAATTCAAGCCATTTTTTCTACAAGGGACATTAAATACTGCTCTGTTTCATAGGATGAAATAGTTAAGTAGCGCATTTAAAGTTAAAGGACAGCCTAGAATTTGACTATGCTATCACCACACAACCAGTTAATAGGATGTCCGACATGCACTGTTACAGTACATACTTTTTCCCTGTTAAAAGGAAACTTGTTTTATTTGCCTGTGGTGTGCAAAAACGTTTGACTGGTAGTGTAGATTCAGTCTTTGTTGAATATCCTCATTTTTCTTTATTCTGCAGCCTGAAGAAAGAGAGAAATGATCACAATTGTCTTGCATGTATGTTTCACATAAGTATACATGAGAAATAATCCTCATTACAAACAGACACTACAATTCACTTAACTACAGACATACAAGAAAGGGAGAACATGCAAACTCCATAGTGCATAGGAGTCAAACCCTCAACCCAAGAGCTGTGAGACAACTGTGCTACAAAACAACACTCTACATCTCTCTCCTAAGCCCTACCCGGGCCTAACCTAAACCATAAGTAACCAAACAGAATCCGAGACTTTTGGCATTTTTACTTTTTTGATTGATTTTTATAAAATTGTAGTTATCCAAATGGGGACCTGAAAAATGTTCCCAAAAGTAAGGAAGTTTCAGATTTTACCACACTTCGGGGACATTTTGGTCCCCAAATATGATACTGTATATGCATACCAACACACACACACACACACACACACACACACACGCACACACACAGGTTTGTAATTATGTCTTTATGGGGACTCTCTATTCCTTTCTATGGGGAAAATTCTAATCCCAACATGGTGACCTTAACCCCTATCCAGCCCTAACCTTAACCATAAGTAACCAAACAGAATCCGAGACTTTTGGCATTTTTAGATTTTTGTTTGCATTCACGTACCCATACAAACCTAATCCACACAGACACACAGACACACACACACACACACACACACACACACACACACAGTGTCTTTATACTGTAGCTAACTGGCCTACTTCCTTTCCAACCACTCCATTACCCTTGTCATTCAGCTCAGCTCAGCAAGCACTTAATGGCCCTGCAACCAATGAATTCATTTGTCCCCAGTCAAAGGATTTCAAAAATTATTTTACAAGACATGAAGTATGAATGCTGTATTTTATGTTTTGATTTCATTGATTGTGAGACTGAAGGCAATGCCTCAGGTTTGTTTTTTATGAAATGCTGCTTTGATAAACAAATAAAAGGAAATATTGCTTTTTGCTCCTTCAAGGGCCTGGATCATTATTTTTTAAAATAAACACAATATTACATTGTACATTGATCAAAAACATGAGACAGAACTTTTGAAGTTCAGTTTCAGAGGAAACCATTTTTGTCCCAAAGGAAAAATGTTTTTCTTTTTTTTCTATAAATCTGCATTAATTCTCATTAATCCACAACAGTTATAATGCTTAATGTTCAGGGTTTGTTTTCTCAACAATGAGTGAAACAAATACCAGTGAAGATTAAATGCTGTATACAAGACCATGCACTGTATTGTAATAGCAAACAAAAAAAATAAATAATAATAACACACAAATATAAAAAATAACAGGCCCTTATAAAACATTGTCCCGCTTTCTTTTAAATCACTCCAGCAAGTATAATTACTCTCTTTCATCTCAGCTTTGCAACCAGAGCATTCAGCTATCCCCAGTCAATGACTTACTAAATTAATACTCTAATGAACAGTAACTAAAGTATTACTTGGCTTTAGAAAGGCTAATCAAATAAGAAAAAAGTGCATGCCTCTCTAGTCACATTCTACATCAGGGATGGCCAATCTTACCCAGAAAGGGTCGCTGTGTACGCGGGTTTTCGCTGCCGCTCCCTAATTAGATAACTAATCAGAGGACAGATTGGCTGAAGAGTCCTCATACCTGGGTTTGAACAGCTGACCAAAAGGTTATCCCAGACACCTGTATGCACACTGGCCCTTTGTATATAAGATTGGTCACCCCATTCTACACCCTCCATTGTTTCTTAGTCTGCTTCCTATTTCTAAGATATAACCCAATAAAAGTAAACATGCTCTTAAACACCCAACAGAAGGTATTTACTCTATATTCTAATTTTATGGTTTTAATTAGTCCCACGTTTTGCATTGTTCGATACACAATACATTTCCTACATTCACACAAATGATTTTCTCTCCGTTTTTATCTTGGTTGAAGTGCTGAGCTCGGGTAAGTGCATTCTCCTTATGCCTTCATGAAACATTTATGCTGACTTTAATATGTGAAGATTGCTTAAAATGTATTTCACCTTTACTCGAGTACATTCAGTAAAAATGGATGCAGCTTTAGACACAGGCAAAATTATACCACACCTCGTACATTTGGTGCTCCAGCATGGCAAGGAAGTTTAAAGCAATCTAAAAATACTTATAAAGCCACCTTTTAATTTAATAACTGAAGGAGAATAAAGTAAAGTTGAACACTAAAGCAGGCGCAGTCATCTTGCTTCCAGATGAAGTGATGAAATGAAAAAAGATGGCTTTCTTGGCAGACTTGAGAAGTAGGTAAGCAGCAGGAAGGAATTTTTGTTTATTTTTGGATATTCTGTTCAGGTGGACAGCTAAAGATCAGTCATTAACTCCTACTGGACTAACCATATGTCCGCAGAGAAAGGGTGTGGCAAGATAAGTGTTAAACAAGCAGTCACAAGTCACAAAAGCCATTCAGTTAGGCAATAAAATCTAAATAGACATATTGAGGGTTGATGTTAATAAGGATAGACTGCATGCTTTGAATAAAAGCACAGTTGAAGGCAAATCTAAGGTTCCATTAGTGGGAGTAAGTCCTCAAGTTACAATATGATTATAGTTATCAGGGCAACATACAGTGCATTTTATAATATAATGTGATGAAAATTCCAGAGGTCAATTGTTTCAATTTCATCACTGGTCTTCTTATTTTATTATCCTCTTGAAGGACCACCAATTTGTTTGTTGCAGACGCACCGTCATACATTCAGATCATTCTTGAGACCATGGCAAGGGCCTCACTTGTTTTCAATAATAGCAAATAATTTTGGTCCTTGTCTCTGAATGAGTCTGATATCATCATCAGAGTCAGAATTTTAAACATGCTTGGCGTAGGGCTGTGCAATATGACGATATACACAGGATGAGGAAACAAAAACAATCATTTCATATTACAGTATGCTCTATCATTTAATTTTTGGTGTCGCAAAATACAGTGTTTATGGCAACATTTTTTCATCATTTGGATGACGGTTTGCAGCGTTACACACCACCACATAGGGTATGGTGCCTGTTTCTGTGAGTTTTTATTGGACTTTATTATTTATAATCAACAGAAGACAATCCACAAATATTTAACTATCCACAAATATGTACCATGATCCACAAATATTTAACTATCCACAAATATGTAGGCCTATTTTTAAATTTGTGTTGTGTAAAATCATATCCACAAAAACATCACAAAAAAGTGATTTGCACATGTGAAATGTGTTTTGCACATTTGTGGGTCACTTCCTACTTGTGACTTACCTTCTATTTATTTGCAGATTTTTGCCCAGTTCATACCACTACAGAGCCCCAAGAGGTGGGAAAATAATTTTTAAATAGATTTGCGTTCCTTCGCAATAGTTACAGATATTTCCTGTAAAGTTTGCTTTAAGCATTAAATAATGGGGGACAATGTACACCATGTAACTTTAATATTACATGTTTTATATGTATCTATTAATAATTGCACTGTGTCCATTTACTGTCAGTGACTTTAAGCAAAGCAGTTGGGTGATTAGAATGTGAAGTGCACACACACACAGATCAGCTGCAGTATATCTATCATCTATCATCGTGTCATTGTATAATCATTATGATTCCACCCATCCATCCATCCATTTTCTGTAACTCCTTGCCCCATTCATGGTTGTAGGAGGGTCTGGAGCCTATGGGTATGAGGCAGAGAACAACCCAGGATGGGGTGTCAACTCATTGCAGGGCATATTCACACACCATTCACAATTTGTTAACTTCTATTAACATCAGCATGTCTTAGGGCTGAACCCTGGTCCCAGAGGTGTGGGGCAACAGTGCTAACCACTGCACCCCCACGCCACCCCCACCATGATTCCTAGTTTTTATTTGATCAGCAAACATCTGCTTGATTGTTTCTGCAGTTTCTCCTACAGTGTTTATTAGAGCCTGTGAGTGTCCCATGGTGTGTGATTGTGGAACTGAATGTGCATAAGAATGTATATACATTCCCTTTAATACGCTTGCTAGGTTTCAGATTCCTACAAAATTAATAAGCAGTTATTAAAAATGGACCATATGTGCAGAGAATAGCTGGGAGTCTATCCCAGAAGCAGGGGACACAAGACAGGTGAAAGAGTGAGTGGGATACCAGTCCATTATACACTCACACTATGAGTAATTTAGACACCCATTCACTCAAATGCATGTTTTTAGCCTGCGGGTGAAAACCAGACTAGTCTTGTGCAAAGACGAGGAGTACGTGGGTATGACACACAGAGCTGAGCTGTGGTTGGGAGTCAAGCCCCCAGTCATGGAGGTGTGAAACAGTGTTTCCATTGAGCCTAAGACTGGGTCACTAAATCACATACATATTCTGTTATGGGTTGATATATTCTGCTTATTGCAAGATAATAAGCAGCATGTCTACATACAACACAAATCTATTTTGGCAAAGATTGTCACCTAAAATGATCAGAGCCTTCTGCTAGTTAAACGTCATCACACAGGCGTACGGGGAATCTGCTGATCATGCTGGCTGAGTTGGCCTCGCTTGGGCAGGTATATCCACAACGTGACAGCAATTTGTTGAGTTCTATATGTGGAAAATGAATTCAATAAACACTATTCACTTAGCTTAACGAGAACACAATTATCATAACCTCTGACGGAAGAGCAAGATGCGCTGGCCTTTATCCAACGCGGATTAGAAAAAGGTCTGTTTAGGGGAACTGTAGAGATGAAGCTTGTGAAATTATACTGTAGCAGTTTTCTGGGTGATAATCAAATTATTGCTCATAAGAATGTTCTCTCTCTCTGTGTAATGCAGGTTCTCGGACTGAACCTTCCCAGAAATCTGAACTATTTTAGAATGTATTTCCGGCACATTTTATTAAATCAATATCTAAACAACGGCTTAGTAAAGCAGTAGCAGACCAAAAATGCATAGCCATCAGCAGTTTGTTCTTGGTTTCAAATGTATGTAAAGCTAATTCATCTGAAAAATGCTGGACATGGATGTTTTTTTTAATCATAATGGATGTGCGTAAATGGCCTGTTTTACATGCTGTAGATTTCAAAATACAATAGAGGCATGGAATATTTATATTTAGATTAATAATTATTGTTGCATTCAAGCAAAGATTTTCATCTTATGCTTAACATTTGTCACATAATGAAAAAAAGAAACGCAGTATCTAGAAAGGCACACATGCATATATGTAAAATGAAAGGTAATCTAGTAAAGTATCACTATTAATATGCATTTACAATATTTATGCATCCCAATCTGCTACAACAATGCTGTTTAAGTATAAAGTGTAATATTTTGTTCATTGTTACATTATTTTATGATGTAATTATTTTCTCAGGTTTGTGAGAAAATAAAAAAAAATGCTATTCTTCATTTTGGCAGCATCTCCAGAAGCAACCCATGCCATAATGCTCCCATACCTATCTCTGAGTTAAGCTCCAGATTCAGCCATCCCATACAAATATAAGTACACAATGAAAAACGAATAATTTATAAAATATGGATGAAAAAAATATTTAAAAAATGTACTTACACTGCAAGATGAATTTCTTGCATTCAAGAGGAATGGGAAAGCATAAGTGAAGATCATATAAATTTGTAAGCCGTGTTATTTCAATTGAATTAAAAAAAACAATGACTGTAAAACTTCAAGTTTTAGGATGCTGTGTCTAATGCTGAGAAAGCAGATAGATATTGAACCTCCTTTAACCTCAAGCTTTGCACTGCTTTGGCTGCTTCCAGACGGTCAATTATGTTGGCTCTTATCATAAGTAATACGTTCAATAAGAAGAGGACATTTGGCTGACCACTCTTCTGGGGGGGAAGAAAGGCACATGGCTTAAAAATGCACCATAAAAGTCCTTGGACTTAGATGTCTTTCAGAGTGTTAAAGGAATGTTCTTTCTATAGAGTTTATTTTCGAGATATGTTCCATAAATTGGTAATGGTCTGCAACAAATAATATTGCTGACAGACACCTACACGCACAAACTTTTCATGAATGTACCATGACCCGAATTGTGGGGTATATTTTAATATCAGTGTTTGTTTCGCAGTATTTCGCTTTACACATATTTAAGAAATTACATGCACAGTCAGCAGAAGATGACAAGCTTCCAAGATGCTTCAGCTAACAGTCTGAATGGGCTTCTTTGGATTAAAAAAAAATCTGTGTGCGTAAGGAAGATAAGCAATTAAATTCTAATCATTTTCCATTTACTGTGTTTCTTAGTGTTCGATCTTCACAAATAGCTAAACTCAGCAGCTTCTTTATGCAAAGGAAACACTGTAAAAATTTACCATACACCATATTAAGTATGTTTTTAAAAAGGTGAAAAGAAAAACTATTATTTGAAATGTTTCTAGTATGTACTGTGTAAAAAGGTAGGCCTGGCCCCATTGGGGGGGGGGCATTACACCCTCAGATGGACTGCCCTGCCCCCGCAATGAAAATTGTGACCTTATTTGTTTTATTTGTTTGTTTTTCGATTTTCATTTTTAACTACTAACACAATTTAGCCCAGCATAATTTGCTAAAACCAAAATCACTTTCTAGCCTACATTTAAAAATCCTCGCAAAGCCACTTTGGTAATACACAAGTTTCCAACCATCAAAAAATATTATCCAGATATAAAGCCACTTTAAATAAAAATATTAAATACAATTTGTTAGCATTTCAATATTGCCACTAGGAGAATTATATACTTCCTGTTTGTTTACATAAGTAACACTCACCATGCAAAGTACTATATGCTTATCTCAGTATTTGTATCATCATAAAGGTCCAAATATCGATATCCGCCTTACGCCTTTATTCTAAAAACAAGATTAAATGGTCAAAAACAGAAAAAAAACTACCCTTAAATATGGTGTCTGTGTTACCAGTTCCCCTCTGAGGATTTCAGCACATACACTGCACGTGCACATGATTCATAACATTCAATGTGTTGCTCTCAGCCTACTAACATTATCAAAATGTGTCCATGTACAGGATTATCTGTTCGGTTTTCGCTGAATGATAAAGAGTTTCCATCCAGCCACCTCGTTACATGGGGACTACCAACCCTCCCTTTTGATGGATCTTGGCCATCCAATAACTGCAGCTCCATGTAACAGGAAGAAATAAATAGTCCAGAAAAAGACAAGTTCAATGATATATCACAAGCCCCACCTTGTTAAAGCTATGCCGCATAACAGCTTCATGCCGCTGGTTACTGGGGTAGATGACCACTCAGTGGGGGGTGCCGGGAATGGCTTTTAAAACTTGGGCTACAAAGCCAGGAATGGAATTATGCAGGAAAACTACTATAAAACACATTAAGGCACTTTTTACACATTCATTTTCAGTTTTCGAGACCAGGTACTGTAAACTGGACGTACTGTATTGTGGGAAATGGTGACCGAACATTGCAGTCGCTGAACTAATTGAGACAAGATCTACTTTGATTCTTCCAGTGGGTCAAAGTTTTCAAAAAAATGTGCTTGACATGTGGTGGAATCTCCAAAATACAATCCCACATCTTGTGAGCGTAAGATCTTAAAGTAAAACTTTTAGAAATCAGTTTGTGTTTGGTTAGCATCTCGTGACTGTCAGGATTTAAACCAGAACATATCTGGGCATGTTTGTGTGTTTCAAGCATTTTATTTTGTGAAGGTCCTATTGCTTGTGATATTTTCAAATAGGAGGTGCAGGTTAAAGGGATACGTCACCACCCCCTCTGTGCATTTAAATTGCCCCCCCCCTCCTTAATTTTCCACTGACAATGGCTCTCTAAAAAGGATGTGAATAACAGTGCGATACTGTGCTGAAGTGTGATTAGCAATGCTCATTATGGATGCCTTGTGCCTATTAAAGTCTGCACACCCATGTGAAAAAGACTTCCTAACAAACAGGGCTGCTGATAGATCGGCTCAGGTCTTCTGAACATCATTAAGTCACTGATAACATCAGAATACACATTCATGTTTACTATAGCATGAAGTGCCAGACAAATATGTATGAAACTGTTCAAAGTATGCAAACCTCAGATTCCAGAATCCCCTCAACCACCACATACCACAACAAATGATGTGCTTCTACTCCATGAACATTTATGTCTATTTTATTAGTAGCTCTGTATGTATATGTTTATATTTATATTCCTTTAATAGATTTTATTCTACAAAACTGGTGTGGTGCTTTATGGACTTTCTGTGCTAAAGAGAAAACAACTTACATCATGCTGATAAGGCTAATTTAATATATGTAAAATAGGCAATTTGGCATTCCATATGAATAAGCTGTGGAAAATGTATTCATTGTGCATATAAATATTTAAGCATTATTTATTTACCCACAACAAAGGGGACTTTAGCTCAGCCATTGAAAAGTTGGTCATTTCCAGGCACAACTTCAGTTTATGAAAAAGGAAACAGGTAATGCTTGTTGGCAAAAACAAAACAAAAAAACAACATTAATAACCTTAAGAAATAATTCCATATATTTATGTTTGTACATTGCTAGATGCAGAAGGGATGAAACCAATGTCCCTGCTAATCATTCAATAATTCATGGCTTGTAAATAGTAATGTAAATTATATAATTCTGCATGATTGCACCTGAACTTCCTTGACCAAAAGCATCTGACACCACCAGGAGGACTGGATATGGTTTTCCTGTAGTTAAAGCTATGGCACAGGTTTATTTTAGTAATCACAAGTGTGCAGAATAGACAGCATTATAAACAGCAGCTGGAGCTGTATCTCAACGTGGTTGTAATTATGCACTGGGGAAAGTCAAGCATCACATTTCCACTGACTGGTTTTAGCAGAGGTAGATCTTAAGCTCTTCATCGTCAAAAGATGATGAATGCAATGACGCTGAAAATGGTTGAGTTGAGTACATGACTTGCACTAAATCAAATTAGATAGGGCTCATAAACAGGGCTGCTAAATGCCTGGCTTGCGTAAGCTTTTTCCTTTAGTTTTTGGGAAGACCAACCATAGTTACAACTATGCAGCATTTGTTCAAAATTAATACTAACAATATTAGAAACATTAATTCAATTAGGATTCAGTGCTGGAAAAGGCCTGTTTTTATTAATTTCGTTTATGTATGTTCATCTGTTATTTAAGCAGTTTTATTTTAAGAGCCTTAGTTTAGAAAATTACTAGGTTTCGTTTATTTTATTTAGTTTCCACTTATATTCCGTGTTTTTGGTAAAAGGTTTGTTTAAGGTAGGCAGTTCAAAAGAGCAGGGTAAAAGAAACAAAAAATGTCAAATATAATAATAAATACAATAAAGCAAGTTCAAAATACTATAACAATATAAATTATAAAACCATGCAAATTCAACTCCAAAAAAAAAAATTTCCCCTAAAGCAAAAGAGCTCCTCATTACCACACTAGAATGTGTTTTCTGCATGCAAATTAATGCTTACAGTCCAGTTTTAGTCAGAGTAATGTTCTGGAGATTTATCTGAATTATCAATCTAGCTAAAGGTCAAATGTCTTCTTAAGAGGTATACTAGATCAAATGTTGTCCTCTGTTGGCAGCGTAGCCTTGATGTCAGCCTGTAAATGTATTTAACCTTGATTAATGTCTGGATACCATAATATTCCCCTTAAATATTTTACAGGTACATGAAAAATGGCAGCAGGCAGAGTCCTCTTCCTTACACTCTTTGTCATGTCAAGACAGCAGAACAACAGGCAACCTTCCCTAATGAAGGATGACAAGGAGGATAATACTGAAAAAATGGCATTATTAAAAATGAAAATATTTTAAATATAGGTTTTAAATATATATGCAAAATAAATGTGAATATGTATATGAATAATGTATGTACAATGTTCTTAATCATTAACAAGAAGACAGAGGAGAGCACCAATGTTTTTGGCCATGAGCCATTGAGATGACCACACTTCCTTTCATAATTATTTTTTCATAGGCTAGGGACAGATATAGTAAAACATTATATTTAAAAAAATAATACAAGGAAAAAACCTTTTAATTATGCATGTACAATTTCTGTTACAGGAAAACAATCCACATTTTTCTGTAATTATACATTGTCCTTTATACAAATTCTTAAAAGAATCAACAGTACAATGATTCTATATAAATAACTGAATTCTTGTCTTTAAATAAAGATGTGCATTTTTTAAATGCCAGGTTCACATAATAGTTTTCCTTACTAAAGAGAAGAAAACTGAAAAACTGTGATTTTAATAATCAATGCTTTTAACTGAAAAAACAAACCGTAATCACTTGCACTGTGGTCCACATCAGGAAGGTGACCTATTCTTCCAATAATCACTACCCCACTGCAGGGTTGAGACAAGTTTGGAGTTAAACCCAGAAAGCACACAAACACCCCGGACAGGATGATGGTCTATCACAGATCTCACAAAAGGCAGTGAGTGTAAAGACAATAATTTACCTAAACCACATGTGTTTAGACTCATGGGAGGAGACCAGTGTACCAGGATGAAGGCTAAGGGAAAATGCAAACCAAACACACAGCCAAGAACAGCATCGAAGCTTCGTTAGTGTTGAGCTTAATATATGAACTGTGATACCTTGAATAATTTTAGAAGCAAATATAAAATATTTTCACTGTTTATTTTATTATTCATGCCTGGAATTTGTTTTAATATATTTTCATCAAACAGATTACACTGGCTGTGTAGTTAATGCCCTGCCAGTTGATATTCATTTCAGTGCTATGAAAGAGGCAATTCATAGTTATGCTTTCATAATTAAGTTTATAATCTTATCCTGGACTATCATAGCTATATAAAATGAAATAGGAACACTAAAGTATAGAATTTACCATTTTTTCATTGAGACTTATGGGCATGGCAATAATTTTATTTTTACATTTTTAAATATCACCAGTTTATTACTCTTCTACGGAGCCCCTAAGAGATCAAAGTGGGAAAATATTTTTTTTAATAATTTTGCGTTCTCTCGCAATACTTTTGCATTCCCTCACAAAACCTTTGCATTTTAAGTCAATACTTTAGCGATCCCTTGTAATAGTTTTGCGTTCCCATGATTTCACTACACTTGCCCACTTTGCTGTTTGTTGCAACACGACAGCAAGGATAAACATAAATAATACAGACGTCCTGTAAAGTGTGCTTTAAGCATTAAACTACGGGGGACAATGTACACCGTGTAACTTTAGTATTCTGTGTTTTTTATATGTATTAATCAGAGGACTGAAGTAACTAACTTGCAATTCAACCTGGACTCAAGTCACAAATTTACTGACTTATGACATGACTGGGACTTGAAGGTAAATGACTCGAGACTTGGACCTGACTTAGACCCTATAACTCGAGAAGACTTGAGGTTATAGTCCCCCTCTGGATACCATAATGTTAATTTTATAATTTCAGTGTATATTAATTCCCTGCTGACTGCATTTTCAATTAGCTGAATGCAAGGTCTCCTGAGATATTTCATTGGAAAGATGCATCATTCCCTGCATATACAGGGATGTAATACCTGTGTGAGGATCATCATAGCCTAGCCTAGCCTACATTAAAAACATGATTTGAACACATACATTAGCCTACAGTTGGGCAAAATCATTAACACAAAGCCTATTTTACAATGAAATTTTGAATATCTCATGTAATATTACGAACCATGAAAATTATTACAGCCAGAAAACTGCATATAAAGCTAACTTTACCTCGGTGTTTGAGTTAATGTTTAAACTCGAACCCGCTTCCTGGAGTATTACAGAATAGAACCGCATATCCCCATGTACATCATCAAGTGAGAATAACAGGGAGGTATACCCAAAAGTGGTTTTGGATTTAAACCTTAAGTATGACACCGCGGTAAAATTAGCTTTATATTCAGTTTTCCAGCTGTAATATCTTTCAACAAAAGCACGCAAAACCCCTTGGTTTTCCAGATTTTTTACAGGCTAATTTTAATTAATATTTCAATATTTGTGTGTGCACTTTACGCTCAATAGCCCAACTGTCTTGGTTTAAGTTGCTGGTGGTGAATGGACACAGTGCAAGTATTAGTAAATACATATATAAACACATACTGTAGGTCTATATGAAAGTTACATGGTGTGCATTGTGCCCCATAGTTTAATGTTTAAAGCACACTTGATTGGACATGTCTGTATCATTTAGGTTTATACTTATTAGTCCATTTATTCAATGTTTTGAACTTCAAAGGGACACAGTACTGTTATTAGTAACGTAAAACTATTGCGAGGGGATGCAAAAGTATTGCAAGATAACACAATACTATTTCAAGTACTATTTCCATACTTTTCAGCTCAACGTTATGTATAAAAATATTATTGTCCTCTTAAATATTCATATATGATCAATCCATCCAGGCTGCTACACAGCCATACATAAAGAATCTTTTATAATATCAGAGAATAATAAAATTAAATAAAATAAAATAGTGTTGCTCAACATTCCTCCCGCTAAAGAACCCTAACTTGGTTTTTGGCAAACATTGCTTTGATGAGTAGAGAATGAAAATTATGACAATGAAATTAATTTAAGAGGAAAGAGAATTTTCTTTCACAGTTGTCCTTGGATTTTGTTATTTGAACAGACATATTTGATGAATGCATTAACTGGGCAATAGAGAATAAATAATTAAAAAAATCTATTTTTTTGGCTGGGAATGCTGTGAAATCTACTAAAATGTAAATCGGTTGTGAAGGCTGGACCATGAGACCTGACAAACCATTTGCAGAATTCAAATTCAATGAAGACTATATACTGAAGTGTGTTAGGATGAATGCAAGTAATACTGGCAGCTGTACACTGAATTAAATTGCATTCCCCTACATTTTACAAGATAAATCATAATTGCTTCATCTATGGTATACCCATTCCATTTTATTTGCTTTCAGCTCTCTCAAGTTAAATACTAAACACTAATATGATGCTAATAGCAGAATCAGAGAGCCGTAGCAGAGGACTGATTTTCAGAAGAGCATTACGACGTAAGCACGATTGACCAGCATGAAGCCCTTTATGGTAACATGATACAACTGGATCATTACGTTATATTTCCAAAAGAGGTGGAGCCAGCTGCAATGGTGGAATCTGGAAAATACAGGAAGGGCTGAGTAAGCTGCAGTGCAGCTGTATATAAATGCACTCCCCAGAAAGCCCCCTGCCATGCTGGCGAGCCTCCTAAATGAGTGCGCACGCAATAACAAATGTGCAGAAAGTCTTTCCCCAACATATGCTTGTGTAATTGTCTTTATTATTATTCCCTATCTACTAACATGTTCTTCATTTAGAAAATGATCAGATAAAGAGTCCAGGTTTATAAGAAATAAACGGCTGTTAGGCATGACTGTGCTTTCTTCGTACTTTCCATATGTATTCTCACAGCTCTAAACGGAGAGAGAAGGACAGGTACCCACTGTTCCCAAGCAAGGTGGGAGACAAAATGGACACAGGCCAGTAGTCTGGTTAATAGAAAGCAGAAGCATCATGTTAAGGCGAAAAGCACGGTTTGAAGACAACAACTACAGAGGAGAAAAACATAAAAATTATCCAGTAAATTGGGAATACCTGGAATTCTTTTACTTCCTTAGCTGAGGTAATTGAGAACATAAATTCCATCCTCAGTGATACTCACTTCAGGTGACTCAAAGGGGCATTTAATAGGGCTCTCTAAAGTCTTAGCAAATCCCCTGTATTGCAGGACTTTGCCTTGGTAGGCAGAACACAGCTAACTTCTGCTTCTAATTAACTACTTCATAAGGCTGTGAGCACCTGAAGGTGACCTGGATGTGTTAACAAGGACTACCTAGATTGCCCACCCAAATACTTTAAATATACCACTATTACTTCATAACAGATCTTTATTGCACATTGTGCAATTATGTTGCAAAAAAAATATGCAGTACTACTAAATTGTCCTATTCTAAAAATTATTTCATTGAAACACAATTCTTTACACACAAGTTATCTATCTTTATTTGTCATGTAACATGTAAAGAGCTCACCATTAACTTTTTCACTGGAAGCTGAAATTAGTTGATTGTACAGCATTTGTTTTGTAGTTCAGTATTCTGTGTAGTATTTTACAGTTGTGTAATTTAAGCAAAATCTTAAAGAATGAATACAATGAACCGTATAAAAAATCATAAAAAGCCATTCACTGATCTTAATGAAGACACGTAAATATCCAATATCCATGAGCAACTGGCTATAGTCAACAACTCAGAAGTACTGAAGAGTAAGTTGCATTCCTGCTACAGTATTAGTCTTAGTCCTTTGGATTCCAGGCCTTGTTGTTTTCGCTTGAATCTATGTTGTCTGTTTAGTAGCCTGCAGACTGTGGAATAATACTGGTAAAATATAAGTGCTTGAAGCAATATCCAGGCTTACTTATTTATTAATGCCTTATTTAGAATTTTCTGCCATTGCAAGTTTTAATGCGAATCCTGTTCCAGTGAATAAACATTTAATCAATTATGGCTGTCTTTTTTATGTATCTATTTTTTATATAACCCCGAACACACTGACATGACTTGTAATAAAATATTCTCATGATACAGATTTTCGGTATAAATCAAATGTTTAATTGGTGAACCTAAACAGTGAATCTAAACAGTACAGGAACTTGATTAGAGACACTTATGTATGTATCTTTTTACAATAGTCATTTGTGTATCAGTTTTTACACACAAATTTTAAGCACGTTGAGTACTCAATCAAGAAAAGCAAATTTGATTTTAATCTATTACAAGTGTTTTTTTATGGCTTATTGAATTGGGACCGGAATATTTTAAGTAGCTATTCAGGTGTCAGAAAATCTGTTTTTGGAATGTTTCGACATGACAAACACTGCAATGACATCATAATTATGCATGCGGCAAATTCAAATCTATAACAGATTTTGAATATATAACTCTATCTATAACAGAAGTGTACAGATAAAAATGCAAGATGAACATCAAATTGCTTTTTTTTCCTCCAAGCCTTTAAAATGGAATATATTATTGCTTCTATTTTCTTCAGAAGGCTAATGTAATGTCAAAACTAATATTATCTCCATCCACATGACAGACACAATTTAGTTCCTAATCCCCTCTGAAGGGAGCAAGCTCAGCAGTCCTATTCCGTCTCAGTGAAAGTCATCAACTGCAGATCTCATTTTTCTCAGCCCTGCTATCAGACATAGTTTGATCATGCTCTTAGTGCCCCATTTTCCACTCTCTCTTTTTACGACACAGAGTCAGTTGAAGTACACCATATAGCCGCAATATATTGGTTTAAATGGTCTTTATAATTGTTTTAACAGTTTGCCTTTTCTTTGTGTTTGAAATACAGTGTGCACTGCCTTAAAAATTGTGGAGGGTGTTTTCTGAAAACATTCAATGAATGTGTATGTTATTTAAATGATTATTTAAATAGCAATTTAAATAGCCATTTAAATGATTATTTATAAATATTGTTGTGACTAGAGGAATGAAGGACTCAAGGGCAGGTGCTGTGGCGCAACAAAAGGGGATTTATTGAGCTAAATGATCAGAGACCTGTAACAAACAGGACCACGAGGGATCACAAACAGGAGGACTGGCAACCAGGAAGGGCACAGGCACCAGGAAGGGCACAGGCACCAGGACGGTTTGACGTCGCTGACTGGTCTGGGGCTGACGGGACAAACAGGTACTTAAATACAGGGACTAACAAACACCAGGCATGGGTCATCAGGGCCTCGTTAGGGAGGAGACAAGAGAGTCATGCAGGATGTGACAAGTATGTAATTTAAATGATTTTTAAAATAATCATTTAAATTGATATTTAAAGTATTGTTTAAATGACCATTTACGTTTTATCAGCAACCATTAAAATTACCTGTCAAAGTCACTCATCAAACGCAGTGGATGGGCTCTAAACAAAACCAAAACATTTGTTTGGTTACAATGCAGAAGAAGTCGCAGCAGATCTGTCTCACCTAATCGATTGAATTCTCATTTAAAACCGCATTTTGTCTGTTCCGTCCTTAGGCCGCTTTACAGAAACGTATTAGCTTATAGCTCCTATCTTAACTGTTTGGTAACAATAGTAACTATGGTTAGAACCTGATTTAGGGAAAAGCCCTTACAGATGAATAGTTCTTAATGAAGTTATTGTTCCTATGCTAAGGCCACGTTTTACTGGAGTTGTCCCCCAATATCAGCAGGTGATACGCTCAAAGATCTACCGTGGATAGCGGAAACAATCCTTGGACTTAATATATAGCGTGATTTTCATAGTTTAATTAATAATTACACAAAGTAAGACATTACCAACATGACATATAGTAATATTAAAGTACATTATACATTATTGTACAGTACTGTACTTTCTCGAATGAAAGGGATTCTGATGTTTTAGCCTAATTCTTGAGATGATAGAGCAATGGAAATATATCATGCATCAAGGGACAACGGAGCAATCATGCTGTCTATAAAGGACGAGGGAACAATGAAAAAACATACTGTTACACATTTAACATATTTTTCCGGACCAAGGTAAACCGCGGATGACTGAAACCGTGGATACGGGGGACTACTGTAATTCATTCCCGTGATATATTATAACGTGGCCACGATATACATCATTTTTATATCATTATGTCATGAGCGGAGCTCCGTACATTTCCTTGGTTGTGTAAAAGCAATAAAGAGCAGCCATACAGATTAAATAAGAATAGCTATAGCTAACACTATATGGTGGCCAGTGAATTCTAGGGCAACTTAACTGTTACCCTACAGTTAGGAGAGTATATTTATGATTTTGAGAAGTGAGGATGTATAAAGCCCCTGGACGGAACAGACAAAATGCAGATTTAAATAACGATTCAATCAACTAGGCGAGCTCGATCTGTTGCTTTGTTTAGAGTTTGATGAGTTTGACTTTGACAGATAATGGTTGCTGGTATTGTTTAAATTGTATTTTAAATAATCATTTCAATAACTTTTTCAATGATTGTTTTAATAATCATTTAAATTACATATTTATTTATTGAATATTGCCACAAAACACCCTCCATAAAAACACATTAAAAGGAAAGTACCTAACACATAAAAAGCTACAGTATACATGAATATGTAGAATAAATAACTCAAGGAATAGGTAATTTTCAACCTACATTCATACAAGAAATTTTGACAGTATCTCTACACAGCTAATCCATACTACTCACTGTAATATATTGCAGAAGTATATAGGAACATTTTGGTGACATTGAGGTGGCTCATAGAGAAACCATGAGGATTAATCTCAGTCATGGAACAACAGATCAACTATTCACATGGTCAGGTTTAGGCATACTTTAATGGGAGTTTGTCTAGTTCATGTTTTTCACGAATCCTGCGTAGGTGTATGACCTTCTTTGAGATGTTCTGGAGGTGGTACTGAGTGCTGGAGGTGCTTTTGTGTGCTATCTGGTCTTTCTGCTCACAAACTCTTAATTGGGAACTTAAACAGTTGGTTTATTTCAATGATGAGTGCATTATTCATTGTACACCAATATTCCCTATTGTGAAATACTTTAATAATGTAGCTTAATGGATGTAGTTTTTAAATAAATGAGCAGAGCACACTGCAAGCAGTAATGTAAAAAACAGTCACTGATTGGAGAATAAACTGAACCTTCAGCACTCTTCTAGGAATATGTATAAAAGATTTTTGTAAATGGGGAAGATCGTTAGAAGCTGCCAATGACCTGTTAGGCTGAATGAATAAAATAAAATGGCAGATTTTTTTTTTGTTAAACGAATAAAGTTAGATGAATAAAACAACCTAATATGTGAATACAGTATGGTAAACAAAGGCATTAATGGTTGCTATGTTTGACTAACAATGTGTACAGTAACTTTCATCTTTTTCATAAAACTTAGTCCATTGTTTCCTTTTTGATGGATAATCATCAAACATGCATGTAATAAACATGCAATAAATGTTGAGATTTGTACAGGTGACACTATCTGTATAGGCTTTCTGTATCGTGCATCCATTGAAGCTATAATATTGTAGTGCTGGGCAGACCGAGGCTTCGCAGCAGTGGCGAAGGAGACAAGGAGAGACGGATTTACAAGAAGTTGCTCCTTACTGACAGCCTTTAACAGGACCGCACACAAGCAACAACAACACAGTGACCAACACAGCAAGCAAACGCGGGGTGGGTACGCACTGGATGGGAAGGCTCACATACGGCAGGTCACTTTACAACACTAGAGCAGGTCAGGATTACACATACACAACACAGGTAAGGGTACACACGATAATTGGGAGCACAAGTATTTACACTACAAATACATATAGCTATATACAACAAGACATACACAGGGGCTATATACATGGCTCATCAGCATTCAGGGAAATATCGCCAGTGCTACAATATCATATGCATTTTCACGTGAGGATGTGAGGAAAGGACTGACAATCAAGAATGCTACCTCATAGCAAATGAGGGGTGAGATTTATTGACACTGAACTTGGCAGGACAGGAAACAAATGGGAACCACGAGCGGTCTAAACCGACAGTAAGAAAGGCAAAACAAGAGGTACCAAAGATTACACCAAACACCGGAAAAGGCTGAGAAAAGTACAAGATGTGACTCCTACACTATCTGTACATCCAGGTAAATCACAGGGAACAAGCACACATTCAATGACCGACAGAGGATCAAGGCAAGGGCAAGCACATAGGTATATACAAGGATGACAAGGTCAAGATGAGAGACAGGTGTGGGCCATGCAGATTAACCAAACAGTAGAAACTGGGAATTATAAGGAACAGCTGAGCATATGTGATAATCACAAAGCATTAAGCAAAGCATTCAAAAACACTAGGGGATGCTGGGAACAAAGGTTAGACTAGACTTAACTACAAAACCAAATATGAGCAGGGATAACCAAAAACAAATTAACAAGGGGGCTTACTAAACTCAAAATGTCCAGCAACCTAGAAGGGAAGCACGGTTCTCAGCCTCACGCTCAGCCCATTCAGCCATCCAGCGGCCCAGGGAGTAAGGGAAAACAATGGGAACTAAGAAGGGTGCTAAACACTGAGGGAAGAACGGGATGGCCAGCGATACCTGCTGGCCAAACGGAGGAAGGACAGACAGAATAGGACTAGGCAGGGACTGATCATGACATGTATTAGCTATATGCAGTAAATTCTTCATATATGCTATATGTGTTTACATTTAATGTGAAATTCTGTTACATTGAAATGCTGAAAAAAATGAGTATAAAACTGAATCAGGGAAACTATATTAAGAGTCTGAAGCCTGAACCACCAAGTGAAATATACTGATGATGTTAGATTCATTCCAGTCTTAAGAAGACCTTCCTATGACTCCTCTAACTCCTGGAAACTAACTCCTTTGGAAAAAACACAAACATGGATTGAAATGTTTCGAGAATTATTTCAGCAACATAACATTCTTTTTGGTTTGCGTTATTGTGTACTCATATATTATAAAAAAAAACTTGCATTGGCATTTATAAAATTGTTGACATTCATGAGTACTGCAGCATGACCGAGGTAAGAAACAGGCAGTAAAAACAGCAAAGCTACAAGAGTCTTTCTACATGTGTCTAATCCACTAACCTAACTCAGGTTTCCAGTGTTGCTATGTATATACATCAGGAGAATAGCAATAGAAATAGTCTAATGATTAATGTGGCAAATGCCCTTACTGTATGTAACCCTGCAGGGGAGCACATCCCATGTAATTTACACATTTTATTGGAAAATAAAGTGGAGTGGCTGGAACATTCAGATAAGCATTCTAATTTTGCGAGCCATTGCACTTGGAGAAGAGCTACTAGCTAATGGAATAAATAATTGTAAATTTATACTGAAGTAAATCTGATTTTTTTTCTGACCTAATGGAGGGAAGAGAGAATTTACTTTTATGCCGATTCCAGTTAATGAAGCATCTACCAGTTACTTTTGCCAGTTTGTTTTCTCGGATTTTATCCCCCAGATTGAAAAAAAAGCTAAAAACAATAAACCTTTATAATTGTAACAGGTGGAAATTAAATATTAAATTTCAGATTTTTTGTTTTGTTTCAAAAGCAATGGGTGTTGGCAAACAAGTAGTCATAAGTAGCAGAGTGCCTTCGACTTTCTGCATCGCGATGGATTTACTGAGGACACCAGAAATGTACCTTTCTGCAGCATCACAGCAGCTCAGAGAATAGACTTTATAGTCATCAAAACAGTTTTTTTTCTTTTCTGCAAAAGCATATTTTGTAAACAGCAGAAGCCTGTTACATCCAAAAATAGATCCCCTGCAGTGGTTTGTTGACGTTTCACTTTATTTGAACAATCTGAAGAGAGATTACTGTAAGATACCATAAAGCAGAAAGGCAGCACATATCATGGGTAAAGGCACGGCCTCGTAGCTCCAGTCCCTGCAGGGGTTCATCTGAAGTACTCTTTCCACCTGAATTTCTCTCATAGAACATCCAGCTGTATATATGACTGCAGTTTTAACTAGATCTGCTTTTCATTGCCCCCATTAATTATATGTCACTGTCTGAAATGTTAATGACATTTACAATACTGTGCAAAAGTTTTAAGCTGGCAATGAAAAGTATATTTATTTGGGGGTAGAACTATTATTTTATGTGTCAAAATCTGTCAATAACCTTGATGTCCTGGTTTTGGTTGTGTACAGACTCGAAATCTTTGTTGACTTAGTAGTCAGTGTTCCACCGTAGTTTGGTGCATCCTGACTTTGACATATGCTTGTCTAACTTTATGATCTGATAGGTTCCACATCTGCTTTTGAGTTCTGTCGCAAAGTCCTTCTGATAGGGTGGCTGGTTAAATACCCAATCCTGTGCTCAGTTACAAAGCTTCACTCTCAAACGTGTGTATGTGTGTGTGTGTCTCAGTCTAAAAAGTGTCACAAAGGCAAGCAAGATGGGATGTGAGAAAGTTTGCATTCCAGTGTATCCTGTACTCATACTTGTGGAAATCATTTTATATAGTTACCCACTGGTCTCTTGCAGCCAAATCTTAGCAAAGTGCGTGAGGCTCAACAAATGGGATGTCCTTACTGTTACAGATGGAACACCAAACACTTCCACATTATCTGTATTAGAAATTAGAAATTAGAAAAACAGAAAATTATTATGAGAACAATAGAGGGCATATTTTTATCCTGTTACCGAAGATTTCTATGTAACGTATCATTTCTCCCATTCCTAACAGTTATTGCTTTAAATTCCAGTAAAATGTATATAAACAAACCACAGAAGCTGATAGAACCAGCATGTGTGAATATTGTTTGAATTCTGTTTGGTATTATTGACTTCTTAAGCTGCACATGAATATTCCCAGTAAACATTGTGTTACCACCCCAGCGGTCAGTAACCAGAGACATGTAACATGGATGATGTGGCATTTGACACATAATACCATTTTAAGTTTTCTCTGCTTAACTCAAATAAGTGAATAAGTGAACTGTTTTATATATACACAAATTGCATATTTCTATTCTTTCAGAACAATTTAATAGGTTTACCACCATTTATTTTAGAGTTCTTCTTCATTAGATCTGTAAGCTATTTTGAGCAATGCTTTCTGTTTTAATTATAAACTGTTATTCTCAGTCGGAAAGTAAATTAAGCTATGTAACTTTCATTTAATCACAACAGAAATGAAAATCAAAGACTTTGTTTTCCTCCTATGTCGCTATGAATATGTTTTCATTAAAATAAGATAAATATTATAAGAAATGTGGATATATGAATTCTTTGAGGTTTTTTTTTTTTTTTTAAAAAAAGAAAAACAGAATCCTTGATAAAGTATGATGGAAGTGCATTGGTCAGTGGCAGATATTCTGGCAAAATCTCACAACTCTCAGTTAAACATGGAGAACAGAGAAGGTGTTGGTGGCGGGTTTCACTACGCTCCAGACTGCCGCATTGTGCAGTAACTGACTTCTGCTGCCAATAGTTACACTTAAGCCTTAGAGGTGAAGTAGAAGGGTATCCTGCTCATTAGATGGGAATAACTGAAGGTGACAGTGGTACCCTTCAGCTATTATTATAGCTGTTCAGTATGAGTTTAAGTTTTAACATATGATTTATCTTTAAACCAGCTTATTTTTGATTCATTCACTTTCAATCATTGGATATCCCTAAGATTCTAGTTCTAGTGGTTGATAGTCACAATCACTGTGGTAAAAAATAAGGTGACATTAAATCTCTGCGGGTATCAGCACACCCTTCTGAAGTCATTGGGATTATACTGTAGTTATCTGTGACAGGCGTATCATTCGAACATGAATCATCTACTGTTCAATCATTGGGACTTGAGTCAAAGTCACACAGATGTCACTGAGAACCAATGAAAATGCGATCGCTGCAACTTCGGTTGCAGACTCAATGCGAGATGTGCAATATAATTTATGGCCCTTCTTGGTCCAATGTGTTTTAAGGTTTTTACTAAATATTTTTTAATTGCTAATTACTTGCCCCTTTCATATACTGTATGTTATCATTGGCTCACGATAGTCATTTTATTTATTATTTATATGTAATACATTCAGATATTTATACATCATATTATTAAGACCACAAATATAAGTACCTATTCAACTTAAATTAATGAAACATGGTACTACTTACATAAAACCAAAGTCCCACATACAGTGATAAAGAATTACTTTGATACAGAAAAAAATAAAACAAGAAACATCTGAATAACAAAAAAATCAGCCAAGGAAACAATATTCTTTCTGTCTGCTGGTAGCATGTGTACTAAGGGTGAATGCATATGAAATGAAATATACAAAAGTAAGAAGTAAGAACTATTATTAGCTGATGTAACATGTACTTATACTTGAAAGCAAAAAGTATTGTGTTGTATTGGAGAGGTTTTATTAATATCTTTGCTTGTGCCTTTTACTTGTAAGATGAATGAAGAGTCATCATCTGTGTAAGAGAGGAACTTGATACCTTGATCGTATTGCTGCTGTTGTTTGTACCACCAAGAAGCGCTCTTCTGGGAACACTCAGCCAAGCTGTTCCGCGGCTACCTCTCCTGTGGATGACTATGCAAATTGGCCAGAACGTGCTGTTCTCTGTTCCTCATTATGCTAGAGAAGACTTCTGCAGACTGACCTTCCTATTGTGCATAAATCTAGGGGAATGGTCTGATGCTGGAAACGACCCCATTCTGGTTACAAATTTGCCTTATACTATATTCTCTTTCATTAATATGCTGGTTGCAGATATTTGTATCTACTGACATTTACATAAATGTTCAACCCATTGCTAATGTTGTCCTGATTTCATCACCTGAACCGTTTTCAAAGAAACCTCCAGAAAAGTGTTCTTGGATGAGTTTTCTTCATAAAAAGACAAGTCATTAGTCTTGGAGAATATCAGTAACACAAAAAATTAGTAAAGGAGACGCTAACAAATTTGAAGTCTTTTTGTTTGATGTTTTTGGCTTTCATCAACAAGTCTAGATGTAGCCGCGAAATAAGAATAATTCAAATATTTTAAGAATTTATCAGTGTAATCTTTATATGAACCACTGAGGCCATTAGGAAACGAAAAGATATGTTGGCATAAAAAAGGAAGAACAATCTGAAATCATTGATTTTTTTTTTGCAGTAAACCCAAACACACAGTAAAGTGTCCATTATCAGCTGAAATGAAACTATAAATGTCAAGAATACATAAAACATTAAAACCCTCTGTTCTAGCCTCACATCTGTTCAAATATTCTTTTTTTCTCCTGGCCTGTATACTGTGTGCTAGGCAATGTACATCAGTAGCTTGTAAAGAACTGCTACACTACCTTTCACATTATGTTGTATATGATACAAGATACTGTGTACAGAAAGAGACATATAAACACCAAAAGATTTTACTATGTAAAGGCTGGTACAGTACTGTACTCAGTCTGTTGGCTGGGGATGAACTATTCAGTTCTTTAATGGACTGTGGCTTGCCCTCAAAAGATTTAATACAAATGCCTAAATATAAAAATTACAACCCCCACTCCCATGACTGTGGAATGATTTATCACTTTCGGGGAGGCTGAGAAATAGAAAAGCCTCTTTGCTCTGCCACACTTTGCGTGTTGTGACAGTTGCTTTGTCACGCTCCCTTGGCTGCTGCATTCACCAAGTCCCACGATGTTCACCTGAATATGTTAGAGGGGGACAAAGCACTTCAGCCTGAACTGCTGGCTGCTCATGGAATCGTTCTGCACATCAGACGGATTACGGGGCTTCTGATTGGGTGGGACGGTGGAGCAGAACACGCTACAGGTGGATTATATTTTTAAATCCATGTGTACAATTCTTCATATTCTATCATCTATCCGGCTTCTTGGATGTGGTTGATCGCAATGAAGAGAATATGGGGGAAATGGGGGTGGAAAGTCAAGAATGGGTCCCTGCTCTGCCTCACTAAAACACATAAACTTTTCTCTTATGGGAATAACCTTAAATAAGTTGCTCTGGATAAAAGCTTTGTCTGAGAAAGAATACAATACACAGTATGACAGTTCTCAGAATTTTTGTGCTGCCTAGCTGAAAGACCCTAAATTAGGTAAATTAGGTTTGTAATGATTCATGCAAGACACAGGGTTCACCACAGATGGATCGTTAACCATTACAGTGCACTCATACATACACATACATACACATATATCGCATTATAGAGCACGATCTTGTATGGCTTTATTTTATTAAAAGGAACAGACATGTAGCACATATTCTGAAATTCAAATGTAGTGTCTATCTGTCCTTCAGTAGATGATTCTTAGTTATCATCCTATTTGATCTCTACCAAAGTTATTTTATAAAAATTCCTCAGTGTTTATTTATCTTGAAATATGTTTTTTGGGTTAAATGTTGTATATTTTATGACACATGTCTCACAGATAAGATAGAACCGAAAACATTATATCTTTATTCTAAATGAGCCAAAAGCAGCACCACAGTGATACTACATCTTATTGGTAGTGAAAAAATAAATAAACAAAGAAATGAATATCCAACTTAGACCAAATGGAGTCCAATGGAATTCCGATTTTCTATTGTTGTATGTTTTGAGCAATACCACCTTTTTTTTCCATTCACTTACCTGAAGTTAGTACAGACGCTCCTCTACTTACGAACAAGATACGTTCGGAATGGCCGATCTTAACTTGAAATGTTCGTAAGTCGTTATTCAACATCATTTTAAGGGCATACGCAAGTACTAAGAGCTACGCTGCTGCACCAGAAGTCGTACTAGGCGGAACTGGCATGCAGAAAAAAAAAATTGATGTTGCGGACACAAAACGGGAGCCCAGTGAAGGCAATTTGGACCATCCATCCATCCATTTTCTACCGCTGTTCTGGGTCGGGTCGCGGGGGCAGCAGTCTCAGCAGGGAAACCCAGACTTCCCTCTCCCCGGCCACTTCGTCCAGCTCCTCTGGGGGAATCCCGAGACGTTCCCAGGC
>JAODLD010000101.1:16987998-17002998 GCA_026781065.1 Mormyrops boulengeri | reverse complement strand
CTGGTTCCTCACCCAGGACCTGTTTGCCTTGGGTGACCCTACCAGGGGCATAAAGCCCCAGGCAACTTAGCTCCTGGAATCATTGGAACACGCAAACCCCTCCACCACGATAAGGTGTCGGCTCCAGGAGAGGGGCAATTTGGACTTACAGTCCAATTCGTTTGTATGTCTGAAAATTCGTAAGTTGAAAGTTTATAAGTAGAGGAGCGTCTGTAGCTTAACAATAATGTATCTTTTCTAGCAGTGGTGGTCTGTCAGGGGCATCAGGGTATTCTCTGAAGTTAATCCATTAAAAATAAAAAAATTATAAACAAAATAAAGTATAACACTTGTAAACTGTTTTACTTATATACATTTTTTTTTTCAGACTGTAATTCTGTTTTTTTACATCTTGGCGTGAACTGATTGGCAAAAAGAGCCACCTCCTTCTTTTGATGGCTGATAAGGTGATACAGCAGTTACAGTGATTTCACTCAGTCCAGGGGATTCTCTGAGTCCAGCAGAATACCCCTGCTGTACAGTATAGTGCAATGTGATAGTGAAACCAACCAATCACAAAGTGTTTGGTGGGGGATAGAACTTCACAGGGAATTCTGGATATTCTGTACAAGGGGCTATAATACTGCTTTTTACCGGCCAATACATTTTGTTTTTCACTGTGGCTGTCACAATACAAGGGACAAAGGACTCTAGGGCAGGCATTCAGAAAAACAAATAGGGCTTTATTAGCAAAACAGGAACAGGGAAACAAACTGGACCCCGACTGGTGTAATAAGAAGACTTACACTGGGATGCGCACTGGCAACACAAGGACTGACATTAATGACTAGACTGGGGAACACAGGACTGGGAAGCCTGTAAATACAGAACAAACAAGGGAGCTAATGAAAAGCAGCTGGGAGTGGGTTAGGAACAGGGTTAGGAACGAGAGGTGATACAAATGAATAACAGGCGTGGCTTGTTAGGGTCACGCTAGGGAGAAGACAGGAGGGTCAGGTGGCCGTCTGCGGGCAGGACGTGACAGCGTCTTACGGGTATAGAGGATTTTAGCCTTTACAAACATGTGGAGATGCATACTGATATGGAAATAAGGCACTAAAGTTAAATAGATGTTTTTGAAACATTATGGCAGGTAAGATTTCACTTTTGAGCTTAATTGTCCTGCAGTGCATTATGAGAAGAATCACTTTGTATTAACCCAGAATTAAAGTCTGAACAATGGTCATGGATCAACACCAGTGTAAATGTGTGTAGATTGTGTCTTTGTGAGTTTATTGATCTCGCTAGCATTGTAGAGACTTATCTGATTGTTAGGAGGTGCAGTGTGGATAAGTATAATCTGTACTCTCACAGTTGACCCCATTGAGCTTCGTACAGCGAATTGTGCGCAGCATGCAGTAATTACCGATCACGTCACAGATACGCTGACGAGCAGTGCGAGAAAAAGATTACACACAAGATTGTTTTAATCTTCGCGCTTATCGAGAAAAACTGGCATTTCCCAATCTGATCAGAAAAGTACTTTGTGCAAAAGACAGATAATATGAAGTACGAATAAAAGAACCGAAGAAAATGGACAGTGATCACAGCTCCTCCATTGAGCATTCATCTCCTTATCCATCTAGCAGTACATTTTGCCACAGTACTCTCAATATCTCTGTGTCATTGAAATTAGAAAATAACAGGAAAAAACAGTACTTTGGTAAAAGCAAATTGCTAACATTGAGGTATGCATATTTTGTTGCTTTTGTATTGTCTGTCATCCATCATCTTAAGCTTTCACACATCCCATCTTACTCTCCTATGAGACATTCATACACACTATACTTTCAAGGGTCTGCCAATTGTACCCTTAGCCATAGCTAATTGTACCTTTTGAGGTACAGAAATGGTACATAAATACTGTTTGTATCTTTGGGATGCTCCTCAGAGTCCATTTCTGTACCACAAAAGGTACAATTACAAGGGTACAGCACCAGTGACAAGCAAAGGAACAAATTTGTACCCTTTTTTCTGAGAGTGTAGGTGACAGCAAAGCTTGGGGTCAGAGCACAGCGTACACCTCAATCCATCACATCTGGAGCAGACTTTGGGGTTAAGGGACTTGCTCAATGGCCCAACAGCGATATGATCAGTCTGCCTGGTATGGGATTCAAAGTGACCTTCCAATCCCCAACAGGCACAGAGTCTTAACCTACAGAGCCACACACCACCCCAACAGACGTTCACCTGAGAGACACTCAAAAGTCTGATGCTCTGTCTAAGCTCAGTCAGGGAGTATGTCATAGTCAGCAGGATTCAAAGCCTTAGGGGAGACCCCAGTGGCTTTATAGCCCAGTGCCTTAACCGCTCAGCTACACATACAAGATGGAAGGCATATGTTAGCCATATAAGGAAAAGCCTCATTTATTTGGGACACCCTCAACATTTGAATAAAGTTGAATAAGTAGTTGAATAAAAACAAGGGCATTTAGAAAAGATATCAAATAAATGTACGTGCCCAGGAAAACAGCTGCGACATCACTACACTTTTCCCCCTGTTGTCTCTTGTCCCCCCCTCCTAACCGACAGCCCTTGAAAAGCAGCTGGCCACTAACCTACTTTATATTGTAGAAGAGGTGTGTGTGTGTGTGTTATGTTTAAATTACATTGTGGGGACCAAATGCCCCCCATAGAAGTGAATGGAAAGTCCCTACAAAGATTGTTTGTGTGTGTGTGTGTGTGTGTGTGTGTGTGTGTGTGTGTGTGTGTGGATGTGTGAAAACTCGTGCCCTCTGCTGCCTTGTATCTCAGGCTCTCTGTGACCATGAAATAGATATGCAGTTGAAAGATGGATGGATGTATTTGCAATATGACATCCGTGATGGAATGGAAACATAGCAACAACTGTTCTCCGTCCTGTTGAGTAATTAATTCATCGCATAGTTGCCACCTACAGCATAACATTTTATATTTTTCATGCAAATGCAAAATGGGGGGGTTCTTCGTAGGGAGAATTGCGTAACCAGAGCTGTTTGTATTAATTTCTTCCACCTGTTCATTGTCCCTGACGTTGTATTGGCCCTTTTCAGTGGTCATTGTTGTTTTTAATACCAGCCATCAAGATAGCAATTTTAGGTGTCTGTAGTAGGAACAGTTGCTATTTGTCCTATTTGCCCTATTGCCTTCCTACTCTAGCCAACCAATTGGCCTAAAAAGGGCACTCCCAAATAAAACTCCACCCCCAAAGGAAAACATTTGTGACATCAGCACAATTGTCCCTCTGTTGTGTCATGTCCCTCTGTTGATCAACGGGACTTGAAAAACAGCCGGCCATCAAGCAGGCAGTTTTCATAAAAAAGGAATATTAACAAAAATGAGAATTTCATAACATTGTGCTTTCATTTTTATTATTTTATTGTGATCGTATCTGCAAATTTATTGGCTGCTATTTTTAATCCTTTGGAAAAGAAGTGCTGTTAATCGCAGAGGGATTTTTTTTGCAGGGTGATGAATCTTTAAAGCTTTGTGACATGGTCCACTCTGCCATAACTGGGCGCATCGGTGTTCCGAGAAGCAGGGAGTGTGACAAGGAAATTGCCATGAGACAGACTCTCTGCATCATGCCAAGCAGGTGTCAGGGCCTCACAGCATGCGTCAGTGTCAGCAGGAAATAGAACAGGACACTTCATGGGGACTAGAAGGTCATGAAGAAAGAAAAAAAAAATCTGCTCACCTTCCCAAACCCCTCCCATCAAATTCCGGCCTCTATTGCTTCCACCTGAGACTTTGGTTCACCAGTGGTCCAACTTGTAGCAGTCAACGTCTTTTTACATATTGCTTCTCTAGGGGAGAGTCTTTATGCAGCATAAGAAAAAGCTGTGGAGGAACAGAGAGTCAAGAATTGTTTGAGAATTTATCTGTTAATAATAAACAGACCATTTAAAACAAAGAAACAAACATAAAAAACACTTAACATTTAAAAAATAATAATTAGCTACCTTAGTTCTGCCTGATTTATTACCAAAATGGATGCATTGATCAAAGCATGCAGTGAAAGCATCAATAACAGTTTATAATTTTGTAGTTGTGTTAAATGTTAGTTTGTTTGTGGAAAATTACTGATTTTGGAAGACTGGACTTGATTGTGAACTAAATATATTTATAATGTAATTCTGGTTATTTGGACATCAGGTCAGCAAGTTTTTTTTGAACATGTTATTAAATAGGAATATAAAATTTGGCAGTCAAGTGTGAAGATAAATGAAATGACTAATAGGAATGCTATACATTTACAGTTACATAGTTCACCCACCATCCCTGCAATCATGAATTTTCATCTTAATTGCATATTGTCCTGCTGGCATTAAAATAACCTACCTTTCTGTGACTCTGAAATGGAATTATTACTGCCATAATAGTAGTATATTTCCTTTAAATTCAAATAGCTTAGGACACATTGATTCACCAGCCTGTCAAAGGAAAAAGGAAATTGTATATGAAGCTTTCCTATATATCTGATAAAATCAGAGGTTAAAATGACCTCAGATGGTAGTTGCGTGGGCAAAATAGGCACCAACAGATTACACGCTACGGTTAAGATTTAAAGATTTGACCTTAATTATGCCTCATATCTTACATTTCGTATATATAAAATACTTAAAAACTTAAATACTACAATAATAATTATTAAGTATGTATATGAAAGACATGAAGTTAACAATAATGTATGTATAAAATATAGCATCCTGTTTTTAAATTATTATAAGTTTTCCAGTTCCATTTTTAAATAATAATGTTCATGTTGCATATACCCCTTAATGCAAAGATGGAAAAATTGTCAAACCATCTTTATACATATATATATATATAGAGAGAGAGAGAGAGAGAGAGAGATTGAGAGAACGGGAGAGAGAGTGTGGAATGGGGCCAATTTTTCAATGTTATGTTAATTTTAAGGTTCCGTGTAAGTAGCTGTATCGCCTACAGTGCACACGGATCTGCACCTGTGGTTATAAGGCTTTGTTACGATTAACGATGTGTGTATGTTCTGATTTGAAGCACTCAAGGTTGCCGTTCCGTTTTCTCAGATATTCAGGCTTTCAGGCATTATGGAAATTAGAAATACACCAAGGTCAGAAACACAATAAAATATATAATTGTTTCACTTGTTAATGTAGTAAATAAAAACACCACATTGTTAGATTGTAATACTTATTTCGACCACAGATTTCTTTTCCAAAGTAGTTTTTGGGAGTTTTCACTGCTGTTTGTAATTGAAAGCAGATATTAGGGCAGGTCACAAGTGCATACATTGAAATGGAAATGGTGTTTGTTTCATGGGGGCAAAGAACTGGCAATTTATCTGAATGATTGAAGTAAATTGGTTTCTAATCCTCGACTGAGAAGTATGAGAAAGATTTTCAAACGGCTGCAACTTCATCTGTTTAAAAGGACAACTCTTTCCTTCTCTCCTCCAATTACTCTCCGTTTTTAAGGTCCATTTAAGGCCCCTGTGTTCTACACAAGCTGCTTTTTTTTCCTTTAACGTGGAAAAAATGAGCCACCTTCAAACTTTCATATGCATCGTGGATTTAATTTAAGCCAGTAAACGTTGCCTCACGTAAGAGTAAAGCGGCATATAAACACCAAAACAGATAAGACAGGTTAATTTTTCAAAGAGCACCAAAGCGTTCTCTGTGGCCCATAAATTAAAAACGACAATCATCTGTGTGTGTTTTTTTTCAATGTATAGCCTTTCTAGCGCACACTGTGTTGGTACATCTGTAGTACCACGCTGTAAGTCATTTGGATTTCAAGTGCAAATGAAGAACAAGATCTCTTAAATTGTCATGATTCTTCATCCAGGACAAATAAGAACTGTGTGGCTTTAGTGGTGAGGAGTATATCACCGTTGGGTTCTGCCTGTGCCAGTTGTGGGCAGCTACCTTGAACTGTGCACCAGCAGTTTTCAGCCACTGGATTGCAGCTCTCAGACTTCAGTGGATCCTGCACCTGTAAAATATAAAAGGGTGAATTGGTGGGCCGAGTAGTATAAAACGAAATTGTAATAAGTAATGTAACTGTTTGATTACTTTTCTAACAAATGTTTTAAACTGGGCAATAAAGTCCCAATGGCCTTGCTGACCATTGCTGTCTGTAATGTGCCAAAAGAAGGCATTTCTGCCCAGTCAAAAGATGCAAAAACAACAAAACGAATGTTATATTCTACATATAACCTTTTTACCAAAAAGAACATTTTCGAATGTAACCCTTTTGTAATCTCCAATATTTTGATTAGTAACTGTAATTCAATTGCATATTTTTTCTCAGTAACTGTAGCGGATTACTATTACTCCAAACTACTGCATTTTGATCAGGTGGCCGGGTCATGTGATGCGACACCACCACTCTCCTTTATAGGCGGCTTGGCGTGTCCAAACTTTTGACTGGTACTTTTGACTGGAGCGTGTGTGTTTATAGACACACACACAGAATACAAGGCTATATATGTATATATTTGAAGATCAATAGAGCACAGCAGATTTCTAAGAACAAATCGATTGCCGCTGTCATAACAAACTGTTGGATCACTGCAAAATGCACTGTCAGCGTCGTCTGTCTGATTTTCCCATTAAGTACAATATGTACCTCCTACCTACCAGTAAGTACACAGTGCTGACTGGTCAGCAGACTTGTGGCAACGGCAGTGGGTATGATGATCTCCAAAAATGGTGATTCAACGGTGATCTAAATTGTGTCTCTGCCTTTTGATATTATGTTTTCTGTGTTTGCATTGATATTCAGCTCATCCATCCATATCATCAAAGGCTGCATAGAGAACAAGGCAAGGAAACAATTCAAACAGGATGCCAGTCTGTTGCAGGACACACATAATTTAGAGACTGCTTGATTTTGGGCTGTAGGAAGAAATTCACTCAATGGGGAGAAGGAAAAGTGTCATGGAAACACGGGGTAGAATATGAATCCTTGAAAGCATGTTTTACTTATACAGTAAGCATGCATCGTTCCCAGAACTCTTTTACAGATGTTATTTAAACCCAAGATTTGGCTCGACAAATCTTTTAAGCAGCGTTATTTTCGGGTTAGCTTAATTTAAAGAATTTATAAGTTAAGTGCCTGTTATGGTACGGAAATACATACATAGAATGATGGCTTCATCATTGATATTAGACGACAGATACTGTGCAAATACTATATTCTAATAAATTCCTTCTGATTTAAAATAGGTAATGTCTTTGCGAAACAATGGCATTCATATACTATGCTAAAGTTTAAATTTAACATAAGAGACTGTGTTTGTATAGCTTAATTAAATGAATAAAATAGCTTAAGGGCAGAGAAAACTGTATTGTAATAGTACGGTCATTCAGAAACCATGTTTTGCGAAGTTTATTTTTAGGTTTATTTTAACCATACAAGCTTGCGAAAAAGGAAGTGGCGACATAAATGAGCACCCTCTAGGGCACCTTTAGCATTGCCGCATAGCTCGGTGTCCCTCCATGCCAGTCAGACTGTGTCACGGTGTGAAGCAATCTTAACCTGGAGTTGTGTCATGTCACTCCTCTTTCTTGCACCGCACTCTGGAGTCTATAGCTGCTATCTCCCGATGTAAGAAAGTGGCACGAAATCTATCAGAGCCTTTCAGCAATGTGTTTGATGTCTTTAAGATTGCTCTGAGAAAAGTCAATCCTTGCCTTTTTTCCCACCAAATGGACTCTGTGCCGTGTGGCAGCCAACCTATGGGCACAGTGCAGAATGTCAGTTACATCACTTTGTCATGGATGTTTAACTGTAATACGTTGCCCACTGTCTTGTAAACACTCTCTGGAACTTCTCTGTGAATATGTCAGTATTCTAGTACTCATACTGATATCTATTTTATTGATAACCTCCAGATATTTTATGCTAAATGTAAATGTGTTAGCAACTAGTTAGCAACTAGTGTGTTACTGTAGCAACTTAATACTATATTGCACTCCACTTATTGCTCGACTAGGATCACAATTCGACTAGTATGTTGTTCTCATGGTCCAAAAAACTATTTCAGAAATCATACTCCATTTAATTGTATAATTTTAAATAAACTTGATATCAAACCTTGAAAAAAATCTCCCGAAACCTTTTTAACTGTTGATAACATGACAATTTCTGTTAAAATATGTAGGAAAAGAAAACATTGATATAAGACACCAGACAGCACATATTCGCTGTGTCCGATTACTTTCAAATTAAAATAAAAATATAAAAAACTCACATTAAATGCATAAAAGTAAGAGCCATTTCCACTCTTTAATATGTATGATCTCTCCAAAAAATGTATGATACAAATGAAATAGAAACAACTACAAATACTTGAATTATAAGTCTAGGAAATCATGCAATTAACAGACTTAAGAATCAGAGTCATGCATAATGTCACGTTTAATCTACAAACACATTATCTAATACACATTTAGTATGTTTTTTGCCTGGGCCAGCAACCGCATAGAGATAAAGCTCAAACTAGCATAATTAGCACAAATTGTGGACTTGGCTGGAATGCCTGGGTAACCAGAACAGATTTAAGTGGCTCCTTGGCACATAAAGGTCAAGCCATTTCCTCCCTAATGGAATATCCTCTAATGCATCAGAGTGCAGTGATTGCATTGAGACCTTTTTTGCTTTTTTTTCCAGAAAATAATTGTTTTTCTTAATGAAACCGCAATGCTATGAGATCTGATGCACGAGTGAGAAGCATTTGTATTGAAACAGTCAAAAACTAGCCTTTGTATTCCAAGAGGTAGGACTGATTTCTTGGTCTATAGGTGGGAGACAGTGGACAGACACCCTGGATCTCTTCTTACAGACTTTTTCTCCTCTACCCGACAGTATAATGAAGGGTAAATGTACTAAGAAAAGAATTATTTAATGTCATGGAATTTGCATTACCAAAGTAGGTTTATTTTCTCCCTATGTGATAGATTAACCAAGATATTAAAAAAGTAATAATAATTTACCTTCCTGAGGTCTAATTTTCCTTTTTAGGCAAACTGGTCACATTACATTTCCTTGAGTGGAGGTGTGTGTATACCGTCTTGTACGAGCATTTGATATAAGGTATACCTTAGCTTATGTTTTGTGCTTCCAGACAATGAAGTCACTGCAAATGGATGATGTCATGCCCACTCTCTCGCTCCGGCACTACAGATAGGTGGAAATAGCAAATAATAAATTCTTTGTGCATCACTGTCAATTATCGTGTCATTAAGATGTTTCGATATGAAGCTTTGTGTGCAAGTTTTGGTATGATGCTCAGTATATGCTTGTCAAACAAATAATTTTATGGTCTGTATCCTTCTTCCCCCACTCATTATTTTTGGTTTCTAGCATAAACCGAAACAGACCCTTAATATATAGTTTACTCAACTCTCCACCTTTGAGAATGTTCCTGTTAAGCATAAGTGAAATTTGCAGATTTGCCCTCTGGCCACAAAATTCAAGTACTGTTTGATGGGACATGTATATAAAAGGTACTGGTCAGAAACTGCTGAAAATTAAAAAAAGAAAATGATACAAATTTATAAAGAGTCACTTTCCAGTTACCTAATAATTGGTATTTATATGTGTTACAGTACTTAAGGATGAAAGGGGAAGGAGGATAAAGAGCACTGCCTGGTGATTGTCAGGTAACCTTTACTGAAAAGAGGGACTCCACTGTTAGAAGCATAGTGCAACTTTCAAATGATAATTATCTCCCTTTCTACGTTAAAAAACATCACAAATTTGTATATGATGCGGAAGATCAGATCAAAAGAAATGTTAAATTTCATCTAAAATTGACACAAAAATGACAAAAAAATTTGCTTTATTACTTATGACTACAAAAACAAAAACTGATTATTGTAAATTTGACAAGTAATTGTAAGAAATATTAAATTGTCTTTCCTTTGATATATCTGATGCGGAAGGTCTGAAAGACTTGCTGTAAGTTCATTTAGGGCGTGGCCAACCCACTTTCGCTAGTCTAATGACAGAAAATCAGTCGCAGCACTAGGCGAATGGTCCAAAACGATTGTACTTAGCCCCGTATTTTTAGTCATGGGTGTTTTTGGGGTTTAACATGCCATAATTGAATCAGAGAATCATCTCCCACTCCCTTTAAGAACCAGGTGTGCTTGCACCTTGGCAGATTGGTAACAGTGGATTTGTCAGATACTAAAAAAAATTGAATTGAATTGAAAATGCTTCTCTGCAGAGGAAACGTATCTGATATTGTGTGAAGTGAAAGAACGCAAGCAGACCATCGACAGTAACAGCAGGATTCCACTAAAGTAAGGGTCTGCATTCCCATAGGACCTGCCGGGCACTAGAGATCATGTGCTTTTGATCATTAAAATAGGGCCCTAGAACAGGTTCCTGTTGGTTAATAGCACAATCGCTTTCTCTGCTTCAATGCCATGTGCCAACAATGCACTGAGTCCACCTCATTTTAAGTCCAATGTGCATGGGCACTCAGATGGGCGCAAGTACATTTGCTATTTAAACAACGTGGGCGCTAGACAGAAAAATGAAAACTGCGCCAGTCTCTTGCTAGCAAATACACATATGGCCCACCTGGCGCCACTTTGCACTGGATGGAAGGTTATCTATCTTCAGTTTCATTGTGTTCTATATTACTTAGAACAGTTAACAACTATGTATGTGTTTCAAGAACCATAATGGGTCTTTTGTTTCCATAATTGTCTAAAATATGGAAACAAAGATAGAGGGACTATGAAAAGGGATATAATTGGATCTAAAATAGTTTCTATATTTTTCATTATCTTCAAAAAATAGGAATTATATGAATAATTTTACAAGTATTTACACATAACTGTTTTCCAAACACCAAAATCATATTGGCATCCAGGAACATGACTTGATAATTAAGAAAAGGGGGGAGTGCCAGTGCTAGCCGATGTGGCGCCCTAGGCGGGCATCACCATGGGTGCCCCCTGTCCGAGGCAAAGTGAAATTAACTGACAAGATGGTGCCCCCTCTGAAGTTGGCACCCTAGGTGGCTGCCTATAAGATTGAGCGGCCCTGAAAGGGAGACAAAGCCTTTACTAGGGGGTTCTAATTTTAATTAAAATGAATGAGAACTGAAGCTAAAGCCCCACTAAAACTGCATCCTTCACTGGTTGTTTTACTTTCCTGTGTGAAAGATAAACACAGACTCTATCAAGGGACTACTGTAGTAAATAGAGGCCATATAAAATGCAAAAAAATTGAAGTAGATGAACAGAGTCATGAAAATCACAGTGACACCCTTAACATGCCCATTATTATCATTATTATTACCCAGTGAGTGTAATTGCATTTCTTTGGCATCTTTTCTCTTCAGTATAACAAATGCATGCATTTAGAACAGCTAAATTATTTTTAGCCCTGTGATTAATCATAATGCCCGCAAGCAGATGTGCTGGAGCATCACAAACCACACATTATCTAAAAGAAGACACCTTGTTCTTTGGCAGTGAACGTGAAGAAAAACCTTTTGCAGGTCGTACAGTACGAATAATAAAAAGGGAAATGAATTGTACGAGCCTTTCAGAAGACAAGCAAAGCTGTAGAATGATAGTATGAATATGTGTTGTTACATTTTTAATTTTGCCAAGATCAAATATGGAAGTTTTATTGTGGAACGCTAAACATGTTATTCCTACAAGACAAATTATGTTGGTGCGATATTGCTCCACTCTATTTAGCACTTCTCTAAGGATACTAAACAAACTCTAATCAAGCATTTATTGATGAGTTCATTAAGGCCCTGGTGGAAATGTATTCTACCATTATATAAGAGTTATTCAATATAAAACAAAAAATGAGAAGTATTTACAGTGTATTAGCCTGTGTGATCTGTCAGTATTATAGGATTATTGGAATTATACAAAAAGACAATGCAGTCATCGATGTCTTTAAAAACAGTCAAGCAAGGAAGCATGTTGCATCAGTTGCTATTAACGCTATATTCTCGGTTAATGAGGCCATTATTGATACTGATTTTTCATTAGAGGAATCGTGATCTGGATTAAGGTAGCAGTCAATAATTTGGAAACATCAAGCCACCTACAAAGGAGGGTGATAGTATCTCATCACATGACCAGGCCACATGACCTAAAGAAAGCAGAGATGGTTTTGGAGGAGTCTGACCAGAAAGTGAAGGAAAAGCAGCCAATGAGTGCTCAGCACATGTGTTAGCTACTCTTGTTAAAAACGCAAACCAAACAGCTCATCACATTGTCAGTTAATGTGACCAAATGCTAACGAACCCTGGTTAAGATTATTTTAAATCATGAAAATGTTGCATCTCTAAAATCCAACTGCAGCATACGGGAGGTCACTGCACAGGCAGTAGATGGTATAACCAACTCATTCACTCTTTTGAGTCTCTCGTTCAGAACGAGAATGAGAGACCTAAAAGAGTGACCGAGAAACTCTCTCGCTCTTCCACTCACTTAGCATGTCGTTCACTCCTTCAGTCTCCTGTACAGAACGAGAACAAGAGACCCGAAGACTTGTAGGAGTGACTGAGAGACTCTCTCATTCACCCATTCACCCTCTCGTTCAATAATGATCAAGAGGGAGCCGATCAGAGTCTCTCCTTCATCCACTCACTTACTCAAGTCATCAAGAGAGGGAGTCACTTGTTCACAATTCTTGTTTGTTCTTTAGGGGCGTATACATTCAGTTTCAGTTTTAGTTTCCAGCCAGTCATATGCTCACTTAGAGCTCACCCTTACATGCATCACTGGATCTCATTGGTCATAGTCTAGGAGGGAAGCAACTTTCAAGTCACCTTTCTGAAGACAAGTGGAAAAACAAAAAGAACAAATCTGAGCAGGGAAGCGAATATTAGTGTATATAGTTCATGTAACGGACTTGTTTAGCGAGAACGAATCATTCACAAACGTCACACCATTAGTGTTAAGTGTTTTACCTGAGTAGCTGACAGAAGTTATTATACATAGATTTAGCAGCTGTTGTTTTGGTTAATTGTTCGGACGCAGTTGTTTGTCATCAAGGCTCAGTAAATTGATCTGTTGTGAGATTATAATTGTATTCTGTCATGGCACCTTTGCATAAGTTGTTTGTTGAAACGCTATAGGCAGGCAAAATAATATGTTATGTGTGCATCAGATATGTGAGTTAACACTTAGGGTAAGTAAGATGTGTGTTTTTTTGTTGCCCTCCCAAGTGCAAACATCACGCTCCAACCAATGCTTTATATCCATCAAGACATAATGAACAAACATAACATTGTGTCTAATAACAGCAAGAGCTTGAGCACTAAGACCTGGGGGAAATGCAGCAGTAATTGATTACTATGACTTTGTGCATCTCACCGGGGGCCGGGACCAATCCTAGAATTGGATAGGGCAAAATTAGCAAACAAAACTGGTAAACACGCATAATTTCCACTACTAATGCAAAACAAAAAATCTTTTTTGTTCAGTTTTAATACAGATATAATGTGAACACTGGATGTAGTACACAGGACTAACATGCATAGCACACAAATAAGGAATTTGGCAGGATTCTATATGATAGCATTATGTATAATAGCATTGATTATTTACATAATTTACATTTAATGTCATTCATTTCAAACCAAAGCATCGTGAAATTAAAATTACTCTTAGTGTTGTAGTTTTAATTAAGAATGCATTTATATGTATAACCATGCAGGAGTGTGGGATTTCCTGTCTGACCTAAGACAGAGAAAGGGTGGTGTCTTATTTTGGCATCGCCCACACCATAGCATAATTAATACCCAGCAGGCGGAAACATGCTGGAAGTATAATGGCGGTTTGACATTTTCGGTGTACCTGTATGGCCATGCCTTCCTGCTGCAAACAGACCACTCATCCCTGCAGTGGCAGCTGGGATTCTGGAGGCTAGATGGGCAGGTGGCATGCTGGCTGGAGGTGCTATGGACGTTTATCTTTTCCGTGGAAGGCTGCCCAGGGAGGAGCCATGTCAATGTTTGCATTATTGTCCCGTTATCTGGGATTGGAGTGTGGAAGCGGAGAGGATGGAATGGCCATCCTGCTGTGAGCGGCAACTTAATGTTGTGCTTCTGTGCTTTTGCTTCTGTTTGCTATTTATTTCAACTCCTATGTACTAATCTGTATTTGTTGCTCTACAGGCTGTCATTCTTTAAGGGTAGGAGTGCTGTGCTTTGTTCTGCATTCTGAGTAATTTCATATCACCACCTGGCATATAGTGCAGTTAGTCAACCATTAACAAAAACCCATAATATTGCTTAAATGTTCCTTAATTTCCAATATATAAAGCTGCCACATACTGTGTTGTCACTTAAAACATTTGGGGTAGAAAGTTATTGGAGATTTCTGATTTTTATTTTAAAAAATTCAACTCAAGGTGTATTGCTACTATCTACAAATTTTTAATGTATGATATACTGGGAATTCTTGATGTAGAGCACGCTGTCCTGAGTCCAGATGCACTGTGGTGTCACCATCTGTTTATATTGGTTTATAGCTCAGCCAGGGTGGATGATCACATGGTGAGATTAAAAGGACGGAAATTTAACCTCAGTCTTTTCCTGCATTCATTAACTATTAACTTCAAAAGACATACTGTCAAACATCAGTGATTTAAATCTAGGCATATGCTCCCCTAATTAAATTGATATTATAGTAATTAAACTTCCTTGCCAGCAACTGTAAAGCAAACATGAAAATGCAGTAATTAGACAACGCTGAAAGAAATCAATGCAAATAAAATTTTCAATGTTAATAGTTTTTAAAATGTGCTGGTTTGCATGTTGCATATGCAATTTCATTGATTGTCACCGTACCATACATTTTTATTCAAATGAGGCCAGTATAGCATGATAACCCCTTCCCTGAGCCGACACCTTATCGTGGTGGAAGGATTTGCGTGTTACGATGATCCCAGGAGCTAAGTTGCCCGGGGCTTTATGCCCCTGGTAGGGTCACCCAAGGCAAACAG
>JAODLD010000101.1:16955914-16978716 GCA_026781065.1 Mormyrops boulengeri | reverse complement strand
GATTGGTTGCTTAGATAATTGCATTAATGAGAAATTGAACAGGTGTTCCTAATAATCCTTTAGGTGAGTGTATATGTATATATGAGACAAACACATACATATATATATATGAGATTAGAAGCCTTTTGGTGTAGTATGTGGACTGCAAGCAAATTAGAAAAATTTATAATGATAATATTATTAATGAAATATAATATTAATGAAAATGAAATATTCTATTTTGATAGAATTATTATTATGATTGTAAACATGAAACTTCTGTATATTGAAAACAGCCTTTTCCATGTGTCCTTATTACACTGTGGAATATAGCAATTGCTTTAAAATATATATTGTTATTCATTGTTATCAGCATCATCGCCTGGCAGTGTGTTCCTGTGTCTGTCAGAATGATGAGTTTTCATTATTGTGCCCCAAATTGTGTCATATTGCATTTCACAACTAATAGCTGGATGAAGGTTCGTCAACAGAAGATGAGGGTTTATGATGATGTGGTGAAAGAGATTTTTAGACTTTATTTCCAGACATTTTTACAACTATGTGAATATGCAAAGTGTCATGATATCCAGTAAATAGACCTATTAATTTTTATATACGTCAGTTTATATTTTGGTAATCATGGTATTTAATGTTTGCATATTAAGATGATTCCCTGGAACCAGTTATGGAAATGGTCAGACCACTAAATCGATGAGCTGTCCAGTAGATAAATGTGCTGACGTGCCCAGCTGGCCTCACCGTACTGTCTGACAGGTAGCACACTGTCTCTAGCGTTCTCTGTACCGTAGCCATGATTGTCTTCCAACACCAATGAATGAACAATGTTATCTGAGGCTGATTTGCAAGAAGTTGGGTGAAAAGGGCAATATGTACAGCAAACAGATGATAATGACGGTGAATGTAACGGCAGGCTTTTTAGGCATGGACTTATACCTGACTGCGACAGCCAAAGAAATTACCACTTTTGGTTCTACTGGAAGAATTTCACACAGCCGGGGAATACAAAATTGGTTCCACTGTTAAAGATAAATGTTGTCAATTGTGAAACCTTGTCTTTGTAATGTAAGGCCATAAACACGTTGACTGACCACCACAATATGTTACATGCATTGCTTTAGCAAGTGAACATCCCAGTCAAGGTGGGGCAGAGGGACGATGAAGCCTTTAATAATTACAGGAACAGCAGTCATCTGAGGGAATTGCATGGATCATGTGACCCAACAGGTCCATTATTTATGAATCCTCAATTCATATGAGATCAACAGACAGACAGACAGACAGACAGACAGATAGATAGATAGATAGACGTTATCCTGAGGCTAATTATTTCATAATTACAGGTTTGTTGTCACACCACTGTGTAACAGCCAGTTCAGGAGACCCCCTTGCCACCATCTCAGATGAACTTCTTCAATTTTGAGGCAAAACTTTGTCTCCAATAAACTTGCATTCTTTTGGCGGTCGTGCTTTCATTATTCCTGTTGTTGGAAGCCCCTTCTCCAGCGACATATCAAGGAGCCTGACTGATGTGAAGTAAAAAGAGCTGCCTCCCTCTTGCAGCAGTTTGTGTTAAGTAAAGAACTGCTGATGTACCAATACCCAATTCTTTTTTTGGGTCTTTTGAATACATTCTTTCCCTGGTACACTTCAAAATCGAAAGTCAGTCTTTCTTTCCACAGCAACATCTAAATCATTAATTATTTTCGGCTTGGTTCTCAGTGTAAAAATCTCTTACCACTGACTCTAGTATAATGGGCACTCTTTTTTTTGGACCATTACATTTCAGGCCTTGGGTATTCCAAGCAGACTTGCTACCCCGCAAGAAAGAAAGTCTTTATCTTTTTGGGAGTGGTATTCAGAGAATTTCCTGAAGGACCTCATGCTGATGTATGAATCCTGACACGTCCTCAAAAAGTTGTCATCAATGTGCTGCTGAAAATACAGAATTGGACTCCAGTTGGTAAACAGTGCAGGGTCACCATCAACATCAGGAGGTACCTGAAGAACAGACTTGAATCTTTTGTGAATAAGAAAATATTTAGGTAAGGCAGAAAAGAAACACTCAAAAGATCTTATCGGATAAAACTGCTGTTGTTTTTTTCCTGGTGCATATATACTTAAAACCGAACAATGAATCTCATCACCTTTACTACCTTGCCTATCCTTATCCATTACTCTGTTTGTACTCTTTTTAGAAATGTAGCATATTTGTAATATTTTTAATAATGTTTGTCATTATAACATGTCACATTTCACAGTGGATAAGGCCCTGCTGCATCTTCATGTATATCTATGCAGTGCCCGCATCTTCATTTGAGATGTTTCTTCTCTTGCCTCGGCCCCTTTCCCTGCATTTTCCTCATACGTTAAAGTAAATCATCCTAAGTGATTTGTTACCACAATATTCTCTGCTTCCTCAGTGATCTGTTTCTTACAAAGTATTTCATTAGTATACAAAAATCTGTGGGTAGTATCACAATGTCCTCTACAGTTATCAAAATAAACTGATGATTATCATTAAAGTAATTTTAAAATAAGAGTTATCATAGTGCTAATGAAATGTTTATTGAAACAAACATAAAAAAACATCAATACCATACTAAAAAGGCTTTATTCAAACAAACATCTAGCTTGCTTTTTGCTTCCCATAAATGTTGATGGTTGGGATGTGCAGTTACCTAGCACACACTCTGACATAAGTGAGATTATTAGAAAGCCCAAAATGTCCTCCTATATTCACAACTGGAATTTAAACATTGCTATGGGTAAAGTGCAATAAACCTACGTTCACCACAGAGGATAATTTTCTTAGGTCTTAGGAGAAAAGGACAGGAGACTGGAGCACATTCTGGATGGGATGCCGATATATAGCTAACCTGTCTGTATAATTTCTGAAGTTGAAGCTTTTTGTATTTTTCATTTTATTGAACATATTCTGTGTAATATTACTTAAGCAAAAGAGTGCAGTCTTTCATTCTGCGATAACATGAATTGAACAAAAATCAAATTATGGATTAAAGGCTATATATTGAACACACAGAAGATAGAATGGAATAGAATGCACATTTATTTATTTATGTGAAAGTGCTTTTAGCTTTTTTCATTTGTTTACATCTCAGAATATTCTAAATGACAGCCAACTGCAGGGCTCTCAATTTTTCACACGCATCTACAAATGGATGGGAACAGCAAAGTGAAGGGAATTAATATTACATAACTACATTCTTATATTTTTTCCTGATAGAGTTCATTCATACATCTTGCAATGCACTTAGAGTACCTTTGCTCATAGACTGTTTCTGGTCCTGGCCTTTCAGCAATCATCACTCAAGTGACTCAGCCAGGGATGATTAGACTCCAGCTTGTACCTTGGTTGGTTGTGTGGTCCACAGATCGCTGCTCCTGATCCACAGTGATCATCGGGGCCCTCTCTGAAGCCTTTGTAATGATGGCTTTCCTGCTGACCAATCCTGTGATGCTATGGAGCTTGTAGAGAGACTGCCTGAGACACACAATGCACCAACCGGCCCTGCCTCCAGCACTTGCCCACTAAGTACCAACCTTCAGCTATGAGTCTCATGCAGGAAGGAACCCAAATGTTGCTTTTGGTTGCAGCTGTGACTTTTCCCTGCCCAGACAAGAGCAATGGCCTTCTTAGCTGGGTAACAGTCAGATATAATCTTTGCTACCACTTTCAGCACCTGGTTGTGACACTAGTGGTAGCACCCATATACACTTCTTTGGTATAATGGGTGTCTTGGCTTTGCCCTGGTGAAACAGGTTGGCTCTGCTGGGCACATCACCACAGACAGACTGGATCAGGAACTTAATGTGGAGTAGCTTAGCCTCCCAGAGCTCTGACTAAGAAATCCTTCAGTTCCTTGCTTGCTTCCATCCAGTCCATGCACCCCACTGTTGCATTCCTACTGTCCAGCTGGGATGCACCATTTCTACACTTGTTTATAATTCTTCCTGGACCGGTTGGTGCCTTTTCATATCTTGTGCTTTGTTGTAATAAACCCATCCAGACACCACTGATCCCACCAGCAAACCACACAACTCAGCCTAGACACTGTATCCCATGCCCTCCACCTTCTCCCAGTCCTCAGTTCTATCCTAGTCATGAAGACTTTGATGTCAGGTGAGTTTCTGAATTGCAGCACAAGTTATCATGAATGCCTCAGCCTGCTGAAGGGAAGCCATTGTTCATTATTCTGTCTGTACAAAACTGTGCTGCTCAGACTCCATGGTAGTCCCAGCCACCCATGAAGGAAGTATCTGATCTTCCTTTTAAAGCCCTCAACAGTAATAAGAGGGAAATGATAAACCAGTAAAGGCCAAAAAGGACTTATAGCAGGATGCAATGTTGGCAGATCAAGGCATTGAACTTGCTTGGCAGTCTTGATTTTTCCATTTCCATCAGCCATGGCTCCTGTTCCCTGTTGGCTGCCTGGAGTGCTGGGCCACCTGCTCTTCCCTCAAGCATCTTGTCCTGTTGGATCTCTGGGCCACGTGTTCTTGCCACCTACACATTCTTCCCTCACAGTCATATAATCTACTGTCTTGGGTCATCGCCTATGTAACTGTCTGTCTAGGGTGTGTATTCACCCCCATCCCGCCCATATCTCCCCCCAGACACCACTAGGGGTGTCTTTCTTTTCATGGCTGGTTTAGGTTCTCCCTTTTGGAAGCTGCAGTTTTGGGTGTTAATCTTCACTGCCCCATTTACTGTCTGTCCAAGTCTGCACCGCCACGACTCTGTCTGCAGATGTCAGCTAGCCTGTTGATTCATCTTGTATTCTTTGTGGACACAACATCAGTGATTATAAATATGTATATATGCCATATTTTAAGGTTTCTCTCATGTGTCACAAAGATGCCCAGCTAAGTGAATTTTAGTCCCACTTTTCACATTTTTGTGGAACCATCGATAAGCAAAATTCCACACCTACAGAAAAAAAATTCCAGGGGAATTTTGAAAAAAGAGTGTATGGTGTTTTCAGATTTCATACACCAAGTTGTAAAATTGTTTGATTCTGAATGCTGATTGGCTTAAACCCACCTGAACATATCTTAATCACATTATTTTGTTAAAAATGAGCCTGGCTGCCTGATTACCTTATTGTGTCAAATTCTACAGAGCAAAATGGGTTTCTACTGTTTCTGTGACTGACATTCTTTTTCACATAGGTGAGAAGCTAGTATATGTATTATTTCCTGTGATTTTTTATTTATTTCTGTTGTCTTTAATTCAGACTGGGGCAAGTAAGAACAGATTAACTGTTTATATCCCGAAGACGAGCTAAGAAACGTACTGACTCGAGCAGTAATTTCTTTAGATTCAACGTAAACTAATTATCTATCTATCTATCTATCTATCTATCTATCTATCTATCTATCTATCTACCTGTCTGTCTGTCTCCATCTTAACATTGATTATTAATTGTTAATTGTCTAGTCTGTAGCAGATCAATTCAATATCTTTGTTTTGCAGAGATTCAATTCAGAACAAGTAAGAAATAAAGCAGAGGTTCTTGGTAAGATAGTATAGTCAAGAGAATGAGACTATGCTGGTCAGGGGTGAGGTGTCAGACCCACCAGGGTACTTCAGCAGTGTTACTCTCTTTGGAAGCAGCAGTGGTCACTGCAGTTCTGGATGGTATTGAAGTGACAGAGCTGCATGGTTATTGGTTTGCTTCTGTCCCCATGTCTCTTTGCCCTGAGTTGGCATGTTGTCTGTGCCCAGGTAGGTTTCCTTTTATAGTCCTAAGATAAACAAACATCTCTCTATGCTTTTAATAGATAACTGTGGGCACAGAAGTATTTGTTACTCTGCTTTTTATTGCAAATGACCTTCCCTGCTGTAACCTTAAGTTTAACTTGAACTTCTCCAGTAAAATGTCAAGGCATAAGTACATATATAAAACCATGTGTATTTAAAAAATAAATAAATAAATAAAACCGTAGTAATATGTGGCTGGTTGTCAGCTGACCTTATCTGGTGAAGTAAAGTTTGAAAAATTGGCCTGGCAGATTGCTACAAAATCACCAGGTAATATCGGAGAAATCTACAAATGGAACTCGCAGGACACAGCAGACGGAAACACTTTCGTAAGCCGTTTCCACAGCTGATCAGTCAGTGGTATCTGTCAAATTAATTTCTCTAAAAAACAGTCTAGTTTGGAAACTGGCGAGACTTAGACCTGTCTGCCTGGAGTTTAGACAAATCCATTATACACCTAAAAGTCAGTCAGTCAGTGTTTTCCTGCCAATTAAAATAGACGGTCCCAGTGGACTTTATTGGGTCCGCTTGTGGTTCTCTTTTAGGTGTTTAAACATGACCACGGCTGGTCCCCAGGGCATCCCATGGCCCCAGGCATTAGCAGGGAAATGTTACACTTCAGCTGTTTGCCACATTCTTCCTGTGGCGGCCTGCTGCTAAATCGGAGAGGCAGTCCTGTGAATGTCAATGAGCACTTGCTCACCCGGGCACTCGGCAGCCGTGGGCTTAAGTAGGCAGCGTCTGCTGGCCAAAAGTACATCTAAGGGCCGCAGGAATAAACTGGCCATTTAACAATGCATGTCACCCATCCATGTCCTCATGCTTACTGGCTATACTAAGACAGGTTTCAAATCCGACTATGCAAAAAAAATGCCAGAATTATTTTGTTCAAATACTGTTTATCTCAATATGGAGAAATTATATGAACATGAATTATAAAAATGTTGAAAATTCCAAAATAAAAAAGGAAAACAAATTTATGAGAGCACATTACAATATACAGTAATAATACAACAAGTCAGTCAAAATTATTTACATATATTTGAATATTGTCTGAGCAGATGATGTTAAATGTTTAATGCACTTAATGCTCTTAATGCTTAATGGCATCAACTGATAGTTGCAGTGTGGTTGGTCCATCCATCCATCTATTCATCCTCTAATTGGTTATCCTGGTCAGGGATGCAGGGGCTGGAGCCTCTGTATGGTCCAGCACAGTAATTTCACTTGTTAACTAATTAATCAAAAGTAATCGAAATCTTAAAATAAGCAAAATCACAGATTCAGTGGTACAAGTTTATTCATCTTTCAAAACAGCAAACTTTAATACAATTAAAGTTAAGCAGGTAAATATAGTATTAATAAAGTACCGTTTAATTTGTTATTTAATAATGGAAACAGCTACAGCATCACTTTTTAAGTTTCTTAATTAAAGCAAGCAGAAAAGCCAAACGATATACCAGTAATATATTTTCTATTAGCATGATATATACAGTGTTGCCTCACACCAGTGAATTCCGCCTGTATGTGTCGAGTTTGGAGAGTCTCCCAGGGTCATATGGCTTTCCTCCGGGATCTCCAGTTTCCACCTGCAGTCCAAAAGACATGCAGGGACGGTCATCGGTGTCTCTAATTTGCCCCCTGCGTGTGTCCTGGGCTGGTATCCCTTCCAGGGTGCAGCACTACCTTATGCCCTGTGCTACCTGGGATAGGCTCCAGGTAAATCTGACCCAGATAAACAGCTATAAGTTGGAAGTTGTCACCTCTGAAAAAGGGCACAATATTTAATGATATTTTTTAAATTTGTACCAAACAGATTAACACATTACTCACTAATTGCTTACATTCAACTATTTGTGCATTTTTGACCTCAATTTCTGTGGTGAAACATCAGAGGAAGAGTCTTTACCATGCATGACTAGCCTTCTTGAGTAATAAGACTACAACAATGGTAAGAAGGCCTACTGGTAACTTTGCAAAGTGTGAACCTGCTATTCGCTATCTCCGAACTAAGAAGATAATCATATGATGGCAGGCGTAGTAGGACTGGCTGTATATGTGCTGAAAACTACTCCCACAACACTGGTGCACAATTTAAGCTTAAGTGGTTCTATATAATTGACATGGGTGACATCTAGATCCCTTATGCACAAAAGTGTTATATGGCTGACTCAGGAAGGAAAGACCCAAGGAAATACAACAAAATGACCAGCAGTCAGTCCAAAGAAACATATAGAAGAGCTAAGGGTCACAATTGGTACATGTGCTGCCAGGGACTCAAATCCACAAACATTACATTGCCAGCACAATACCCACTTGTGGAGCTACAGGAATGTGAGCACTAATATATTCTGGTCTGTCATTGTTGAATCAAATTATGATATTATGATGTTGACCAACATCGAAGGCTAAATATATTAATATGTGTGTGTTAAGTTAATTATGTGCCTGCCAGTATCAGAAAAAAAGATATTGTTATGAATAAAAGCAATGAGTATTGAACAGAATAGTTTGAAAAAGCTATACATTTTTTATGCAGTATATAAACTCTATGCCACATTATAAATAAATTTGGACCGTTTTGTAATGTCAGTTTCAGAATTGTGAAAACTGTTTTATGAAACTGATTATAGTAATTAAAACATAATGACACCATTAGCTTTGTTCACTGTCTACATTAAAGCCTGCTAATGATAGAAAACCACCCAGAATAACTGATTAACACTAATTTACCAAATACCACAAAATATAAAAGAACATAAATGAGGTACCACTCTTTGATATGTCATGTTTCATTTAGCTGACGATTTTAAAGTGACAGCAACATGCACATAAAAATGTCTTGATTTTATGAATTTTGAAAAGTTATATGCAAAAACTGAACATAAGTAAATTAGTACATATGTGCCTGATTCGTGATTTCGAATCTTGATTCAGAATAGTATAAGAATTGCATTTCATTTATTTAGCAGAAGCTTTTGACAAAAGTAGCTTACATTTTGAGAAAGCCATTGGGAGCCCGGGGCCCTGCTCAGGGCCAAAGGGCAGAATCACTCAGCTGACCTTGGGATTTGAATCAGTGACCTTACATTCAGAGGAACAACAGCCTAACCAGCTGAGCCACATAATGCCCCCAAAAAGATTAATGCTCATGGGAGTTTTACTTACAGTACTCACAAGTGTTGAGAAAAAAAATTATTGGTTCAGAGAGATGACCAATGAGACTATAGAGGAGGTGGGTCCAAACGACTAAATTAGGGAGGACCAAGACATCTGATTGGTTGGTCCCACCTCCTTTACAATCTGATTATCACTCTGAACCAATCATTTTTCTTTCTGCCCTCAGAACATTTTGTGTAAGTAAAACTCCCTTGAGCAAGATTAACATGATCACCCAGAATGTCATTGTATTTATTGACATTTACCTTCTGAGGGGTTTAGAATGAACCATTCTGAGAAAATATGTACTATGCACATCTAAGGGTATGAAAAATAGCAATAATAAAAGCAAGCCATACCCATACGGGGTCTTGCTAGACAATATTTTTTGCACACATATCAAGCATAATTCCTTTCAAGCATTATGTGTTTCACACTTTCGTAAATTGCTTCCATAAACTGCCAGCTGTTTTTTTTTTTTTTTTAGGATCACCTGCCATCTGGAAGTGTATGACATCATTATGACAATGAAAGTATGCTTCTTACTTACACCTTGACGTCTTCGAGGACCTTATTGTATGACAATTGACAGATCCTGTGTACGTACACAGAAGATTAAAAATTATTATGAAGCTCGGCAAATACATACTTTAGGGATGTAATGTAACTGACTATGGCAATTAAAGTCATTTCCGCAAAGATGGTGATTGACTAGGAATGCCTATCATTACCCAATATCACTCTCCTCCTTTTTGATTGTTCCACTGCATGACAATCTTCAGCAGAGATTACTTTATATGTCGGCGCAATATAATTATACCAAACTGTGAACTAAAGAACCTAATTACTTCTCTATGCTGGGGGACAGGATTTTCAATATTGAGATTGTTGTATCTGTTTTGGGGTTGGGGCAGGAATGTGTGGTAAAAATTTGTCGATATTATTTATTCTTGCCTATTCAAATAAATGCCCATGGTATGCTTGAATGAAAATGTCCCTTCAGTCAAATAACACATAAAAAACACAATATGAGCACAACAACACTGTGACGAAATAGGTTTTTTTGCGATAAAGTTAAGTAATGGACAAAAAAGGAGAAACAAGGTGCTTGAGTGGCAAATAAATAAATAATGGTGCCTTGAGTGTCAGAAGTAGTGGCAAAGTGTGATTTAAGAGTACAGTTTAATGATGGCATGCAGATTGGGATGGAAGTGAGGGTACTTCTCCACATCCTGAAATGAATCTCTTCATTTAAAAAAATTTTTTTTTTAAATAGGTGGGCTGTGCGCCATAGTGGGCAGAGTTCTGCTAATCCGCTGACCACAAATTAGCAAAGCTAAGTTTTCTAGCGGATTAGCATTTCCGCTGACTTTGAAAGCCAAGATCAGTTAGCTTTTTCTAAATTTAGTTCCACTAACTAAATCCACCAGCATTTTTTTCACAGGTATAGTGAACAAAATGTAACAGTTAAAAACATTTGTAAACCCTAAAATCATGCGTATTTCTTTGTGTCTGTTGTGAGCAAGACTGCAAAGGTCTGTCTGACATCCCGTTGGCTGATTACAAGTAAACACAGGACATGATAGCTCAATGCCGCAGCAGCTAAGCAGCTTAGTGTACCTCTACAGTTCAGCTGGTTTATGGCGTGAAAGTCTTAAAGGCTGATTTATACTTCTGTGCAGAATCAACGCCATAGGTACGTCATAACCACTGCAGCCTATGCCATAACCTGACCTGCACCTCCCCAGAAATGTAACTACTCATTGCGGCTACGTGGACCACAACAACTGTGATCGGTCCTGCCTTCTTCGAAGGTCGACCAAAAGGTGTCGTCAAATGGGATGATCTGGCCTATGGATAATTTCCTATTTGCATCACCAGCTGTTTCCACCCTTACGACTGAGTCTCTCTTATTGCTTTGCCGGGACACACCCGTTTTACCTTTTTCCAGTGAATGTTGGGATATGCTGAGCTGGTGGATCCTTTGTGACTTGGCAAAATGCAGACGCATTTGTAGACCAAATTTGAAGGAATCTTTGAAATGGTATTCAATGGTACACAAGTACAGTCAAGTATATTGAGCATATTGATAAACACGTCTGGTATACACCTGCAGCCGTGTGCACCAAAACCCCTATTGACAAAATTTACGTCACTTCTCCCCGTGTACGACTGAAAGCACAGTTTACTGAGTCTACAAGTTTACATTAAATAAACTGCATGTTGGTTGTTGACTGTAATGTTTAATTTCATTGTTGTGTAAACCTTGATCATCATTTGATGTTGGCATGCTACACCGGTTTAGGAAGCTCTGTGTCTAAGCTGCAACATAGTAGAATTTCAGAGCCAAAAACCATGGTATTATCGTTAGCTTCCACTAAATTTTTTTAGTAGTTTATCAGTTTAGCGTTATCAAATTAAACTTTGCAGTTGCTGGATTAGCAGTTAAGATAACTTATTGTTTAGCTGTGCCCACCACTGGTTGTGAGGAGCAGACACTGACTTTGTGTTCAGCATAACTGAAGCTCTGATGACTGTATAAGAAAGATATGCTGTGCATCTCATGTTATATTAATAATAAGTATGGCTATTCAAATGGTACTTTCTCCACCTATATTAGGAATACACTATGGTTAAGGATTTAAACGAGATATATAGGGACTGAGAACACCATTACCAACAGGAATAAGGTCCAAATACGTTTCACATATTAGTCCATTATGGGAACTTTGACAGTCCCACACCACATCATGTAATTACTGATTCGTTTGTTTGTACAAGAAGATGTCCAGAAAATTCACTAAACACTGCTGGCAGAATAGTATACCGCACTGATGGATTTGAGCTGGGAAGTGGTAAGGTTAAATAACAGGACTCAATGCAAAATCCCCACCACCTACTGCTCTCACATCAATTATGTCACTGGCTAATGAGACTCTGACCACAACACCAGCCAATATTTGGCCAAAGTGTAAGATGCCTCCACTATATAGCCACAATCCCCTGCTGCTTTTCGTTTATGTAATGATGTAGACAGTATTGATTAAGCTATTAGCCATTCACGCCAATGAACACTAATTGCTACGAAAATAAAATATGGCTGTTTAGCAAGAATTGCTAATAGTCCTTGCAATGTCATGTACTGGTAAATTCATTTCAATAATTGAATTAGCAATTACAAAACTTTGATTTCAAAGTTAAACATTTAAGAGGAAAGTGCTTTTCTCCTGTGAGAGATCTGCAGATTTTCCTCATGTCATATTTTTCTGAATTCTTCCATCTCATTATCCAAAGATTGCGCTATATCAGTACAAAACAAAAGTGTGGCATATGGCAAGGCTCTAGGAACCAGCCATTAACTCAAACATTGTGCAAAGACAACATGAGACAGCTTGATTACTTAAACAGCCTGAAGCTGGTCAAGATGCTTATCAGTTCAGGATATAAGTTCAAATAGCTAGCAATGAAGGCTGACAGACAGTGGGTATTAATTTGAGCAAGCTGAATAAGAACCTCCACACTTGTCTTCATTAATAGTTAAGTGACAATGTAATTTTCAGTGTATTATAGATAAGAGGAGACAGGATTCCTGAGCAGAACTATGATAAAAGTGTAATTGTGCACAAATATCTGGTCCCATCACACTTGTCCTCTAAGCAAAGCGAGACATTTGCTAGATCATTGCATTCCCCCAACTGCAATCATGTTACACATTTGATATTTTGAAATGACGTCTTATTAGTCAGCTAGGGGCTGTCATGTGATTTTTGCCTTTTAGAAAATGAATGTGGCTGCATTCATTTTAAATGCTTCATACTTCTTCATTGTACCTCCTATGCTGCCTTTCACTATTTATTTATTAGGTCGAATTGATTAGACAGATTTGGATACATTATTGCAGAAAAAACTGCAACGTCATAAGAGTCCCATTTATAACAAACTGGTCTCTTATATGCCTGTTGTTTAGGTATCAGTATTTATTCCAGTTGAGACTTCTTGGTTACAAATTCTATTATTTTATGTAAATGCTAGAAACCCGAACCTCTTACAGATGATAATTTATCTGATAGGACTAAGGGTCTCCCACCAAACGGTGAGAAAAAGCACCTATACAAGCATCTATATAAGCGTTTTTTGTAATACAGATGTTACGGTAACTACTTCCCCAATGAGCTGCATTCTAAATATACTTATGCAAAGTAAGGAAAATCATATATGTATATATATATATATATATATATATACACACACTGCAATGTCAATGCAGGGAGTCAGAGTAATTTCTCTTTGCTCTCTATGACAGTGTCTCATGATATATAGCAGTGAAAATGAACACAGTTAATAGACTGTGACACAACCATTAACTACAACTGTAATGAAACTGTAATGGATTCATACATTAAATACAAGATAGAACACCAACAACAGATGCATGTAAATGGTTAAATAGCACCCAGCCTGCTGTTTTGATCCTGAAATTCTAACATCTATCTTCCAACCACTTTTCCTGAACAAGGTCACAGGGGGGCTGGAGCCTATCCCAGGCAGGATAATGCAAAAGACAACGGTGCACCCTGAATGGGATGCCAGTCCATTGCAGGGCACATATAGAGACACTAACATGCTACACGCCATTATGCCTTGGGACACGACAATGAGGAGAACATGCAAACTCTACACACAAAGTGACGGTTGGACTGGAACCCTGAGACGGTTAGACGACCATGTTAATTCCATAAATTCCACAAAATCCTATAATCCACCAATACAATTTTTGATGCAATTAAATGTTTCCTTTATATCTATGGCCAAGGAAATTAGTATGGAAAAATAGAACTGTATCTGGGCTAGTAGAGACAAGAAAATGATTTAAATAATTGTAACTGTTTTTATTAGATTCTTAATAGCGAAAATGCTTGCCATTGTTAAGCAAAAGGACAATTGTTGCTGATTTGTTTGTTTGTACACAATGATGTCCAGAAAAGTCAATGACTGTATTTAAATTCAGGCAATGAAATGGGTGGTGGGGTGGTGGGGTGGTCGCTCTCAGGCTAAGGATCTGTCCCATCAACCAGAAGCAAGGCCTGGGTATGACGTTAATCTACATCCAGCCCTATACGGAGGTCCTCCAACTTAGAGCGAAATTTGGGGGTTGGGGGCAGGATTGGCACTCCAGCCACCCAAAAAAACTTGCACTGGTGCATTTGGACTGGTGTGGTGCTGATGTATCACCTGCTGCATGGCTGCCCTCGGGTTCTCATCCCCGAGGTGGTTTGTCGTGTGGTGGGTGTGACACCGTGCTGCAATCAGCGTGCGCTCCTTACCTACCTCTTGGTGAGTTGTAACACTCCTCTGAATAAAATGTAGCATTAAACAGCACTGATAATAATAATAAATTATATATTCAATAGAAGTCTTTATGGAGCAAGCAAACAAAACGCAGAACGTTATAAATGTTGTTGCTATCTGTCAGGTGTCTGGTCCGGACCCACACCTGGTTTCAACCCCATTCCAAATATAATTTCCAATTAAATTACATTTTTAATAACCTTTCCAAGGCCGTCGAAATACCTTCACAAATAGGTTTCGTTGAAACTGCTGGCCTTTGATAAGCTGGCTCATTCAGCGCTTCTTAATGAAAGTGAGAGGGTGCTTCTTCAGTTAAGCTCATGCAATTTAGTTCTCACCCCAGGATGGCGGCTGCTTGTAGCTACACTGACTTGCAAGTTCATAAGATAGACCAGTAATAATGATATAAAATCATTATGTAGCCAAAAGCATTAACACTTAAACTTCTAGCCAGTCGTGCTTCACGCACCTCACAGAGTGACTTCCTATAAAAAATGGCTGATGATTCAGGACACACATCACACTTAGCTTCAGGTCCTTTTTTAAAAAGTCCACAGCCACTTTCTAACCTGATTTAATTTTCCAAGATCTAGATGTTTAACGGAGAAAAGTAACTTTCCCAAAATGATATAACCCTAATTTTTAAAGCCATTAAAGATTTGCACAAATTATAGAATATCGCTAACTATCTGTATTGATAAGTAAGTAATATCATTTGTAAGTAGAGTTGCTATACTGAAGGAGTAAAATAAACATTTACTGATGACTGGTAGCATTTCTTATTGGGATGCTAAGAGTATCCCTCAGATATTTCCATCAAAGGTTGGCTCCATACTTCGAAGATGGCGTGGTCAATTCCAACTTTCGCTCCAAAAGTGTGGAGTGCTCCCTCTTTTTGGCTGAGTCTTCCCAAAATGTCTTAACCATACCGTATATTGAATAAGTGAATACAGAAAATGATAAATGGATGAATGTATCATAAAGGGGTGTTACAGCTCACCTAGATAGTTGCTCCAAATGCTTAACAAAGTATTAAATAAATCGATTTACATTGAATGCATTGAATCATTTAAAGTATTGTTTTTAAACTGCTCTTAAGGTTTCTCAACTACACAACTTGCATGCTGATATTTCTGCTGAAAGAAAAACTGGAAGAGAAGTACCAGTACTTTTTTAAAAGGTAAAAATATACAGACGCGAACGAGATACGTTTTGAACGGCCGCTCATAACTTGAAATGTTATTCAAGTCGTTATTCAACATCATTTTAAGGGTATACGCAAGTACAAAGATCTAGGATGGTGGGAGTACGCACGCTACGCTGCTGCGCGGCGGGAGTAGCGGCCAGAAGTCGTACTGGGCGGAATTGGCGCGCAGAAAAAAATAATTATGTTGCGGACAAGATTTGGACCTGCAGTCCACTTCGTTCGTATGTCCGAAAGTTCGTAAGCAGAGGAGAATCTGTACATGCAAATCAGAGAATAATGAAGATTCCCTGCTTAATTATATTAAACAAATCATAAATGTGAGCAAATGGCTTGAAGTGAACCTGGCCAAAAGAGAGTCGAGGAGAGTGGACAACATAAAGAAAAATCTGAGGAAGCTGTTCATTTTAGTTTTGTTATTTTATTTTTACATTAGTTAGAATATCTGCGATCCTGCTGTGTAAGTGGCATCCCTCTGCCTGTAGTGAACGGTGTATGAGTGTGCCCTGCGACAAGCCGACACACCATCATTGTCGTGCCCACAGCTTCCACGATAGGCTCCAGACCCCACTGTGACCCTGCAAAGGCAAATGGGTACAGAAAAAGGAAGGATGGATGGATTTAATAACATCAAAATGAGAAACGTCTTGATATAAAAAAAAAACCTGGCCACTTATTAACTCAGTAAATGTATTATGAAAGATTTGATGAGTAGTACTTCTTAATTCTACTTTAATATGGAAAAGCAATTTGATTTTCTGTAAAGCATGTTGCTGTTACAATAACAATGTTATAAAGTCAGCAAACACATTTTCTACTTATTTTGCATGCCATTTTACACAATATATTAAATGATATGTTAAAATAAGGGTTAAACATATTGTGAGTCATGCAAATCCATACTATACTGATAACCACCCCATTACATATTTACTGGGCATTTAATAGAATTTAGCCTAATTAGCAGGCGTAATCTTACTACATTCAACACCACCAGAAGCTAGTTTATACCCACATTCATCGACACGTCATCAGTGTAGCTCATCCCCTAGCTGCTGTTGTTTTAAAAGTCATTAAGCATTATGCTAATGTAATGCATGCTACTGTTCACAGAATATTTATCATGGAATAAGATAAGCTAAGAATATGTTCATAAAATCTTATTGAATAGTTTGCAGGAATCCAAAGAACATTTTATTTTAATGAATTGTAATTGAATTTAATTTTAATTAGGCCTACATCAGTTATTACAGGGAGAAATGTATCCATAAAGCTGGAATATTAACCCCCTGCCCCACCTTGAAATTGTCATATTTGTCGTACTTGGTACGAACTCCACACCATGTATTATCTGCCATAGGCGTGGTTGTCCACTGTTACCATGTCCAGCTCCCAAATGTGGTTTCACTAAGAAACTATTCACACCTGCAGTTAATCTAGCCATCTGTTGATATTGCATGCGGAGCATGCTAGGAAAATGTAAATATCCCCTTGTTTATGTTGTTGTTAATGCTTCTTGTGTTCTCGATTGTCATATGTGCCCTTGCTTGTGTCTTGCATGAATCCTGTCCGATCCTCGCGTGTCTTTAGCTATTGTATAAATTACCCACAGTGTTTGCCTTACCGTACGGTGTCAGACCTCCCTGTATTTCCCTGTTGTGTGTGTTCAGTGGTTGTTCAATGCTTATGTTAGTCCTTTTAAGGGTTTAATAAAAGGGTGGCATTTCCCCCTTAAAGCAAGTCTCTGCTTCTCGCCACTGCAGCAATACCCTTCTACTGCGATACCTCAGTTTGCCAGATATTACAAAATTACATTTTCTCTCACTCCAGTCACTGCTTTCTTGCATAGTCTTGGCTTTGGTTCTGGTGATCTCCTCAGTCCTGGCATCTTGGGCTGCTTTTATTTGGCTTAGTGATTTGTATTGGTTCTGGTTTTTAATGCTAGATTGTTCTCCTTGTTTACTGTTTAGCTTAGCCTCCTAGGTTCGGTTTGCTGTTCCCCTGATTCTATTTCAGTCTATGATCTCACACTTAGTGCTTTGTATCCAAAGCAACACATCTGCAAACCAGGCACTCCCCCACACACCTATAGCACTGAACTGGCCACACCCCACAGAATGTTGAAATGTAATTTGAAATGAACTGACAGGAAAAAGGCTTGTATTCATTTCAGTTCAAAGAAATCCAATGCAATCACAAAACACAGTACTGTCATTTAATCTAACAAAACATAAATATTTATACAATACATCTACTTTCTACATGTCAGACGTACTGCATCTACTGATCTTTTATATGTACAAGCGAGTGAAGTATACTTTATCTTGATAATTGAAAGAGAAAATTGTATATAACTTTTAGCCTATTCTACCAATATACATTTGGGCACATATATATCGATTTTGCGTGTTTAACTGTTTATTTGTATTAGCATGTTTGAAGAGTTTTATTCTAGGAAAACCACATTTTCTAATGTAGCCATATTTCATTTTTGTAAAATGTATCTTTTTATTTCAGATTCCCTTCTGTGCTGTAATGTATAGGAGCAGAACACATGTAAGTCTTAATCTACTTTCCTACAATAAATAAAGTCTACTATTCTGAGATATTTTCCAGTTCCTCGTGAGGGGAGGGGCCCGAGTGACAGATCGGACTGATACCCACATGCTTATAACTTGTTCATCAATCAATGGCTGACAGATTCTGAGTCTGCACAAATCCCAGATGATTAATAGCATGCTTTGCTCAGCATATAAGTTATCTATAGATTATGTTGTGCTGCAAATTCTGCTGGCAGAGCTGAGAAAAGAATGCACTTAAACCGGGGGATTTGGGCCTTTTTAAAAAATCCTTAATACTTTCTGCATAGTTTCTGATTCTGTTGTGGGCCCTGTTGTTCTTCATTTGGTTAAATGTACGATGGTACTTGATTTTGTTTTCCCAAAGCGGCAGGCGGTGTCATGTTTTTCTCCCTTTGTTTTGTTTGTTCATACTCTACACTGATGATGACACTAGTTCTTTGCCAGATTGCTTTAGCAATCCCATTATTCATACAGATTTGCTGATCGCTTTAATTTGGTTTATGTACCTCCAATTAATAAGATTCACCCTTTGACGAACAGCGTTTTAAAAACCCCACTGGTTTTCCATATCCTGCAGCCTCTATACCACTGCCAACACTTATGAAATGTACAGACACTATCGCAATTAATATATTTTTTTTAAAGATCACATTATGTCCTTGTTACCATTAAAGCCTATATAAAAAGAAAAGCATTACAGATTTGAAAAGGCTGAAAATTTGTTGCAATATTTTCACAGTATATTCAAAAATAAGCAAGGTTAAACTGCAGGGAAATACCACATAAAATGTACCATATAAAATATACCACATAAAATGTACCATATAAAATATACCGATCCTTAAATGATTCAGTATAAAAACAGTATTACTACTACTACTGATAATAATAATAATTTCAGTAATAATAATAATAATAATAATAATAATAATAATAATAATCTGCTGAAACCTGACGCTAACACCATCATTTAAATTCCATTTTCCGGGTCGAAATTCTCAGAGCTCTATCAGAACAAAATGATTTTGTGGTGCCTTGAAGTGATTAATATTTTATTATCTTCCTACTGTGCTCCTTTTCTGACTGGATATTATCATATCACAGAAGTTGAAATGCAGTGTAAGTGCAAACCCAACTGAAATGCTTCTGATATGCTATATTGCTATATTTTTTAATCCATTCCTTCCACACAACTACAAAAAATACATTTAAACTATGCAACGTTTTATAATAAAGTTATTTGGACTTCTGGTCAGTTGCTTCATTTGCTGAGTCGATACATGCCATCCGTGTTGGTTCCAAGCCTGAATTATAGCTATAAAGAATGCAGCTTGTTATTATTTTTAATATATTCAGTTCCAAGATGATTCCAAGTTTATATGAAACCAAGCAATGTGAAAAATGAAAAGATCTCTCAGAAGCAGACCAGGGAGTCACGACTTCAGAGGCACAGTTGCTTGGCTGAATAGCCCATCGCTCTGCCTCCTTGACTCTGGCAAGTCTGCAGGCCATCTTGAACCTGAACAGTGAATGCAGAATATATTTGTCTGTGGATGACAGCTCTGCTGAGTACATATCAAAGAGAGCAAAAAAGGAGGCAGTAAGGGAAATGTCAAGTTACATTTCAAAGAGGCATCAAAAGCAGAATTTACTGCAAGATGCTAATCATTTATGAGTTCATAAAAATACAACTGCACTCATGAACTTTCCTCAAGGGTTTCCTTCATCATTTTCTTGTGGAAGTGTTAAGCATCGCATGACAATGATAATTTGACATATGTATAAAAGGAGTAAAGAATAAACTGATTCAACTAGTCTTTCTTTCATAAAATTATTTCCATGTTTACAAAATGCAAGTTGTTAACATATTGCCTAATTAGTAAAGCGACCTGTAATTAAAAGCAAAATAAATCTTAGTTTTAAAAAGGAAAGTTCTTCTATTACAATGTTTTGCTGTTATTCATAGAAAATAACCTTCAAAACCCTTCAAAAGCTTTTAATGTATGACCATCTTCTGTGTAACATCATAGATTAATGGCTCTTTCCTAGTAAGTTCTACCACAGAGCCGGCCTTGATTTTTGAGTTTGCGGCTGCAAGGTTGCACAGGGAGAGCCGAATGTCCTTTAACACAGAACTCTAGTGAGTGTGATGATTTACAGAATGCAGTGTACAGTATAGCACATGGTGCAAGGACTAAGCTTTCACTCCTGGGCCTTAAATGATGTATGGAGCTACTTCATGAACAAAAGCTGGTAAAAGACTTTTCTTGTGCAGGCTAAACTTTCTCACCACCATTGTATCATTTTTATAAATATTATCTCATTCTAAGATGCTTTGTGCATGTCGATAATGTGGCCTGAATTGCTTAGTGATTTGTCAAATTAATAAATTCGAATTTTAAGATGAAGACACTTACCAGAAAACATTGGAAGGTCAGTTTTTGCTTATATTGATGTTATTCTAGACCAGCACCTTAGTTTAAACACGGAGACACTGAGTCAATATATTATTCTAATTTTGAGATTATTTCAAAAATTACTTTTATCTCTTTAGCTGTACGGTCAAGCATGTCTTTATGTAAAAGGCAGTTAATAATTGTTTATTGAATGATGAGCCGAGTATTTTGTTCATATCACTGTCAGGTTTATCAGGAAGCCAGTAATGTAAGAATTTAATGCACGTGTATTTGATATGCCAGAAGGCTGATTATGGTGCATTTGAGCAAACTGACAGTGTGACATGGTTTTAGCCTAAGTGTAAAAATGGTTTCTTTTCATTATTGTTAAATAAAGCAGATCTGGTAAGTTTTATTTCACTGAAGCAGAAAAGCTTTACAAGGATATTCATACCCATCTGAAAGGTCAATGTCAATTGGTTACTTTTCTCAGGCTATGTTCTATATTTTTATAGCGTAACATTTGGCTCCCATTTAACCTATCTACTACTGTAATCAATCATACAAAATGAATATGAATCTAATATCGTTAGATATTGCTGCATCTTGAGAGAATGGCCAAACACCCTATAATTACCAAACATATATATCCTTTTCGAAACCAGTGATTACTGAGAAAGATCTGCCCCAGTCGGTGAATTTCATCATGCTCCCCCCTCGACCCCCTGGATGCCATGGACCTTGGCTTTGTGCTGCTGATGGAATTCGGCTCTCAAGGAAAAAGAGTTAAGGATCCCATGATCTAAGTAAATTGGTCTGGACTTGGGTCAGTTCTTCAAACAGCCCTTTTGCAGGATTTACAGGAGTAACTTAAGCGCCAGGAGAGTCTCCTGATAAGTCTCAGCTGCAAGCTCTCAGGCTGAAAAAGGCCACTCAGTGTTAATTAGGGAAATTTCAGTCTGCCCGCTACACATTTAGGCCCCTTCTTGCAAGCCGAGCGTAACTTGAAATATGTTAGGTATGATAAAATAATGGGAAAGCATTCTGTGTCTCCATAAGGTGCCATGGATTGAGCGATGAGTGATGGGCATGGTGGGTTTATACATGTGATTATATACCATGTGATTAACTGAGCGAAAAAATAGCATCTGTTTCTTTAAATGCACAATGATTTTTACCCAATCAAAGTGGCAAATCCTAAAATGGAATGGACATACATATACTGTAACGAACATTCAACTTACGAATTTTCAGACATACGAACGAAGAGGACTGTAAGTCCAAATTGTCTTCACTGGGCTCCCATGTCCTGTCCGCAACATCAATCTTTTGTTTTCTGCGCTCCAGTTCCGCCTAGTACGACTTCTGCCCGCTACTCCCGCCGCGCAGCAGTGTAGCGTGCGTACTACCAGCATCTTAGTTCTTTGTACTTGCGTATTGTGGCTATATATATATACTGTATGTCAGAATTATGTGTTAATAACTGTACCAATCATTATAAACTGGTTTTTGATCTTCTGTGAGTGTCAGGATTGCATCAAATGAACATCTGTTCAAATTCATTCATTGAGGGTACAGCAGGACTTACGTGAATGCGAACGTGGAGAAAAAATCCAAACGTGGTGATTCTGTTAAATCTATTAAAGCATTAAACCCATTCTGAAATTCAATAAGGGGTAATTAACTGAACTACTTAAAATGTTCAATTAGTCCTGTTTCTTTTATTTTCGGTAATAAAGAAATATGTATATGTAAATGGTACTCTTACCAAATGACAATTTCTGCAAAGCCTTTAACTGTAAATTTATTGAATATACAAATGCCCTTTTGTATGACATAATACAATTAACAATTTCAATTAACACTATCTGTCCATTTAACTATTTGTGTTAATATTCTTCACACATATATATGTACATATATGTTACCAAGAGTATTGGGACACCTACCTTTGCACACACATGAACTTTAATGACATCCCATTCTTAATACATAGGTTTTAATATAAAGTGGGTCCACCCTTTGCAACTATAACAGCTTCAACTCTTCTGGGAGGGCTGTCCACAAGGTTTAGGAGTGTGTTTATGGGAATTTTTGACCATCCTTCCAGGAGACCATTTGTGAGTTTAGGCACTGATGTTGGACTCTCGTGAGGCCTGGCTCACAATCTCCACTGTAGTTCATCCCAAAGGGTTCTGTGCAGACCAGTCAAGTTCCTCCACGCCTGATTCGCTCATCCATGTCCTCATGGACCTTGCTTTGTGCACTGGTGCGCAGTCATGTTGGACCAGGAAGGGACCATCCCCAAACTGTTCCCACAAAGTTGGAAG
>JAODLD010000101.1:16900497-16955057 GCA_026781065.1 Mormyrops boulengeri | reverse complement strand
ATGTTTATCAGTACATTACAGGAAATAATGAACTTTATCACAATATGCTAATTTTTTGAGAATGACCTGTATATATAAAACTCATCTCGGGGCATGAATCTGAAATAACATTCAGCAGGCCACATTAATTATGACTGGAGTTCAGTAAACTCTTACTGGTCAAAATGCAAAGCATGCCAGATGGCCTGTGCCACCCACGCTGCCCATTTTCTGCCCAGCAGTCTTTGAGGCTATTGGAAAGTACATGCAGGAATCAGGCAGGAAAGGGAGCCGGGGCTGCTGGCCGGATGGACGGTTCCGGAATAAGGTGTGCTGGAGAAGGACTCAAGTGCAGATGGTTGGCAGAATGGGAGAATGTGAGCCAAGACACGCTGACCGGGAGAAACAGACTGAAAGACAAAACCAAACAAATAAATTACATATCCAAGTCTACGAGAGTCTGGATTCCATACTGACAGACGCAATGGGAGCTCTGTATATGTAGACTTTCCACTATTGGTTTCAAGGAAGTCTTAAGGGTCACTCATTTCTGGATGGATGCAAGAAAACCGGGCCACACATATAACAATACTGATGTTATTTAATTTTATTCTGTTTGATTTAATAGTATTGACTGCAAATGTGTTCTAATTTTATCTAGACGTTATAAGTTCTAATTTTAATTTAATTTAACTATAGACAGTAAGCAAGTGATGGCTTATTTGTGTGGGGAAGCTTTTCAGATTTTAGCTCCACAGATGTAGGAATTGACTGTCATGGCCTGTACATGGATTAATATCCTCTTCCCTACACATATTAGTCACTATTTGCAAGTGTCTATATTTCTACAAGAGAAAATATGCATGCTTAATTTTAATATTCATTTGGAATCATGTCCTTTTGCTCAATGAACAGTCACAGTTATTACCAATGGGCTCCTGTCCTCTTTAGGAGACTGTTATGCAAAGGATAATAAGCTCAATATACCTTTGGAAATTGTATGGTATGTAGAAGGTTTTCCTTATAAGACATCCTACAAGATTCCTTATAAGACAAGATTTCCTACAAGACATCCAAAACAGATTCCTGCCAAAATTATATGAAGTCAGTCACACTATATAGACAAAAGCATTGGGATACCTGGCATTTACACCCACAGGAACTTTTATGACATTCCATTCTAAATTAATAGGCATCAATATGGAGTTGGTCCTCCTTCGCAGGTATAACAGCTGCCACTCTTCTGAGAAGGTTCTCCACAAGATTTTGGAGTGTGTCTATGGGAATTTTTGTCCATTCATCCAGAAAAGCATTTGTGAGGTCAGGCACTGATGTTGGACATGAAGGCCTGGCTTGCAAACTCCATTCTAGTTCATCCCAAAGGTTTTTGATGGGATTGAGGTCAGGGCTCTGTGTGGGCCAGTCAAGTTCTTCCACATCAAACTCACCCAACCATGTCTTTATGGACCTTGCTTTGTGCACTGGAGCACAGTCATGCCGGAACCTAAAATGGCCTTCTCCACAAAGTTGGAAGCATAGAATTTTCGAAAATGTCTTGGTATGCTGAAGCATTAAGAGTTCTCCTTACTGCAACTAAGGGGCCTAGCCCATCCCCTGAAAAACAACCCCATACCACTGTCCCTCCTCCACCAAATTTTACAGTTGGCACAATGCAGTCAGGCAGGTAACGTTCTCCTGGCGTCCACCAAACCCAGACTCGTCCATCAGACTGCCAGCCAGAGAAGCGTGATTCATCACTCTACAGAACACATTTCCACTGCTTCAGTCCAATGGCAGCATGCTTTACACCACTCCATCTGACGCTTGGCATTTCGCTTGTTGATGTGAGGCTTGCATGCAGCAGCTTGGCCATGGAAGCCCATTCCATGAAGCTCCTAGCACACAGTGTTTCTGCTGGAGTTAATACCAGAAGAAGTTTGGAACTCTGCAGTTACTGAGTTAACAGAGTGTTGGCGACTTTTACGCACTAGGCACCTCAGCACTCGGCGACCCCGCTCAGTTACTTTACATGGTTTACCATTTCGTGGCTGAGTTTCTGTTGTTCCTAAATGATTCCACTTTGCAGTAATACCACTTACAGTTCAGCGTGGAATATCCAGCAGGGAAGAAAGGTCGTGAACTGACTTATTGCAAAGGTGGCATCCTATGACAGTACCACGCTTGAATTCACGGAGCTCTTCAGAAAGACATATTCTTTTATAAATATTTGTAAACCTGACTGCATGGCTAGGTGCTTGATTCGGTGAAAGGGTTACCTATTAGGAAATGTTATGTAAAAAGGGTAGGTATGATAAGCTGAAGCTTAGACCTACACCTTTTTTGGTCAATATGTATGTATGGTTATGTATGTATGTATGTATGTGTGTGTATGTATGTGACCGAAATTAAAATGAATGAATTTAAATTCATTCATTCATTTTATACACCTGTGGCAATGGTTCTGAATGAAACACCTGAATTCAATGATTAAGAGTTGTGTCCCAATACTTTTATCCATATAGTGTATATGAAGTCTCATTGGTATTTTTTTGTTTTAAGTTAGTTGTTCCTCTAAGTGAAAAATAACTTAAAAGAAAAAGTTACCAGTGACAGCTATGTGAAAAAAAATCAACAAAATCTATAAACGTTTGGCAAAAGACTTTCATTTTTATAAAATGATACAGGTATTGTTATGAGGGCACTCCACCAGCTGACCATAGCAGGATGGAGGTCAGTGAGGTCAGTGAGTCCTACTTGGCGTGTGTGTCGGTGGTCAGTTCACTATGTACACCTGCGTGTTAATGTAAACAGTCTGCTACTCCAAACAGCGAATCATGTGGCTGAAAACACACAGCACACAGACAGGATCAAGGAGCTCAGTCGCTGCAGCAGTTCTGTGGCTGAAAACACCTTGTTAATGCGAAAGGTCAGAGGAGAAAACCCAGACCCACCAAAGCTAACAGCAAGTGCAAAAATAGCAGCTCAGTGCAACAGCGGTTTGCATTCCTGTGAGGCTTCAGTGAACTTATCTACGCTTGGAGCTGTTCTGGAGGTAAAAGTGGGGTGCTGGACTAGCCAGACGTAACCATTAACATTGAGTTTATATTATTCTATGAGTATTTTAGTCTTTTAGCCATTTATTCAAGTACAGGAACATAAGATTTCTTTGGTTTTCACATAACCCATCTAAGTTTCCAGTGAGGCACATACATAAATCTCTTTTCTCTGTTTTTCTTTGTAAGCAACATACTGTATATGCTGTAGACAGACAGGTTACTGTACATGATATAACAAACTAAGAGCCCAGTGTGGTTGTATGTTTGAGATCAATATCAGTCCACTGCAGTATGAAACATAGCAGCATTTGTATTAGTTTAGACCTGTGTGGCCTTTCAAGGATATTCAATAAATTTTCAAATCCAGCAACTTCCAAATAAGAACTGATATGTTTGTCATGTGACCTGACCCACCTGGAGTGATTGAGGGATAAAATCTTTAAATGAAATAAGTGTATAAATCAAAACGCACACAGAGAAAGAAATATGGTAGTTTGATTTCGTTACTGTCTCTGGTGGATGCATATTCAGAGTCTAGAAAGAAAAACTGAGTGGGGTTTGGGTAAACATTATTAAATCACAAAGTGCATCATTTATATAAATACTGTAAAAGATCATTTCTTTTCATCTGGGAGTATATGGATGCAGCAAACACAGAAGACATGTGGATCTTTCTTTTTCAATTATTAGTGTGGTGTCCTTTAAGATGAGCTAGTTGACCCGCCCATAATCACACAAGACAGAATGACCACGACATTCATCCATGCAAGGTTGCCCTTTTACCTTCAAACTGGTGAGCAAGACCAGACTTGATTTATTTAAATCTGAATGCAACTTTACACATAAATAGATCGGTTGTGATGTCCATTTATACATTTCATCATTTAGCAAATATTTCTGTACCACTTTTCAATAAGACTACACTTATAAATGGTTTATAAATGATTTATAATCACATTATTAATTAGGCTGAAACACTTTGTAAATCATGAATAGACTTTTATGAACAAGTTATAGCAGTTTATTATATTATTGTTATTAATGAGTTACTTCCACTTATAAGTGGCAAAAGGGAGCCTTATTGTAAAGTGGTACCAATAATTCTCTATCCAGAACTTTCCTTGAGAACCTGTGCTCTAATATTCCTCAGGTGCCTGGCTCTTTCATCACCTTAAAGGAAACACCAGTTGGCAACTTTGTAACCCTCTGTCCGCAGAGACACGTCACAAGCCCAGGACATTCGGGCCATATAAATCCGAAAGAGCCCCGGATGACTTATTTAACTGAGATGTTTTAACAACCATGGTCTTAATTTGAGAACCCTCGCACAGATTAGGTCTGTAGGCTAAGCTCCGGATGTCATAACATCCTAGCCACACCCCTGGTCACTGCAGTGCATAAAAAGTCCAACAATTTAATCAAAAGACATTAAAAGGCAAAGTCAAGGGGTGGCATGGTAGTGTTCTGAATTTGACTTGGCTTCCAGACACAATCCAAAAACATACTTGCAGTGGCACTCCATTTCGTTTGGCTCTTACAATACTGTTACCATGAAATGATATATATGAATTGTATATCTAAGTTATGTGGCTTTTGTAGGACTGACACCCCGTCCAGTCTCCACCCTGACTCAGCCATCCTGGGAAAGGCTCGAGACTAACTATGATGGTGCACTGGATAGGCAGTTATGGGAAAGGGATGCATTTACAAAGCGGAATAATACAAGCTTGCCAAATGTGTACTTCAACAAATCTACATCAATCGTTCAAAGAATTTATTAAGTTAATTCAAAAAGGGAGTTACTGCGGTGAGTAATAGAAACCTAGCAGATCAAAATGTAGGGCTCCCACAGAGATGCTTCTGAGCATTAATTAAATGCCTCCCCAGCATGGTCAGTACTACGCATGATAGCGGGTAGGCCTTTTCCTAATTACAGCTAACGGGGCTGCAAAGAGAAGACCCTGATGCTTTGAAGGAGGGATGATTTTTGAGTCCCATTTGGCAGGTTTTTAATGACAAGGCAAGCTTAGCTAGTGGTTTCATGAGCAACAGTGTCTAAGGCAATATTAGCACTGAGCTCAGAGTAAGAGAAATGACCTGCGAAGATCAATAGTGGGCAGAGGTGCCTAACCTCTTCCCGACCCCCATTGGGGTATGCATCAATTCAAAGCACCAACAAAGCCTTGAAGGATCTGTAGATGGATTTAAATAAAATATGAATGTGGATGACATCTTTCATGTGTGATTCTATCTATCTATCTATCTATCTATCTGTTTGTCTATCTCTCTGTCTGTCCATCTATCCATTGTGCTCTGCACACTGAGCCACAGGTAATCCACCTCCGTCAATTAGGTGTGCGTTGATTCGACCTGCTGATTATTTTATATATATATAATATTTTTCTTGTTGTTGCATCCCTTCAGTAGACTGTAGGCTACAGCACAGGTCAGCAGAAAATTCTGATCCCATATTGCAGAAGAAGCAGGAGTTCCTTTTCCCCAGGCATCGTATTTGTCCTAAGTCAGTCTTACATGCTCTGTCCTGTGTATATTTATATCAACCTAAGACAGCTAATAATGGTATGATATGAACAACAGTAAATTATAGCCAGGGATATTAACGGGCCAAAATGTTACGAATGAAAAAATCTAACATTCACTGAATTGCAAATCGGCAGTGAAGTGCCAGAACCATAAATGACAAGTCAGGATTTTGCAGAACTATGACATGAATGCATGTTTTTTTTTATTATTATTTTTTTATTTTACGTTTTTTTATAGCGGAAATATGTATTACTTGCAAACACAAAAAAAACTGACATAAATACAAACTAGAATATGCTACTTCATATTCAATATGCAACAATTAAAAACTTTGAACTTATTTCAATGTCCAGTGAACTTATAAAAAGATTTTATAAATGTCATTTAGTTTGCATAGTGTTAATAAAAAATGCAATGGCCAGAATTCACTGAAAATAACTTAAGGACACATTTGTTTTATTGTGTTTATTTATATACCCTACATAGTAGTGTATTTACATGGGCTTATTTTAGATAAAGAACAAATCTTGTTGATTTTCATAAATTAAACTAAAGCAAAAATGCCCTCCTGTGACAATATAAGGAACAGTAAATGCAGATTTTGCCAAGTCAAACCTGATGCCTTTCTATTGGGGAAAGTGCCTTTCAAGCCGGTTTGTCGGCTCAGATGTGTGAGATGTAATGTTTAAATGAATATAAACTGCAGGATTAGCATCAGAAGTACTGTAAATCTTTGCTGGCTTTGCTGAAGTAAGTAAAGAACTATATTACTGAAAATGCAGTTGCGTTTCTGGCTTTTTTAATTGGATTTAGCCAGATTCATTTGAACATTTCAGAGTTTTTGAAGGAAAGCAGACTGGAAGACTGACACTCGCATCCTCACTGTCATAGCTAATCTCTTTAAAACTGTTATATTCAATAGAGATTTAAAAAGTTACTTATAAGACTTAACAGCAGCAATTAGCCTGTTATTAAGGTACTGTCCAGGACGTGCTTGTGCCTTGTGAATAGTAGCCTGTCCTTTTATCATCTTTAAAACATGAAAGAATGCCGCAGGTCATCTGTAGGGTAATGCAAATAAATGTCGGGAAATTTCATAATGTTTAGAACAAGACTGTTTATAACCTTGCCTTAGGAAAAATACAAATTTATTAAAGTTTAACAATTGTATTCATGGTGCTGACATGCATTTTTAAAGGTGAATGAAAATTATAGAGAGCAAAGATGCTGATTTCCTTTTCGTTTCCCCAGTCATTCTTCATATTGCAGTAGTTCCGCCTCAGATGAAACATTCAGAGACCTGACCATGACATACATGTTTAGTCCCCAAACCCTGGCAGATATAAACAGCTGGGAGACGGATTGCTTGATGTGCCGATGGATCGATGTTCCAGTTTAGCTGTGCACCTGTTTTTTTAGTCCCAGTATTACTGGAAGAGTATTTGGTGTCATCAAATTTCAGAAGTTTTGTAGATGGAATCTTTATGCACTGCTTTTTATTATGTAGCCAAAGGTTTGGCAATGAGGGAATGGGACAGTAATACGATTGATGTGTGAAAATTAGGGCTATACCTGAACCAGTGGCACTAGTTCGGAATGATGTCAGTCATCTTCCGACTACGTTTCCAATCGTGGCCGAAGGATGCAAGGGCGCTACCCATGGAGAAGGCATGTTACCCCCATGTTTGAGTACTGTCAAAGTTAAACTGAAACTACACTTCAGTATTAAACTAAATATCTTAATTATTTTTCCATCAAATGCATATCTTTATATGTTAAACACCCAAATATCACTTATGTGTCAAGTAATATGTTTGCACTTGGTTGCTTTCCTGGCTCAGCTTAAGACAAACGATCTACAAAAGTAATGTATAAAAAACTCTCTTTTACATATAAATAAGGACCACGTGAATGTGTGTCAATCGTGATTGTTCCCTATTGTGATCAATGAAGTGGATTAATTGGGGCTTTGTCCAAATCAGGAACACTTTAATTATGGTTGCTGACAGGCTTCACTTTCTAATTAATTACTTCCACAGTTTTTTTTTTCCTAAAACTTGATCCAGCCGTTTCTCCTTTATAAAAAGTGTTAAGATTTAAAGAAAATAAATTAAATAAAAATGTTGCTGTCCAGGTGATTGAAGAATACCATGGAAACCCTCAACTTGTGATAATGAGAAACAAACGTTAGCCTAGAGATGGTTTTATGTTATGGTCTGACTGCATGTGACTACCTTGCATGTGACAAATAAAACCTTTGAATCCTTGAAGCGAACCGATGTTAGCTAACATAACCATTACTAAAATTAAATGTTGTGGTGCAGTGTTTACTAACTAAATTGCATACATGGTAAATAAATAAATACATAAAACATAAGGGTTTTTCTTGCATCTCCACTCCTGACAGGTTCCTGTTTTTGACAATCAGACACTGACAAGGTGGGAGGATGAATTTGCTCAATGGAAAAATAGAGAATACGGCTTTCATGTCAAACGTCATTTAACTAGCCTTGTCACTTTTTTCAATAAAGAGGGGAAAGTAGAAACGCAACAAATTGGGGCGATATTTCACTCACCAGAGACCTACCTTGTGAGATGCTATTGCCTACAAATTACATTTGGGACTGAAAGTCAAGCTACTACAGAAGCAGCCTGCCGGAAGTCATTAAGCACTTTAAACGGATCTGTCATCGAGTGCCTAACAAGGGGATTAGCGCTTGATGCTGAAAAGCCTGGGCGCTGGAACAGGAGGTCAGCTCTAGACTCCAGTTGTTTAGGAAAGATGTAATTGCATTGCAGCTGCAAGGCAGCCCTGGCCGTGGCTCTCCACTCACTCTGCTAATATCTGTAAGAGGCGGTACTGGAAAGTGTGTGGCCCAAAATGTCCTTTTCATCCTCTCTAGCATTCTCTGATGGAACGCCAGAAACACCACTACTAAAACTCACAGAATCGCAAGTGAAAATCGAGGTATCTGTACTGTTTCTTTATGCTGCACTTTGGACGGTTTTGAAAAACAACCAGTCATGGAAGTTTTTGTATTTTGAGGATTAATCATGCAAATATTACTCCTTTGAAGAGTTTGATCTAAGGTTTATCCATTTGTGTACCCAAGGCAGTGAGTGCCCTGTTAACATGTTGGAAACATGTATGCACGAAACAAGCAGTCAATTTAAAAGTTGCATATTAATATTGCACTTGCTTTTCATGACCCCTCCACAAAGTCAGGAACACTCGCTTGTCACTGAGCACAGTCATCACACAAATACCAGGGGACCCTGGAGCCTTTATTGTGTTGCGTGATAAGTCAGACACGAGTGCTTCTCACCAGAATGCGGGTAAAGGGCAGTGTCGAGGATATGTCACCTGCTCCTGTCAAACCTTCGTGATTAATTTCTTTCTTTGAGGCCAGCGCTGGAATCCATTTGGGAGTAACTTCATCTGTCTTTGATCAAGGTAACCTCAAAGATGATAACCTAGTCCCAGATAATTCTTTTGTTATATCAGAGAATAGCACATCTTCCGATTAAGTCTCGTCTTATTAACTCATTTTGGCCTATGTAATGTTGTAGTATTCATATTATAATTTGTAGTATTTCCTTTTTGTTTCATTTAAAACTGTATATTATACCCCATGTTGTTTTCTTATATAGATAGCTTAAATGACCCAAATATCCTCTGAATATTCAGAAATAGTTATCAATGAAATGATCATTTCAGGCTAGAGCTTTAATTTAAAATGGGTCTTTCTGTGCTGTCCTACTATTAGTTAAAGGATTCGATAGTCCTTTCGCAATGAGGGGATTTTGTTGCTGATGCTGCTGGACAGGTGTGCTTATTGCAGATTTACTCTCACGCTTGACGAGCCTCTCTGAGGCCAGTTCCCATTGTCACAAATAAGCACGAGAGGTGGCGGGAGTTTAAGATTTTCATCACATTTCCAGTGATGCAGAGGCATGACAGTATTCCTTGTAATCTGAGCAGTGGGCATAGGGATGTGACGGAGTAGTTCATGCACACCTGCAGCACGCTTATTGATCTCACGCCATCATATAGTGTAACACAGGGAGACGTCTGAATGTCCAGAGTTATATAAGGCTAGAGTTATTGGGGATAGAGCTATAAAGGCCAGGAAACTGTATCTCTATAAAATACTTGATGAGAACTAGGAAAATCTGGGTACTGTTAATTCAAAGATGTGTAGAACAAAACGCAGCCCTGACTCACGCTAATGATGATGGCTGCTTTTAATCAGACATGCAGAAATTAGCCACGGAAAAAGCCACACAGCCCAAGGTCTGATATTCTGATTCAAAATATATGTTCTCCCATTAAAAAGGTAAACATCATTCCAGACTGAAAGTATATGTCTGACATACTGTAGTTAAAGTTGTATCCACAGAGAGGTGGTTCTTGGAAGATTACCAAATTACACGGTGTTACTTTTTTGCACATATGCATTTTGATATATTTTAAAACTCTTTTCCCAAGAGACTGCTGTTCCTCACCTTTCTGAAGTAATGACAGTACAGTGAGTACTTTGCAAACAGCTTTAATACCAAGTCATCTGTGTAATCATACTCACTTAAATGGAAAGGAGAAGCATTTTTTTAGTATTTTAGTGAATATGACTGGGGTGTAGATACTTCAGGTAATACTTTAGGTAATTTTTAGGTAATACTTTTTACCTATTTTTTAAATACTCTATTTGATTAGTTCTTAGTGTAACAGAGTTGCTTTTTTCAAGTGTCTGTGATTTATCTGGCATAATACATAGAATTGTCTTCAGAGATTGTGACTAAAATGTATAACTGTCTCTTGCTTTACATCAGTTCTTATGCACTGAGCAGGATTAAAGGTGACTTTGGACTGAAACTGTACTGTTAGGCCAGGTGACACATATCTGAACCTACAGGCCCAATGCAATCTTGTCCCCCTTTGTTTGCAAATTCATCTTTTTGCTTGCATTTGGCTTTTTATATTCCATTCTTCTGTAGAGGAAAACAATGGAAACCTCTATAACTCGCCCCCCTCATGTATGCATCATTTGCCAAGGACTAGCTTTACTTATTACATAGATCTTGGTAACGTAACAGAGAGAATGACAAAAAGCGTGGGGTCATTTGACCTGTTATAGGACCGAATTTGTGTGCTGGAGATACATATTAGCATGTGTTAGATATCGAACAAGCTCAGGATTGGTTCGACTGGTTAGCATTTTCTCAGCTGTCAGTAGTTTGGTGCCTAAGCCAACAACAGTCACAGCAAAATAGTGGGGACTCCTCTCCAGATAATTCAAATTCCACATTTAACAGCAGAACTAACAATGTGTACAGTCAGACACCCTTTTCCCGGGCCAAGATTTCTGACAGTTAGGCTCAAATGGAAACCTTTGGCAGCGCTGCATTCCCATTTTAACTCTGTACCCAAGATACCTTTCTGTAGATTGGAAATTAATATGTGTCCCACTTGACTGAAAAGACTTCTGCCACTTAAAAGCAATTCAAAGCTGGGATCACCATCTCCAGTCGCAGGATGTGGGTTTGTTATGATTCCTACAAAAAAATAAATCAGCTGTTGCTGGTAAAGGCTTCAGCTCTAGGGCCCGTAGACTTTTGGTTGGACTTTGACTTACAAAGGTTTTTTAAGTCCCTTGAGAAAACTACGGTATGGAGCTTTCATTTCTTTTCCTGTCCTCCTCCCTTTTCCAGACTCATTATTAATACAGAATAACCTTAATAACTCTAACATCAATAAAATCCCAATCTCCATTTAAAAGTGCTTAGTGCGATAAAGACGTTCATTTCCATCAGTGCAGGGAGGTGTTCTGCTCACCTTCTGATTATGCAGGATGTTTTATTAGCTGAAGGGTGCATTCCGAGCCAGAATCAAACTTTGTTCTAGCTTTTAAATGCTTTTAAGCATTTAATGTCACTAATAGTGCCGGGTTTTAGTTTACAGTGTGTGTGTATAAGATTCTATGCAGAGATTTAGTCAGGGAATGGATTTTGGGCACGGCAGATGGTTACAGTAGCAATGGTTTGAATTATTTTTTGTCTCAGTTCCGTTTCCTGATCTGTTGTGATTCATCATTTAAAAGCCGTCAGTTTCGCACATGCATCACTTCTTTTGTCTTTTGTGCCCATCGCATTTGAGCGTCTTCATTCACAAAATAGCATAGCAACCAAGATTAAGCTGTTCGTTGAATTAGATTAATGCATCTGTACAAAAGCAACCATATTCATTGGTATTAGATGTTTGTTCACCACATTTAGCAGTAACACAATTTAACATCTGCAGGAAACAACAGACATTATATCTACAGTTTTCCCAGTCCTGAAAATATAATGCATCTCTATATAGGCAAAACACATGTGGCCTGTACAAACTGCAGTTGTAAATTGTTTAATGCTTGTTCGTTTTTCCTTTCAGTTTCATTCAGTAAAAATTCGATCACAAAAAAATGACTGCAGCTACCATCATACAAAAAACATAGAAGATATGCAAAATAGCTAAGTGTCATTTTCACAACCAGAGAGCAACAGCATCACTGTCACAGATGCAGACACTAACCTACATTTTTTTCCAAGAGGCCAATCGAGATGTATTTAGTGGTGGAACCTGACCAAACACACTGCGGCCCACTCTTGGCCGCATGACTGGGCCTATCTGCATGAATTCCCCAGCATTTCTTATATATTTCATGCACAGAAATATCCCGCTGGTGGATGGCAAGCGATCTTTGAGAAATGCCACAGAGCAGCCATCCCTGTTCCTAGCGTCAGGAGATAACTTCTGTGTGGCAGCTCTTCAAGCCACAGACATCACTTTTAATTATGACAGGCTGTCACCTGTGCCACTGTGATATCAGGCTGTTATTGTCCTTTTCGCTTTGTTCTCTGTAAGGACCTAGTTCAAAGAGAATCACCTGTATGCCCTTTTACTTCAAAGGGTTTATTTATTCATTTCCATACTGTATGGATGATGGTATGTGTAAATTAACTTGAGGAGCATTAATCTGACTTTTATTAATGTTATGTAATCACTACTTTCGAATGTTTTTAAATATTTGAAATCTATGATATAAAAAAACACTGCATACAACACCATACATTTTCACAAATAATAATTTTTTTTTCATGTGGGCTGCGCTAACAGATGCCATGTTCATTCAATTCCCAGATAGGATCCCTGAGCTACACATCTCTGAGTATGATGGCTTAATGGAAACAGATTATAAACTGTAAACGACCTGGAGAACCATCTCTGATTCGGGTGCATCTCTTATATTCTCTTATTCATCTCTTGTTCACTCTTACAGTATATTGGAATGCAATTTTCACACATTAAATGAGTGAGAGATGGCAAGCAGAAGTACACTGGATAGGTGTTGATACTTGGCTTGGGCAAAATAATGATGATGTACAGTGTAGGCAAATTTGGCTTACCCCACTATAGCTGTAAGTCTGCCATTCTGTTAGATGAAAGCAACCATTTTTCCTGGGCAGATTACAGTCAACCTGTGTGTGTGACCACCTTAAATTGAAGAGCAATAGGATCGTGTACCCTACACTTTGAGTGAAAGGCTGTATTACATGCCCTTAAACCAAAAATCCTCCAAATAGACTTATATGAATGTGACATATGACAATGCATATAGTGTTTAAACCAATTTCCCCATAACACTTCTATTCTGGTCTTGTATGGGATTTGTAATTAAGCAATTTGTAATTAAGAGATTTTTGTCTCTTGTGATTGTTAGGTCAAATCAGGGTCTTCGTTTCGAGGGCCCAAACATAAAATCCAATTATTCTGACATGAAAGTAAGTTTAATTACCCTTGTCTGATGTAATGCTGATCTATTACATTCATGATTAGGTTCCTATCAGTCACAAAATAATGTGCAGTTACATTATCAACAGAGATTATACAACTTTCTAAGAATAATACCCCTGCTGATTCAGACACATCCTTCAATGCTTTCAAACTACTTATTGCAATGGAAACTCAAATGAGATCTTCATTTATTCCATTTAAGGGGGACATTACTGGGCTAATCTTTAAAACACAGTAGCAGGATTCTCAGATTGCTTGTCCATCCTCTTTGTCAGCCAGATAATGAAGACCAACTGCAGAATCCAGCCACATTAAATTGGTCCTGGAGGAATCACGCCACACTGATGCATAACACCAAGTTAACATGGTGGCTGTGGTTAATTATCTACCCAAGACATGGCTGGATTCATAATCAGTTGTCTAAGCCACTGGCTGGAATTATTTAGGGGCAACACAGAACAGAGCAGCATTCTAGTCCACTGTTACAGAAAGGATTCATATTTCAAAAAGCCGCACTGCTATTAGGATTTAAGATATTGTATTAATTTAATTTGGAGGAATTCCATGGCAAAGCTCGTACTGGAGGCGGCGTTTCCAGCCGCATGGCCAACTGGCTTCATTGTGTTGGTGCCAGAAGCAAGATGAGAATCTACTGGACCTACAGGAGCCTGAAGTCTATTTAGGAACGGTCCTATAGTCCTTCAAATTGGTTTCCCTGTATGCAATCCCAGTTACTGCAGCTGCTGAAACGTGTTACTGCTACGGCAACTGAATCTGATCTAAGGCCAACATGATGGCTTTGCCCAGTAGGGGCCAGTGTAGCATTCCTAGGAGCCTCACCAAGAGGTTTATTCTTATGGGTGCTGCAGTTGGGGTCACTGCCTTCATCAGGAGAGACCAAGGCTAGGATTCTTGCCACTGTATTCGCTCTGGCAAAATATCTGCAATATTATTCAACTGTTGTGCTATGGTAAGACAATGGTATGATCACATCATCTTCCAACTACTTAGTGTGAAAAGTATCACAAGTGATCACATATTTACACATTTATTAAATTTAATATAATGGTAGTATGCCAAAAATCATAATAATCCCCCAGCTGGGGCATTTAGAGTGTTCTTTATCATTTATTCTGAGATGCCATAACAACAACATTATGTGTATTTTCTTACTTTTTATGATATATATTATGGACATTCTCTCAAAAAGACCCCTAACACAGAAGAGAAATACAGATTAAAAATAGAACTACTTTCTTTGTATGTTTCAGATTCAGGAGATATATTTTTGAATAAGGCTTTTGAAACCACAGTTCATTAAAAACAATTTACAGGCATATAAACTTAGTACCTAGTACTTGTTCCAGATTTGTGAAATTTCGGAAGCAGCTCCTGCAGATTAATGTAAACCATATCGATTTTGGTCTGTATTGATTTTGTTACATTTTTTTTCACTTGGCTAATATACTAGATGTTACATTTCACATGAATCAGCATTTATCCATCCATCCATCCATCCACCCATCCATCATCCATCCATCCATTTTTCATGACCCATTATTTAGTACAGGCTTGGAGCCTATCCCAGTAAGCACAGAGCAATGGGCAGCATGCCAGTCCACTTGAGGGTGCATTCAATCATATGTTATGGACAATTTACAGGCACAGATTCATCTAATTTCATGAATAAGAAATCTGAAGGATACTTCTGCAAACACTGGGAGAATAAGCAATCTCACACACACAGTCCATCCATAGCTAGAAACAAGCCAGCAGCCTGTACATTGTTTACACTGGACACCAATGAAGCAAACTGTGCCCAGCCATTAGGCTGATGGACCAGAGTTCCCGCCAAGATCTGGGCAAGAGAGGAAGGGATGCAGGATGGATGTGGTAATCAATTGATGTAAGACGGACATAATTCATTGGGTATACACTCACTGAGCAGTTTATGAAGAAAACTAGACTAATACTGGATAGGAGCTTCCTTTGCTCTCAAAACAGCCTCAGTTTTGCTTGGCATAGATTCCACAAGATGTTGGAAACATTCCTTGGAGATTCTATAACATGCCAACATGATTACATCATGGAGTTTATCCAGATTCTTCGGCTGCACATTCACACTGTCAATCTCCTGTTCTGCCACATCCTAAAGATATTCTATTGGTGATTGGGAAGGCTCCTGAAAACTAAAGTCACTGTCCTGAAACCACTAAACCAGTTTGAGACGACTTTTGCTTTTCGACACGGTGTGTTATCATGTTGGAAGTAGCCATTAAAACACATTGGCAAATCATGTCCATGACGCAAATAGTCTGCAACAATACTCAGATAGGCTGTGGAATTCAAGCGACAATCAATTGGAACCAGCAGGCCCAAGCCGTGCCAGGAAATAATTCCCTACACCATTACACCACCACCCCCAGCCTGGACTGTTAGCACAAGGCAGGTTGGGTTCAGGAATTCATACTGTTGACACCAAATTCTGACCCGACCATCTGTGCGCCTCAAGATTCATCAGACGAGCCTATGTTTTTCCAGTTTTCAGTTATATATTATACGCAGAATATAACGTTTCATATTAGATTTATTCTTATTTATTCTTCTTAAGTTTGATTATTTGTGCAAGGAGAAGCAACAAAGCCTTCCCTCCAGAATCCTACTTAATTTCATTGATAAAGACCATGAGTCATGCTTAGCATGCATAGCACATGTTCACTAAAATTCAACCTGAGCTGCAAGTTTACTTAATATTCATGCACCCCTCTCTATTTGGTATTCATAAACCTACCAGGTCCTGATGACAGAAAAAATACACAGAGTGCATTTTGCATATAAAAACTGATGTCACATACTGATGTGCGCTGAAATATGTAAACTCATATGATGAAAAGTCTGAAACTTAAAGTGCTTGGGTCATTATGGAATTCCATGTACATATTGCTTTTCCTTCCAACCAACCTCCAATTATCGTTTATTGATTGTTATTAAACGTTTATATACCACCGACTTGCTCTTCAAAGCCCTTCAAGTATTAGATGTTTAAATGTTTGATAGACTTGTGTCCTTTAAACAAATATGTGGAAGCTTATAACAGTTTATAATTGTTTCTGGTTCTTTTGTAATTATTATGAATATTTTATTGAAGGTTGACAGATTTACCATAACTCTTAAGTTTAAGAAGCAGAAATAAGCTCATTATTTCCATTTAAGATGCATTTATGCTTACATAAAAATATGCCCACAGATCTGTCAAACAGAAATGCAATGTTGAAATATGTGACAAATTGATTAAGATCAAATCAGCAGCTATTTGCACCTAATTAACCGATTAGTCAGCCAGTAGTACAGTTGGGATGGCTGAAAATTGCAATTTACCGTTTTCTTTTAGATTTGTATGCAATCTATATGTCTGAGCAATGGAGTTTAAACTAGGTTTTATAAGACATGTTGTGGTACAAGAACTTCTTCAGCCATTTGAAACAAAAATAAAATCTAGCAGATTTGTTGGCAAGTAATATTATTTGAAGCTTTGGACTTTTATGCTGCACCGTGAACAGAATCTGTTGTTTCCAGTTTTGTTCTTTTCTTCTTCTTTCCTGGAGGATTTTCTGCTGTGAGTGACCATTCGACACGGGATCACCTTGCATTTCAGTGTCTGCTACCCATTTTACAATATGGTGCTTTACATCTGTTCATTGTGATTGACTTGGGAAGAGTTGAGGAGCTAGTATGAGTAGGTGATGCTTGTCCGTCACAAAAGCAATAGCCAGCCATCAGTCTCAAAAACTTTGGTTAGCTTTTTATAATCCCACATGTTCATTTATGGCCTCAGTACTCTCCTCTCCTGCACTGAAAATATGCCACCTGTGGATTGAAAAATAAAATAAAATCATGAAAAGAACAGCATGCTATGTAATTTAAAATAAGAAGAAAGAAATTTTGCCTAAAACTAGGAAAGCCACTTTAGCTCAAGGACCGAGCCATTTGGCAAAGGGGGTAGGGGAGTCCTACCTGTACTATATTATACAGTTCTCTCTCATTTTCAGGACAGAGCAGGTGAATGGGAGAGCAATGAAGGAGTGGCGAAGGACTGACAGTAAACAAAACTATGTATAAAAAGCCAGGGATTTGAGTGCTCGGGTTTTGGGAGGAAAACAATCTAGTATGATTGGGGGCAAATAGGAAGAAGAGGAGTTCTAATGCCTGATCATGTGGCTGTTGAAGTAACATGAGTCCCTGGGATGGTCACTTTACTCATCTGACTGATATCTACAGTACCCATGGATGAATTGCATTAACCATGGGATAGCCTGCTGCATTTAAGGCTCTCGTTTTAAGTAGAGAACACCAGATGTAGTGCATAGTCATCATTGAGATCAGTGCCACAGAGATGTTACATTTCTTTGTGATGACCTTGATTTCAGCAAACAGCATACTGATGTTTTTGCCAGGATTGGCAAGTTCTGGTATATTCTGGAAACTTTTGTTCATGCTGTTGGGCAGAAGACTTGTGTCGACTGAAAAACAAGGTGTTGTTCATCAAAAAGCAAATTATACAGAGACGAGTTTGTTTCTGTTCTTGCTCAGGCTTTTCCTCCAGACATCTTTGTTCTGCTCTTCTTTCAGCAGTAACAATAAAGAAAAAAGTCTTTCAAATTGTTAGGCAGGTAACATTATAAAATTGTGGTGTTTCTCAGAACACCTACCCATAAATAAAAAGTTTTTTAATGGTGCACCTTGATAAACTGAGTGTGTTATTAAACTTAGACGTCTCTTAAATTGTATTTTATCCTTTCCCGTCAAATGTAATAACCCTATGGATCAAAATGTCTTCTGAGGCCCCCCCTCAACTGACTGTGGAAATTGTCTTTGCAGCAGAGATTCTTGATCACTCAGTTGATTAACGTAACACTCATGTCCTATACAGTTTTCTAACAGATGACCCTACATGCAAATGAGGCTAATGTCAAAATTAGATGCCGTTAGTGTTTTCCCATGTAAACCACAGCTTGGAGCTACTTTATTCTCACAGTACATGTCAGGAGAACAATACAGGAGATTTCTAAGTGAATCCCTCAAATCCTTCCAAATCCTTTAGTTTTAATAGTGCCTTGAGATTACATTGAATTCTTTTCTTACAAAAGGGCAATACATGACAAGGAAATAGTTATATAGGACCAAGCTCTCTCTGCAGCAAAGGATCTTTTGTGTCTTCCCAGGAAAAGCCTCCTATGGTGCAAACACTATCCACTGCTTCTACATGCCGTGATGACAAGCAAGTGATTCACGTTCAGGCTCAGGCCACTAGAGGTTAACTGTGTCTTGTACATATCTGGTGATCACCAGATAAATAATAGTTATTTTTTGCATTAATGTATGCTATCTGTTTTGTACAATTTCAACTAATTTGTCAGAGATGAAAAAGAATCGGTTTCAGCTGTATCAGCAGGGACATAATCAGGTACAAAAGTCCCAGGATCAGTACATAACCGAGAAGCTACACTTGCTTTGAGCTTCAGTCTTTTTCCTTTCAGAGCCAAGATTTTTCATGTTTTGGGTTTTGCTTCTTTTCAATTTTATGACAATAAAACTATTTTTACTGAATTCTTTGAGTCTCACACATGCTTAAAACAAAATAGTTTATTTTGTAATTAATATGTCGTACAATTTAAATCTTACGACATATGGAATTAAACTCTCATCTTGTAACTTGTTTTGGTATTATGGCTGACACATTTTTTTAATAACCCATAGTCTAGTCTATTCAGCATGTATAGAACAAAAATCCTACAGTTCAAAGACACACAGTTAGGCTTCCAAAGAAAGAAAAATCATATCCGAATAATGCAAAGAATCTGCAGTCAAATCTTGTTCAATTTTATCATCACTGAAATCCCCTTGCTTCTTGTGAGTAATGAAATTCTTTTTTTAGCTTCTACAATCAGTTGCCAGATTGTGCTATTTTCATACGCTGTTTGTCCTAGATTAATTTTTACTGTATGAGGAACGGCTTCGGGCGGCATGGAGGCTCAGTGGGCAGCTCTGTTGCCTCTGCTGCCTCACACAGTTGGGGGTTTAAATCCCCACCTCCAGTTTGTGTGTGTAGAGTTTGCATTCTCTTCCTGTGCCATGTGGGTTTTCTCCCATAGTCCAGAGACATGCGGTTAGGCTAATTGAGTTCCTAATTACCCATAGAGTATGATAGTGTGTATATGCCTGGTAATAGACTGAAATTCCACCCAGCCGGGTGCCCTGCACTGCCTGTGATTGGGTCCAGGCCCCCTGCTCTCATGCCTTCCTGACCAGAATTAGTGGCAAGAAGGAGAATAGATAGAAACATTTTGGGCTTTATTGTCAAGTAACCATGTTCCTTTTGAAACTGTGTTTTTTTTTTTTTTAGTTAAGGGAAAATTATATTCTGTAATTTTGACCACAAGTCTGACTCCTTAACTATGATCAGGGCTGTTTTAGTATTGTTAAAATTTCTATTTCATCTATTCAATCAGATCTACTGCCGATGTATCGAAAACGATTTCTTTATTAATGTTGAGTTTCGTGTAATCTAAGGCAAAGTGGATCACTTATTAAATGTTTTTCTAGTGAAAATTGCAGTAGAATAATGTAGAAGTCTCTTCGGAATCTATAAAATCAAACAGGCACACAGTCAAATTGCTCTCAGGCACACATAGACATACCCCAGACAGCAGCACATTAAGAATCTCTTTGCTGATTGACAAATCCGCCAATACAGCGTAAATGAGCCTGCATGTCCATTAAAGCTTTTACTGAAACAGGCAAGTGCAATTTTTGGCCCTGTTGACTGCATATGCAGGAGGTCTAAACAGGACCGGTCACGTTGGCGGCCAACTAGAGGCACTCCCTTCTGAGAGGGAACCCCCCAGTCAAACTTCACCACAGGGCCCACCACCATCACCACTGGGGGGGCACTGCCGGTGCAGGGTTAGTGCCATTCTGGAATGCATTCATCAATGCCAATCCAAATCAGGAAATGGAACTAGAGCTGGGATTGGGAAAAAAAATATGGGGAACGGAATTGGAATTGAATTCAAATTTCAGGGAGATTTAAATTCCAACTGCAGTTCCATTTGCTGATTAAGAATTGACGAATGCATTCCGGAATGGCCCCAACCCTGTGGCGGTGAAGCTTGCCTAGGAATAATAATGGCTGGGTGATGCACTTACCAATGCAGCAAATGCAAAGTTTGGCAGAAGCCAAGTGCTAACATTGAACGCCAGATCCCCATCTTATACTCACCCCCACCATTCTTCCTGCACTGCGCATTAAAACAGAGCCGACTCTTCCAAGCAAAATGCGGGGTACATGATCTGTGAGAAACATAACTGCTCTGCCCATTTAGCTAAATGGCAGTGTGACTGCAGAAGCCGCTTCCACCAAGTACATGGCCACGGCTCACTGAAGTTACTTGCTGGATCGTTATGGCTGACTGTCTCAAACAAATTTGTCATTGGTACAATTCACTCAGATTACACAGAACATTGCTCTGCCAGACTGCTGTGAAAAATGTTCAAGGACAAGACCAGCTACGAGAGCCTGGAAGCCAAGCCTTTTCCAAATTTAAATGATAAAGAAGAGATCCCAGCCCAAATCAGGTGACACACGTGGAACATTCTGTGATACTCGGTACATATGTACAATTAACCAAAGGAGTGTACTGAGAAAAGTCAGTCTGACTCAAGTGAAACTGTAGACGCACTTCAAGCTCTTGAGGAGTTAAGGACTACTTGGAAATTATAGACTATTGGATATGCATGACACACTTGAGAAATAAAAGTATTTTACAAATATATGTATGCAGGCAGTTAAGTGACATGGTGTTTCTAAATTGACCATAGTGTGTGTGTACTGAATAAATGGTTGGAAAATGGATGGATGGATGAATGAATGAATTTAGCTTTCTAAGCAATTAACAAAAAGTTCCACCTGCTAAAATCGAACTATTCAGTAACATTTAGAAAACTCGGTAAAGCTGTCAATGTCGACTTTTAGTTTTGCGTCCTTTTTAATCACACACTGTTTATTGGTGAATACTCTAAGTAATATGCTTTGTTTCCGCGTGATAAAGCTCCGCGTGCCCGATGACGAATGTTTGTCTCGGTGGCCAATTCATCACTCTCCATCCTGCTCATGTAAAGCAGTAAATCCGGCTGATGTCACACTTCGCTTTGCGGCTTCACCCGGCACGACGCGGATCCCATCGGCACAGGGATCCAGCAGCTCCCTGGCCGTTAAATAAAGCCATGCAAGCATAAAAATAACAATTGTTTCATTTCGTTATGAGGAAGTTATACAATATTTCGATAGTCCCCATATCATTTTCCCGGCAGCAAAGTCTGTCCCATATACATACTTTGAGTTTAACCTATTTACAGGCATGCTGACTTCACATTAGCACATAAAATACCATTTGTATTCTCATTCTTTCAGCAATGTGGAGACTTTGTCTTTACTCTTGAAGTCCACGAACAAGCCTCACGCTGAAATTTGTATTAATACCAGGAACATAGTAACTAAAATGAAACCTATTTTTAAGTCTGCTTTAAATTTCCCACCAAATATATAACTAACTGTCAAAAAATGCTCATTTTGAGTGACAATTGCCGATATAATCTCAAGTTAAATAATAATTAATTAATGGTTTACAACTCCACTTAAAAGAGTGTATAGCTGCCACTAATAAGTTTATTCTACTGTCAACTGAATAATTTAAGTACCAGTTACTATTGAGACAAATGCTTTCCCATTCATGGAGGGTATTTTCAAAGCTTAGTACGTGCAAGTTATGCCACATAGTTTTTAATATATATTTTAATGTTATCAAAAAATATCTATGGAAATCTACATACAGTATTGCCATAGACTGGATTTTGACATAACAGAACTCCTCGAACTATTAGAATGTATTATTATTTTTAATATTTATAAATGTTGCAAAGGAATACACAATAAATAAAACATAAAGTGAATATTAAAAAAATCTCTTTGCATTTGTTTTTGCTGTTGCATTATGCCACCTTCTCAGGCTGCAGCCAGCTGGACGTACGCGCTAAGCTTCACATACAGTAGGGATTTGTTTTATAGCTTTTTGTAACCCAAAAGTCCAGTGCATAGCCTGTCATTCATTTAGCGTCCGAGAACAATTATTGTTTCAATTTTAAAACTGATTCCTTTCTTATGGGGCAGCACGTTAATTCAATGGGTAGTGCTGTTGCCTTACAACTCCAAGGTTCTTCATTTGAATCCCACCTCTGCTCTGTTTGTGAGGAGCTTGCATCTTCTCCTGGATGGTACATATTCCTTTAGGTACACTGATCCCCCCCCACAGTCCAAAGACACACAGTTAGGCTAAATTGCCAATATAATTTGACTGCATGCATGTCCCCGGTGATGGTATCCCATCCAGGGTGTGTCAAATTCCTCCCCCACTGATCAGGGTCAATGGGGGTCGAAAGATGGAGAGTTTTTTAGTAAGCCTGATACATGCCAGACACTGACAGGTGATTTGTTGCCAGTTAAGATCATATGTGAGTATTGATAAATAAACAGTTTTTACCTGACTTAGATCTAAAGAATTTTTATGAATTTCACGTCATTTGTAGCTGTTACCACTGATGATAGTTTTCTAGTTATCTTAACGGGTAAAGATAGATGTACAGGACTTGTTTGGTTGTCATTCTATATTCTGTTACTGTACTTGCATGCAGGATTTTATAGGACCATCATCATTCTTTACGGAAGTTCGCCGTGTCGATGGCACAGATACAGAAACCCAGCAATAACTTACAATTATAGATTTCTTCTTAGAAAACAAGATTTACACAGGGGTGTGGAAGAAAAGCTACTCTAAAATGTTTAGTTTTTCATTTTGCGCAATAATAGCTGCACCCCAGATGGCAAAACTGCTGCACTTAAAATATTATTTCCTATCCACTTCTCCGAGAAGATATAGGGTTTCCCAGAAGACAAACCTTTTCACCTCTGTTTCTGAGATTTACTCAAGGACAGATACTTGCAGAAAGAACATTAACCAAAAGGAGATATCAAGACGATTTGGCGATTTGATCTCATCATTTCATGAATACTGTAGATATTTTTACAAATGCAATAGTGCAAGATAAAATTTAATGGAATAAGAAGGCATTGAAAGCAGTGTCCAGGAGCATGTGACCTAGAGTTGGTGCCAAGGTTTTGGTAGAGTTACCTTTGTAGTTTTTTATTTTTTTGACTGTTATATACTGTTACCTAAGTTTAAGGGGCATGTAGGATCATGTTTTGTTAGGCCACAGATGAAATGTATACTTTAAATACACATGCACACAATTTAACTTTGATCTGATATAAAAAAAAAATTATTATCATTGTAGGGGGAGCAGGATGTTACCCATCAACAGAAGATGGAAGTTTCATGAGGGGCAACAACCTAAGGACTTCTCGTCTCTTGACGACCATGCCAACAAACATTACCAACATGTTCTGTTTTATTTGGATCAGGAAAAGATTAGGTAAGGGTTGCAATATTGGAGTCAATATATCATGATATTTTCCATAATTAATTCAAATGGCTTCCGAATTTTTAATGAGCTTTTTTAATGTTCTAGTAATTAAAATTAAAAAAAAGGTTGGCAGTAGGTTGCTACAGATGGAAAAAGGATATAGAACACTGCTCAACAAAATTAAACGCAGCATCCATTAAGTCTCCTTAATTTTCCCTGATTATCGTCTGTATCCCCTACCTAGGCCCAGCACTCAGCCTCTTGACAGGGAGCAGAATTAATTCTGACAGGCATTAATTAGTACATGTATTTCGCTGCAATGCAGTAATATTACAGCCATGAGTGAAGACACAATCAGTCCATGGAGAGCACAGATGTTTTGCAGAGCGCTGTTTTTCAGAGCCTGGCTGTTGATGACCGATGGTCATTGCTGACTGCAGAAGCCAGAGCCCAAACAATAAAATCACAATTTTAAAGGTTTGTTTTTGCAAATTATCTGAAACAAAAATCCCACTTGCAGAAACTGCTAGACAGATATCCTTTTCAAAATCATCCAAGTTTGCATTTTAAATCAATGCTGTGCAATGTTTCCGACTTTCGCTTTATGGTCGAATAAGAACATTGTGCACATGAATATTTTAATCATACATCATGCAACAAAATATAAACTGTTTAATAATATCAAATTGATTCATTACTAGCATAAAATGGTCCAGAGTACATAAAAGCAGTCACTGCATTAATAATTATTATTCAGAACTATATTACTCATCATATCTCTTTATTTATTATTGTCTTGTGTGTCTTACGTCGTCTTATGTGTAAAGCCATTTTTAATGTCGAATAAATTCTACTTTATTTCAATTCTATGCCTGCATATTTTAAAATAACAATAAAGTTTGCCTGGACTTGAATTACCACTCTTGCTGGAGGAACACAGACAGCTTACAGTTTGCCAGTTGATAGAGATGATTATGTATTATGTATCTATTCTTAGGTATACAATTATGTTCAAGGGCACCAAGCAGTGTCCCATTAAGATTAGCATACAAAATATTGACCACAATTTTCTTTTTGGTTCATCAGCTCCTTCCCAGCTCCGTAAAAAATAATTATATCAATATCTAGAATTTTGCAACCAAGTGCGATCACCGTGTTGCTTTTGTGGTATTATAACTGAAACAAAAGTAGAATATGTGCAGGTTTATGAAATTTGGATAGCTTGCATGATTTGGACAAAACATGTGAAAACATAGGACCCTGTAGCAGCTTGTCAGCAGATGCGGCAGCTTTATGGAGGAATCTTATAGCAAGCGAAGTGCTGCTTTGAAGTGGGTGGCACATCATGAATCTACTTGCATAGCAGTGTTGTCTGATCGTTTCACTCCAAAAAGCAAGGAGGAGCAGAAGAAGAAAGGAAAACGCCATTCAGATGCAAGGCGCCAGATTAAATAGTGATAATTGAGACCTACTTGTGTAACCTCTGTAATTACCTTTGCTCTACACTTAAGGTATCCGAGTGAGTAAGCTGCAATGTTATTAGGCAAGGATCTGGCAGAAAAATATACCTGTTGCACTTGCGCTCTGGAACCTAATAGGCACCTCGGCTACCCTTCAGTCGACAAGCACAGACAACCACAAGGCCAATAAAGAAAAATAAAACTTAGTAACGTGATTCTGTGTGCACTTACACTTACATTAAGCACCTGCACATTATTGTGTTACTGAGGAAAAATGTAAGTACAGTACATGCTGTAAATTTATGTGTATATTTACAGGTATGTGTTTATTTATGGTAACCAATCATTTAAATGTATCAGAGAGGTGTAGAAATAACCTATATTAATTCTCCTTATCTGATATCTGAACTGTGTGTTTGCATACTGTCTGAGTATAAGAAACATTAAAACACTTGTATAACAAGATGTCTATTCAAGATGTCTTACATAGTTAAAACACTAACTAAAGCTTATTCTTAAATAGTAAATAAATAATGAAATGTTAGACGGTTAAATAATTTATATTGGTCCATAGAGTGGTAAACCTGGCATGGAACATTATTAATAAAAAATTTATGACAGGAATCATCTAAGTGCAATGAAACAATTCCATTTAACAGACATTATGCGTTTTTACACAGTATCATCTCCAGTACAGAACATTCATGGTCTATTCATTTATATACCCCAACACATCAGTAACTGTCATCTTTATAATCACCACCAGGAAACATGCCATGTAGTCAATGTACTGAAGACCCAAAAGCCCAAACAACCTTCTTCCCATTTAATTTCAAAGATGGCAATCAAACAGTGCTTCTTCAAAATAGCGCCTATACACGTACAAGTGCCAAACACAACTGCAAAACATATAAAAAATGTTTCATTCATGGATGTAACAGCAACTAGTCATTAAAAATTTAAAAATCTATTGAGGGGAAAATGAATAAAACAGAAACGACTGGGTGGAGATGCTAGAATAAAATCCCCCAAGGCCATAAAGTCTCCCCACTTCCATTGGTACGCTATTCTTCAGAAAGTGAAAAAAGTGCAGAAAGCTCAAACACACTCACCTTCATGAGGAATTGTCCATCCTAAAGCTATTGAGTGGGCCTTCAAACTCAGGTAAGATAGTTATATCATGTTTCTAAAGCATAAAGCAAAAGTTACATTTTGTTATTAGGGTGAGAGAATATCGCGGGTTTAGCCCAGAAACTGTCACACACTGTAGCATGGTAATGGTGATTGTGACAGTGACATTGGGGGGCAAACGGTGAGAAAGCCCACCGCTTGCACCATTCACTTTATGTCTGCCTGCGAGGATGGCAAAGGGGGATTCTGACTTGTCAAAAGATTACCAGTTTTAACACGGCAGTTTTATTTATTTATTTATAAATCTTGTAAATCGAATAAGAGCTGGTCTTATTGTTCCTTTTCCATTTGGAAAGAGTGTAGTTGGTTATTTTCTTCTATACCCTGTGTTTGGTTCATGTGCTCCTCTAAGTCATGAGCCAGCATCATGTGAAAGAGAGAGAACATTTTTCTATCTGTGACAGTTCATATTTCATTTGATAAATTAGGATGGGCACTAATTGTTTGCCAGAGTCTTCAATACCTGGAGTAGCAACAGATCCATCAGTTTGCTGTCCATTCAGCTGTGCATGATTTAGTCAATTTGTTAATTATAATAAGAAAAACAAATAGCTGGTTAAATTAATAAACTCAAGTCATTCCATGAAAGAGCGACCAAGTGATATAAATGAATCTGTTTGTGTGTTCCGTTTATGGTGTTTTGGATTTGCCATTGGGTTCAAGGTGTGTATAACCCTCTGCGAGATACAGCAGTCAAAGCGAGGTGTATACGGATGTAATCCCGACATTGTATGCAGCAAGAAGCATCAGGAAAAGTGAACTGGCTCAGATTCCCTTGCGTGGGTCGCGCTGCAGACTTGGAAAAAAAAAAGTGATTTTCTCACCTTATTTCACTTCTGTCATCTGAAGACAGCTGGGAGCTGGTGTGAATTTATACAGACTGAGATTGCCGATGGCAATTTTGTAATTCATTCATTTTCATTCATTTTCCCATAACCATATATGCAATGGGTGGTCTCAGTGAGCCTGAAGCCTATCCCAGAAAACACTGTAGAAAGGCAGAGTAAACCACAGATGCAACGCCTTCCATCACAGGCCACTAGTCACACTTCTGAGATACCAGCTCACTTAGCATGTACATTTTAGTGGATACCAGCATGCTATGTATGTAGTCATCTATGTATGTAGGTGTATATGTATGTATGTATTTATGTATGAATGTTTGCATGTATGTATCATTTAAGGAGAAAACAACACTTGATAATTTCATGAGAAAGGTCCCTTACTTAGAAGAGCACAGAGCCCGAGCCGAAGCGTATCCAGCATGTGCTGGATCCCCAGACGCTCCGCTAAAAGCTCCAGTACAGCAGGCGCTTTCTCATGCAGTACAGATACGGAATTATAACACCATCAGATGGGAAGCGACATGATCCTTATTTATATATATACAATATATATGTGTGTGTATGTATATATGTGTGTGTTTGTGTGTGTGTGTGTGTGTATATATATATATATATATATATATAATATTGCAGAGTTAATGATAGCTGATTTGTTTTCCCTCAAGTACAACATCAAAACAGCTATTTCCTGAATACGCAATGAAATCTTTATTTATACGTCAAAAATGTCAAAATAATAGACCTTAATTATATTAACGTAGAGCCATGGACCCGAATCTGGGATATGCACACCCCCCCCAGGGACTCAGCCTGACACCTTCGCCCAATAGGGTTTTTAAATTGGCTGGCATTGCCGAAGAAAAGCCCCCGATCTGCGGCGTTCCCCCCAAGTGATGCCTGTTATATGGCTCATACCGAATGTAGCTTTCCTTTCCTCATCAAAAATATTCTTTTCAAAAAATTCAGTCTGGATCAGTCTGGTTACTTTGAGAAAACATTATTCAATTAAAATGAGAATCACTTACATCTGTCATATACTGGAAGCCCCAGCCCACAATTTTATGTATGGGAACCCTCTTGGAATTTTACAGTTTACATCCCACTAGCATAAATTTAGCTTTTTGTGTTTCTGGAGTGTTCTATTTAGGTCATGGAAACCAGAGCCTGAATATGCTTACCATGATGCAGTAGTTTGTTAGATAAAAACTAAACGGAAACCTCAGGGAAATATTCTTTGACCATCTTTATACGAAGCATTAGCATTTCTTTTTAAACATGAACCATCTGATACACATAATCTCTCAAAAAATGTTTCAGTACACTTATAAATTTATAATATATTGTAACCAAAGGATGGAGAATTCACTGTAAGTTCACTGTAAAATAGGTCAATGCATTGTGCAGTGTCCCAGCTTCTATCGTAACGGCAAGTGCTTTTCATGTGATTAAGGTTTTCTTTCCATAAATTCAAAGATAAATTCCAGAGATTTCATCTGTGTTGGCTTGGTTTTAAGTAAGTAAATCTTCTTGAATGAAATATTGTCAAAAAATACCAGTATTGTAGCTTCAGAAAGCAGAAAGCACTTGGAAGATAATGAAAGATTTATTTTCGGATTTTACATACACACACACACACACACACACACACACACACACATACATGCGCACACACACATACACATACACAATGTGTCTTATAGTTACCATAATCAATTACTAACAAGTGCCATTTGGATAATATATATTGCTCTCTGCCCATTTCCAGTGACAATTATACAGCACTCTAAACAACTGTCCTTGTGTCGTGAGAGTGCATTAATATACCACAAATTAAAAATCGATAGACCATTAGGCACTTTCTATCATGATACAGCATCAGTTGAACACACTCAATGACACTTCAGTAATTGCATTAAAATTCTCTTTGTGAAGATCCATCTCAATTACAAAACAACTAAAAGATAAATGTGGCTTTTATCAGTTATCTAACTGAAGACTTGCTAAGGCAAAAAAAGACTCATCTCCTGTGCTTTTACAAGATAGAAGAAAAAATCAACCATTTCTGTATTTCTCAAATGTGCACAAAACACAAAAGCAGATGAGGTGTTTCTACAGTCAATGAAAAAAATAATGCCACTTCCTGTGTTATCAAAAAATGTTAGAGGAAATATGGTATTGTACAACTGAACAGTATGCAATGCTTTTTGCAAGCCAATAATAAGCAGTAGTCAATTACTATTCTGCCTTTATCAGAAAATCACAGCGGCCTCACATATCCTCATAGCAAAGGTTGTTTTTGTTTGCCTGTCCATAATGAACAAATCCAACATTGCAAAAAAAAGTTTCTGAAAGCAAGCCTTCAATCCAATATAAAACAGCATCAGTCATATAATAGATAATAGCAATGTTGAATAATCCGTTGCTGTATCGGAAAAAAATGTATAACAAGCTGCTCCCCTTGATGTCCACATGGATAATTAAGACAGGGAAGGCCAGGCTCTAAAGCCTGTCTCACCAACACAAACAACCAGGCTTTAATCAGTGCTAAAATGCAAATCTTTGTCTTGTTTATGGGTAGATAATTGGATATGGAAATACAGTAACATCAGATTTGCCCGTTGGTCATTCTAGAGATGGGCAATGGGGAAAAAAGATGCTCAGCATTTTTGTTATTATTATTATTATTATTATAGAGATTTGGTGTCCCTTCTCAAGACAAATGGCCCAATGTGTTTTGGTTTCTTCATTTAATATTCATTATCAACATTAGGCAGTGTGCTTCCAATTTAAGTCTTAAAATAACCTTGGTGTGTTGCTATTTTTGACAAATGGCAGTCAGTTGTGCACCATATATTTGAACAGCAATCATGCTACGCACACATGAAGAGAAATTCATGCACTATGCTGGCAGGCAAACGTTTTTATCAGACACCTTCCTTAAACTTGTTGCAGATTCTCTAAAATTTCTCATTTTCAGATTCTCTAAAATTTATCCTTGACAAGTTTAAAGCAAATGAGTCAATCAGATAGGGCTGATTTTGCAGCAAAGGTAGTCGTCAGGCTCCAGAGTCCTGAAATGAATGCTGAACAGCTAATCAGACTCAGTAAAAAAAAGTCAGTAGCAAAAACAGTTACTTCTCCAATTTGGTACAATTCAGCTTTCAGGCCTGAGATGATGAGCACCTACTGCTCAGTTGGATGACACCTGATCCGGAACAGGGGATGTGCTGCTATTGTCAGGAGATAAATTGTCTTCCTGATGAAGTCAGTTCAACACCGAAAAACTACTGAGAACTTTAAGCAGCATCTAAAAGTGTAGTCTGTCCCAAGCCTTTGCAGTTTCTCCAGCAGGACTGAAGTGCCAGGACCAATTAATTGATCGCCTTTCATCCATCAGTCCATTTCCTAACACCCATCAACCCGTTTTACTCTTAGGATCTTCAGCCATACTGTAGAGATCAATAGATCAAGGTTTTTTTTTCTTTTACTGTATAACAAATATATTTAGAGATCGTTTAAAAAAATGTGAATAGACCTCCACTTTGGTTCTCTGTAAAACCACTGTTTGCATTTTTTGCCTCTTGTTTTGTTCTGGCCTGAGCTTCTTATATCATTTTTCTCTTTTTACATCATGCCTTCTGCTCTGTTCATTTGGATTCAAGGCTCAAGGAGGACAAGAAGAATATCTCTAAAGGTTTAGCCAAATGTCAGACTTGTATTCTGGATGAGACATGCGGCATCTGCTACAGACTGAAAAGCGAGTTCCCCTTCGTTATCATACACCACGGGTGGAAATCTGTGCTCAATTCCATTCTATATTCTGTCGATTTTTATTATCAGTTCTAGGAACTCGACTGATATTTCTGAACCGTAAGATAATAATCCACCAATAAATTCCTTGGATATGTTGGTCAGTTTCTTTAAACAAGCTACTATAATTCAGAAAAGTGAATGTAAACACTTTGAAAACAAATTAAAAATAAAGGAATGAACATATATTTGTATACACACACATACATACACAAATACATATAGTGTGACGTATCCTGTCTATAGTGTCATACCCTTCTTTGGTGAGTTTTCACGAAAATAAAGACATGAAACTCAGGATCTTGACTTTTCCTGTTCTCTCTATACATCAGCTGTCCATGAGTATCTGAGCTGCAGATATAAGAGAGTTTCTACAATGCGATGGACTGACGCATCCAGTCTTACATGGACTGCTCATGGTTAATGAAGCACAGGTAGTTTCTGACGCAGAGGATGACAGGAATGATTAAAGAGAGCCTGCTGAACACAGAGAAAGACAGGTCTCTGCCTGATTTGGTTTCAGCTTTAGATCACCCATCACTTTTTTTGCAGAAATTTATTATAATTGCATATTGACATTGGACTGGCTCTCCCACCCATGCGGCCTGCTCTAACTCATGAAAATCATAATAGAAACCTTCACTGTATATATTATTTGACTGCTTTATGCTTCTGCCCCTTTGAAAATAATCTATAATTGTTTTCTATGAAATACTGTTCATTCTTCCTTGTCTTAGTCTTCCTTTGAAAAGAGTTAGAAGAAACTAGAATATTACTGCCATTCATTTTCTAAATAAAACAATGCTATTTATAAAGAATTATGTTTTTTATTCCATTATGCCTCAGATATTTTAGATGTGTACAATACTGCACTTGATGTGTACAATACTACACTGGGGATTAGATCCCCAGCACGGTTTCCTCTGGTATATTATGTTGTTCTCGTATGTAATATATTTTGCTCTTTAATCTTTAAGCTCATTTTATTCTATATCCCATTAAAAAGCTTAGACAGAATTAAAGCACGTTGAATGAAATGTAAGGTTGAATGGCTGAATTGGTGTTACGCTTCATCATTTATTTATTCTTCTGTTTACTCAGTGAATGCCTTAAGCCAGAATGATCTGGCTAATACACATAAAGACAACTGGATCAAACTGGATTCTTCCAGAAGCCCACGCAGATAAGTGACCTGCTAAAGGGTACAACAGCTGTATCCCACTAAAGATCTGATGCTCTAAGGAAGGGACAAACACGCTAATTTCCCTAATTATCACTTCTGTGCAGATACATTGCCTAAATTGCTCCAATACATTCCCATATGCGTAACAGATTGGATATCAGAAAATTGGAAGCCACTTTCCAGTAATAAACAACGCAGAAACATGGGAATAATAAAGCTTACCATTATGCAATTACTGGCATCTACTCCAAAGTGTTTGTTACCAGTGAATCACAAAGCTCATTTCAAACACTTACAGATAACACAAGTTCTCATTGTGAAACTTAGATAAGGTAAAACTATTCTCATTGTAAAAAATTAATGCAAATTATCAGTTTCTTGCTAGAGTGCCTAGTTCTTCTTAGATAGAACATGGGCTTATGATTATTACTATTATAATTATTATTGTTGTTGATTATTACAAGATAGCTATAAGAAGCAGATCATTTTGTTATGTTCCATAATTTAAATGCCATGTAAATCTGCAGTATAAAACATCTGAATGCATCCTGCAGTCCCCTAAAAAAAAGTAACATAATGATCTAAAATTTTAATTTGAGACAGTTATGAAGATTAATGGAGATATTATAAATTTGATGACATCATTTGCGTGTGTGTATATATACAGAAAAAACATCCATCCATTTTCTATACCCACGTGTCCCATATGGGCTCGAGGAGGTTGACCATAATCTATTATATGTTGTATTAGACAGTATACCATAATATAGTTGTGGAGATATTCTATGTATAGAAAACATTTTAGGAAGCCCAGCTGTTTAAGAGACACTGAATCGGTTATATGTGACTCCCTTTGGACACTATATCTTGCTAGGACGAATTTCAGAATTTTACGATAACATGTTCCCAACTTCCCAGAGACATATTTCTAACTACAAAAACAAAAGAACAGACTAATTTACATGAAGGTGACAGATGGCAGTTTATTTGATCAGTTGTGTTTTTATGCCATGATTGTAACACAGGGACATGAGTGCCTCCATTATAGTTTAATTTCCCCCAAATAGCCTGCAAATGAAGATGCTTCTAACATGTTAATTAAACAGCCCATATTGTTTGCTTACAGCTCTTTCCAACCTGGAGAAAATGCAAATGAACACTGATGGTGATTTCGAAATAGCTGCAGGGGCATATAAAATAATCAGCATCTACATGCCGGCGTTCAAAGACGACGCGCAAGGAGTGATGGGATTAACTCTAGGTGTTAAAACTATTGACAGCCTGATTTGCAAATTAACAGGTTGGGAAAATATTGAATTTCACAAGAAACCTATGAGGATTTCTACGCCATCTGAGCGCAATATATGTATGTATATGTATGCGTGTATATACTGTACAATTTTAATTCAAATTATTATTAATAATTATATCATAATCAGAAAGGAATGAAAGAGACCAAACCTGAAATTATATTAAAACTAGGAACATCATCCTTTTTCTGTACTATGGGAGGGGGGGGGGAGTCTGAGAAGACAGTGGCTGCATTGCTTGATACTATTAATTAATAACAAGTTTCTGTCCCTGAGGAGACAATCCACAACATAAAGAAGACTCTCTCTATGTTCTCAAGATGCCTACATGAATGTGTACCATTTCCCAGTGCTGCCTAACCTCTTCTATTTACTGCTCCTTTTGTAGTCTCTTCTTCTGTTGTTTATTCTCACAACCATAAATCTCCACATTTTATGTCCCTGCTCACACCCATTACAAATTCCTAGCATCTATACTTTACCAAAACAGGTGACCTCTCTGTCCCCTTGCCCTGCAATGCAATGATGCAGGCACCATCTCTTTGGACGACACGTCTACAAATGAACACTTGAATAATAAGCTACCTTCTTTATCCATCCCATGGAATACCACTTCTTCAAAAATCATATCTTGAACTCATACATAGATTTCACACCTATTTGCAATTAAACTTGAGTAGAGGAGTCATGCACAGACGCTCCTCTACTTACAAACTATCAGCTTATGAACTTTCAGACATATGAACGAAGATGACTGTAAGTCCAAATTGTGTTCATTGGGCTCCCATTTCCTGTCCGCAACACAATTTTTTTTTCTGCGCACCAATTCCGCCTACTACGATGTCCTGCCGCGCAGCAGCGTAGCGTGCGTACTCCCAGCATCCTAATTCTTAGTACTTGCGTATACCTTTAAAATGATGTTGAATAATGACTTCCGAACAATTCAAGTTACGAACGGCCATTCAGAACGTATCTCGTTCGTGAGTAGAGGAGCATCTGTATATTTTGTCATGTTATACGTTTAAATTACACCTTTATTTATAACTATTTCTACCTGTCGTTGCACGTGTCTTGTCCCATGCTGAACCTAAACAGGTTACACTTCACAGAAGTGCAGAATTATTGGCAAACAGGAGCTGTGTTTATGCAGTCCATCCACTTGAAACTTCACAATAACATGCCATTTTATAATTAATGTATACATATAACATTGTATAGTATTTCAGGGTGAGTTTTCAAGGGCATGGTGAAACAAAATAAGCACAACAAATAGAAATAAAGTATTCAGCTCTGGTAATTGTTTCACTTAGAGATATTAAGAAATATTAAGAAATATTTAACAAGAGAAACTTTCACATACTAACAGAAACCTGACAAAGATGAAGGACTAGAACATCACATTCATCACTGTTTGGTTTTAAGGAACCTTGATCAAACTGGGATTGCAAACTGAAATGAATGAATGAAATGGCTCTTGCAGGGGCTCAGTTTATGACAGTGACTCATGTTTCATACACTGCATTTCTGGCCATTTCATGCAATAATGGAGCCATTTTAAAGGGAAGACCAGAATCCCAGAAACTCTCAATGTGATTCTGCTTTTATGATGTAAGAATTATTTAGCTATTGTACAATTAAACATAATTTCTTACTGGAGATAAAACATTTTTATGGTAACAATAATTTTATGTTATTTTTACTGCATAAATTCCTGTATATATGTTACACAGATGTACGTACAGAAAAGTACATAATATCCAGTCACATTGTATATTAATTATTTAGGTTAATTTTGTCTTTCAAAATATAACACTTCAGCTGAAATAGTTCACACTTCGAAGTTTGCATAGAATTCTGTTCAATATGCCTGTCACTGCAGGTTCAGGTTGGCTTCTGTCACTGACTGCCTGCGTAACTCAGCTGGATTTTATTTAGCAGTCCTCTGTTAATACCCACTGGATCACTGCCTCCTGCAGACTTGGAAGGGACCCGCTTGTTATCCAAGCTTATGCCAGGCTTCTAATCAGCGCTTACTCTCCTGCCCTACAATGCGTAAAATCACCTGAGTCGATTGAAATGGATTCGATATCCCAAATCAGGGGAAAACAAAAGGGCATTCAAGCCGACTGTATTTCAGACACGGAGCTGGTGAGAGGCACAGAAATGCTGCAAGCCTCAGCTTAGGTTTTTTGCATTTCCATAGCAATCAATCACAAGCCTGCCTGCATCTGCTTCTGTTGAAGAAACCCAGCACAGACTGGACTAATGTGCTTGTTAGGACTTTATGAAGGGTCAGTCAGGTGGTCGGGGCAGTTCCAGGGAAGGGGTGGAAGTGTATAGTTTTTGTGATGATTTTAGGTGCAACCTTTTGGACATTGTTGGCTCTCTTTTATTTTTGCTTGGTTATTTTTAGTTGCTGTTATGCTCACCTTATACCTTATACCTACTCACATGACGGAGCTCTGCCCTTCAACCAGCCACATTTGTACGTAATAACAATAGATGTTCACATACAAAAAGAAGACGTCAGCATCTGTCCTCCAGTGAATGTTGTGTGACATCAGAGACATCAAAGTGCAGTGTGATCAGAAGGTTGGTTTATAAGGCACATGGTATCGTTTATTAGACCCCCAGAGTGCGGCCTTACGATGCATAATGGAAACTAGAGGCTCATTACAGCTCATGAGGCTCCTTCCACCGGCCTCTGCTGACAGCTGTGTGCACTGTGGCACAGCGAGATTCACTGCACCATCTTGGCTCTGGCTTCTGCTGCCTTTTATCTGTGCAGGTGTGGAAGCTTTGTGGAAAAGCACCTCAGCCAGAGCCAGACTCACTAATAAGACAGTGTAACACCTTCGGGTTCTCCGAGTGATGAACAGATGCACGGGACGCAGTCATGGGAGGCAGGAATGAGATGGTACCCTAGGAATGTAACAGAGAGAAAACTAAACAACATGCAACAGACCTTCCCACCTTCTGACTTAAACACACACAGGAAGGAAAAGCTATAAAAGCTGGACCATTGATTCCAGTCACTCTCAATTAACACACAGTAACCTTTTTATAATCCTGAATAATTAATCATAGCTCAGAAGATGGGCCTGTCCCCGGAGTTTGTCCCTCCCCGAAACATCCACACCCTCCTCAAGTTTCATCAGGAGAGAGATTTGTGTTAGTGGAGCAAAGAAGGAGCACAGCAGGACCAGGTGGAGGAAGACAGTAGGCAGATGTTTCCTTCTTGCCTCCTTGCTTGGTGTCTTACAGACAGTAAACTTCACTTCCAGGTCTGTTAAAACTGAAGCTGGATAATGAAATATATCGAACGAACAGGCCTTCTTCTTTAAAGAGTGCCTGTCAGATAATAAACTTCTGGCAACCAATCCAACATTTAAAGAATAACAGCCAACTTTGCAGGCCTCCCAGGTACAGAAGATTGATGATAAGCTAAAGGGAAGTTAGCTGTGTAGTTATCCTCTCACAAACGATGGACAAATTATCTGACCTTTAAAAGATTCTCTTTACAGGTACCTGCAGAGAAAGGCTAGTGGGTTTTGGTTGAATAATTGCTCATTATTCTTGATTAATAGCCTCACCGTCAGGATTAATCAATCAATTTTTATTATAGAACATTTTTACAAGTGGCTTGTCACACAGCTTGTGACAGAAAACATTTCCTAGCAGGATTTTAAAAAGAAAAGAAACAGGGCCAATTCATGAAAACTGGAAGATTCTTCGATGACCCCGTAACAAGCTGTCATGTAAAACTCCACAAAAATAGTTCAACATAAAAATTGATGGTACATGTACATCACTTTGCACTGAGAGGTCAGTGTGGTATCTCTGACAGGATGGTCTCTGAGGATGTGAGGACTTCCCGGTCAGCACATACCCATGGTGGGAAGGTGCTACTGGCGGTTAGCCAGCTGAGTGTTCATTGATCCGATGACACATCATGAAAGGAAAACAGTGAAAGAAGGGGAGCTGGGGAGCAAGAACTGGAAAACAAAATAGCTACAGGTTTAACTGACAGCATTCATGACAGTCCACAGATGGACTAAGGTTATTTAGACGACCAAACACCTTAAACACCATTAGGAACATCCTTCCATCCATTGTCTAAACCGCTTATCCCAGTGGGTCGCGGGGAGTCCGGAGCCTATCCCGGAAACTATGGGCACGAGGCGGGGCCATTAGGAACAGGACAGATAAAAATGTATAGTAGGTCTGGTATATATGGTTTTAGGAAAGGTATTTTTATAACAGAATAACATATCTCTCTTCTTATGTATGCGAAAAAAACAACGAGGAAGTAAAAGCAGGTAGAATCCCATTTAAGCTTGATAATTTCACAGAATCACTGAAATGCTGCTAAAACTGCGAGAAAAAAATATGATTCCATTATTACCACATATAAGCCTTGCTTGATTTTTAATACACCTGAGCATTATGCACATGAAAATGAAATTAATTATAGTGTGTATAAATGGCAACACATACCAGAGGTCCCTGTTATAAGCTGTTAGCGTTCACTGTGAAGTCATAACTTTAACAGCATACGGCTGATTATATGAGGCAACGTTTAAATGGAAGGAACTAAATAGGTTTAAAAGGACCAAGGTGACTCAGTGTGCCCTTACTCTCCATGAGGCATAATGGACAGAGTGCTGATGACCTGCGGTGACACTATGGCTAATCCTGCGGCCTGCCACCATCAGAGCTGAGGGCTAACTTCTCTGTTTGTGTGGATTTTCTCTGGATCCAATGCTCTCTCTCCCAGAATGAAGATATAAGTGTAGATAGACTGGTGCCTATAATTTGTTTTGTAATGTATCGCCGAGTGTGTGAATGTGACCCATGATGGAATGACATCCCATCCTGTGCGTGTAACTGTCTCGTATTCCAGGGCTTCCAAAGATCCACGGGCCCCAGGGTTGCCGAGGCCCGGGATAAGCAGCTATGCTGTGACCAAGGATAAGCAGTAATTGGATAAGCAGTTATGGAAAATGTTAGGATGCTGCTGATATTTTATGGCTTAAGCTTACACACTTATGTCACTGTCACACCTTCTCAGACTGCAGATTTTCCTGCATGGAATCGCCAGCCATTCACCACACCTGAATACTGATGAACTGTTGTGGTCCCAGATTACATGCACCTATGCCATATCCCTTACTTACACAGAACGTGGGTTGACTTTTGGTTTCGCTGGTGGTTGACCTCTTAGCTCGTTTCTCATTTCTGACCTTGGATTCTCTCCCCGTACTCTATTTGCACCTGATCGCACTGTACCTGGCTTTCAACCTTGAATTTGGATAATGTTTTGCCTTTTGGAATTAAATCCAGCACCAGGACCCAACCCATGAGTTTCTCGTCTCCATGACAGTCATGAAATATAATCCACAATATTGACATCGGCATCATCAAAAATCCAGTCACACCACCAACAATTTCAGAATGAGTGCAAGAGAGAGCAGGATTGAGCACAATCATAGGGACTGATCACCAGCACTGTGCTCACAGGTGCCTTAATTAATGACAACCCTGATTGCACCTGGGCGAATAGCACTGGATTCTACAGAGGAACTAGAAGCAAGTTATAAATGTGAGAATAATATGCTTCACTACATTATTTGTAATTTATGGGAACGTTGTACATTGATCTTTTACCTGTAAATTACTGTAAGAGTAAATAAAACTTACAAAATGTCACCCTTATTGATTTTCTGTAAACCGTTTAACACTGCAAGAATCAGGAGCCTTGCACTTGTGGTGTTGCTGTCTGGACATTCATCTGTCATATGGGAGTTTGGGATTTAGGTCTAGTAGAAGGCAGAAATATATACAGATTTTGTATGAGGACTTTTTTATAAGAAAATCTGCTTTTATATATCAACAGTGCCCTGCGTTTCCAAGAAAAGGCCCTGGGCGGATTGTAACCCTGCACTGGGTAAGCAGCCCGTAAGTAAAAATTATTATATGGATAAAGTTACCGCATGTAGTAGAATGAATGGAATGGTGAGTTGCCAAATAATTGTATATCTTGGTAATATGTACATATCTAACGTGCGTTAAAAGAAAACGCAACATTTTGAATGAACACAAAAGCATTTGTTCATAAGAATATACAATAAAAAAAAAATGTCAAGGTTTCATCATAAATCGATGTGGCGCTGCGAGCCTTTAGGGCTACAATTTCATTGCTATAAAAGTAGAAACTTTTAAATTCAAAATGCATTTGCATGAATTCTCTAACATTTACCTTTTTATGATAAGATATATATATATATATATATATATATATATACACACACATATATATACATACATACATACATACATACATACAAACATACATACACACACACACACACACACACACACACACATCACGTGCGAACTGGGCATAAAAAATAATCAGTGCCATGATCCTCAGAGAATATTACCTTTTTTTCTAGTGTGTAATACTTTATTTTCCATTTCCACTTGCTATATTCATAGCAATAATAAATATCTAATAAAAACACATACAATTTTTGTTGTTCATTTACAAGTATCAGCTGGTACATACCCACATACACTAAACACTGCTAGTATAATGAAAGCTTCATTGTATAAATAAATGTTTTGTTTTTCTTGTCAAAACCAAAACAATACACTTTTTTCCCCACATAGCAGATTATTGACAGCATCCCATTATGTGAAGTTGCCAGGAAATAGGATGCACCGTGCCTACACTGGACTGTCAAATACTAGCTGTATTTCTGTTTTGCTTCAGTTTATCCCAGTGGGTACACGGTTACATCCATTGTTCACTTTTTCAGAGAATGTCTGTGCTTTTACTGTGCCCATTCACCATTTCCCACACAATCGGTATTTTGGCATTTTCATGGAACTACCTGCAAAACTAATTCCACTTGAGCAAAATGTCTTTTTTTCCCATAATCCTGCATTCCCTGCCTCACTTAATATCATCGAAGGTCAGAATAATGTACAGGGAAATGTTCAGGGTACTAACTTATGGCTTGATTTCCTTATCCTTGTTTATTATTGAATACTTGTTTTAAGTGAATTTTGTGTTCAATTTAAAGGCTATAATTAATCGGAGAAATTTAAAAATGCGATAGCAGTTAGGGCTGGATCCAGGCACAGACAAATTAGGCAGCTGCCTAGGGCGGAATCAGCACAAGGGGGTCCAGGCAGAGACATGGAAAGATAGATATATATTATATATATCATCAGCTCTAGCTATAGGCAGAATAGACAATAGCCTAGGGCCCCCAAATTACCTGCATTGCGGGCAAGTGAAATGATCATCAGTTTTCTTTGTAAGGGAGCCAAATCAGGGGGCGATGAGTGTCTCAGCAGGCTAAGCCTCCAGGCCTCTGATCAGACAATTGCTGGTTTGAGCCCCAGCTTTGGCAGAACAGTCACATGGCCCATGAGCAAGACCCTTAACCCCTCCAGTTTCAGGGCGACTGCACACTGGCTGACTCTGCACTGTGACCTAAGCTATGGCAAGCCAGATGGGGTATACACTATATAACTTTGTTGTGGCATTAAATTGAAAAGAGGATTATACTGAGACGTCGGTTTGTTAACTCAGGACTTGGCTTGCAACTTAAAAATCAATGATTTGTTCCCAAAAAGCACCATTCATTCTCCAAAGAGAATTCTCACACCACAAAAATAGAATTCCCAAAAATTGACACCCTCTGAACACTTCTAGACAAAAAGGTAAAAATTTCCTCTGTTTCATCGCAAACCATAATGGTCTAATTCCACGCTCACCTTCTGATACCACAGCAAAGGAAACAGAGCACCAGGAGTCCACCAGAAACTTGGTAACAACTATCAACCCCAGCCAACCAAGTACAGTATATTGACATGGACACACACACACTTGACTTTGAGTCATTTTAACCCTTTGGTGAATGTTTATGAATGCACTGAACTGTGAACAACTGTGCATGTTTACACCAGTTCTCCTGGTGAGGGTCACAGTACAAGCAGACGAAGCAGGTCAGCCCAGACCTCTCCTCCTTTCAGGCCAGAGACTCTAGCTCCTTCTGGGGCATCCCCAGGCTTTCCCAAGCCAGCTGGGAGATGCAATTCCCCCAGCTTGGCCTGGAACAGCCCAACTGGTGAACTTAAAGTAGTACCTGTGGGAATAAATAACAAAGCACTAATGGGATATTTTAGAGGCACACAAAGGTGTAATGCCTATTCGTTTTTATCTAGAGAGCAACTGTTTAAGATAGCAAAGGAGGTAAGAATACGTATTGCTAGGTAGAGTACTGTATCCTACTGTACTTACGTTTCTGTGGACCTGAGCTGAAAGAATACTTAAAACAAATCAGGCCAGTGCAGTAGATGGATAATTTATAAGCATAATTAGAATTGCAGTCTGAGGCTGCGAATGTTTTGAAGAGGTTGCATATACAGAATGCACAGATATCTGCCAGAAGGAGGATGCTACTATCTTGGCAGGATATAAGTAGGCCAGACAAAACTTGGCTGTGCTTGACCCAATTAGAAAAGGCCACACGACAGTTCGCTTAAATTAGGTTGAGGAGAAAGTAAAGTTAAAATGGTACATCAACAGCATTCCTCTTTGATCTGTATCATCCGCCGTGTCGTTCCTGGTTGATATTGTACTGTTTGGGATACTCAGACCTGTATTTAAGTCACTGTGAAAGTGATTGGCCATTGATCTATAATTCAGTATTTTACTGCATTTCAACATTGTTACGAATTGTGAAATTTGTCATTCTGGCTGAAACCGGACTTCCTTTCCAAACTATATAATTCAGGAACAGAAATGCTATTTATATTCATCGGTGGAGTTCACAGTTCAGACAAAAAAATGCCCTCTGTGATATGGTTAGTTAAATGTCCTCATGGTTTCCCTACCTTCAGGTATATTTGAGATGTGTGTATTGTTGCCATATCATTACTTATAAATTTGTATTCAAATAATGCAATTAAATAATCGTAATGTAATTATTTAATTATTTTTATTATTAATTATTATTTAATGTAATTAAATAAACAAACGACCCAGGAGTCATCTGACAGTATTATGCAAAGCATTAGACTTACATTGGTTTATACAGGCAGATATTTTCGCTCCTTCATTTCAGGCTAAGCACCTCAACAATGAGTGCAGCATCAGGTGCCGGGCTGGGTCTCGGCTCGTCTCGAACTGCCGCTGCGCGCCAGCAGCCCCGCTCTGCTACCACCAAGCCATTATTTCCAGTATGGGCGTAGCAAGGAATCCAAGGCCCTCTCACAAAATGTCACCTTGGCACCCCTTTTTATATTCTGACTTTGGGGTGGGATCTCCTCACTAGATCAGTAGACTCTAGGCTCCCTCCAGTCCAGACCCCAGGGAACATACCCCCTCCCCCCGACGACAGCCCTGCTTCCCAGCTGCCTGAAGGTAGTGCCTCTGTGGTTTATGATCGCGGAATTTCACCATTTCTGCAACTTCGACGCATAAGCAAGCTCTAATTTCTAGAAGTTTACATAAGATAGTGAAAACAAAGAGGATTGATTAAAGCATAATAAGAAGAGGCACTGTTCTTTTCAACATGTTTTCTATATCTTCCATGCAAGAAAGACCTTGCTTATGTATAATTAATTAAATCTGTAATCTCTCTATAAAGGCACGACTATGCACAAGACGACGATGAATGAAATCAGTCAGACTGATTCCTTAATTAATCCTGAATCAGGCTTTGTGTTCTATGAATGCAAAATATGTGTCCATGGATGTTTGTGGGAAAGGTGAACGAAAATGATAAATGTTAGCATTTGTAGTTTTATTCAACTTTTATTAAGGCAACATTAATAGTTACTATGGTTCAGTGTTCAAGTGTGACTCCCGTTGTTTTTTTTAATGCATTTTTGAGAAAGAAAAACAAAGGCTGATTTAGTCAGAATTGAAGGGCAAAGGTTGTCTGAGTCTCTGTTTAGTGACCACAGACCTGCTAAGATAAGAAGCAGCATTTTCAAATAAACCTGAAAAAATAGCCCCACTCCAACAAACCAATATAGACCAACAACAGCCGAGTTGCTGAGGGTATTGATTTCCAAGCATTTCACATGCGAAACTGCATGTCTATTTTAAGGTTACATAACTGTCGAATTAAAAATGGTTATAAAACTTCGAAAAGTGATTATTCAGTGACTAAAATAGCTGAACCATAGCACTGCCTTAATTGCTTCTAAAGTAAAACAATTAACCATCCTTATGCATGGAAATGCACATTAATATGCAAATTTAATAGCAGTTAATTGCAGTATCTAATTATATTGATGGAAATAATCATCGTAATCCAAATATGAAATTATCATCACAAATAATACTATTACAATACCAATAGGAAATTATCAACCCAAGAAACATTATAATATGTACAGACACTCCTCTACTTACGAACAACATACGTTCCGAACATCCGTTCGTAACTTGAAATGTTCGTAAGTCATTATCCAACATCTTTTTAAGGGTATACACAAGTACTAAGAATTAGGATGCTGGGAGTACGCACGCTACGCTGCTGCGCTGCTAGGCGGAATTTGTGCACAGAGAAAAAAAATTGATGTTGCGGACAGGAAACGGGAGCCCAATTTGGACTTACAGTACTCTTTGTTCGTGTTTCTGAAAGTTTGTAAGTTGAAAGTGCGCAAGTAGCGGAGCGTCTGTAGTTATACATTTTATCTCAATAGACTACAATATTTATATTACATCTATAACATTTGAATTCTTGGGTCGTACTATGCTTTTATACAAAACCTGGACTGAGAAAATCCAACTTCCAACCATTTGTACAGGACTATAATGAGCCCAAAGCTTATCCCAAGATACGCTGGATAGGAGAACATCTGGAAAGGGATGCTAATCCATCACAGGGCACATACACTCACGCCGGTTCACCAACTGCTTATTTTTGGACTGAGGCGGGAAACCGGAGAACCCAGTGGAAACCCACGCAACACAGGCAAAACATACAAACTCCACACATGCAGAGTGGTCCTGGGGAAGCATTATTTGGTGTCACTGTATACCGACACATGGATGGTGACAATGAAGCCCACTTGACCTGACTTGTTCTGTACTTTGTTTCCTGCCTTGCTTTGACTTTCTTTGCCTTGGCTTGTGTGAGCTCAACTCCCGGTGGCTCCCGCTCCAGCCTCCTGCACTAACAAAGGACAGAGATATTTTATCGTGAGAATAGCTGGGTGTGATTGATTTGCTTGCGCTTGTCTTGGTTGTACCCACTGGCCCAAATGAAGCACATACTGTGTATTCACTTTCTCCCACTTGTGTAGAAGCACACATATCACCGCATCTCAGTAGGCATGTCGGTTTTTACCAGACGATGACTGAGAAAACATTGTTCGACAAAATTCACCAGTAGGTGGGCAGAGGAAAGTCCAATTTTAGGATTTACCACAGTACTGGCTTAAAGAACACTGCTTAAAATGCCTCTGTCTTTAAAAGGTTAGTGGAATTTTAACCATGATTTTTATGTGTATACACAATACCCGTGTGGCAGAAAAAAGAAAAACTTTATTCTGTTTAAAAGAGAAAGGTGACAGAGCATTGAATGATTAAACGACAGATTATAATGTATGGTTCTGAATCCTAAAGCTTATCCCTATCTTCTAAGCATAAGAAAAAGCTACAGGAAATACTATATTAATGGCGTTTTAAGCATCAAGCTCACAAGAGTAATGCATATGACTGGGTTAAATAACAGTGCTTGTTCAATGAAAACATTTGAAAGTGATCTACAGTGACCCCAAAGAAAAATGGGGTTTAGAATAATATTTAGACCATTAAAAATACATTAATCCAAATGAATGTCTGGTTCATGGACTGACCATTGTACTCACATACCTGGTATTATCCAGGTGTTGTGTCAGCTAATTACATCCCTTTTATGATAACTATACATTAGGTTATTAGGTAAATATTGTGCACAGCATGTCTGTAATCTTATCGAATCTGTCAGCTTGTAATGCCATATTGATATTTTTGCAAAACTACTGGTATAAAAATGTGTTAGATTAGGTTAGGCTAGATAGCTATTTCTGCAGTGTTTATACAGCAAGGCAGACAAACTAGGATTTTATAGAAGTGAGGTCCCAGATCATTGTAGGGAAAACAATTAAATAATGCGATTTAGAAGACATATTTTTCGGGTTTAGTAGGTAAATGACTAAGTGACAGCTTTAATGCTTTATTTGGGTTGACTTAGACCATTAGAGAACAAACAATAAAGGTTTTTTAGAAAGCCAAAATATTTAAAAAAAGGGGAAGTGAACAAGTCAACATTTAGAGAGAGATAGACTGCGTCTCCACTATGTCTTTTCACCAAGACGATTGTCCTGCAGCACAAAATTAACTCCTGTTAAAATATTGATAGTAATGTCATAAATTCAGACAATATCCCTCCTAATCTTGGATCTGTGCATGAGAAGTTTGCGTCTCTCTCCATGCTGTGTGAAGTCTCTCTCAGCATTTGTTTCCTCTCCTTTTAAACTGTGTAAAATGCATATCCTGCCATCTGATGCAAGACGGCCTTTGCCCATATCCTGTGCTCCCTACCCTGCCATGACCCTGTACTGCTTTAACCAGCTCTGTAAAATTATAAGGTGGTTGAAGGAAGGAAAGCCCTGATGTAACGTTTCCAACATAATTCCTCTATATGCTTGAGAAAATTTGACAATAAAGTACTTGACTCATGAGATTTGCATAATATTTTTCTCTGAAACTATCTGTCGTGGATCAAAAACCTGACAGTATAAGAATGGCATTCAGACTGCAGATTAATAATTGTGTAGCTTATGTGCACCACCCAGCAATGAGGATAGCAGTACAATTTGTATTTCATGTTAAACAATTTGCTAGTACATGTTAGTGGTCACCTTTTCTCCTCGAAGTCTGTCACACCAAGAAACTCCTGATTGCTGGTTCAAAAAAAAACAAGTGTTCTACTGATTTGTGAAGATTTTCCACATGTTTCAGTTTTTCACATGCCCCATTATAGTAAATCTCATCCATGTCAGTCACCTGTACTCTGTGATGGACTGGTGTCCCATCTGGGCTGTTCTCTGTGTTTCCTGGGATCAGACTCACCACAACACTATACTGGATAAGCAGTATAGAAGATGGATTATATAAATTATACAGTACAATATCATATATATGAATTTCGGCTTGTTGCCAACTGAAAGTCAAACTGGACTGCAGATAGATTGTGGATAGAATACGCTAGGAAAATTAATCACGTTATCATAATTTTGCGAAGTCACTTTAAAGGCACTTACGTTTAAATTTCTGCCTCTTGGGGATGATAATAAACCTTCATATATTTAGACAAAGTATACTATAGCATGTCCGGTCCATCCTGTACACTCTGACCAAAGAAGTATGTTTCGAAATACTTTATGTACTGGTCATCACATCAGTTACCTGGAACTGGATGTGACTGTCAGTATGAACCCAGAAAAAAAGAATTGTAGTCATCTAGGTCACACATAATGGCTTCACAATCTACACTGGCAAGACGTGGCTCTTCCATATCTTTAAACATATCATCTTATTATGATGCGGCTACATCTCTTGATTTTATACCACAATTTTCTTTAATGAGTTATACAACCATTCGGTTTCTTATAACCAGCAGATTATAGACAGATGAGGAGAAGAGACAGAGGGAGAACAGAATGGACAGGAGACTATTTAGTCTTTCTTCCTTCTTATATTACATCATATTGGTATAATTTAACCCAGGATCCCTTAATAATATTATTGAAAATATTATTAGGCTTAATGTAAAGTTGTATGTCATTGTGACGGACAGAGAACAGTGTGAAATGTGAAACTTTTCTGCGTGTTGTACTAGAACTTTCCGAACGAGGATCTGCAGTAACAGGCTTCTATGCTTCACATTTAACTGTCAGCTGGATGCAAAACCGCAGTACCTTTGATGATGATGCCTATGCCATCAAACGTTGCATGCACCAGATGAGAGAACACTTCAGGATGGCTGTCTCTCTTACCTGAACCTTGAGTCTTGTGATCAGAAAGGTGTTGTACTTCTCCTGGTGCTTCACAATGTGGCATCCTATGACCAGCTGTCTACAAAAGGAATAGGACAGTGATTCCAACTCTGCAGCACTGGGTAAATTGGAATTTCTGGGGTACTTCGTGTAAAGGTTAACCGATACACTGCAAAAAACAGCCTTTCAGATTTAAGATAGACTGCTTCTGTTTCAAGATAAGATGGCCTAAAACTGGCAAAATTATCTGACAGTGCAGTAAGAAAATTGCACTCGGTCAGATTTCCTAAAATAAGACAATATGCCTAAATGCAAGCAAATTAATCTTATTCCTAAGATGTGTTGTTAGTCAGTCATGAAATTAGAATTTTGTCTTGATAGAAAATTAAACCTGCTTAGATTTTCATTTTTACAGTTATAGAATTACTGTAAAATATTAAGACAACAGACTGCAAACAAAATAATGCAGCATATTAATATCTGTAATACAGTACACGTTTATGCTGGCCATAAAATATGAAGCCAATCCAGTAATTAAAAGTACATTTACATACCCAACTGACAGGTCCTGTCATCCTGTCAGTGTGGTAATCACATGCTATTTCAACAATTTCTCTATACATGTATCCATCCTTTTTCTATATCTAATTATCCAGTATGAGGTCACAGTCAGCTTGGGGCATGTCCCAGGCACTAGGCAAGGGATGCCCTGGACGGGATATCAGTCCGTCTCTGGGCACATATCATCAGGGATACAGTAGGAGGCAAACACAGGGGTGGGAACCAAACTACATCCTAATTCTAACTATTATGGAGATGCGCAGCTACAGTGCTAGCCACAGAACCATCATCTCTATACATGTACAGGGGTTGGACAATGAAACTGAAATAGGTCAATAGTGTTTGAGGTTTCACGCCTATATATGCGCGGCCGGATGGCCAGTGTTCACTGATTGCACATTCCATTAGTTAGAGCAAAGTGTGAAGGTTGAATTAGCAGAGTACAGTTGTACATATAATATTGCAATCCACACAACATAATGGGAGACATATCAGATTTCAAAAGAGGACAAATTGTTGGTGTGTGTTTTGCTGGCACATCTGTGACCAGGGCAGCAAGTCTTTGAGGTATTTTGAGTGCCACGGTATCGAGGGTAATGTTGACATACCACCAAGAAGAATGGACCACATTCAACAGGAGTAACTGTGGACGCAAGAGGAAGCTGTCTGAAAGGGATGTCCGGGTACTAACCCGGATTGTATCCAAAAAACTGCTCAACTCACTGCAGAATTAAATTCACACCCCAACTCTCCCGTTTCCACCTAAATGGATCAGTTGTTGACAGTAGTTTGACTTGATCCCAAGACCCCTGGAAACCCTCATGTCTGTGCTTCCTACCAGGTATCCCTTTTAGCCAGGCTGCCATAGTTACTTTAGTACTGCTGGAGCTGAACACCAAGCTGACACTTCACCGCTTGAACCCTCACCTGGGCTCCTTGGAGACCATTATCTGGAACCAACTAGGACTTTTAAATTATATGGACTTGAACTTTTGAACTAATGTGCATATATTTTCATGCACCCTGGTCGCCCAGAGGATGGGGTCCCCTTCCAAGTCTAGGTTCTTCTCAAGTTTCTTCCTGCTAGGGGAAGTTTTTCCTTGCCACTTTCGCCTCAGGCTTGCTTGGTGGGGGTTTGGGCTGGTTATACGTAAAGTGTTTTGTGACAATGACTGTTGTTATAAGCTCTGTATAAAAAAAACTGAATTGAATTGAATTGGAAGCTCCACAGGGTCAGTATTCATGGTCGGACTGCTATAGCCAAACCTTTGGTCATTTGTACCGATGTCAAACATCAGCTTCAATGGTATCAGCAGCGTAACTCTTAGGCTGTGGACAATGTGAAACATATCTTGTTCTCTGATGAGTCCACCTTCGCTGTCTTTCCCACATCCAGGAGAGTTATGGTGTGGAGAAGCCCCAAAGAGACGTACCACCCGCACAGTTGCATACCCAGAGTGCAGTATAGGGGTGGATCAGTGATGGTTTGGGCTGAAATATCATGGGATTCCCTAGGTCCACTACTTGGTCTACAGCAGATGGGCGTCACTGAACCATTCTGGAGGGCCATGTTCACCCAATGGTTCAAACACTGTACCCTGAACATGGTGCCATGTATCAGGATAATAATGCAGCAATACACACAGCAAGACTGGTGAGAGCATGGTTTGATGAACATGGAACTGAAGTTGAACATCTCCCATGGCCTGCACAGTCACCACATCTCAATATTATGGAGCCATTTTGGGGTGTTTTGGAGGAACGTGTCAAGAAACGTTGAAGAAGAAAGCTGCTATGTAGATCCTTTCTCAGTGTGGGGGCCTGAAGTACATTTATTACTAACAAATAAAACTACTTCATGTGCCTGCATAACAACTATCAATATTACGATATAGAAGTATGAGGAGGGAAAAAAAACACAAAAGACGAGGATAGGAAATTAATATCGTAGTGGAAAAGAGAACTCTGATGGCCCAACTGCACAATGCTCATGCACGATGCACAATGAGTCCATACAGATTGGAAGACGTGCAGTTTGTTAATTGTCTATTTACGCTCAAGTTTGCAGTTTTATGACAGTGGTTGTGATTAGTAAACTACTGTATCTAGCTATTACTGTAGGTTTCTATCAACTCCATTTTTCAGGCCTAGTTCATTCTAAGCCTCACTGTATTGTACTTGACTGTGACGTCATCAACATTATTAGTAGAACTAAAATTTGCATAATTTTTATCGTTAATACAATTTAAAGAAAAGCCACTGAGAGTCTTCTCCTGAACAACTGTAGAGAGCATCCAGAAAGGGCCTCTGTGTCTGTGGCTTTTCACTGACACTCCCTCATTAGGTCACTAATTAGAGGACTGATTGGCTGAAGAGTCCTCACACCTGGGTTTGACCAGCTGACCTAAACGTTACCCCAAACACCTGCACACATACTGGTCCTTTGCGGATAAGATCGCCTACTCCTGTTATATGGGAGAGCAGTCCATCACAGGGTACATAAATTCTACCATAGTCAATTTAGTGACACCAACTAGTATAACTGCATGTCTTTGGACTTATAGGAGGAAACCCAGGCAATAGAGGTAGAACATGGAAACTCCACAAGTAGAGAGCAGAGGCAGGATTCAAACCACCAACCCTAGAGGCAGAGGATAGTTAAGGCCATGCGCTAAGCCATCATGCCCCCCTTATCTGAACACATCTTTAGTACTACATCTCTATCCAGACAGGACAGTTTACTGAGAAACAGCCATGTCTTACTAAAAAATGCATGATAACTTCATGTACAATAAATCATTTCAATAGTATTACATGGACCATAGTCTTAAAACAGGGTCCCTCAGTGGGACATATGCATTTTAATCTTGGGAATACTGACATTTTTTGGTTTGAGTGATTATGCCATTCCCAGAATTCCCATCACTGAAATCCCAGACCAGAGCTAGAAATTAACTAAAGACTCAATAGTTTTCAGGCTGGGATTTAAGATCAAAGGGCTGGAGCCTGGAGGTGCATTTAATACTCAGTAAAGCAATTTGCCTATATGTCTATCTAGGGATTATATTTAATTAGCTACGATTGGAATATTAGGGATTTTATTAAAAGCACATTATTTGAAGATTTGTGTTAGAAAATATATAGTACATAAGTGAATTGATAAATGTGATCAATGGTAACTAGTGATTGACTAAATATTATCAAAATCAGAAATAGTTAAAGAATTGTAAAAACAACCATTGATTACGTCCTGTGTACAATCAATCACAAAACTAGTTGTTGAGCACAGCTCATGACAAGTAGAAAATCAGCAACAACAGTGAGTAATTGAACGCTAATTGTATTGGCATTTTAAATTAAATCCATATTTGTACAAAAGTATGCGATGTTAAAGTATTTTATGGCAAAGCAGGGGACCAAAAGAATTAAGAATGTTTCAGGGCAGTGAGTAAGCATGTGAGAAAAGTACCACAGTGGTGCCATATTATCGTAAATATTTCCCTTACACCGTACCGTTTTTGTGTTTCTTTATTATACATTAAATTTATTTGCTATTTGATTTATTCTCCTTATTCTGATACCTAATACATCGAAACTAAAAATCAGGCGCATTCATCTGTATTAAATTTGTTCCACTTGCCGTGACTCACAGGAAGCGGGCAGCGAGGTGGTGCCGCGCACGCGGTTGTGCACCACTGCAGAGTCGGGAAGCCCTGAGAATACGGGCGCGAGCCAGCAGCGGGGAGCAGCGCTACCCTCCGCTCGCCTGAGTCATTTATGGAGAGGCGCGGTGGTCTGTGCTGCCACTGCGTGCGTGCGTGTGTGTGCGCGAGCGGGAGCACCCGCGCGCGCGCATCTTATTTTCCTGGCAGAGTATTCTGTTTTTCCGTCGCAGAATAATCAAAGGCTTCACGTGTCTTAAGAAGGCTGAATTTATATTGCCAATCTGGGCATATGATAAATGTGTGACTTCCATCGCTGTAGCCAAAACAACTTATTTTATGTGATTCTGCTTAAATATGACTAGATCATAGACCAATAGGACCAAGTGTGTTTGAACCGGGAGAATTAGCATTGTAGGTTAACCTGTAAGTTAAAACCTAAGATTCATAGGTACCATGTTTTTAGAGCAGCAACTGACAGAAAAATAATTTCATAATAATAATTAGTAGGCCTGTATGCTGTAGCCCAAAAGTATATCAGTTCAATGTAATACATAATATGAGATAAAATAACACACAATCTTTTAGCATCAGCATATTTATTTCCATCCTTAACAGAAAAAATGTGATATTAACTAAACATTTTTGGAAACACTTTTATTTAATGTAAATGAATTGTGTGTGAACCATCGTATTTTGTTTGGATCTAGGTGTGAAACTTAAATGCATTAAAAAAAGCAACAACAAATGTTAAAAGGCAGGAAAAATCTGATATGCCAAATATGTGTCCAAACATTTTCAAATTAGAAGATCTATATTTCCGTAGAGGGTCTGCTCGATTCTCTGTTTTTCTTGACCTGTTGTTGAAACGGACTAACCTGCTCCAGTTCAGACTACACAGATGCCTGGATTGCAGGAATGGTGATTCTGTTGATCATAAGATTAAGATCCATGTGATCTGGCCCTGAAGTGGAAGTTGCTGCTCCATTCTCTGTGTAGAACCTTGCTCAGGGACTCAGTCTCATCACTCTTTGAGAGAAAAACTCAGCTCTTGGCTCTGTTCACTTGAATCCTGTTTGTGGGGCTGTTTTATCCACATGCCTCTGGTTCTGTGTCAGATGTTGGTTGGCATTTATTTTCCAGATTTGTAGTTCTGTTACTGATGTCTTGGTTAGCTAGGGTTACAGGTCTCTGTTTGCCAAAGTCTCACAAGCATGGTGGCAGTTTGCTGGAGTTCACTCTCTCTGTTATTTTCTTTATGTCCTTGTTTTGTTTCTCTGGTCATTATGTCCCAGACCTCATTCCCAGTTCCTCTACTTTTCTGCTTCTTTGTCTTCTTCTGTTTACTTCTTGTCATGGCCCTGCCCACTCAGTCAACAGTCCCAAATCCCAATGGTCAACTCTTTCCAGTTGACTCAGGGAACATGGCGTGGAAAGCCTGTGAACATGTTTGAGATGGCATTTGTCACTCATGGAAGTAAATAAAACAAGTTTTTTTCCCCAATGGCTTTCTCGTGACACCTAGAAAGATCAGTGCTGGTAAATTTGAGTGCTTGTTAATTCTGTGGCCTAGCACGGAGGTCTGACATCTTGAGCCTATCATGAGTGCTGACCTCAGAGATGCAGCTTTTCAGAAGGAATGTCTCAGAGTCCAAAGATAACTGGACACAGCCCCCACCTCTTTATTATGCTGCAGCCCTGTAATACATTAATAAGAGGCAGGTCATAACCAATTATTTTTGTTAATTGGCTCACGGCTTGTGGTTTTAATGTAGGTCATATAATGGAAAGTTGTAAAGTCAATCATAAAACACTTACACATTTTTTCCCTTTTAGGTGGAACAAATTATACCAAAGGCTGAGTATAGAAAAGCTTTTTCTATGTTTTCAGCTCTCATTAGCATTCAAGGCCAATTAGTTTGAAAAATAAGAAATGTCAGAATGTCCTATGGATTTTTTTTCTCAAGACACTGATGAGAATTTAAAAAAAGATTTTTTTTAAGAGCTGCTTTAGAGCGGGCAGAGCAGTATTATAGTAATCAAGCTGTGATTCATTCCAGAAAGTTTAGCTGTAAGGCAAGGCTATCATTTAAAGGAAAGGTTCCTAGGAAGTAGCCATGCCCAGACTCTATAGGGGTCCAGGATAGCATTTATACACCAGTGTATTATTCAGTGCCTAACAGACAGCATGCAGACTTAGTTAATAGAACAGAAGCACAAGGATGAACAGAACCTACCTTCTTCTTGCCGAAGAAAATGTTAAAGTTTTTGTAGAACATCATGCTTAGATTTTTTTAAATATTTTTCTGTGTATTAGGTGATATTTCTCTCTCATTGGTTTAGCATTATATAAATGATAATTTCATAAACTGATTATATCAAAAATTCGAGACTTATGAGAAAGACCTCGGTGTGTATGTGGATGCTTCCATGTCCAGGTCTCACCAGTGTGGGGAAGCAATAAAAAAGGCCAATAGGATGTTGGGTTACATCTCTAGGTGTGTGGAGTTTAAGTC
>JAODLD010000101.1:16861588-16899976 GCA_026781065.1 Mormyrops boulengeri | reverse complement strand
TTAACAACTCTGAGCTATTAATTAAGTTCTCCCCAAACGAGCTTGATGGGCCGAATGGCCTCCTCTCGTTTGTAAATCTCTTATGTTCTTAAAATAAGATTATGAATTTCATGAGGTTGTGCAACTGTAGACCATTATAATTTAAAGCAACATATAAACACTGTGCATACTTAAGGTATGTTTGAGAGGGATATTTATTTTAAGATTTAACAAGAGAGTAAAGTACTTAGTTCACACTACTTGTTAACCCACTTTTAGAAATGCATTTAGCTAACCACACAGCATTAGCAAATGAATGAGCATCCATTCAACCTGCCTTCATTTCACTGGCATTCTGTCTGGGGTGTTTCTCTGCACTGCCTCATACTTCCCTGGACAGGCTCACTGAGACTTTTATTATGGACCCTATAATGGAAGATGGAAGGATACATGGGTGGACGGATGACTTCATGGATGCGTGGATAGACGAGTATGCATGTTTTGGGCTCCTATGAATATCATTCATTCTTTTAAATACCTATATTGTATGTGATCGGCATTTTTTAATTAGTTAAGGCTTGTTTGCACAGAATGTGAAGGACAGTTTTCATCATTTGTTTAATTTATTTTTCCTTACTTCATTATAAGCTTATGCTGAATTATTCTCTTACTGAAAAGCTTATCACAACAACATTACTCCATCATGGCCAGTCTACTTCATTCATTTTTATATCAATTAACTAATGAACTAATGAGCATCGCAGTGTTTTCGTAGTTTTATGGTTTGAGACCGAACTAGCACAAGTTTAAAAATGAAAGGCTCCAACTTCAGTCAAAAAGCTCTGGGTAAGAAAAGCAGCCCTTTGAATGGGGACGTTGTCATCTGGGAAGACTCTACTCCCAGCACGAGAGAAATATATCATCATGGGATGAAAATTAATTTGTATTAATCAGCGTAAAGCTTGTTTTATGTAGTCTTGGATGGCCCTAAACCATTCAGGAAAACTATCTCTGAGTCTCCTTGAGCTCAACTTCTCTCGTCAGATTCCTCCTACATTTATGTTAACTATCAAGATTCAAAACAGAAGTTATTGGCCATGTGCAACAAGGGTGTTGGAATACATACAGCCCCACCCAGTACAAAGAATGACTTGTAGTATATCAATACATAATGAATAGACAATACACAACAGATGTGCAATAATTCACTGAAAACCAGTAACACACATTACAATTCACATAAAGTGCAGGTGGAAGTAATATTGCAGTAGGTCCAATTTTAGTTTTCAATGATGCAAATAGCTTAGAGGAAGAAAGTGATCTTGAGTCTGGTAGTCAGTGTTGTGATGCTGCAGATCTTTCTACGAGGCTCCAGGGGTGAGAACAGCTTGTGGCCTGGGTGGTTGGGACCCTGTAATATACTTAATGCTTTGCTGTGGCACCAGTTGATATGTATCCAGTCAATGGGTAGTAATTCGACAATAATCTTCTAGACTGACCTCACAACCTTTCGTATGACCCTCTGGGCCGCAGCTGTGGCTCCCTCACACCATACCATAGCATTCCATGCCATGCCATACTGTGCCATATATTACCATAACATACCATACCATACCATACCGTACCATACCATACAGTACCATGTCATACCATACTATACCATACATACCATACCATACCATGCCTTGCCATGCCATGCCATATTGTACAATGCCATACCATACCATACTGTACCATGCCATGCCATACCATATTGTACCATGCCATACCATACCATACCGTACTATTCTCCTGAAGTCCATCACAATCTCCTTTGCTTTATTGTTGTTCAGGGTAAGGTCAGGGTAAGGTCATTCTATGGCACAACTCCACTATCTCCACCACTTCACTCCTGCATGCAGATGAGACCAATCGCTGTGGTATCATCAGTAAACTTGATTATACAGGTGCTTATGAATTTGGCCACGCAGTCAGGGGTAACGGGAGGATGGGGGATGGAGCCTTGGGCTCAGGTGGTGTACACAGGGAGTCCCCATGTGGAAGATCAGAAAGGCTGCAGTTTTATTGCTGATCTTCACCACCTGAGGTCTGCCTGTTAAGAACTCCACAACCCAAAAGCAGTTTTCCGACCAGCTTGCCAGACACGATGGTGGCAAAGGCTGAGCTGGAGTCAATGAACATCCCAGCATAGGTGTCCTTCTTGTCCAGAAATTCCAGAAAAATGCTGCTGATGTATCCCAGGAGCGCTCTCTCCGTGCAGTTTACGAACACCAAGGTTAGCTACATTGTCCAGTAGTGATTTAGACAGAAAACTCTGGATGTTTTCAGCAAGAAAGAAATCACAGGTTTCTTGATGCACAGTGGGAAACTGGATAGGGACAAAGATGTCATTGAAAATAGTGGCCAGTTATATTCTTCCTGTCTTTAGAACGCAGGAGGAGATGCCATCAGGGCTGAGAGCTGCCGCTTCCATGCGCACTCTACCACCAGGCTTTATATTATCTTCTCTCGCACCTACAAGCCAGTATATACATCAGCTTCCAAAGACTGACTACATGCAAGGCAGTAGCAAGAACATTACCAAGTCAGTCCCACTTATTTCCATTTTGTACTAGTGGCACTACTACTAAATCATCTTTCTGGCAATGTGGAATTCGTTAGCCTATGGTAAATGTTCTGTAATCTTCTATAATAGTGACACCACTGATGTTTTCCATTTTTGGACATCCAGATCCTCTGTCTGAACTCACTAACTACCCACTATTCACCCCACATAATTTTCTCAATTTTCACCTACTCTTAGGTGCCTTATTTTCTTTTGTCCCATAAATCGGTCACTTACCCCCTTTCCTCTTTTTCAGTCCTGACTTAATATTCGCCATGTTCTCAAATTTCCAGTCGGCTCTTGAGGCGCACGGGCAGAGATCATTGGGCACCATCAGAAAAGCGGCCGCATTGATTACCCTGCTTCCGTCACATCCCCTGAAAAAATCACTTATCAATTTCAGCTAAGATTTCAAGTCAATTTGAGCAGCATATCTTAGCCCATTTTAAATAAAAAAAGCGATTCGTATGATTCTGAAAAGGCACATTCAACAGAGAAGCTATTCTGTTTTCCCCGACCCCCCTGCTACTGCCCACCCTCATTCTGAAGCTGCTTCCACATCATTTATGGATGCTGTTCCTCAGCTACTCAGAAGTTCCCTAGGGCTCTGTACTGGACCCTCATCTACTGTTCTTTTGTGTACTAAACCGACCCTATCTTTGTTAATCAATAACATTATTCAGCACACTTGGCAGAACACAACTGTAGTTGTCACATTCCATGTAAGTGCACTTTTTTTATGACGTCCATAAGAAAATAGAATTGAAAGGTATCTCAATTTATATGAAGGTAACAGCTGGACAGAGACTACATAATTCCAGTAATGTAGGATTACTTGGTCACAGCCAGCTACTATATAACTGAATCAGAACAATTTACTTGGGTCCTAAGAAGTGTATGTTTGTAAAATGTTACTTGAGACTTTTGGTAATGTCTCTTGATGGCCCTCTCCATTTCATAAGCACTATGAACCCTCCACAAATCAAGAAAATTAGAAGGAGAATATTTGCACTGGAGAAAGAAAATGCTCAGTTGTCATTGTATGGTGCGAAGGCTCATTGGCATTCTGTGGAGCTGGGCAGTCTGACACAATATGAAGGACTGGTAGGTAAGCAGAGATGGGGAAGGAGGATGTACTACTGCACTGACCTCAGCAGCTGGTGGCATTGTGGATGAGGACAGGAAAATAGCTAATTAAGTATTACACATGATTTTCTTCTCAGCAAAAGGTATTTGTTTCTGTTAGATATCCTGTGGGAATAAATGAGTGAAATCTGAATTAGCTTGGAATTAAACTGTAACCTAAGAAATAAAAATAATTAAACTAATAATGTATGAAATAATGTATCTGAGTTGCGGTTCAAGGACATCTTGAAACAATTTAATCACTCCTCTTCTGTCTGCTTACAAACAATGGCTCTGAGCTGTTTTTTAAAAAAAACCTTTTGAAAAGACAGCGGTGAGTCTGTCTGATTTTTTGAATCACTGTCTAAGAAAGAAGCTGATGTTGCTTTCAGGAAAAACTGATGTCTCACGGTTTGTGGTCTTACCCTTCTTTCTGTGTTCTTATTGGCACTTGATTTCTCGTTGCGTATGACATTCTGTAGCTATATTTCTGTCTCATATCTTCTCATATTTTTTTCCATATTTTTCTCCATGATCAGGTCAGTTTTATTTAGTCTCATAGTCCTTAAATAGCCTTACCAGAGGCAGGCAGGCAGCCAGTGCCCATAGTCAAAAACCAGGGCCAAGTTTTTCCTTGGTCATATTATGGCAGTTGTGGCGGCACTCCCTCAGCACAATGGTCAGGAAATTCTTCCCAAACTACTGATTAAGGATAGTGGTCAGGACATCGAAGCTCTATCTGTTGACAAAGCTCGATGTCTGGAATGGTTGCAGGGTTGAGCATTCCATGAGTGCAGCTCAAGGGACGGCCTTATCACAAGGCATCGTTGACATAAGCAGGTGTCCTTGCTGTTTCTGCTTTGAAGTTGGGCGGACAGAGAGTCATTGTGCGACTGCAGCTTCCTTAATCCAAGACTGAAGTGCAAGAGCAGCCGTTGTGCAGGAAGATAACAGAGTATTGTCCATCGTACTCTTAGGGTCTTAGGGCCAATTAAACAGTACAGAAAACTGTTATTTAAGAACCTGAGGTCTGCTGCCTGACAACACAGAGAGGGAACTGGGAAACTCAACGCATCCTTTATTTAGACTCTAAAGGATTATAATTAATTACCCACTATGAGTTATAACCACTTGGCCCCAGTTTCTGCTTGATCTCAGATACAATGTTTTTATGCAGCTGTATTCAGGTGTAATGACATCTCCAAGGAGTAGAATGTGTATCTCTATCTTAAGTCTGTATCCCATATTCACTATTTATATGAATAGAAGTTTCAGGTTATACCTTGCCTTTTATTGAGCCGATCAGAAAGTGTCTTCCCCTCAGGATGATTAGTAAAAGTAGTGTGTCCTTTTATATGATACCCTTAGGAACAGATACGGTTCAGGTCCCGACTTTACTGAAACACAGACGGCACAAAGTAATAAAAGATTTTAACATAAAACTCTTCATAGTTCTGGTGTCACCGTAACAAGAAAAGCTTATGGCTTTTAATTAGAAACTAGATAGCATAAACCTAGACTTTACAGCTTGTACTTTATTTTCTTTGAGAGAAAAATAAATTAAAAAGAGAAGCCTGGAACATTTCAACAAACCAGAGCATTTTCTTCCCTCTCATGGCTTTACTCCAAGAAAAATTATGAGGTTTCTACATTTCTCTCTCAAACCAAAAAGGGGAAATCCACAATGACCAGAGCCTTCCACTCACACCCACCTGTCCACATTCCTGGACACGGCTTCCGCCCACAAAGTGTGTCAACACGCAGAGAAGTAGAGTGTCCCAAGAAGCAAGGAAACAGGAGTGTTTAGTATGAAGTGTTTCACAGTTATGATAATTACTATTTTCATACAGATTGCATAAGGCACTATTTATACTATCATTCATACAGATTGCTTATATTACAGTTTGCATCTCTGTCGAGTTGATCGAGTGATATTGAGTCAAGCCCAATACAAATTGTTTTCAAAGCAAAGAATAAAGCAACATGAATGTTTCCATACAGTCCTTTTAGTGTGCGTAGTCTACATCACTGCCCCAGTGAGCAATGATGAAAGATCAGCCTAATAAAATAAGTAATAAACAGTAAGATATATGGGGTGTTTCTGCTAGAAAAGCAGTGCATTTCCCAAAAGTATTTCAGCAATCACAAGTTCAGTGGACTTCGCAGGAACTCAGTAAATTTGAGACTGCACTACATTTTGAGAAATTAATCCTAAATTCGTACAGAAGCTTCGTTTTGGCTTTTAAATGGATCAGGGTACTGGTTATGGGTGTTCATTGGTGGTTAGCAAAAATGTAGCACAAAAGGAACCCTAACGAAGTATTTTGGATGAGGAACAATATGAAGGACAACAATGTATGATTCCACATGAACTTTTACACCTGCAATACCAATCAATTGTATTTCGTTTATCAAGACTCACATCCTTTCACCTTTTTATCTGCTTACCAATATTAAAAGGCTCCTAAAACAAAGATCTATAGTCCAATTTTGTTTCAGCAGTTTTAAAAACCAGATCCACTGATAAAACACCGAAGAGTTTTAACCAGTGAGTTACATACAACTGAAATCGAGCTGTAGCTATATTCAGTTTTATATAACAAACCCTTTAGTTTGACTTTTTCACTGCTGTTATATGGACCCAATAAAAGGGCCCCACCATAATTTCTTAAAGAGTAGAATGGATGTCACCTATTTAAGTGTTCTTTCACCTTCAAGTGCCTAGTACACTGTATATATGAGTCATATGAAAGGTTTGTACTGATGATGGAAGTAAAAATCATGTGCAAAAACTGACTTTACCTGGACCAAAAAAAGCCCATGAGACTAGTGCACAATAATACTGACCCACAAAAGCACAAATCTAATGAAAAATTTAATTTAACCGCCTTTCTGTTCTTCTGAGAACTTAATATAATTAAGCTATGTTTTTGTTAATTTTGTACCTGGAAATATGTCAGACAGGTCTTTTGCAAGGTAATTATGATAGCATCAGACATGTAGTAGTTTAAATGAAACTGAATACGAAAGTTCAAACAAGGAGACCCAATGAAGGCCAGCGTGTCCAATCACAGCGGTCCAGGTTTTATATAAAGAGTAATTCTAACCTGCTTCTTTGCTGTTACAGCTATTCGGGTCGCCCACCTCCTCCCCTCCACCACCTCCAGCTCCTTCGCCTCCTGCCTGGTCGCCCAGCCAGATCTGTCAGCTTCAGAGTCAATGGAACCGAGGACCAAGAGACGGGCTTCGCCAAATCACTGTTCACATACTCATTGAAATTGTTTCAACAAATAAACACTCGTGTCAACTATCTATTGAGGTCTCCTTGGTTGAATTACATTAAAATAATAAAAAACAGTAAACGTGTGCACAAAATGACAGGATGGACAGGATGCCAGACAATTGTAGGGTACACACACATAAGTACATGGGCAATTTAGAGACACCATTCAATAAAATCAGTTTTTTTTTTACTGAAGATGGAAGTGGTAATACCCAAGGAACACACAAAAGATATGAACACAAACATATGTGTTTCTGTGTGTGTGTCCAGGTATATCTTACCTAATAGGGACCAAATGTCCCCACAACGTGATGAATACCCATTTTTTTTTAACCTTATGGGCAACAGGAAACTGGTCCCCATAAGGGAAAACTCTATTTTATAAAAATCCGTGACTACAATGAAAAAACTAAAAATGCAAAAACTCTTGTATTTTGTTTGGTTACTTATGGTTATGGTTAGGGCTGGGTGGGGGTTAAGGTTGTCATAGCTAGCATTAGCATTTTTCCCATAGAAATGAATGAGCGGTCCCCAAAACGATATGATTACCCAAAATGTGTGTGTGTGTGAGTGAAATGTGTTGTGTTAATGCCTTGCGTTCATCCTGAAGTCATAACCTGTTATTATGTCTTTTATCTAATTAATGAATGTGGTATTTTGATACCCAAATTTGGAGAACAGTATGAGCAAAGATTTTTAACGGAGACCAATAATATTCCTTCCTGGTTGTAAATAATGTGACAGTTTAGGTCCTGACGTTGCACAGAATCCCAGAAGTTGAAGCTAAAATCTAAATATTCAGTGTGTCTCTCACAGCAAAGCTGTTACCTGGTTTATTTCAATAAATGTGCAGTATTTGTTTTATTTTACTGATTTTATTTTACTGTTTTATTTTACACGTGATGCGCTTGTACGTAGCGGCGGCATTGGTCATTCTCATGACATTGGGATTTTTTTTAAAAAACTTACAATGAAATACAGATTTTTGTTTTGTGTAGAGCAATTGATATTACCTTCACTTGTCAGGTATATTAAAATTATTGTCATTTGTAGCTATGATGATTTTTAACCATTTTCCCCTTATAGATAGCCACAAATCAAAGAATACAAAACTATATAAAATGTTTTTAAATATAAGCTGTAAACATATATATTTTTAAATATATATGTTTTTAATTATGTAATCCACAAAAAACCCACAGTCATTTTGTATGTATATTTTTTCTCATATATTCCCCTTTGTGTTATTTACACAGTTATGTACATTAATATTTTACTGTTAGATGCGATTAATCACGATTGATCACAGAAAACTCAGCGATTCATTTGTAACGTTTTTTTAAATCGATTCAGCCCTAAAATATGTGCGACAAGACTTGATGCCCTGTGTGTCATGACACGTTACTCCCATGACTAAACTCCTTCATTCACATTCCGCATCAACGAGTCCTGCCCACCCAATAGTGAACGTTAGCTCACCATCATATATATGGCACAACCTGACATGGACTTCTTGCAGGGTGGTCATAATGTTTTGGCTCATCGGTCTATAAGTGCAGATAGGCATGAATTCAGAACAGGAATGTTTAAAATTGAAATAATAAAATTATGTTCAAATTTAATGAGAGGTTATCCCTGGGCATCAATGAAGTTTATCTGATCTAAATCCAATCTAATAAAATATATATAATCACCAAGCCCTAAGATACATAGGAACAGCAATAAAAATAAACTCAGATATATCACATGATTTAAAAATTAAAAGCTGCAAATACACATACTGTTCCAGCAGTCCATGGTGCTCGTTCAGCACAATGTAACTGCTGCAATGTGTGTTACACAATGGCGATTGGTTCCAATTAGCCAAGAGTTAAGACATGTTCTCGTCAGATTAGACTCAAAATTTACACTGGCAGATTAAAGTTCCATTTGCTGTCCATCTGGCCATCAATTTAAATGTATCCCCCTCTCTAAAGTGAAATGAATATGTTCAAATATGCAATATAATTTATTCCACATGAAAAGCATCATAATGAAGAAAACTACCTTTCCCAGATGGCTGACGTTGTTTTATCAGGTGATAAGACAATGAAAAGCATCATGCCAGGTAGCAGGCTGTAATTCCCCCTCAGGTTCTACTGATCTTTCATCAGTCCATACCCTGTGCCTTAACATCTTCTTGCAATTATGAATCTACCCCTCATCCAGGATGAGCTATCCAATGTGTGCATGCACCCATTAACTCAGCAGTTAAACTGTTTTTTTTTTCCTTTTTTTTTTACCCTCTGAAGCAATGAAAGCCTTTCTGCTTTCCCTGTCCTATATTCAGTTAAAGAAGAGGTTTTCACTCTGATGCTACTAGAAGATATTTCAGGCTCCCTTGGGTTGCAAGTATGTCAAATTCTCTGCATCAAACTGTGCTAACAACAGTCAGCAGTGCGCCTCAGATTCCTGGATGTGCTATGTTTGACAATTGAAATTAAAGTACAACCATCTCAGCTGACTCTCAAACAGTATAGATCCCTACTCCTCCGTTATCAACTCGATAATCGAAAGGGGTACAACACAGCAGTGTTCTTTTAAGATTAAACCCTGTTACACTAGGCACAAGCTCACTTTCCAGACCCTCTGCATGATCCAGAACCTTGTTGGACATAGGCAGCTTAAGATACCCTCCAGAGATAGTTTGCCTCCAAAGATAGTTTTAGCTGGATTCATCCCATTGAGAACTCTGGTATAGCAATAACCTACTGGACTGTGTTGACACGGGTGCCAGTCTGGTAGTTTGCCGCAGTCCCCAGGTGCGCAGTATGGAGCATCCCCCAGGATGTCACCTCATTTGCGAGTCCCTTAGTGGTGCCAGAGAGTTTGTACAGTCAAACTGGAACCTCAGATAGTCAGATCACCATATGCCGCAGCTGCAGCCTTGCCTGGCAGTGCACAGACCAGAATATTAAATGCCAGATGGTAGAAAAAGGCTCCTGAAGAACAGCTCTCACCACTGTCCGTCAGATACTGCAGTGACTGAATGTGGGCACAAGCTGGTCCCCGCAGCCCGATATGCATGGATAAGGGCCGGATCGACAAAGTGAGCCAGGATCGACGGCTCTGTGCAGGACGCTCCCCTGTCTGGCCAGCAGCAGCAACGCGGGCTTAAAAGTTGACCTGTTGTTTGCCGATAAAAGGGAGGCCTTCATCTCTCTTATAGCTACAGCCTTTGTCTGCATCAGGAGAGGTAGAGTGTCTAGAAAGGAGAAGTAGAATGAAACTTTGTGTCAGCTGTGTTCCTTTAAAGCTCATAATAATGTTGTCATGTACTTTTATCAAATCACATTCAAGTTAAGTGCATAGGCAATTAGGCAACTGGTTGCCAAGGAGCTGGCTGTATTGCCTATATACACAGAACAGCACACGTACAATAAACTGAAATACTGTGGGAAAATAGTTTACCTATAAAACAGAACCAGCCTTTAAATCTTGCAGCAAACATGGCTTATGCCAAGAACAATGAGTAAATGCAGAATTTTACAGTCATAACTCAAAAGCAAACAACGAAGAAAAAACCTTTTCAGCTGACTTACAATGAATAGTACTAGTGAATTTCATTAATCATCAGTGTATGCAGGTAGATCCTAGTCAAGATTAAGGGCCAGGTAAAGCTGGTGGTGCTGAGGGGGGTAGTTATGATAAAAATACTAACAAGAGCAAACACGCTGTGAGAGGATGCACACAGCTTCACTGTTTTAATGGTATCTGGTAGAAACAAGTCATACAATTATGCAGAGATGTACAAAGAAATATTTAGATCTGAGATTCTTCTGGGAAGAAGAGGCTTCCTTATGAGTAGGACGTTTTTGCTTTGAAGTCTACAAAGGACGAACTAGACCAGAATTTGTAAGTATTATTTTCCATTTGGAAAAAAAAACACTAAAAATTACGAATGTTTCGGGTTTTATATTTTTTTGGGCCTATAATGTGATGAGACCAAAGGTTTAGCCTAAGACTGGGCAACCGGTGCACGTGAATTCAGGTAGTGTTTATGTAAACGCACTTGAAGAGATGCAAAGCGGGAGGAGATGGATGCTGAACACAGTATGAAGTGAGATACAGGGAATTTATTCAATTAGACAAGTGCATAGAAAATTGGGAGACATCTATGTAGAGCAACTTGAAAAGAACGACACGAAATTCACCATTTCATATGCTCATGTCATTGTTATTAGCTAGGGGTTTCCATGCCTACTTTGTAAGTTAATTATCTGTATTATTATATAGCTGAGGAATGGCCTGACTGTGGAGCTCTCTGTTTTTCCTCTGATTTCACTGACTCAATCAGAAACAGGACCTCTTAAAACTACAAATTACATCAAGTCTGCTAATTCTGCATCCACCTGCTTAAAATTGTTGGATCCTATTTAATTTTTTTTGTACGAAACTTACACTGAATAAATCCTATAATAAAGGCTCCTGCTCAAAGAAATGTTAATAGATTAGCTAGGCACACTTTTGTCTTTCCTAGGTCTTTCCTATCTTGACTATTCATTAAAAGGCTATTATTCTATAAGTATGCTGATACCTTAGACTGACTTAATGGTCTTTATCATTTTATCTACACTGAGGCCAGAATGTGTAGATAAGTTAAACAGTTATAGACTGGCTTTGCATTGGTTTGAGCTGGAAGATCTGTGCTTCCAGAAATGGGCTTTAGCAACTCCAATCACAAACTATTTTTCAAGGCAGGTGCATACATCGACTTGTTATACACCAGCTTCAGATGCAAATAATTTACATATATTAATATTTCAATTTATATTTTGACAATGCTGCGTATGACTGACTAATCCTTGTGCTTTTAATTCAATAAACACCCATTTGATGACATTACGACATCCTTGTCATCCTTCAGCTTGTATCACATCTGCTTTATTTTTCATTCATTCATCGTCCATAAACGCTTATCCAGCTTTACTTTGCAGTCTAGAAATACCACTTTTATTAATCCTCTAAATGAGAATAGGACCCTGAATATTTTTGCACAACATGCACAAATAGTGGTTCAGCATTTCTGTTCTGCAGGTCGGGCAGATCTAGAGGCTCAAGATTAATGTCCTTCTCACTTTGGCATTAAACACCAGATGGAACCGCCCTAACAGCGTTGCATTAACCACAGAGCCGTGTCAATACACCTGAGAGGAGCTGAGCTGTTCCACACCGCGCTGCAACTGGCAAGCTTGGGTTCCACTGGCAGCTTCACTCTGCTAGTATTCTATTCTACATACATCAGATGCAGTGCTAATTCCCATCTATGCATGCAGCTGTCTACTATTAGCTGAACTACAGTATTTTCATACATCGTAATTTTTTTAAGTTAAAGAGGTAATTCACACAGAAATTAATTTTACAGCAATTTGCTGGGCTGATCTGAGAATCCCACTTTTACTGTAATACAGATTGTTTTAAGAACTTAAGGTTCCTACGAAATGTAGACATTTTTTAATCTCTCACACAAATGAAGAGACATCATGGTGAAAGAATGAGATCCTGTCACCAATATGAATCGGCTTATTTTCACTGACCTCTCTTATTCATTTAAATCAATATAATTTTAGTGGCATGACAATATATGAAAGAGTTCATTACTAACCTGGTATTTTCTGGCAACATTTCACTACATCTGGAGAACAGTTTGATTTTCTAAAGTACAAATGTTTTGCTGTTATTGTTGCTTTGCCTCTCCTGTCACTTTTAGCACCAGCTTTCCTTGTTTAATTTTTAAGATAAATAAAAACAAAGTTCACTGTCTGGGCCGTCTGACTGAGATATCAGGAGTTTGCAGTCTGTTTATCACTTGTTTTCTTATGGTTGATGGATTGCCACATGGTGTCTGCTTGACTTTCATAATGCCTTCTCATGAATATAAAGTATTGTGTATGGAAGGTAGGGGTAGTGTCAAAAAATACAGTCAAGAAGTATACTATAATCACGGAAAACCACATATGTTCAATTCATTCCAGTGCCCCCCCCCCCAAAAAAAATTTTTGATGTTTTTTGTGCAATTGATTCCACAGGTAGAAACCTTTTGCATCAGCCAGGAAAGTAGGTGGACAAAGTCAGAATGTTTTGTCAGTTGATCAGCAAATCGAACTCTGAGCTGCTCATCAGTCAGCATCTACCGTCTGGAGATTACCCTTCAATTACAGTCTGACTTGAACACACCCTGCCGCCTGGAGACTCCTGTAAAATAATACTAATTTCTATGAGCTGTAAACTATTTAAAGCTGCAAAATATCACGCTGTACAAGCAAATCCCCACATTTGGAATTCACTATTAGTGTTGGCATTGCACTTTATTAGATGTGGATTTCTCGTATGTAAAGTGTGGATACATAATCTAGCAGGTATTCTGCCAGTCTACATTAATAATAATATACATGCATATATGAATAATTAATAAAGGTATTTTATGAGCAATCAAATAAGTGAACAAATAAAACACACTTAAAATATTAACTAACCAGAGGTGGGTTTCCCGAAGCCTTCTTAACGCTACGTCGTTCATAAGTTCTGTGTTAAAAGATAGAACTAACGAACGATGTAGCGTTAAGAAGTCTTCGAGAAACTCACCCCAGCTTAGTTAGTATAGGTATACTGTTACTTAAGGACATTGTATTTATATATTTGTATAATATAATGAGCTGTACCATAAACTGAAATATGACAAACGGCAGCATGTTCCTCCCTTATTTACTCAGTGTAAATCAGTTGGTAAACTGTCGGCAAGTCTCTGAGTCAGCTATTGCTACTCCGCCTCTAGTCAATGCACTGTAGAAGGCTGCGCTCATTTACTTAAAAAATTACTGTGTTTTGCGCAAGTCACTGCTTACAAGTATTTTTTTATTTTTTATGTTTGGAAAAAACAATTTGTGGGAGGAAGAAGGACGAGTCCCACCTTTCATCAGCAGATTGAAACAAACATGAAAGCACTTCAGGCTTAATGGCAAAAATGCAACATGATACTTTGAAGTAAAAAAGAAGAGAAAAAAAACACCTGATGTGAAAGACTTTTAAAAACAGGGGTCACTGATAGAGTAGGAAGTTGGAAACTGCCTCAGGGCTGCTTCTTAAGTTTGCTCGTTTGCACGGAGAATGACTGAGCCGCAAGCTGACAGCACATTTAAGAAGCCTTATTCCAACGCAGTGTCTAACTTGGAGGCGATCCTGACACAGCCAATAAAGGCAAAAGCTGATTAAAGAGGCAACTAGGAAAAGCAAAGGTCCTAAGAAACACAGGGAGCTTTTTGTCTCTTTCACCAGGTGTATAGATGACGGTCACTTCTTTTTCCTTACGAAATGTTCCACAATACTCTTTTTCAGATTTTAACTTTACAGCTTGGAGGGAAGCTTTTCAAAAAGTATTGAGTTTAAGGCAGCATCAGAATACCACTATTTCAGATGAATAATACAACGGAATTATATTCTCCGCTTAATTACAATTGAGAGAAAGCATTGCATGTATCCCATTTCATACCGTTCTCTAACAAATGTTTTCAGCCTGGGGTGAGAAGCGGAGAACTGACTAAGTCACAATCACGCTATTCTTTATAACACCTAAGAAGGAGACAAAGACAAGGCCAGCAGGGGCGTGACCCTAAAACGAGAGGAGCATTCTGTACACTGCGGCTTTAGCTTAAAGAAAAGCAAATTATATACAGTTTCAACCTGAAGTCAAAGAATTGACTGTCAGTGTAAGACAAAAGGAAAAACATTTTTTGACAAGCAATCAAAAATTTTTGATTCAATATTAAATGTCAATCCAGTTCTGATCTTGCATATCTGTATGCCTCAAACGAGCTGTTTCCTGGCATGCTGGTAACAGCATTCATTAAACAAAATAATAAAGTAGTAGTAATAATAATAATACTAATGATACTGTAACATGAGGACAGCCATAATTGGACTGATATACTTAAAGTGGAACTAAAAGTAATGTTTTAACTAGTCCTCCTTTCATTTAGAGTTATAACCTGTGCAGAATACAAACATCAGTGTTTTTTCTTCTTCTAGAATCTTCCAGCAAGCTAACTGTGCAGGTCTGTATGCCGAAACCAAAGCCTTGTTAGCTCTATTCAGCAAGAGTGAACCCTTTGGCTTCACAAATCATGTATGTTTTCATTTGGGACATCACTTACCTGTCTGACTAGTCAAAGAATAGAAGGCCTTTTTTGTCACTGTACTGTACAATGAACAAGCACAATGAATTTTCAGTCCATCTCATTCTCCTATGAGACACATTCAGTTGAGGTTAAGTCACTCGTTGAAGGGCACAGTGGTGACACGACTTCCGATCATGGGTACAGCGTCCTAATCCACAGAGCCACATGTCACCACACACACAGAGTAGCATCACACGCACTTGGTCATGCCAATACATAAGAAAGTGAATGTCATCGAGTGGCTCAGTCAACATCCAGCCTTGAACCGCTGAGAATCCAAGGAATGATTTCTGACATATTAAGGCTGCTGTCCTCTCACAAGGACACAGGAGAGAATCATTGTGGTGGCTGAGTTTGGAATAAGGACCAACAACCAAAAACTGCGGTATATAGCACAAGCAAGAATAGGACATTCAGTGGTCATACCTGAACTGGATATTCAGTGGTCACACCTGAACTGGACATTCAGTGGTCACACCTGAACTGGACATTCAGTGGTCATACCTGAACTGGATATTCAGTGGTCATACCTGAAAGCAAAGGGTACTGGTGGTAAGTTTACAGAATTACAAGAATCTGGACAGGAATATTGTGTAATGCACATTCAGTCATTCAGAGCAGCAGCGAGCATAAACCTTTACTGAAGATTTTCACATACTAAAAATAACAGAAACTTGAGGTGTGAAGAGGGGCCCTGACTTAAGAGCTGAACAGCCTTCTTAGATTTCTTTGAATAGTATTTTGATGGTTCTCATTGAACCATTGAACCTGGACAATAGATGAGACCCTTCAGAGATCCTGATGAGCGGGAGTTCAGAGTGGATCCACTGATCCACGGATGACGTGTGGATGAATTTATGCTTAGATGTATAACCAAACTGTTAAAGGGGAATTTGAGGAATTGTTTACTTTTTTGGATAGATGAGTGGATGGAGGCTTTTTCTGTAGAGGAAAGACAGGCATTTGCACTTGAACTATGAGTCACAAAGGTGATATTTTTTATTGTGTTGCTCCTATTTATTTCTTCAGCACATCCTGCTACATCATCACACTGCAGAGGTGAGTCCCTTCCAGTACAGGAAAAATGAGATGTGACAGACACGGCTGGAAGCTCTAAAGGATGTTCCTCTCTATGAAGACACCCACAGGTTTGTTTGGACAGAGGTCTTACACATTTTGATTTTTTGGTCTTTATTTTTTTTTAAAAATAGAGGTAAAATTGAACGCTAAAACTGAAAAATGATAACAAGCCCAACCAGGCTGCAAGAAGCTCCTGCGCCATCATCAGGGGTCATTTTTGGATTATTTCCTTTTTGCTGTTGGTTTTTTTTTGGGGTCATACCTCTCAGCCTGGAGCTAGAGAGGCAGCAGACTGTAATACTGCAAGCTGTTTTAGGTCCTGCTGATTAAGTTTGCTTGGAGAGCTACTGTGCTCTACACAGCCTATTATAAGCCTATAATTTTTCTTTTTTCATTTTAATCTTCAAGAACATTCAGAGATTCCATCATTTGTAGGGTGACTGAAAAGAAGCATCTGCCAATTTCTCATAATAAGAGTTGAGCACTGTAGGCAGCAGTATTCTCTGTAACAGGGGAACCAGCTCTTTGCAAACAGCCTGGGAATCTAACCCATGAACACGTCTTAACTTGGTGCATACGGGCAGCCAAAAAGAGGGTTGATTTAAACAACAATATTCAAGTTTCAACAGGAAATAAAGCAGCATAGTTAAGAAATAAGTGTAGTGCATGCAGGTAACTGAATAAATGAAACACACTATATGTATGTTATACACATTACTGCTTAATAAGGTTTGCAAATAACTTACACAAATATCTTTTTTAGATCATAACCATCCTGCAATAACTTAATACTCCCAATGAAAATTAAAATACCATTACCAGAACAGTACAGACTAATCAATATTTAGCACCCGCACTGCTCGCCTAGAGCTATATTCTGAATAAATAATTGATAATACATCAGTATAACAATAAAAAATCATTACTTTATCAAAGATGACTAAAACCTACCTATCTGACATGGGGGCATTGGAGGGGTCGCACAGCCGGTGGGGCGGGGTGTTCTTGGTAAAATGTTGCAGTGTGCCTGTTATCAAAAGGGGCATCTGGTAAAATTTGCCGTGAGGGTCCCCTTTGGTAAATATTTCACAGTGGGCCTCCTGCTGTGATTGGCCCTGTGCCCCCCACCTCCCCCCCCGACTCCTCTACTACTGCCTAAAACCTATTACCCTATTACCTAGACCAGAACTCAGTGATCCTGACATACTCAATTTCTTACTGTATGTGATAGATGACCTTTGAGTTATATTATAAATGATACAATGGGGAATACAATGAATTATTAACACAGCACCATAGAGACCAAGCAGTGGCCCCAGAGTATCCCAGGCGGGAGTATCTCCCAATACTCCCAATACAATCATTGCAATGTTTAGGCATAAATATGTGTCACTGGAGAAAAAAAAAAACATTATTATGAGGTGAAATTACAATACCAGATATAGGACATTCAGGTTGAAATACAAGAACTTAGAATTGGATTCTGTCATATCGTGTTTAGTGTCTCCTGTTCATGTAGCATGGGAAAGTGTTATTTAACTCTTTGTATTTTTTTTGTAATAAAGACATAAGTACATAAGTAGACACTGAGGTATGCACTGATGCGATTTTGTCACACAGAGAGTACATCATTACGGCTATATTCTTGGCTGCTTGACATTTGGGAGGTTAAATCATCTCATTATCCTAATTCACATAAAGAAATGATAAACAGATTGCAGATATAATTACAGCCTTCAGCATCACTTTAAAATGACCAGCTAATCAAATGCTCCAAAAAGGTTGTTCCGTTAAAAAAAAAAGACAAAACAGTACATAAATATTGACTTCACACATAATAGATTATACTACTTGAACAAATGACAAACTGGAATTATTCCAGAAGTTGTGAAAAATACTGCACCAGTTATTTCTCCTTTCATGTCTTTTTCCCCCATTAACAGGGACATTAAAATGTTGTATATGTGAGCACAGTTCAGTGAGTATGTTGAGTTGTGCGATAGGGTCTAAGCCAGCAGCATGCTTTCGATAAGGTGGTAAGGTTGTTGGCCCTTAACCAAATCAAGAGATATTGCTCCTGTTGTAAATATTACACAGTAGTCTGCCTTTAATGTTTATATAGAGGTCACTTTAGATGTTACAATGACACAGTTGATTTTAAAAAAAACATCCCTTTAGTACATACATATGTACAGGATATACAGCCATGGAAAAAATTAAGAGAAGGCACCTATATTTATTTTAATCTGTGTTTTTAGATCCTGGTTTAATTCTGGTTCTGCTGGCAGAAGGCTACACTGAGCGGCAGGTGGCTTCTAGGCTCAACATTTTTAAGACAGCAATACACAAGAACAAGGTGAAGCAGGAGACACTGGGAATGACTATAAACCAGCCAGGTAGAGGGCAGAAGCGACTTTCTAATGCCAGAGATGACTGTCAACTTATCCGGCAGTGGCTCATAAATCGGAGGATGACATCAAGTGACCTTCAAAAGGAATGGGAAACATTAAGTGCAGGTGTGAAGTGCACTGCTAGGACAGTTCATAATAGGCTACTAGAAGCAGGATGAAGACCCCTATAAAGCAAGGAAGAAGCCCATCATCAATGAGAAACAGAGAAGATCCAGAGAAGAACTATATATATATAGTTATATATATATAGTATGACGTACTCAATGACTCGGTGCACTGGTCACAAACTCTGTTAAATTCATGTGTCAAGAGGGACAGTCTCAGAATTCATGAGAATCAAACAGAGACAGACTGCATCAGCAAAGAGGAACAGTGGCTTCAAGTTAAAGCGCACCAACACGGACTGACAAACCATTAACAGGACAGTTGTTAGACACCACAAAAGTACGGCCTCACAAATGACCATAGATCAGAATCTGCACTTTTCAACAGCAGCATGTTGCGAGCTTCACAAAGCTGGAATAGATGGCAAGTTGTTTGATTTGGAGAAAGCCAAAGGATGCCATTCAACCCACAGTGTCTGCTGGTACTTATGGGCAGCTATCTTGTGGGAGTCTACTTTGCTTGGTTGTGTAATGGATAAGGAATATGAGCCCATTTACAGGGACCAGGTGCCCCCAAGGTGGAAACAATATTCCCTCATGAAGTTCACATAATCCCATCCATCCCATACAAACTGCTAAACAAAAGCAGTTTCGTGAAGCCAGGAAGAAGCGTAACGCCTCCCCTCACCTCCTCAGTCACTAGATCTACACACCTATATACATAATCAATGAAAAATTGCACAAAAAAAGTTCCTGAGCGACTTCCAGTAATAAATTAAAATACATGTACATATAATCTAGATTAAATTGTGATATAATGGTACATTCTTTTACAGTTAACTTACATCTAATGGCTTTATTGTAGCATTTATATCATAATTATAGTGAATACATTTTGTAGTGTATCTCATCCAGGGTATACCACAGACCTCTGCACTAAACTGCCTAGGATAGGCTCCAGAGGTTAGTAGATGGATTGATGGATGGATGAACTGACAGATTTTTCAGTAATAAGTCTGACTGGTAACTCATGGAAATTGCTAATCCTTGCATGTGCTATCACATATGCAGATAAGAACTTCTGAGCTCTGAAAGGGCATGCTAGGGAAATCGCCCAACCATAATCAAAAAATATTATGCACGGAAGAGAAAATAGGTAAAAATCCTATGGAAAAATGCTTACTCAACAGATAATCAAGCAGAAGTTGATTAAAAGAGAAAACAAAAATCAAAACAAAAACAAACAAAACAAAGACAAACAAAACAAAAACAGCAACTCTGGGTTAAACACAGAGGCATTAAATTGAAGAGACACAATAGCTCAATGACTCTTATTGCTGCCTTTCTACACATAGAGGGTTTGAATCTGTGGAGTTCATAGGTTCTCCTCATGTTTTTGGGTTTTCTCCCACAATCCAAAGACATGCCATTAACCTGCATCTCTAAATTATCTGTTGCGTGTTTGTTTATTTCCCGTTATGCACCGACATCCCATTCAGGGTGTAACCAATGTGTTGTATCCTATGCTACTTGAGATCTAGGCCCACCCCACAATGATGACCAAGATAAGCACTGGGGAAAATCAAAATATACACTAAATTCAAGAGCAGTCACAAAATTTACATTCAGTAACTGCATTAAAAATAATTTATATTGATTAAAAATTATCTTTTTTAATTAAAAAGAGGCAAAAAATGAATTTACATATTAGCTAAAACGTCAACTCCTATTTCTGGCTGTCTTTCGGCTTAAAATCAGGAAGTGGAAACTTCTCAAATTGAATTGTAAGATGTAACTGCAATGACAACTACCACAGTATGCTATCACTGTCTTATCCCTAAAATTTCTCCGCTTGCATAAGCCTTGTGTAAAGTCTGATGCACTCGTGCTAGAGAGAGCCTGTAATCTCCTGTTTATTCATCAGCGCATGCTTGAGCAATGTCACTGAGGTCGCGGGGAGGCTACTCCATCTGCCCATCTTTTCTGATAAGGGCCCTGGCGAGTGATGCCAGTTCTCAACAGCAAGCGGCAGCAATGAAAGAAATGAACAAACAGCAGCTGGTCTTCAGGAACTGAAGGACCTCACAAGGAAGAGGATCCTCTCTCATTCTGTGCATCCTGTGAAGACTGACGGAGAACACCCTGCCAACCAGTGATGCCAGTATAAAAGACTGCGCTGCCATCGACAGTGATCCGAACCCTCTTATCAATACCTGTCAAATAGAAATGTTACGTATTTCAAGAGCAAACGGCACAGTCGGGTCTCACACTTCCAGGGTTGTGGGCTTAATTTTCGTCCGATACTCTCTGCACGTTTGCCCCATATATCTGCAGGTTGCCTGCTGCACTTAAAGAACTTGCAGTTGGTAGAAACAGAATCTACAAATTGCCCAGAGTGTCTGATTACGTAAGTGCCCTGTGATAGACTGGCATCCCATCGAGGGTAACCCTTGTAGCTGCTTTGAGAAAAAAAAAAACTGGAAATACCTTTTACATGGGGCTACAAGAACAACCTGCCTCTGGATACAAAATAGACTCACTCAGGCATCACTGTCCTGGCAGAAAATGCCAGCACAGATTATAAGGTCAGTTTGTACATACTGGGAGTGCATGACCACCATAAAGGGAGCACCAAATTACAGAGATACATTCAGAGAGCAAGGTGACTCCAGGAAAGATTGCCGTGTAGATAAGAGGAATGTGGTTTCTTTGAGTCAGCCTCCAAGTCTGAATTGATTTTCTGAAAGGGCATCTAAACAGTATTACTCAATTTCAAGTTAGCGTGAGGACTTTGAAAAGGTATGCCATGTCAAAGATTTCAAAGCCAAAATAAATGCGTCAGACAGGGACTCGCTTTTGCACAAAACCATTAAGCTCCTGCCGCTTCTGTCCAAGGCCTCTCGAGTACCGACTAAACACATCCCTGCTTATCTGAAAACACCTGTTCAGAAGCTGCATGAGCTACCTGCAGCATGATAGTGATCTTGAATAATAAAAAACAGGCAAATCTCTAACTCCACATAGGAAAAATAAAGTTCAATGATATATGACTAACAAAAGCAAATTTCCAAAATTTTTTATGTGACTTCATGCACACTGGTTGCATGCAGTCGCCATGCACATTACATGTAATATGTACAGTATGATAAGTGGTAGACGCATATTAGGCAAAAAAGGCTAATTAATCCAAGACTGTACACCGAACGAAAAAAACGAGTGCAGCATTAGCCTGTGCTCATGGGTACATGCTAATGCTACAAACACAGACAAAACCTCAACAGCCAGGTGTAGCAGACAAAAGAACCATTACAGTTCATACAGACGTGTCAGGATTCTATGTCCTGGAAGCTCTGGGCATTTCATTGTTGTTTTATCTCATAACTCCTAGTAATCTGCCGAAGTCTGTTTTTATAGGTATAATGCAATATGCGCTGCCGTTTAGGTTCTGTAATATACCAGTCGTCAGTCTCCTTATTGGATTAATGTCTTAAGCATAATTGTTTGTGTCATCTTTCCTCTGCAGACGAGACAGAGGAGGGCTGTCCGACTGGCAGAAAGTGTCAGGCCTGCCTTTGAGGAGCCGGATGTCCAGGCACGATACAAACAAAAACAAAGAGGTTGTGTTACAAAACCAAGTATTACCATGGTAAAATGAAGATGAAATATTATACAAACAAACTGGTTTTGGCATTTAACAGTCATCTGTGCACACATAAAGAAAGCCATACTGTTAATACACCATTTTCATCTAACCCCCAATTAATAATTCGTTAATAATACGTTTACATCATTATTTAAAAATTGTATATAAAATAAGACTGGCAAAATTGGCATTAATGTGTTTCAGTTGCTCGATATTTTTTAAAACATTACAACAGGCTTCTGGACATTGAGTGTCCCCAATAATAATATACTGCTTCTTTTTGACTGGGAAGATTTAAATTCACTATCTTTGTCGTTATTATATGATTTTCCTTCGACTCCGAACATATTTTTAATATGTTGACTTGCAGCATTTTGCTTGTTGACTTAACCATCCATGCCAGAAGGTGTAATTAATTCATTAGGAGAAAATGTTTAAATCCCATTATTAAACTTAATTCAAAGTGATGTACAATTGAAAAAGCAGGATCAGCCAGTCATTGGGGAAATCGGAGGTTAGAGGTCTTGCTCCGAAACCCAACAATGAAAGCACTCTGCCAACCCTGGGATTCAAAACAACAACCACCTGATCACAGGCACAGCCCCCAAACCTGCTGAGCCCTAAACCTGCCCTTAAAGTGAAAACTCTTCAGTTGTGAAATTATAGCTTTTTTGGATACCATTTCCCTTCCCAGCTAAACACTGTACTGTATAAACAAAAGAATTAATTTATGTAGATGACTCTCATTTCATTTTCCATGCCTAAGAGTTAGGTGTAAAATCATTCAGGGCATCAAGAACAGAACAACATGTGGACATTCACCAGCTTCTCAGACCTCACCTGAGGTCAGTGCTTATGAATTTACCCTTAAAAAGGGCATTAGAGAATACTGGGATCTGTGACAGTTTAACAAATGGGAACCAGTTCACGAAAATAGTACCGGGGACACATGAAGCAGAAGAGGCAGAGGTAAACCGGAGTTTGTGAAGACCTCACGCTGCATGCCACAATACTAACAAGGATGGGGGTGATAATGCTGTGGTTTGTGGTGTGAGAGAATCATCAATAACGTGCCAAAGTGTTTGACGGTAGTTGTTGTATATGTTGTTATTAAAAGTGGTGTAACCACTTATTGAATTTCTGTGGGAAACTGCTTATTTATACCTTGGGTACCAGGTGTCGCATAGGTGTTTTTACTAAATCAGTGAGATATGTACTATAACTTAATTTTGTATGCTCTAGGTTTTTTTTTCCTTGTAATGGGCAGCAACATGCAGCAAAAGGCGGGACCCATTCTCACAGTACTGTACGAACTGTGTAACTAAAATAATACATTGGCACAATCCACAAATCCACAAATGAAGGCCATAGGAAAACATATATACTCTACAAACACACACACACACACACACACAAACACACACACATATACACTCTATACATACTTCTCCCACTAACCTTACATTAAAACCCTTTCCACTCTTGGGCAATCATAGAACTATGAGGAAGGGTCAAAATGTTAAAAAACAGGACAGAATTTTGTGAGTGAGCGAATGTCGTCAGGCCGCCGCCCACCTTTCAACTGCAGCCAAAGGAAAATATAGAAGGTATATTTGTAGGTGTAACTGCCCAAGCTCAGCTAAAAATAAACAAAAGGGGAAAACAGGAAGCAGCCTCTGACTCGAAGCTACAGTGGTAGCTTATTACAGACACCACTGAGCCCAATGTCACTGGCCGGAAGAACCAAAAAAAAACACTTTTATTTATACATGTTACTGCAGGCTAACCACTGTTATTCACCGCCTTCCAAATTAGGCTTTGAAACAAGGTATGCAGGTTTCTCTCTCATTCATCAGATAACTGCAATGCATCATAATCTTAGTGTCCAGGGTCATTTGCAATTTTATCCTTCAAAATACAACTTCAGGAAACTGTCTTACTGTAAACCAATTACAAGTGTGGCTGATGAAACTGGATAGATATCAGGATCCCTTGGTGCTGCTGGTTAGGGAAAGTGGTTAAAAAGACTGAGAGAATGACCCAAACTAAAGTAATATGAAGTTAAATGAAGCATAGCTGTCACTCCAGGCAAACAAAAGCCGAACAAAGGCCCCTCCTACCCCGTGAATTGGCCCTGGAATTTATCAGGAGTCTGAATGGGCATCTTTGTTAGACGGGTGTCATTAGCAGTGTAAAGGTAATTTCGGCTGGATAAGAAAGTGGAGGATCCACCCAAAAGCCACCAAATCCCATCTGGAGTCCACGTCCCACCCCCTGAATGTTCATACATTTATACATTTTAATGAATAGTATTCTGTGGTAAGCCACATAGAAGGGCTTTTTAAAATGTGTGTAACAAAACAGAAGCTCCAAGGCCCCGGATCCCTGAACGTGTGACATTGTGACTTTAACTGATCACCCTACAGCTGGGAGGAACAGCGTGCAATGAGAGTTTATGTTTGCTTTGGTTCCAGGACTCAGAGCCTCATCTTAGTCAAACAGTTTCAGCGCCAGGGCCCCTCACACCGGACCGCAAACCAGCTAAGCCGATCCATGCTCTATCTGTTTTCATCCTGTTTACACATGAGCAATTATACATCCATCATTTTTCTTTCACAATCCACAATTTCTATTATGCCAATATTAATGATTAATTTCACTAAACTGAAGTTTACGTATAAGCGATTCTATTTATTGAATATATGCTTTAAAAGATTAAGATAAAAATGTAGGGGACAAATAATCAGTGGTCCTACAGTATGATGGAGTAACAATTAATTTTACAATCAACCTTAAATGTTCACTTACTAATTTTAATGAAATGGATTCATTTGCATTATTCAATTAACTGTTCCACTTCGGTAAACAAGAATTCTCTTATCAATCTCTGTAAAAAAAAAAAAAAGCAGAAAGAGCACATTAATGCAATTTCATAAAGCAATCAAGTCATGAAAAATCTATATTGCCCAATTCAAAATACATTTACGATTAGCGACAGATAACAAAAAGATAAGCAGCTATACTCTTATAAATGTAGTGTATGTGTATAACCTAGATAAAGCAGAAGTTTCCATTAAAATGCCACAACATCTTTTTACTGGACATAACAGTGAACAAATAACTGGCCAATGAAACCCTCAGAAGATGTTTTTATTGTCTGAAAGCTGACCTGCCATCATAGAGGTCCCTACTTGTTTGTGCCAATTCAGGTGGCAATTACACACAGGCCATAAGATCAAAACCTGTGTTCTCACACAACACTGCAAAACTAACCTTGGAGCAAGGCCTACTGGGACCAACAGAGGGCGATGGTATCAGAAGTACCCATTTACCTCACAATTATATCAGATGTAGTTGCGTATAGTGGTGGAAATGAGTTTTACAGCATGGTTGTTCAATTTAATCCAGGTTATATCACCACAGATTTGTACAGAGGTCACTCATAAATGATACTATACAAGTGAAATGCTTTTAACCTAATTGCACAATCGGGAATAAAATCATTTTTTCATAGTGGAGAGATTGGAGAACTCTGTTTTGACCTTGACGTTCAGCTTCTATTTTCTGAGACACCTTCTTTCATTTAATGTAACACTGTCACATTCCACCAGGTCCAGTTCTTGTAGTGCAATCTACACATCACCCGCCCCCCCCCCCAAAAAAAAACAGCAAGACATATTTTATCATATTTCAACAGAAAACTCACTATCGAAGTTACTTTTTGAATTGATTAACACAATAATTTGCTTTGAATACCATTCCAGGTAAACATATTGGGAATGTGGGAATCAGTGTATCAGAGGTCCACGCTTTGCTCATCTACAAGGAAGCAAAACATAAATGAGCTCCTCCAGGTATCGCCTTTAACATTCTTCATGCACTATTTATAATTCTCTTATACCAATAAATAACAAGCACAATACCAGTCTGCTTTACTCTAATTCCAAAATTCAGACATTTTCTCACAAGACATTTGAATAGCAGCATTAATGTAAACGATTTGATGCCGAGTCTGTATTTTACTGTATTTTAGCTCTGAGTCTTCCTAGTCAGATTACCAGTGTCATTTTTTATGCCCTGATTAAACAGAATTTGTGATTAATATGAGAATAAGCAGTGGCCTTTTCAGTATATTACACTACTTAATATCACTATAAATGGAAATCATTACCTCATATAATATCTGGTAATCAGTTTAAAGTATGCAAAATATATGGTAAATATTTAAAAATGACAGCAGCTGACTAGTGGCTGCCCTGTATTCATCTGTTTTCGAGTTGGTTACCACACCGAGCAGGTCACCACAGTGCTCAGGTCCAGAGGTCAGCATAAATCCGCTACAAGATTCAACCACTGCTGAAGTTAGCGCTCGTTCACGGACGCAGTGACATATAGAAAATCCAGCTGTAATGGTCCACTGCAGATGAGAGATAAGCAAGGTCACACACAAGCAGAGTATTGTCCCGGTGAAATCTATATCAGTGTCACCAAACACCGAAGTATTTCTGCTCCCACTGAAACCGCACCTCTTAATTAGCCTTCATTTTTTTCCAGCAGCTCCGCTAGTCAATGCCCATGCTGACGTATCTATCCGATGAGATGCCTGCTTCAAGAAGCACGAGCTGTGTCTTTTTGCAGTGCCAACAATGGAACGACTTACTATAACACAACTCCCGTCACTTGATTTGTAAAAGATACATGTTCCCAAACATACATTCAGAAAATAGCTCTGCTGTTGTTTGACAAGGTCCATATTTAAAAACTTTCCATTAAAACATCAATCAGCTACCATTAACGTGAAGTTTCTGTAAATGGCCTGTTTGTATCTATACTCGAAGAACTGTAACTATTTCAGGAGGCGGTAAAACTCCACATTGGTCTGGAGAAACCAGTGCATTAAACTGGAGTATTTAGAGATACTGGTTTGCTCTGACCTCTAAAAGATATGTCACTCTCTACACTCTACAACCCTTGTGCAGGCAACAAAATCCCAAGGCTATATGGTCCATCACATCCGCACATGAGCCATTCATTACTGCTGTTTCTTCTGGCTTACAACTCCTTGTGTCTTTTCAGATTAATTGGTTGCCCGTGTGCAGACCTGTAATTTTCCATTAACCACTATAAATATTCTTCAACCTCCCAATTTACCATAAAGACTTCACACCTGTGCGTGAGGTCAGTGATCGAAAATGAATGTAGCCCCAAGCACATTCATACTGTTCAGAAAATCATACAAATGATTCTGAATTGGATGCAAATTGAGAACAATCATCCAGATAACTATATACACTGGATAATTTATGTAGGAAGACCTCTAGATGTCATCTCAATTACCCTGTAAGGATGACCAATTCAAATAATCTGCAGTAATATTTTAATAAGTTATTTTTAGAGGATCAGCAGCACTCAAATGGGATGTTTGCTCAACTCAACATCATGACTTTACAACAGTACAGTGTGCAGAGTTATGCTCTTATTTTAATGAGCATTTCAAATAATGCAACAGAATCACGCTACATGCAAAATTCATTACTGAATCTCTCGCTGATGATATGTACCGACAAAATCAGGGAATTCTGAGCCCACTGCATTTTTAATGTTTTCTGACATGTGTGTATGCTTAAGAGTTCAAAGAAGCATTGAAGGCATACAAAGACTTTTTGTGAGACATTTCCTTGTTTGCTCACCCTACTTCTTGCTCTGGACTGACGAGATCTCAGTCCTTCAAATTATAGAGCCCCTACTGTTGAGCCATTAAAAACAGATCTGAATTAAATTTACCTTTTCATGCATTTATGTGTGTATGTGTGTGGTTATGTATTTTGTTGTACTTGCATTAGTACAGAGAATAATAGATAATGCACAAAAATGAAGTTTCTGGACATTTTTCTTTGGGCAATCATTGGACACTACTTCAGGTGAGTAATTAACCTTTATCGTTACTTGCATTTGGCAACAGTGACGCAAATGAATGCCCAATTACAGTTTAGAGTACAAATCAAACTATGTTGTTTATTTGTTGCGTATATATCATATTGGAACTAATCATTTCGAAGAAGACAGATCAGATTGAGATCTTATCATTAGCTACAAGGTTTTTGTTTCTATCAGATGAACTTCCATTATTATGCTGTCTATAGCAACACTCTTTCAGCAACATGAACCATGTTTCTCTTCCTCAGTCACTCTGAATTGTACTAAATATTAATTCTCTGAACTGCTCTCCACATACCATTCTCTTGTTCCAGAGCTGGGTACACAGTTCTGTGCTCTGTCACAACTCATCTCAGAGAAGCAACGAGCCAAGACAATAAATTCTGAACCAATCGTTGTGAATTCTCTTACTGCTGTCCTTTAGTAAGACAGCCGGCCTCCCACTGGTTGGCCTGTACAGACCTCAGCCTAGACACTATGAAATTCAATTGTCTGAAGGACAGTCATATGACCACTCAGTCCAAAACCTGGGCCTTGATGTAATGCAACGCGTTACTTGTGAGCACAGACCTCACTACTCCTAAGAACTAAATGATTATTATTTTAAATAAGCTTTTTTTCATCATGTTATTAGTTTACCACTCAACAGTAAAGTTTTACTATAGAATAGTATTTTTTTTTATAATTATCATTTATACTAAATAGGCACGGTCTGTGTTGGTCTTATTGCTAGCTTCTGTAATCAGCAGCCTATCATTTCAAACAGTGAAAATCCCATGGCTTTCGTGCTGAATAACTGACATTACAAAGCAAATAACCAGCCAATCTACGCAGTATACAAACACCAGTCTTTTCTCATATATTTAACCCACGGTTACAAAATTCGCATTTCCCTAGGGTTAGATTTGACTTTCTAGAATATACCGTTAACATTTTCGCAGTCTGAAATAAATGTTTATAAGCTCTTTATTTCCAAAGAAACTGCCCTGCCCTTTATACTCCCGTATACAATATTTTTATAGGCAGTATATCGAATTACATTAAGATTTTACATAAATATTGTACTTTATAAGTATTTTTCTACGACGTAAAATGAAACATTGGTTGAAAAGATCACATTTTAGAAACGTCAGTGAGAATTTCCTGACTCAAGGCGAGAATGTCTGCTATTTTGAGGACTGTAAACTGAATAGTATGCTTTATACACATAAAGTAAGTTATATACTCATGTGTTTGACTGCCTCAAACTTATTATATATCGAATCATATTTAGTGATAGAATACCATACGTGCTGCCTCTCCAGTTTACAGATGTACTTAACGAGCAAACGCTATGGCCCCTGCTTCGGATGACGCCGCTGCAGCGGAGCACGAATCTCTAAAACATGTGGCGACCATTTTACTTTTGTATTATCTTTTGGGCCATATCTAAATGAATATGTGGGAGGTTCAGACGGAAAGAAACATAATATAATATAAAGGCGAATTTTTAAAATGCAACCCAACCGCCGCTGCAGTATTGTTACTGTTACACATATACATTTTCTCTTTTCCCCCTCTATATTTATTATAATACGCCCCCTTGTCGCAGTACCCGGAACTGCAGGACGGATGAATTCAGGAGGAAAAGGCGTGCAGTCCCAGACTGTTACGGCCTTTTTATGTTACTATCGCAGCCTGTATGCGGATCCAGCCAATCTCGACCCTGTGACGTTCAGTAAAGGCTGGATTTAGAAGGGCCCATCATAATATTTAACACACCCACCCAGCTTTAAACGGCAAAAGCACTAGTTCGCCAGCGGTGTCGGGTGGTGCAGCTTCTGGGCAAAAGCAAAAGAAAATATCTGCACCTGCTGAAACGTCTCTGGATTTTATTATTTCAGAGCTTTATACGTGTATAGTTTGTTGTATATTCCTTGTGCGTCTTGGTTTCGTGGTTGGGATGGGTGGATCTCTTTTCTGCTATTAAAGCAGCCAACGCGTTCAGATTTAGCTCTCGTCGCTTCTCCGTGTAGCTCAGTGATTTCTGATTTTGGTATGTTTTGTACAATATTTCCGTGGACTTTCGACAGGACGGCGGCGTCTTCGCGTCGCCTTGCACATCCATCTGACCTATTTGAAGAATAAGCCGTTTTCTTAACATATGCTTTCTTCTCAACTGCGGCTTGGACAAATGCCTTTGGAGTGTTCAGGCGAAATGAGAAGGTCTCTCCAGCACTGCAGTATACAGGTTTTGAAGATGGAGCGCAGCTATCAAGACCAAGAGAATACATTTTATGGATATTTTTTCTAAAATATACATTAAAATTAATCCTCAGTGCCAGTTATCCTGTGCATTGAATTCGGCATTGAGCAAAAATATAAGCATTAAGTTATTTAGGTCAGGAGTTCGTGGTGAATCTTCCCCGGCGTTGCATTGATATAGCCTTGTATCATACCTGACAACATCTATTTTTTTCCAAAGCAAAAATAAAAACACAACCTTTCGCTTTACATGGATTTCTAAATTATGTGACGGATTATTCTGGAGTCGAACGCTGATATCTTTATCCAGCCCTGCAAATGAAGACAGCGAACGTTTTAACTCGAGTTTTGATAAAATCGCAGCTAATTTAATAAATAGGGCTTGTGATGTATTGAGCTTTCTAATTTACACCTCGATTCGGGTAAATCGGTACTTGCATTTGCTGAGAGTGGTAACTATGAAGATGATCCTGTTTCGCAAATTCCGAGTGTTGATCCTCATGGTGTTCCTGATAGCGTGCACCATGCACATCATGATTGACTTGTTACCAAAGTTGGAGAGACGAGCGGCCGGATCCAGCGCCGGCAACAGCGCCTGCTCATGCTCCCACAGACCGAGCGAAGAACCGCAGAGTTGGGGTAAGCAGCGGCTTAGACCGGGAGCCGAATCGGGCTGGCCTAATAAGCATACTTTAAGGATACTGCAAGATTTCAGTAACGAGCCCAGTTCCAATCTTACCTCGCATTCCTTAGAAAAGATCACGGGGCCCGGGGATAAAACTGAGACTTTTAAAAGACTGGAGCAATACGCACGAAACGAAGAGAGCAAGAAGCACTTCATCCAGAACGCGGGAGCCGAGAGTGTACCTGTCCAGGGCTTCTCTAGACTGTCGTCCCTCTTTGAGCAACCTTTGTACAAGATCCCCCTGCCGCCACTGACAGACGAAGACACGTTGTTTAACGTCAATACAGACATCAGATTCAACCCGAAAGCTGCTGAAGACCAGGAATGGTAAGATTGGATCACTTGTCCTTTAATTGTAGCCGTTACATTGTATCACCTCTTTATTGAATTGATGTAACTGTTAAATAATAACAAAACAGCAACTTAGAGGACATGTTAAGTATGTGATCAAGGTACATGCAGTGGAGCAACCATAACTGTTCGGACGAATTTAATCACTCGTGATATATACAGTCCGTTCTGTCGAAGAAGGAACTTTACTCAATAAATGCACTAGCCGAAATATTATTTGCCGTTATTAACCACTATAATAGAAAACAAACTACTTATAAAAAACAAAACACTTAACACTTATAACATCAGTACATCAGTAAATAGTTTTCTGATAGCCTTGTTTAGACGTTGAAAGTAATGTATAAGCGTTAAATCCTTCGACAGGTATGTCAACACGATGACGATGATGACGGATAACGCTGTGTAATGTTCTTTTGAAGGTGTAAACCTGTAATTCCACTTTTGTTTGTGCAGTTTGTATGTTTTCTGATTTCAATGTTTTGTTCAGTCTTTCATAATCTTACAACGTTTTTTTTTTTTAAATCAAAAACAGTATCCTTGTCTGACGACCAAATGTTATATTTTCAGACTTAGATTACAAGTTCCGTATCTCCATGTGGGCTTTGAGGCTATGAGAATGACGCATTCCCAGAGCTGCTGACATTGCCTCGAAATAGAACTCAAATTTTAATTAATGTTAGTTTACATATTCTTGCCTTTGCTCTGCCCATATTTAATTTCTTTCTGCTGGTTTGTTTCTTTCAGGCAGAATGAAGGGCACAAAGAAGAATTTAGCCCTACTGGGGAATCCTCTGTTGACACTTATCCGAACTGGCTGAGATTCCACATTGGAATTAATCGGTATGAACTGTATGCTAGACATAGCCCAGTCATGGATGCTCTGCTGAATGATCTGGTCACTCAAAGAATCACAAGTGTCGGTAAGTTTTCTATGATGCACGCTGGCTTTTCTTCCCCTTTTCTGTAATTTCTTAGACTTTTTACATGTAACAGTTTAGCTACTGTTTACTCATGTGCAAATCCCGTGTACTGTAAATAAACAATCGACACCAGTACGTTCAGATTCCGCGAGGTTTCAGTTTTGCATACCGATTTCAAGACATCACATCTCACACCAGATCAGTGGGAGAGGAACCGGCAATAAAACAAATGAGGATGAAATGGCTTGTAGTGTCACAATGATCTTTTATCATTCCGCTTGTTACGCAGGCTTCGCAGACAGCGAAATGACAGTTGGCTGGACCCATGAGGATTTTCTGAAAGGCTGCAGATCAATATTAGCTTTCAGCCTGTCATTTTATGCATAGCATCTTCAGATTTGTTCTGGAGCTCATTTATTCTGCATGTTTTCTGTCAATTAGCTGCACATGCTGAGAGAAAATTCATATACTTGTACAGTATTCTGGGGTGATGCTATGTACAACAGCTGTTTTAAGGTCTGAATTGTCACATTCATAGTCGCATTGAATTTCATAAATACGTAACACAAACATGACACAGTGGACATCTGGTCTTCTGAATAATGGGCTAAATTGTTGTATGTATTACATATCAGCAAACTCCCTGTCTCTTACTCTGGACTCCAGAACTCAAAGCACATTTGTTTTAATGTCTTTATTAAAAAGAACAAGATAAAGAAAGACTGAATTTAGATACCAAGCATAATAATTGGCCTGGACCCATGAAGATTGGGGGAGATAGGAGTGTAGGTGGTTTGCTTGATGCATCATTTCCAGCTGAATCATGAATTCATGAATTCACCTTGGTGCAATATAAATGTAGGAATGGAAATTACAGATCTGTTCTAGTTAATTTTTTTTACTTTAAGTGATTCAGGTAACTTTCGGATATTCTTCCTTGGGATGAATATGTGTTGTGTGTGTGTGTGTCCAGGTATACCTTACCTTGCGGGGACCAAATGTCCTCACAACATGATAAATACCCGTTTTTTTTTTTTACCTTATGGGAACCAGTTTCCTGGTCCCCATATGGGAAAACTCTATTTTATAAAAATCCATGACTGCAATGAAAAAACTAAAAATGCAAAAATTCTTGCATTTTCCTTGGTTGGTTATGGTTAGGGCTGGGTAGGGGTTAAGGTTGTCATAGATAGTGTTAGCATTTTTCCCATAGAAATGAATGAGCGGCCCCCATAAAGATATGATTGCACGACTGTGTGTGTGTGTGTGTGTGTGTGTGTGTGTGTGTGTATGTGTGTAATACAGTAATACTAAGTTGCATTATGGTGTTTATTATAGTGGTGGTTCTATTTGATGGTGTGTGACTTTAGATAAGTCAATAGATAGTTACTGACTAATGACATTAAGAATAACAAATTGAAAGGTTGGTGAAGTGCACCTACTAAATTATCATTTCCTTCTGTCTTCATCACAGAAACCATGGGTTGAGACATAATTTAACAAATAATTTGATTCATTGTGAGACAACCCTACAAACAAAATCATTTCATATAAACATATATACTGGTGGCACACAGATTTCAAGTGACATGCAGAGTTGCACAGCATCCTGTATATTATGCAACTGTTGCAAAATAAAAATGCACCAGCTTTGCATATGTCATGACATTTAAAATAGCTAAAGCGATGCACCATGGTGGCTATTAATTATTATCAATTATGTGGTCAATGTAAATAATTCTAAGAAAATGGGCCACAAATGGATTTATTTGTTTCGTTTTTTTTTAAAGAATGTGTTAGATGAGTTTTTTGGAATTCTTTGATATCCTGTATTCGCAGTGGTTAATTAAAAACAAAATGCAAAATGTACAAAAAAAGAAAGCCAGGACAGTGAGTGAATTATCAAAAAAAAAAAAAAAAACAGGACAATAAAAATGGACATTTACCTGCATTGTAATTCACTCACTTGAGTAAAGTTATGTTTAGTTTGTGATGCTATCCAATTTAGAACAAGGCTAGTAACAACAGAGAGGTTAGTAATGACTGCACATAGAGATCTGCAGGAATGTATGCATTGTTGATGTAAGGAATGAGAGAATAGACCATTAACTCGCTTTCTTTCAAGGTCACTGACCTGGGCTGTTCTAGGTCAATGGTCATATGTCCCTTTTACGTCCCGCAAACAATGGGTCTTTGCTGAATACTGTTTATAAAGTGAGGACAATGGGTTGCTTCTGTTCAGTGCGTGTGCCCTGCATCTCCATGTTGAGGATTGAAGATTAACATTATAGTGTTTTTGGAAATAACCACAATTTCCTCTATGTGTAAATAAGAAAATAATATTGGTCAAGAAAATGCCATACCTATTTCCTGCAAGTAAAAAAAAATACATATATTTCAAAACCTTCCTAAACTGGTTTTTAGACTGGTGTCATTTTCACTGTAAAACCGTAATTCTACTGCTGCAGTTAGTATTGACAAGGCCTATATTATAATAAAAGCATTCCCCAGAATATGTAATATAATTTTCTGTCATTTAATTTCTCTTTATAAATATATCAGCTGTAGATAAAAGAATACATATACACCAATGCCTTTTGTAGCTGAAACCTCAAACATATTTTCCAGGAATCCAGTTTACCTAATTGTACCTTTGGTGCCTTCACAGTTTGTCCAAAAAGCCCGGGATACAGACAGGAACAGAGGGCTGCTTGCTAAGTTCTCCTCCTCAGTGTTCTGCTGCGTCCTGCAGCTTTGCCAGAAATACCCAAAATGAATCACTTAGTAATATCTCTGATTCTATGTTTAAGATGCTGTGTTTATAAAATCTCAGATGCCGATGCTTTTATCCAAAGCAGTGTATCGCATTGACCTGAACATATGACAAAATACACTGAAATGGTGGCGTTGTCTTATATTTGCGGTCTAGACAGAAAGGTAATAAATGGCACCAAATACGATATCTTGTAATGAGTGTTTTGACTTATGTAAGGTAGACTTGCCATAAGGTTTCTTGCGTAAGCGTGAGGGTCAAAAAGCTTGAGTGTCACGCCAGATGCATGAGAGCTGGCAGTCCTGCCAGTGTGTTTAGCGTGTATCCCTGAGTGTCGTGTAAATTGTTGGCTTCCCTGTTAGTGCCGCTGCTAGTATTAAACCGATAGTGGCTGTTAATAAAGATACTAACATTCATTTTTAAAGAGCTGTCATGTCATTAATTAAGAAGGCTCAACCTTTCTCCACAACACATTTTTTTTAGCCCCTTCATGTGGATCTGCTGCATCGACAAAACTCTGCGCCCTCAAGGGTTCGTAATACTCATTACCCCCCCCCCGGCCAAATAATAAATTTTTTGGAATATTTGTTGTTTAGTACATTTATTGTAATCCGATTGCTGGTTTACTTGTTATACATTCTTGTCAAATTAGTTTTCTTTATAAAAGTAAGATTTTGTATTCCAAAAAAATGTTTTCTAAAAATTGTTGCCAAAAAGTAGGAGGTCGTCTTACATTTTAGCCGACGTGATACTTTGTTTCAAGCAAATAGGATCAGACAGTCCCTGCAGTAATGGGGGGGGACATGCAGTCCTCTAACCCTGGGATTTGAACCAGTGACCTTCTGATCATAAGCATAGTGTTCTAACCTGCTGAGCTATGCACCCCCCCTGTCATTATGGTTGGCCAGCAGTTTCTAAGGCCTGATAAGATGACAAAGACCTTTGGATGAGTAAGAGGGGAAAAGAGGCCTGTAACCAGAATGTCATTCTCCTTGTGACGCTTCTATGATGAAATGCGCTAACTGTTCAGAGTATATCAGTAAATCCCTTTAAAAGACATTGCATCATGCTTTGTTTGAAAGATTTTAAATTGTGGTTTTGTCTATCTATGCAACAGCAATACCCTTTCCAAAAATCTGCTTCCATTATCTTTCAGTGCTTGTTATTTATAAGTATTTATCGTATGGCTTTATAAGTACAGATGATTTATTCTGCAAGGATTATCTGGAGGACTTTCAGCTAAAACTAGTGAACTGGATGGATCACATCACAGTAAAACATATGCATGTCCTGAGTAATGAAACTGTACTGATGAGCAATAGAACTGTGTCACTTTGTGTCAGTACTTACACATATATAGATAGCATTTGTTGCAGGAATTTACATGCTGATTTCTTACTTGCTGAAATTGTTCGTGTGAAGGAGAGAGGATTTTGTAACGTACAGTTTATGACAGCTGTGTTTTTATAACTTTGCCTTATTTGGCTCATGTGAGGCTTAACTGTTTTGTGAAGAAAAGTCAGTATGCTGTTTGCAAGGTGCATGGGAGCCAAACTGAGGTGTGTTGTGCAGCCTAAGAATATTACAGGCTGGATCTTGACCCAACAGCCCTGCCTGTTAACAAGACTTGCACTTATCTCTTTAATGATGGCCATTGTCAGATGTGCTGTATCACATTCTCATTCATTCAAAAGCACACTGCAGTATCTAACTGGCTCCTGCTCTTCACTGTTTATCCATCAATTTTATTTCATTTTATGTTGGGGTGCATGTAAGATATGCATGACCCCAAATATTAGTGATCCTTTTGGTTTCCGTCAGTTCTTTGGAAATAGTCTCTCATATAAAAGCATTTCAAGCAGTCAGTGTTTCAGGATTTGCACATAGAGGTGTAGGAAATAAGTGTCGCAAAGCACACTCTGATGCGTGACATCACCACTTTTACTTTCACACATTCCACTCTGGGGGGGGGGGGGGGCATGTTGTTTTGTATTACCCCAGGGATAAAAATAAGCAGGCCCCCAATAGTCCTGCTGGAAAACAGCCTCACACCATGAACGCAAACCCCATGTCGGCCAGTGTAAATATGAACCCTCAGAGATGAACTCAATGGTCAGTGCAGTTGGACAGTAGTAGTTCAAAAGTCAATCACTAACTACTGTACATTAGTGCAGCATTTCTATCTGTAACTTAAACGAAACACAGATGTCACTCTTAAAACCAGTGAAGTTTCATCGAAAGAAGTCAATTTTACAGAGTATATGGCCAACACCCTGCAAGTATAATAACTGCTATGACATCATTAAATTTAATTACTGCTCATTTTATGAGTTGTATAATATATGAACCTGTGAAGGGTTGTTCCACACTGAATGGGAGATCTTAAATGTATATCCAGTCAGCCCTCCTGCATTCGCGCTTCGTGATTCGTAAATTCACAGTTACGCGAAAATTTAATTTGAACCGAACTTATTTGCATCCGCAATTTTTTTCTGCACATCTGCGAAATCCTCGAAAAACCCTACAGAATTGTTTAGGTTTCATTTTCTTAGTAATGTATAAATTTTCATGCTTTTATAAGTGTAAAATTGGTAAGAAAAATTTAGTTCATGAAGATTCTACTGTGTCTTTGGGGAAAGTTCAAGACATACAATATAAATCGGTTAAAAAATCCCTTAAAAAAACGTGGCTTTCTTATGGAAACATTCCTTTTTATGTAGATACTGTACTGTACCTTTACAAGATGCGGATCCCATTCGCAAAGTTTATTTCCTTTGGAATGCTAATGGTTACATAAATATTAGAAATTAGTTAATTTACTATTTTGTAATAGTAAGTACACGTTAACGTAAATTCAATGTGCAAAAATTATACATTTCTTGAAAGATACTAATGTTTACGTACAAAGCAAATGCATCCTGGGTTTCCCTCTCTAGACGCATTTGCTATAAACAATGAAAGGGTTCGTTTACTCATTTTACCTTACTGTGAATGCAAAAGAAAATGGCAGCCAATGCCGTGTTCTATGAATT
>JAODLD010000101.1:16838700-16861488 GCA_026781065.1 Mormyrops boulengeri | reverse complement strand
AGTGTTTTGGGAGCATGACTGGGTCATATTTAGGGTTTAAACTATAGAAATAAGCACATATTACCATTTTTAGTGACCCTACCAAACATCCGCGAATCCTCCTCATTTGCAACATCTCGCGAATGTCCGGGGTCTGACTGTATTACAAGAAACGTTTGACATTTGTATTGAATTTGGATACTATGTATAATTATGTCTAAAATTGATCATTTTACATTTACTGAGTTTTACCTCCCTATCGTGATAATTAGGGATGGGCCGATCCACATTTTTTCAGTTCCTATCCGATTCTGATACTGCCGATAACGATACAGATTCCGATACAAGAGCTCTTTTTACTTTTGCTTTGTATATGAATTTTTAAGCTAGTAAATACAGATGGAAAAAATATGACAAAAAATATTTAATTAGGCTACTACAAACATACATAACGTACTGTTCCACCTCATTTGTATGTCTTGTTTTAAGCGTTTTTGAGTGATTTTCAGTCGAATATGAATATCTTCAAAGCAAGTATACACAAGTGGCGAATGCTTAAAATTTGAACACAATTTTTCTCCCATTGGCGCCAGCTCAGTTATGCTTTGCTGCAATGGCAGCCCCTCGTATCGCAAGCTGCAGCGAGATCGCAACACAGTCCAAGTTAGCGAATCCAAAATCATCCATCGCCTTTTTTGTCTCGCACAGTTGCGTGTCCTTTGTTAAGTGGGATTGTCCATTAAACACCGTTTCCACCTCTCAAAACTTAATTTTACAAAGACTGCAAATCTCTGTGCTACTGGTTTCTGTTAAAAGTGTAAAATACTCCCAGATCGTCACGTCTTATCTTACGCTCCTCGTACTGCGAAGGGTATGCGCATGACGTCACAGCAGGCGGAAGTCACCCACTGAGTAGCAAAAAAGACTGAGGGGGGATAAGCGTTACTGTTCAACTTGAATCCCACAAAAAAAAAAACACATGTAAAATGGGAAAGAGCTGTCATGTGATTGATTGTGCAGATAGATTTAACACGAAATAGGACCTCTCTTTTTAGATTGCCAAAAACGAAAGTAAGTATAGGACGTGGATCGGTCACGCATGGACGATACCCAGTCTGTGAAATTGCTCTGGATCGGCGCCGATACCGATCTGAATATCGGATCGGTGCATCTCTAATGATAATATACTTTCTGTATAGCAGATAGAATATTGGATATGGGATCTGACTTCTGTACATTAAATTATTGTAGCCGTGTAATCCATATAAGGTATTTAATCCCTTTTAAATTCTTAAACTATACTCACTTTTGTGCTTAGTATTTTCTTATGCATTGCTTTTATATATCTGTTTTCTGTAGTCATCTAGAAACATTGGCACAAACAGTTGCTCTGAGTGAATCAGAGTTAGAGGTGCCCTCGATGTCAAGCTTCTTTATAGCTTTACAGTTTGTGCTCTCCCTGTTGATATTTATTTCAGCAATTGAGTTCATGCACTGTGTCTCGTTGACGGTCACTTCCAATACCTCTCATTTGCCATCTTGCATGCCGACGCATTCACTTTTAATGCCGTAGTTGAGAGGCAGGAAGATTCGCCAGACTGCTGTCAGCTTGTCAGTTTGTGTGTAGAGTTGTTTAGACTCTGACACCTTTCCATCCACATCAGCGGAATAAGCCTAGATTGCATGAATGAGGGCGGCCCAAGTAAAACAAACTTTGAAGGCCGCACTACATGGCTTGTTTGGCATCACCGTTATACGGTGATGTGTCATGTCGTGTGTAAAGTATGTACAACACAATAAAGACCTTTAAAATGCCGAGCCACACCTCAGTGTACGGAGATCTGTGCTCATGTGGTTGCAATGTGTGTCAATAGCTTGAATAAGGGCCTTTTTGTGTGATTTTTTTTCTGAAAGGTGTCAGGCATCTGGACTACACATGAATCAGATAGGTCGATTTCACCCATCTGCTCACTGTGTGATGTGCTATGTTTGGAACATACTGTAGCGACTCATTCCTGCTGATGCATGCTTTTCCTTTCAAACTGTGTTTCACGTATGTGATGCATTACAGTAATTAATAGGGTTGTATAACATACTGTTATGTGAAAATGCATGGGTGGTACCTTTAACTCTTTTCACTCTCTATCACTAATACAGAGAGATATTTGGTGCGGCAGCATGCTTGTGACTGGGCACATGCTGATGAGGAGTCGGAGCAGTGATGTGAAACACTGGCAGGTTGAGGTTTATTGTACAGAGATGAGGACATTGTAGATCATGCTGTTTGAAATGTGGGATCACAGTTAGCCTTATGCTGTCATTAGCTATACAGGCAGAGGTCCCCGGCATATAGCTGAGGTATTAGTTGTAGCTGAGAAGCCAGAAAAAGCATCCATCCATCCATCCATCCATCCATCCATCTGTTTTCCATAACTCCGTACAGGGTTACAGTGAGTTCAGGGTCTATCCCAGCGTCTATTTGCTTTTTTATTGTGAGCTACGATGGCTGTATGTAATTTGTGTTGTTGATTTTCTGTTAGATGGCTAAGTTTTCATGGGTTTTGTCTGGGACTGTGTATTACTGTTATCTTCTGGCTTTGGCGTTCTTTGCAAGTATATATCACTGCAGCCAGGAGCCAGGTGTCGAGTGGGAGGGGCAATGTAGAGTAGGAGGGGGTTATCACGAGAGGTAAGAGGGGTTTATAACGAGGGTTATGGTATCAGATGATAACAAGCCCAACATTATGACCCCCTTCCATATTAACCCTCCTATTCGAAATTGCCCCTCCTACTCCACATTGCCCCTCTTACTAGACACTCGCCTCCTGGCTGCAAGGATATGCTTCTCATATTTTGGGCTGGTATGTCAGCCATGCTGTAGTTTGCAGGAAGCGAAGTTCCATGAAAGGCGGAACATTGGTTGCTGGCAGTAGAAAGGTTGTTTGTTATTGAGTACAAATGACAGTACCTAAACTTAAGGGACATTCAAAGCAGAGTCACTTGTTTTTCCAGAATGGGAGAGACCCAGCAGATCATAAGTTTTTTTGAATCTTATTGTTGTATAACATTGTTAGCAGGTTTAAAAAAGAACAAAAAGAAGCTGTATGCTATCGCTCATTTTGTGGTGGTCTTTCCTTGTATCCTACCTGGTTGTTAATAAAACAATATTTTGTTGTGTTGCATTGCCCTCTCAGTGTTTGACCTGCTCCTCTCTGTGTTCAGACAGTCAAAATGCTTTATTTATCTGGAAGTTAACTGTAGCCAGATCGTTGGACTTTCTTCTTTTTTTTTTCTTTCCCCCTGTGCTGACGTTACTTTCCCAGTTATGCCCCGAACTCTCAGGGTTATAAACATTGAATTAGTTTTAAGTTTAAATAGGCAGAAGTTAAACGAGAATTACATTTGTGATGAATGCAGTACCACAAAAAAAAAGGATCACGGTTGTTCTGTGTCAACAAATCCAGTGTGTGAATTTTCAGATCCCCCCCACCCATGCTGAAAATGAAAGTAGAACAGAAGGTCCAAAGGTCTACATCAGCATGACAGAGATAAAATAAACTTGGACTGCATGAGCAGGAGCGCTGACCTTTGGTCTGAAATGTGTTAATGTGTGTTTAGGTTACCTATGGACAAATTCTGTGCGGCTTGTTTTTATGTATTAGTGGTGTTTATTAGCAAAGTTAATAGTACAGTGGCTAACCTTTAATAAGCTTTTCTCCATATTGAACTCCCAGTCCACAAGTAAAAGGAAGCCTAATATTATTATTATGACATTGCGTCAGTATATTAAGTTTATGTAGTTTTGTAGTCTTTAATTTTATTTATGCTTTTATTTTTGCATAGAGCTTAATTGTGTGTAGAAAAATGCTTAGGGCTTGAGGTCCTTGAGCCGTGCCATGCACTCAGCTGTTTTTCATGCTAACATAATCTCATGTCATATTCATAAGTTTAATAGCTAATCAGTGTGACGTTCCGTTGACTTTAAGCAATAGGGATTGTGTTGCCACATTTCTGTTAATTGCATCACCAGGCGTTTGCTGTTGGGCCGCTGACTCATTTGTGATGACAAGCCTAGCTTTGTGCGTCCGCTGTTGTTACACAGTACCTCCTTTCTAAATCTGTAACACTTTGCGCATTTTTAAAAAAAGGATTGCATGGCGCAATGCAACAATCCCGAAGGATATATGGATAACACAGCGGCCTTGCCATAGTGGGAAGACGTGAGTCAGCTTGCAAATCAATAGTCTTAAAATGATGAATCAGCCATGCAAACTGTATTATGAAGATGACTGAGGATGAATTAAGATGACAAAGTAAAGGCAATTGAAATGAAGTATGAAGTAGCTTATTTTTAATTGTAGAGTGAATGTTGTCTTGACGCTATGCATTGCAAACAAAGTCCACATGTGTGCTTGTATTTGTCCCCTAACAGCCATGAAGTCTGGAGGCACCCAGCTGAAGCTCATCATGACTTTCCAGAACTATGGCCAGGCCCTGTTCAAGCCCATGAAGTGAGTAGTTCTCTTGGGAGCCTCTGTGATTGGTGTACTCACTTTAATTATAGGTACCTGTGTATTTGTAGTCAGCAATTTGAGGGCACCTAGCTGAAACCCGGTGTTTTATTCTTAATTGACACTTAACATTTCGTTATGTTTACTTATACAAGTAGGTACTGTAATAATAAATGAACTGCATTCAAAAGTGTAATCTTTAAATAAAATAGGAGATCTTGTAAATGTTAACTAGATGATGACCAAAGCTAGGTGATTTCTGTCTAATGGCCCAGTCAGTTGAAAGTCTGAAGCTCTGTCCACCTTCGACGAGATGCATTTGGTTTGCTTGGAAAGTATGTATGGTACAACGAGCCAAGTTTTTGCGCTAGTGATCAGAAGGTTGCTGGTTTGAGCCCCAGCCTCGGCAAAATAGTCCCGCCCGTACCCCCCTTGCTGGCTGTCACTGTGCTGTGACCCCTCAGATTTGCTCTCACCTGCCTGTGTGTCTCATCGAGAGCAAGATGGGGTAGGTGAAAATGGACTTTCCCCATTGAGATTAATAAAGTATCACTATTCTAATAGCTATTGCTATTAGGATATTTCAGATTTCAGTGGGTGCCAAATGCTCACAGTAATGTAAGCAGGCTGCTGTTTAAATGATCAGCACGAGTTTGCTCTTTTAGTAAGAGTAGACTTTCCATGTGGCCACAGCTGGTTAGCCACAATCAGACCCGGATCACCTGTTTTTACCGTGGTGTAATTTCACCAGCTTGTTTGGCATTGTGGAATTTTTGGTGTTTAGTGGCAGGTCAATTATGCCTCACTAAGTGAAGTTTCAGCTCCAAGATTGTGCATGTTAACCTTCAAATGGATGCTTCAGGATATTTAAGAGGCTAACCAGTATTTAGACCAGTTTAGACCATATTAGACCAGTTTTAATTTTAACAGTGTGGTTATTACTATTAAGATTTTAATTTTTGGGTTTTAGGCATTTAGGTTCAATCAAAGCAGGTCAATAGATTTGTAAGAAAATATTTCTCCATGCAATCAGTTGCATGGAGATGGCAATTTCAGAATATCCTAATTTATAGGAAAAATATGTGTGACCCACTAAGGTACATCTCCCATGGGATATTAAGAAATCACACAGTGCCGTGATTTTTTTTTTGTAGAAAATTAGCTCTAAACTCTTGTTCAAAGTGCAGAGTTGGATACCTCACAAATGCATTTTTCCCCTCCACCTGCTCCTGTACAGAAATGCTGCCCCCGCTAGTGTTTTGCCACGACAAAAGCTAGAATGCGCAGCACCATGTAATGACTTCAGCACCTGCTGTTTCAATAGACTCCCTGCTGACTGCTTAAGTTCTGGGATTCAGAAATGTAACGCCGTATTGATCCCACAGCTGTCTTCCGTGAGATCAGCGCAGGCTTGGCTCAGAGATGTCTCGGCGCGTGCAGTGGGGCTGTCCTCGTGATGGCGTGACAGAGAGAGCGTCAGGGGGTGGGGAAGGGGGGCTTTTTCCTGCGTGTGCGGCAGAGAGTCACGGCCTCTTACAGAGGGAGTTACGAGACACTGGAATTATGGTGTCAAATTTGAGAATTAAGCGGCGGCGCCGCCACCAGATGGCCGCGGCTTGGGGTGCCACGAAGGGAGTAGATGGCGCGCCTGGCCCAGTGCTGGCGGGGTGGGGGAGCTGCAGACACAACCTGCCTGGTCTGGTAACGTGCCGGCTTGGGCGGTGATGGGCAGCGATGGTCGGCGCGTGGGGGGGGGGGTGGTCGCCAGACCTACTGCTTGTCCCTGGGCCAGGCCAGGCATAATCATTCCAGTAGATGCTCTAGACATGCATCTAGCAGTGTCAACTTCGCAAGTATTTATTGCCATTTGAAGTTTCCATATTTCTAAGCAAGTGTTTTGGGATAAAACCCAAATTTATATTATAATACACTAGGAAAAGATCCCAGAAAGATAAGCAAACGTATTTCTAAGAAAACTTCTATTAAGCATCACTGCACATATATTTTGGTAAATTATTTAGCTACTATTGCTTCCCCAGAATATCTCCCGTAATATTGTTGCTGAATAAAGCGAGGCGTTTAGTCTTGTTGGTCCCTCAACGTCCATTTTTTCCTTCTTCCAAATAACAAGCTGAACAAATAGCGGCTTGCGGGCTACGGGAGACAGATCTCCGCACACACCGCCCCTGCGGCCGCTGACCGTACCGCCCGTCCTGTGTGTATCATGCAAACTGCTCTGATCCCGCCTGCTGCTCCCCACAATCTGGCCAGCAAAGTGGCAAAAAAGGTTTTTTTTTTTTACCTACTTACATGCCTGATGCCTTTTATGCTTCGTCTCTGAAAACATGCTCATACCGCCATTAGTGGGGGGAAAAAAAGGAAAAGATGTTGCAATTTCAGTAGAGATACAGGATCAAAGGTAGCAGCCGGGCAGGTCTGCAGGAACAGTGAGGGCTGGAAACAGATGTGCATTATGGCCGGCTCACATCTATTATGTATGTTTGGAAAGCAAAATGCTGCGCATCAGGATAGCTATCAGTCTGCGGCAGTCTGTGTTAAGGCCCCAAAGAAGAATCACATTTCTGCTGAAAATATTCATGTCACACCAGGACCCTGCAGTAGATAAGTGCTAATGGAACTTGGAGGGGTGTTTATGCTTGCTAACCTGGGGGGCAGTGGCCTGGCCCCAGAGGCACAAATCCAGTATACTGCACTAGCACAGTAGAAAAGGTGGATCATTGTTTTTTGTTCATTAACTGTAACCCCAACGGACGATAACTTCACACTGTTTACCAGTCTTAACTTCTGTTCATTAAATGATCTCCCAGTGCGGCGAGCATTCTGCTTAATATAGAAGTGAGATTGTGTCTAGCATGTACAGTAGCGCTGCCTGATAGCTGCCTTACTTGCATAGGCGTCGTGTGCCTTTTGCCGCACAGGAGTACCATAAGCACAGACTGGAAACAATTGTCAGGGATACTGTGGATTTTATGGAAAGAAGGGCATCACAAATCAGACAGTTAACCATGTTCATATTGATATATCATTTTACAAGTTCATTAGCATATTCAGTTTGGTATTTTGTGAGTGATATTTTATCATGATTGTGTTTGGGTGATGGATTCAATGAGTCAGGGCGCTGCCTATGACTGGAAGGTTGCTGGTTCAAATCCGTGGGTTGAAAGAGTGTTTTCAGCATTGGGCCCTTGAGCACGGCCCTAAACCTTCAATTGATGCTGAGGCTGTGTGACCTTGCTCTCAGCTCTCAATTGCGTGTTGCTTTGGCCTGCTAAATAAAGTAATTGTATCTATACTTGCGCTTGAATTAATGGGTCAATATATGATTAGTTACAATAATTTCATAGGTCATGGCCCCCTGGGGGTTTGCAGGAAAGTTGCAAGGTTTTTTTTTTTTGGTATAGCTTGACAAGATACATTGTTGATGCACTCATGGGTTTTACCTGTGACGTTTTATTAACCCTTGGCCTCAGTCTCCAGCCTGAAAAGTATTTAAGCTAGACCCTAAAAAGTTGATCTGTGAAATCACACATTTGTTGATGGGGGTCTCTAGCTCTGGTGTCTTTTCATTTTGTGGTTCCTGGTTTAGGGATATAACACAATATAACGCACTCTGTCAAATAATGCTGTAGCTTTATTGTCTGCAAAGTTGTCCTACAGTGAACTCAAGGACCTGAACCCACCACCCCCTAAACACACATGGTACTCTTACAGTATTGGTAGGGACATGTCCCTATTGTTCGTACCAAAGTCTAGCCCTTGAGTGGACTGAAATCCTGTCCGGGGTGTCCTCTGCTTTTCATCCTGTGTTTCCTGGGATAAGTTCCAAGTGACGATTCTATACTGGATACGTGTTTAAAATATGAATGGATTATCAGTAAATTATGAATATACACCACAGCATTGTACTTATTCATTCTTATTTGCAGTCTGTCCAGGTGGTATTACTATCTGTTCATTTAGTGATGAAAATTGAGACCAGTGTTCGGTCTCTTTGATGTGACATCTGTGACTACACCGACCACGAGTCATTGTCCCTAAATGCTAGCGGAGAGTGCACACCTGACACTGACCTGTTTTGGGGACAGCTATGAATGACTTGTGACCTGTGTAGTAGATGATAGAATATTACACTGGTCTTAAATGCCAGTGAAGCGTACATACCTGACCCTGGTTTTTACCTGTTTTAGCCACAACTGTGAGTCATGTTGAAGTGTGAGGATTCTATAGCTATACGATACTTTTTTCCCTCTTGCTCTCCTTCACACTGACCTTTGGTGCGCTGTGTTGACCAGTGTTATTCCCACTCAGAGCACAGCATTTGCTGTACAGGAATCCCGGACATTTACACGCTTGACTGCCAGGAGAGCCAGGCATGCATTGGTGGAACAACAGTGACATGAAAGGAGGCCGCCTTTCTCATGGGATTAGGCCAAGCCAGTGGAAAAGGAAAAACTGCAGAAAAGGTGAAAATAATACAGTACAGCATGTCCAATAGATTTATGAATGATTTGTGTCAGGCGAGCCGTATATATTCCATTACAGAAGAAAGATCTGGAGGATATATGTATGTGTTTTGCATGTATACTAGGCTGATGTTGTCATTAATGTCATAGAACTGGATATATTTATGATACACTAATGTCTTATTTCTTGTATACAGTACTCACTACATATTTTAACTGATTTTACACAGTTATTTCAATAGTTTCAATATTTCAAATGTTTTTCTAGAAGGATTTAGATTCTATAGGCCTACAAAGAAACTTGCATGGTCTCTACTGACTGCCTACTAGTTACTACTAGTCTACTAATTAATGGTTATTCCGTATTTCATATTATTAATTTATTTTATATTCTGCAAATTATGAAGGATATAAGATCGGTTCATTTTCATTCAGCTTCTAGTCATGAGTGATACTTCATGTCTTCTCCTTTTGGGTGACTGGAGCAGCATTTGGATCTGCTTCGTTCACAGGCAAGATTGCCCTTACAGTACGTACCTACACGAAACAGTAGGAAGAAGAAGAGTGTGGCAAAGTCAGGGATTGGCGTATGTGTTATACATCCACAGCTCATTAAAATGTAGTACATTTAAAATTCACTTAGCCAGACTCCAGAACGTTGTTTTATAACTATTTGTGCTTCATGCTCAGAAAGACCAGTTGTGCCTAATTTATTTTGGGTCCACAGTTGCAGAAAAACAGTAAGCATTCTTAGTGTGTCAAATCACCCCACCTTGGGATATTAACCAAGCTTTGAAGTACGTACACATATGGATGCATGTAATTAAATGGTAGCTTTCCATTCCCATCTTCTCTGCCAGTATTCCAGAACTTGGTACGGCGTAATATTCTTTTTCATTCTATGACCTATTTGTTTTAAGTGTCTTGAATATATGGTGAATTACAGAAGCATGATTGTATAACAGATACACACCAGTCATCCAGGCAGCAAAGGACCAAGAAAAACCCCAGACAGGACTCTAAAAATATATAATAGACACTATAACAGTTAAGTTTTGTAGCAGATGTTATTCGGAGGCTCCCAGTGTTTACTGCAATATTCTTATATTGTGATATGAAGCTGCTTTACCACTTGTGTCTATGGTATAGTTACAGCCTAGTTAAAGAGACTAACAGTGCAATGAATATGAGGGTGTATTGCACATAAAGAGTATGTACATCTTTATTAGACAGTTTCAGATGTAATAAAATCCACTGAAGTGTTGTGATTGCTTCTTATTAATAAGGGCTCGGTGTAGACGTCAGAGTGTATTGGGTGTGCCTACAACCATTTATTTGTTATAAAAGGTATATATATGAATACGTGTGTGTTAGCGTTTGTATGTTTATGTAGAATATACCCTCATGCTGGCTGTTTGTGCTGCTTTTATCAATGCTGATGAAGGCCAGGAGATTTTATTGAATGCGAAAACGGGTTCCATCTCCTTCATTCCGGAACAAAGACACGGACGCAGCAGCCACTCCAGCCTCTTCCTTAACAGCTATTGCTGCAGTTGCCTGCAGTGGGATTTCTGCAAAAGTCAATTCTTCTTTCTCACCGTGTCAGGTCCTATCAGGAGCAAGTCCCCTGGCATGGGCGAGCATGCTCATTCGCTGCCAAGAAGCGAGGCTGCTCACGATAGCTTGTCTGTGTGCATCTAGCATTGATTTGTCAGGCCACTCTACACTAGCCACGCTATTCTGTGACCAGGTCTCCTTCAACAGCAGACTCTGCCTTTGTAAACACTGCCAGGATAAGAATGTCGTTTGCTTGTCAGTAGCGGGAAACCTTAAAAGAAGCTGCTGAGGGCAAGGTTAAAAGTAGGACTTGTTTAGCATCATCGCATCTAAATAGCTTGTCATATTTTTCTATTGTTCTTTTTATTATTGAGATTTGTTGGCGCCCCATCCTGTGTTATTCCATGCCTTGTGCCTGTAGCTTCCGGCATGGGCTCCGGTCCCCTGTGACCCTGCATAAGACAAGTGGGCATAGAGGATGATGAATGGATGGATGAATGGATGGTTGGATGGATGGATGAATGGATGGTTGGATGGATGGATCCTTATTAAATGAGAGAAAATGACAGCAAATATTTTATTTGATGGCCATTTTAGGAAAGTATTTCTGGTTTATTTTCTGCTTTATTTAAGCTTCGTCCATCCTTATTTGCCGACACACTGGGGGCTTGCAGCTGCAGAGCTGTTCCTGGCTTAGGGTTGTCCTTCCTCGAGGGGACCTAACTTATACCTCCTTTGTAGTTTCACTCTGCTGGGCCTCAGCAACAGCTCCACCTAGAGCTCAGACAGGAACGTAAGCCCAAGGCTTTGGGTCATTCCAGGCCACGGGTCATCCTTCCCTCCGTCAGCCTTCCTGCAGGAACTTGCCACCTACACTAGGTGACGGGTACAGTCTGTGTGGGATGGTCATTACGCACTTTGAAGTATGAAAACAGGAGGGCTTCCGCGTTGTTATTTACAGAAACTCCCCCACTTCTGACGACCCATGTGCGGAAGCCAGCCTCCGCAAAAGAGGGCCTCGCCAAATGGGTGCTCCCTTCACACTTCACGATGTATGTTTATCATGTCAGAATGGCATCAAGTTCTATAAGTTATACATTTATTGAATTATGTAATACGTAGTATACACTTTAGCATGTCTATAATAATATATATAGTCATATTCATATATAATATATTTATATTTACTCTAGTATCTTTACACGAGTAACAGCAAATAAATAATGCGACTTCAGCAAATCGAGGAAGCAGGAGGCAAATAAATCATAGTCAGAAGCTGCTGTATATGGTGGAAAGATTCAGCTGTTATAAAGGAAACGTTTGTTCTTTGTGGAAAAGAGAATGAATGTCCCGTGAGGTGCATTTTTTTTGTGTGCAGTAACTGAAGATGTAGCAGCATTGTTGCATTTTAATGTGTTAGAATTGTGTGTGTGTGTGTGTGGATGCTTGGATGTTTCGCACTTGGAAGTGCACCGTGGTGTGTCGTCGTCCATACGGGCTCCAGGATAGATTTGAGGGGTGTTCAGGAAAAATGTAGCCATGCTCTTCTCGGAGGACTGGAGGTCTCAGGAGCAGTCCTGCTGGGATATGTGGGAGTCTGTGTGTGGGATTGTACTGTATTTACACTCCCACACACTGTATTTACAGCCTTATTTAGTGCTTTCTGCATAGTAATAATTAGTAGGTAATATTACGTTTTATATATAGCATATGTTATTTTTTCATTCAGCAAAATTGTTGTGTTTACCTGTGTTTTGATATTTTACTCTCCTTACTTTTTTCATTCTGGCTCTTAATTTTTCATTCTGAACAAAATGACTTCATGTGGCAATAGTTGTGTGCCATCATCTCTCAAGTCACCTGACAAAAGTGCATTGTTCCCTTTTCAACTTTTGTCTTTATTATCTGTTTTATTGTTTTTCAGCTAACGGGCTTTTTCTCCACAGAGCTGGAAAAAGTGAACCCTTCCCGTTATTGGCAAGAACGCTGTTTGTTTTCCCTGTATTCCCACAAAGTGTGTTTTTTTTTTTTTTTTTTTTTTTTTTCTTTTTTCTTTATTGGAGTCCTTCTCCAATAAAGTGTCTCAGACGGTTTTTATAAATGTTTAACAAGGTCAGCCCCAGTGTTAGTTTCCACAGCATATCCTGAATGCTGCCTTCTGGACTGCTTCATAGTGTTTGACTTCATCTTCTGTGGTCGTGCTTTCCGGACATCTTAATTGGGTTTGTATCGTGAGTCTATTTTGCTTTCATTGCAGAGGCTCTTTTGCCATTGGTGTTTAATTATACATGTAGTCATCATTTACAGTTTTGCCCAGTAATGATTCCGGATAACCTTGAGCAAAGACGTAGCTGGGGGGGGAGTACTTGACGGATCTGTGTATGCAGTAGGCTCACTACACAAGAATGTGAAGATACTTATGGAGCAGACTAGCAGAAAAGATAGCGGTGCAGTATGGATGTCATTCTGAATATATGTTTTTCCTGGGAGAATGGGGTGTTTCTAAATGAGTGGGTGTCCATATAATCGATGTTTGCTAAAATTTCACTGATTGAAGCAACCTTTATAAATAAGACAACTTATTTACATACACGCTGGCTAATGAAATTCTTCAAAGGCCACACACTTTTTAAAGACTTTATTTGCTATAAATGTGTGGCTCAGTGTATCAGGACGCTATATTTGTGATTAAAAGTTTGTCAATTCAAATATCTGGGCTGGCTGAGTGATTTCAGCGTTGGGCCTTTGACCAAGGCTCCTAAACCCCAGCTGCTCCATGAACTGGCCGACCCTGTTTTCTCAAAAAGAAAAGTTTTCAATAAAAACATTGGCTAAATAAAACGTAATCTTTAATTATGTTCCTTTGTCCATTCTGTTACTCATTAATGAAGCTATGAGTTGTGTAAGGAGGTATCCAGCTGTCTCTCCGCGCACAATTTCGGTATACTGTAGCGCCTGTTAATTTCACCATAGCTTTCAAACCAAATTAAAAAGAAGGAAATGAAAAATATATAGAATCTATTCTGTATTTAATCCCTCTGGTTGCGTGTTTAACAGGGAGCCTCCGTTAACACACTTTTTTTTTTACGTTCGCAGCCCCATAATATTCACGTTAACCTGGGGGCTCTCATGCCTAAGTGTGAGACACACCGTGTTTGCGGTTTGATTTGTGTGGATGGCGCAAATAAGTGGCTTAACATGCACATGTTGAATCTTGCCTGTGGAGCAGCACAGAGGTGATGACAGACTGTTGTCACATAATGGCCTATATTGTTGCTGCAATTACTTTCGGTCCTGGTTTGCAAGAAGAACTTATTTACACACACCTATGCCAACCAAATTAACACCAGAGATTATTTTGTATCATAAAAGGTGTATCAGAGGAATGCTTAACCTAAAATAACATTACTCTGAATGGAATAAGTAACAATACTTTGAGTCGTTTTTTTGTTTAATAATGAAAAAGATGATCGCTTTATCCCTGGAGTTTTTCTTTGTAAAGTTATCGATTGTATGATTCCTGGGTGGATCTTCTGTAAAGTCCAGAAAAAAGCACTCAGAATATCATTCTTTTCATATTTTAGGTTGTTCCCAATTTGGTATTGAACATTATTATATAATGATGATCGGGTCATTATTGTGCAAGGAAATCCCAGCATCTGAAGCCTCCAAGTGTGAATGAGGGGACAGAACAATGGGTGCGATTTAGGACTTCTGTTTAATCCTATGAAATCTTACCTGAGGATATTGATATATAGATTATATACATGCTTGAGGATATTGATATATAGATCATACATAGACACAAACATTTGATGCATATAGTTTAACCTGTGCAGTGTTCAGCTAAAACAATTTGAGAAACGTGTAATTGCTGGGGGGGGGGATCATTTCTGTGAATAATCATCCCTTTTACAATGCAAATCAACTCCCTTCATCCTTGTTCTTTCCTTGGCCAAGACCTTGGCAGGTTGTCCATGAGGAGGTCAGGTGCTACGGAGCCGGGGCACAAGAAATTTGATTCCCCAGATATTTCCCTCCTTCGTTTCTTTTGGCTCATACGAGTGCAAACAGAAGAGTCTCTGTGTGGGAGTCGTGCTCTGCTGTTGCCTATTGTCTGCTGTGGTGCCTAGCTGAGCCGTAAGCGTTGCAGGCTTGGGGACAGGTCCTGTGCCTGTTAGTGGGAAATGCATAGAAAGGCGAACATCTAACATTACAAGCACAGGAAAGGTCCTTAGTGGGCAAGATGAAGCAGTGGCAGGAAAGTGCAGGTATGAATTCCTCTTCTTCTGATGAGCTATTAAGAATGTGTTATAAATTCCCCACATAATTAGTGTTCTGTAACACAGCTTAATTGTGAGGAAACTGTAGTAATGTTTCTACAGACTAAAACTCTCTCCATCATATACCTACTTTACATAGATATTGCTGATTATTGCACACTGAGAAATATGACAGAAAATATTATGTAAAAGTGTTTTTTTCCTACTCTGTGACTACTCTCAATCCTTATGTTATCTACCGCAAAAATATATCAGTTTTTGACTGCCATTCAGTAGAAATTTTTGCTAAGGCCTTGGCACACATCCCTTGACTCTGATTTGATGTCTGTGCTCAAAATGTACATTAAAGGGTACATCGCATGAAAAAGATACATAAGACCTGCCAGCAGATGATATTTTAATGATAAGCGCTGTCATTGGCAGTGAGTTAAGCGATCTAAACCTGGAAGGATAGCAGCACTTAGAAAGACAGGCTTCCATGTTTTGTTCGACCTTTTTTGGTCGGGTCTCCCTTCAAAGAACCTTCATATAAAGTGTATTGATCTGACATCACTTTTGAAAAAACGGTCCGTCTCACTGTCAGAAACAAATAGGCTGAAAGGCAGCTGATTCATCTACGTGCTCTTTATCAATACTGCAAGAGTACAGCAGCCGAAACCAAAAAGGACTCGCTCGTCAACATACCAGAGTGTTCTTGCCCTTAAAAAATGCTTTTCTCTGGAGTGTCATAAATATATAAAGACTTTGCCAAAATAATGCAATCTGTTTGAAAATTTAACCGCGCTAGAGTTGGCAAAAAGATAGGGACTGCAAAACAGGACAGATTTTCTAAACGATTAGCTAATGCTAATGTTAAAAAAATCATTTTTGGCAGCATGATGTGTTTAAGTTATAGATATATTTTGCAACATATCCAGCTACCATTCGCGTATCAGCTCTGGTTTCTGAAGATGCCTGTTTTCCGTTATCTGCAATGGTCATGAATTTGGTGCGTTGGTCTCACCACGAATTGCGCCATCAGGACTCACCATGAGTCTGAAGTTGACTCACCGTTTTCACGTTGTAGCCTGAGGTTTCTTCCTTCTAGGGAGTTTTTGCTCACTGGGGGCTTTGGGTGGGGATAATGTAAAGCTCTTTTAGACTATGTAATGTTGTGAAAATGTGCTATACAATTAAAATTGAATTGAATTGACATGAAACTATCGACACTATCGCCTCCACAGTCTGTGGTTCTATTACCCCACATTTCTAAGTGTCGGATGCATCCCTTTTTCATTATATATAGTTAGTGTCACAGTGAAATATTAGCACAAGTAATGAACCTACCATATTCATAAGGTGGTACAAACAAGCGTTATTATCTAGTACTGAGGGAATAACTGATTGGTAAGTTAATTATATTATCCATAGATAATGACTGACCATAACTGAAATGGGCCTCTTTAAGGCTTTATTTTTTTCTGTCTTAACTTATGTCTTACGTAATCAGGACATTTTAAAATAAAAATAATAATTTAAATATCAACGACAGCTAAGTTTTTCTGTGCTGTCATGATGTTTCAGCCCTTTATTGAAGCAAGCGTCGCATGATTAAGCAGCTTCCTGTCCCAGAGAGGCTCCTTCAGAGGTTCCTCATTCTGGCACAACGGGCCAGTCTGTTGCCACCACACAAGCCTGGATATCAGTTCCAGCGACCTGTAGATCGAGCCGTGTGACTCATACACACATTGCTGCTTGATGCTAGTGGATCCTGAGAAGCACGTCTGGAAAATGTGAATCAAACTGGAGTTTATTCAGCAGGCAAAGAGCAACACTTAAGATAATGCCGTTGTAACTGTGTGGAAGGACATAACAACCTAATATTTCATGGTGTTTTTTGCTGGAAGGCTTTCTTTGAACAGTACTTAAAGGACTGATGGACCTGCAGATATGGTCTGTGGTTGTGTGCAGTGTTTCTGATTATTGCCTAATACTCACTGTGGATCTACTGAAGTCCACTGAAGAAATAGATTGAAACAGGAAGTGCATGTGTGTAATTCAGACAGGTTCCATTTCTGTTTTGTGTGTTTGTGACTCATTGCTGGTTTCTGTGTTTTTAAGAGATGCGTGTATGCAAAATGTGTTGTCACTCAAAAATTGTGATCTGAGTGGGAATCCCTCGGGAATACAGGCGGAGTAATATAAAAGCTGCAAAAATAAAAAAAATAAAAAATAGCTGCAGATGTCACCTGTGTTGAACACGGCATAAGAATCTGTGTTATTGTACACTGCCTGTTATATACTGCCTGTTAGCTTGGATAGGCTCTATGACTAATTGCCTTCTTTCATTTGCTAGCAACTTCCAGAAGGAAGATTTCTAAGGCTTTTTAATATCCTTTGTTCTCCTTCAGAGTCAAAAAATCTGATTTCGGAGTATTTAATGAGGCTTATTATATATGTTCATCCCACACATTACAGGTTATGAGGTTGGTTTTGCATTTTATTTAACTGTTCAAATCACCATTGAGTATTAAAGACTACAGATGCATGACAACCACAAGGGAAAGACCAAAATGTTGTGGTTCTGCCCCACTGTAAAAATAAAAACCCCATGTCCTGTAAATGATAGGGATAAGTTAGATTCATCTTGAAATCTTTTAAGTCCTTAGTTTAAAAAAATGTACATCTTGCAAATAGGCTCTGGGAGCATTTTCCTCTTCACCAGATGTCAGAAAGATAAAGTTGCAGAGCAGCATAGTCCTCAGTTTCCCAAATCCCTACACGGTCTTTGGGGACCTTGTTTTTTTCTTGCTTATCCCACGTTTTCACTTGCGTCCCGAATGCGCTTCGTGGAAGCAGACCCCCAGGGTTTGTCCGGGCCGAGCACGTGAAAGCTGTTGGTCTTAAATGCAGTGATCAGTGTGTTGCGCTTTCCCAAGCTCTCGTACCGCTGAAAGCATGACATCAGAGGGGTAATGTCGGCTGTCCTTAGTTTTTGATGCCAAATGTGGCGCTTAACCATGACTCCGCCTCCCTTATCTACACTCGAGCCTGCAGGCACATGGGGAATCAGGACTGTATGCAACGGGCCCCGGCTTCTCAAAAGAAGATTAATTCAACCTCTTCTGCTTTATAGACTATTGCTTTGGATCTGTCCATTAAGCTGCGTGCAGCATCTTTGTAATAAGAAGGAATGGACTGCCCCTGGCTGCCTGACATTCAGAGTGTGTCATCATTATCTGGGTTCCTGTAATAGTCTGGCCATGTGGCTCCGCACTATGGGCCTGCTTTTATTGCAAGGCTGAGGATATAACTCAAAAGGCACAAATCGTATGCTTTAGTTATTTATTTTTTTTCACAGGAACTACAGGTTATTCCATTAAGATAGAGTATAAGAGTAGAAAGTGAATGATACAGTATGCTGGCCTTGATAGACATTAAGATCCCCAAGGATGCCTGAATGAATGGTATGATGTGCCAGGCCCGACATTTGGTTCCTGTTTGGTTCAATGACCCATTACAGTTTCTCAGTTTGCTTTCTAATAATATCTTAAAAGACTTTCTTACCGAGTTACATGCTGCAAATATGCTCTCTACACCAATAAAATTTTTTGTGAACACACACACACACAGAGTCATGTAATCATATCGTTTTGGGGACCGCTCATTCATTTCTATTGGAAAAGTGCTAACGCTAGATATGACAACCTTAACCCCTACCCAGCCCTAACCATAACCATAAGTAACCAAGCAAAATACAGTTTTTGCATTTTTAGTTTTTTCATTGCAGTCATGGATTTTTATAAAATAGAGTTTTCCCATATGGGGACCAGGAAACTGGTCCTCATAAGGGAAAGGAAAAAAAAAAAAACGGGTATTCATCACATTGTGGGGACATTTGGTCCCCACAAGGTAAGGTATACCTGGACCACACACACACACAGGGCATTTCAGCCAGCTTTCACCCCACCGTTCTCCCAGCTCCTTCCTCTCCTCAGCATTCGTGGTGGATTTCAGGATGATGTCAAACCCCACATGACGTCAGCATTCACTTCCCGCGATGCACACGTAACAACCAAAACATTTATCTTGGGAAATAGCACAGAGAAGACTTCATTTTCATTTTATCCACACTTGTTTGTAGTAACAGACAGGCCTGTTTGCCAGTTGGAGATGCTTGATTTGGGGTTAGGGCATGGTACTTATGTTAATATGTTATGTTTAGCTGGAAAGCAATTCCTGTTCCCCAGCATTATAAAATAATTATTATCTGGCTCACTGTTAAAGTACCGTTTCCGAAAGAACTGCATCACTGTTCTGCAGTTTGTTTTAAGCAAACATCTGTTATTGTACATTGTCTTGCCACACACCCTGATGATTAATCGGGAGAGAAGGAGCTTGTGAGTGTGCTATTAATGGCATCTACAAAATCCATTTACTTTGGTGAGAGCTGGGTTGAAGCTTAGACTCTATGCTCTGCTCGAGACAGGCAGCCATAACCTCAAGTGCAGTGTTAACATGGGGAATAATTGAGGTGAAGTAGCTATGCGTTTGGTGAAATCAGAATGGAGGGTTCGTATCATTCTTGGGACCATAATATTAGACAGGCAAGTCTCTTTTTTATTTCGTTGTGAGGCTGTCATATGTTTGTTTGTCTCATCATAACTTTGAAATGTTTATGTAAATGAAGGATGGTAAACCGATGACACATAGCGTGGTGCGATTGAGTAAAATGATTTGGCTTGAGAGATGTAATCATGCATTTATTCACTGAAGTACAAGCATTCAAAATGCCTATAGAAAAATAAACGGGGGAGGCTTTAATTTTCATGATTTACTGACATATTTTGGGGGAGCAGCAACTTAAAGATTTGCTCCTCAATTCATACAACTTGTTATCTTTCAGTAGTTTCATCTTCAAATAATAGATTTTGTATCATGGACAAGCTATATTCCATGGACTGGAAAGGTCACCATGAAGCTGTATGGCGATGTCAAAAACCTTGTTGCTTTTTTAGTTTTTTGGAAAGTGCCAAAGGATTAGAAGTTCAGTCAGTGTTGCTCTGTGTAATGCTTTGCTCATAGGTCTTTTTATATCCAAAATTTTTTATTTTTTTTTGTTCCTTAAGACCAAAGAGCCTAAACTGTGACTATATAAACAAGCTCATCCTTAGGTCAAACTAGTTTTGAATACCACTGATGGGCATTGACTGCAATGCAATGGAAGGCTGTCAGTCATAGACTAAAGGAGGCAATATGATTTTTCATCGTCTGTAAAATATAGACAGATAGATCTAAAAGTGAAAATCGTAGTCCTGAAGAAACATCCAGAAAAATCGGCTTGTGATTTTGGGAATTCTTTGGAGTTAAAGTTAAAGAATCCATTAGAGACAGTGTCAGTCTCAGACAGAATTGAAGGTGTCTATGAGTTGGGGGAGGAAAATAATCAATCTTCAGTGAACATCACCCGACCTGAGGTCACTTCCAATTAACAGCGGACAATGGCTTCATTTGTCTTTACTCTGCAGTATAATTACTGTGATAATTTTGTCTATTTGAATTATGCTGATGTGATTACTGTCCTGTTACACAGGAATAACGATACATTTTACATTCTATTTCTGTCCTTTTTTCAGACGTAATTAAAAATGTTTGTGGTGTAAATGTCCTCGTAAACATTTGGAATGTTTACGTATGCAAGATTAGCTTGTACTTGGATGGCACATGTAAGGGTACTTGTAGGCTTGTAGCTTGTAGGACGTAAGCCCAGAAGGAAGGCATTCTTCACATACGTGTCTTTTAAGTGAAGTTTTATTCCTGACTCTTATCAACATCGGGCTCTAACATTTGATCATCACCATGGGTATGTAGAATGTCGAAGCCCACTGCAGTTTCTGTGCTAGACGTGGATCTACTGCATTTAGAAAGGTGATTCATGTGTGCCGCCTGTATGACAAGAGCGTAAGTTAATTGGGTATATTAATATTCAGCTAGGTCATTTTACCCTGTTCTCATTACTTGTATCATCTTCTGCAATAGAGAACAGCTACAAAGTTTTCCAAGGTCTCGCAGTCTTTGACATGAACGTGCCTGTGCTGTCTGTCCCTCTTTCGCAGGTTATTTGCCTGGCATGCTAATATGTTTCATATAGTGAGCTGCGGCTTCCAGTGTTTCGGATTCTTAATAGCATCCCCGTCGGAGGAATGATAGTCGAGGACATGTCAATTAAGTCTGATAGAGCAAAATTTATTGCTGTTTTGGTTTAGACCTAATTTGATAATACTGCAAATAAATGTGCTGCTGAATTATTGGATTTGACAGGAATTTTTTTTTATGCTTACTGTGATTTGTTGCAAGTATCCGGGTTAAAACTAACTAACCTTTTTATGAAGAGATAATATGCAGCAAAGCGTTAAATGACAGGGTATTGAATTATCCTTGTCAAGATGGATCAATGCATCATCCATGATTGATTGATTGATTGTATAATTCATATACTGTATATATTTTTTTCATTGGGATACTTGTACTGAAAAAGTTTGTCCTGTAAGAGAAGGTTGGAGTTCTTGTTATAAAAGTGATATTTAAGATTCCTCGCACAGGCTTACGTAAACCCTTTAAGGTCCTACAAGACATGCAGACATGTTTCTCGGTATTGTCCTTTACATAGATTTTTGCAAATGAGGCATAAAATGCCAGGATGAGGAGACTTATATCTGACCTATCTACTCATCTTGTAAGACCTGGTTTTTACTCACAGAAGGATAAACGACTGTGGAATGTATTGACAAAGATCAGCGCTGTCACATCACTCTTCGGGTCTCCTCCTGCAAGATCATTGCATGATTCCTGGAGCACAAGATCAGATCGATGCGTCAGATGGAATGGAGTTTAAATCTGCCAGGGATTGTATGTGTAGGGATGGATTCCTCTATGTTCGCCCCTTCTTGTGTTTATCAGGCTGGAATATTTATAGGGTGCGATTACAGGGTCTGTGGGAGTGGAAGGGAGGGTCGCATGCCGATATCGAGGCCCGTCTGACAGCTTATCTGGACGCCTGTCTCCAGTTTGCATCTCGGTGCAATAAGGCTTCCAGAATGGCCCTCCATTTAAGAACATGCCACGCCATGCTGTCAGATCACAAGACATGCTCTACCACTGACTTTTATGTAGTAATGCAGCCGCCAATGGTAAGTAAATGTTGCCAGTATGTTCTGGGGATATGCAGAAGATCTCCTCATTGGTGGTTTTACAGGACTGGAAACTGCCCGGCTGTCATCACACGAATCAAGTCGTTCCATTTCATTTCAAGTTCCTGCAAGCTCTGTTGAGCTCTGTGTTAAGATTTTGGGCGTAGACGAGAATGCTTCATGGGGATTTTTTTTAGCTAATACTTGTTCTTTAAATTTAAACCTAATTCCATTTGAGAAACTTATAAGGATCGATAAATTCATCTTGAAGAGCCATTGGCCTGTGAATAACAGATAATTATTCCTGGAGAGGTATCGATGTCCTGGGCCAGCAGCCCTGTGTAGCTACAGCTGCCTCTAAGCATCCACTGTATCGTTTATCTTGTTTTTTTTCCCTGTTCCACTTCACAAATGTTATGATTTTGGGAAGATGTTGATAAGCAAGTATCTTTTGAAAAAAGCCTGCCTAGCAGGGAACAGATGAGGAATGTGTTTTGTCTCTAGAAGAAAAAAGAAAGTGTAGCCAGTGGCTAGAGCTCCCCCTTGTGTCCATGAGCTACCTGTACCTTTGGCATTTTGCTTCATTTCCTGGAGCTGACAGCTGGCCTGGGAGCTCCTCCCAATACTGTGGGGGGGTTGGGTGGGGGTTCATGTGAATATTATAGAAACAGATCTGCTTTGCAGGGGTACTAGCACCTGGACATACTGTGTGTGTGTGTGTGTTTTGTGTGTGTGTGTGTGTGTGTGTGACCTGGTTTACCTATCCTTATGGGGACACAATGTCCCCATAACGTGATAAATATCC
>JAODLD010000101.1:16819639-16838600 GCA_026781065.1 Mormyrops boulengeri | reverse complement strand
GCATTTTTACCATAGAAATAAATCAGCGGTCCCGATATTGATATGTTTCCCCTACACATGTGTGTGTGTGTGTGTGTGTGTGTGTGTGTGTGTGTGTGTGTGTGTGTGTGTGTGTGTGTGTAATGTGCACGCGTGTGTGCTGGGGGGGGAGGGAGGACTCTAGAAGCTTTCATGGGAGTGATTCAAATGTTTCATTTATGTGTTTTGAAGCACTGACAGAATGGTGGCTCATCCCTTCAGGGTTATGGGTGTGTGCGTGTGTGTGTGTGTGTGTGTGTGTGTGCGTGTGTGTGTGTGTGTGTGTGGGGGGGGGGGGGTGTTACTTATATATTACATTGTGGGGACCAAATGTCCCCACAGTTAAATAAAAAAACTTTTATTTTGACAAGGGGAAGCTAAATTTATAAAAATCTGTGACTGCAATCAAAAAGTTAAAATGCCAAAAGTCTTGTATTTTGTTTGGTTACTTATGTTTAAGGTTAGGGCTGGGTAGGGGTTAGGGTTGTCATAGTTTGGATTAGGGTCCTTCTGTAGAAATAAATGGACGGGTCCCCACAAAGATATGAATACAGACGTGTATATGTGTGTGTGTGTGTGTGTGTGTGCGTGTGTGTGTGTGTGTGTGTGCGGCAGCAACTGCAAGCAGAGAAACAGTGGAATCCTCCAATGGTATTTTTCCTGCACCATTAAGCATCATCCTCACATAAACAAGAACTCCGGCACAGAGTTGGAGTCAAAGTCCGCCAACTATTTCCAGCCCCGTTTTTTTTTGCCAAGCAACAGCAGTGGCCCTGTCTGTAAGACAGACTGCTAAATAATTGTCATCTGCACTGGCTGGTGGGTACACTAGGTGAGCTAGCATGTCACACCCTGTGTTATCCCTGCCTGCCTTTTCTTTATGTCTTTTTGAGACAGCGAGCTCCTCCATTGTTACAGAGGATCTTAAAATGACCCGCAACAGCTCGATTCCTGGTACACGTCTGCTTGCTCGTAAGAAAACAAAAAAGCAGTGCCGAGCGGCCTTTAGCGATGAAAGCCCGAGGACAAAGCAGCGCTCTGTGAAAAGACGGAGTGTGAAAATGAGGCGAGCCCATGTGCCGTTTCATGTTTTATGCTCACTTAGAGACTGAATTCTAGGGCGGCTTTACTGTTAGAGCTGCGGCCGCTGTGCTAATCTCGAAAACTACCCTGTTTTGTTATTTTTTTTTTTCCTGGTAAAATCTGATTTTGGCCATGGCTAAACAGCTCCTCCTTGTGGTAGGGAGAATTAACAGGAAAGGCACATCCAAGATTGTTGTCAAAAAATAAAACCTTGTCCGCGACTGGCCTATGTCTATGACAAATACTGTAACTGGACTGGATTTTTTAGGTCAGCTTTCTCTATTTTAAGCCTTTTAGATCTGGTCATATTAAAATGTGGCTTGAAGTCTGTCTGCAACCCACTCGGTGTATTTGTATAGCTCTAGTTTAGAAACCTACAAAGAATACCGACAAGCCCTTTAGTTAGTAAAGCAGAGGATGTGTTTACTCTGCCTGTGTGTCCAAGCAAACAGCCAGTTAAGCACTTTGTATTTTCAAAGAAAGGTTGGGGCCTCATCTGGGAAAGTCATCATGAACACTGGCATCGCTGCTGCATCGTCAGACCCCCAAGACCCCCAAGCGCCTGTGAAGTAAACTGCTCATCCAGCCACTGCACCACGGCCACCTTCATGCCCTCTGATAACTGCCTGCCATTGACTTTGTTACACAGAATAAAATTGGGGTATTTTCATTTAGACTGCTATTGGTTAGCGCCCCACCCTGGGTTATTCCCTTCCTTGCGCCCGTAGCTTTCGGTATTGACTCCGGACCCCCCCAGTGGCCCTGCATGGGACAAGCGGTTATCGAAAATGGACGGATGTGTTTTTATTTAGCTACAATATGTGTATGTTAATAATGATCACTATTTTACTAGCCTAACTGACGAAAACAAACCCATGCAATGGTTGTCAAGCCTCTGCAAGCTAACAATATAATTTTGAACTTGATAGCTATAATTATGTTCGTGTTGCGTGTTAATAAGTGGCCAGATTCCTGGCGGGTTATTATACCTCCAGCTTGCAGGAGCCTCATTTCTTCAGCCAGCTGACAGTCGGTGACGGCGCCCTCCTCGGCCTCAAAGCCCCGATGAAATATATCAAGGTCCCGACAGCTATATTGTCATTAAATCAGGTGTATATCGGAGTAATCGCCATCCTTAAGGGCCTAACATCTTTTCATCAGCGAATCTTTGCGGCCCCCTTCTACATGGCAAAATGTCAAACCCAGAACACAGCCTGAGGGAGACGAGGCCTAGGGGGCACAGCTGCTGTGGGGGGAGCTCTCGCCGGCAAGAATGGGGAGGACACTTCCTGCTATAGCTGCAGTGCGGGTTCGAGCGTGGGCTTGGGGAGGATAATTGGCTTAGAGACGTGAGGGTTTTCACTGCCGGGAGTGAGTGGTTAGGGAGCTAATGGCCTTTGGAGCACTGCTGCGGGAGGCTGACAGCCCCAGCCACATCCCAACCTGCATATAAACGCAGCTGTTGTCCATTTCAGTTGGGGGACTTTCCAGAATTGCCCTAGTTGTCGGCCATGTCGTGTGTATTATTTTTCAGGTGAATGTTGCCAATTCAGTCTTGGATAGAAGGTTTTCAGGACGAGATGTGTTTGTACTGCCCCCTGCTGGGCTGGACACGTAGATCACTGAGAAATATAATCAGTAGTGATTGTTTACATGTTTATTGTGTGTGTGTGTGTGTGTGGTCCTGTATATATTCCATTTTTTCAGTCACCACAAGAGGAAACTCAATTTTATTAAAAAAATTTGTAACTGCAATCAAAAAACTAAAAATTACTAAAAATTTGGTTACTTATAGTTATGGATATGGTTAAGGTTGTCATAGCTGGGATTAGGGTTTTTGCCTTGGAAATGAATGGAGAGTCCCCACAAATACAAACATCTGTGTGTGTGTGAGGAGGACAAAAGGGTGCTTGCTTCCGTATGCTCCACCCCTGACAGGAGATTGTTTTAGCCGGGAATCATGACTTCTGAACCGTTATGGTCACAGTTAGTACCTTACAGATATGTACTGTGAAGTGCTACATACCAGATCACATTGACTTGCAGTGACTTGTCCAATACGTCATCCAGTGAGACACCCAGCTCAGGCGTGCTGTAAGAGATGTGGTGTGGTTTTTATCAGAAGTTAATTCACTGCTGAATTTGGATAATTTCCCTGCAAATCCATTTACCGAAATCGGTAGATTTTATCAATAACCGGATAATGGTGAAGTCGGCCTTCCCATACAGACAAAAAAAGGAGACTTTTAATTATAGTCATCTCTGAAGGGAGGCTGAGGGAGGAGATGCCATGTGCAGCCTTCGGGCTTGGGGGGGGAACGAGCGAGACGGAGCTACTGAATGAAGTGGCCGCTTGCCGGCTTCCACGCTGAGTTTTTAATGATCGCTGCATATGTCAGATCCTCTGCAGTGGCGGGGCGACGATTACAGCCAGCTGAAGAATAGGTTGAAGCGAACCACCCTGCCAAGATTACGATCTGTTTCCATTCCAAGCCCGTCTCGGCTCCCCCGTCTCCCATAGATAACGTGATAAACTGCTAAAATAATGTTGGATGGTAGTCTGGTGACCAAACCAAACCGAACCAAGGGCTGGACATATTTGGCTTGGTAGTAATGAAAGTTCTTGAAGGTCCTAAATGACCACAAGGCAATTTTGTTAAGTATTTTAGGAATACTTAACTTCTTACAGCAAGGCCACGCTTATTATTTATAGCGTAGGACGTGGACCGCAGATGGTGTTGTGGGAATTGACAGCTGCATCAAAAGTTTATTATTATTTGGTGTGTTAAAGATTCTTCAATGCACCTTTTCTGTATATGTACCATTTATATTGCAAAAAGATTTGGCTGGTTGATCACTGTTGGACCGGTTCCTTACCGCTGCTGTCTGCTGACACTTAATTCCCAAAGAAAATCATGAATCACATGGAAAGAATCAGCTTTAACCGTGGAATATGCAAAAGGATGCACGTTCATTTCTTGCCCCCCCGTTAATGAAGAAGTCAGTCTTCTGCACCTCTGTATGTATAATATTTAATCTCCATGAAACATCGTCGAAGTTTTCATGAAACGTTTTTTTTAGCACGCTGTACCTAATATATAAAACAAATGCCCAAGTGTGTCCATCTGCTGCCTCAGACCGTTACATAACAAGCTGTCGCGATGATATTCACATTATTTCTGTTGTTTTCCAGGGCTCCTTATATAAGCTGTGTGTGTTTGGACCCAGTATGCATAATCCTAATTTAAACAGTGCTCTTCCTCACCCCGACTGAAGTCTCTCAACCCTCATCTGTTGACAGTTTTTGTTTTGCTGATCTGCCTTCGCCTGGTCTTGGTTGGCTTTACAGTGACACTGTTCATCAAAGGGGCTCACGCTGCCTTGTGGCCTTTCCTTCTCAGGCAGACCCGGGAGCAGGAGACCCCGCCCGACTTCTTCTACTTCTCTGACTTCGAGAGGCACAACGCCGAGATCGCGGCCTTTCATCTGGACAGGTAAATGTCACACCTGCGTCTCTAAATGTCAGGCCCGAGCCCGGACGCCCGGGAGACCTGCGCGCTGCCTTTAAACGATGCAAATGCGCCGAGATGAGATGCAGCACCCCACCGCTGGCAGCTGACACAACAGTGGCAATCCATGCACACCTCCAGACTGTAACCCCTGATTATTTAAGGATGCCGGTGATTAAACCCTCCACCAAAATGCGCACGAAATTGGATATTATAATGGAATGTAATTAAGTGCAATTACAGCCAATGCACAATGTTGATTTCCAGCAGCTGATGTTACATATTGGTAAACAGAACATCTGTACCCAAAAGAACCTTGAACTTGCCTTGTTTTTTATGGCTTAAAACAGACCAAGTGGGTCGTGGAGCAGATGCGGGGAGGTGGTCTCGGGAAGGCCCTCGTTTCCGACTGTGACCATGCTCCGGAACGCATGCTGCTCCTACACTGGCATTATCCCAACTCTAGTCACCTGAAATGTGGAGAATGTGTCCCTGGGGCCCAGTATCGACATAGAAGAATGTAATGTCTACCAGAGACTTTAGCCCATCTGGTCCAGTGAAATATCCAGTTGGTACATTGGCATGCCTGTGGGGAGGGCGAGAGGGGAGCAAAGGTATGCGAAGACTCCACTGTTCTAAATATACGGCTCAGAGGTTCACCAAAATGAACAGGCTTTGCTTCTGTTACAAATTAAGGCCAAGTTCTGGTGAAGTCTCAGCAATCCGGCCTTTTTAGCAACACTGAACCGAAGGCATTCATTATTTCATCGAGCTGAGGAGAGGTGCATTCGCAGAACGGCTGTTATCGCTAACAAAGGGAGTAGCAGGCGCAAGGGCTGATTCCTGTGCGCTGTGCCAGTCTCCTGCTTATAAGAGCTGATATACTGGGCCGCCTTCCTTTAAAATTCTGTAACACGGATAGCGGACAGTTTGGTGCGGGAGCACCGTAGCCCATAACTGGGGCGACGGGGGTGTCTGGGGGCTTGAATTTCTGGGGCTCAGGCATGTTCATTAGTTCTTGTTCATTTAGGGCTTGGTCTTTCTGGATGAATCCTTGACGGAGGTGTGAGGCGGAGCGTAAAGCTCACAGGTGGCAGGCCAGCTCGCCTCGCCGCTTGAGACGGCGCCGCCGCCGCCGCCACACTGCACCTCAGCTGGCTGCGGGCCCTTTAATCTCCCTGGGGCTGGCTCAGCTTCATGTCATAAATGGATGAATTATTCATGCGGCTGCGCGCACAGGAAAGTGAAAGTGGATGTCAGAGAAGCACCTGCACTCTGCTTCTGCTGCGGTGATGACTTTTTTGTGGTACACCCCATGCTTCATTTTACAAGATGTTCATTTATTTTTATTGAGTTATTTCTCTGTTATTTATATAGGACTGATGTGTTTTGTTTACCCATCCTTTTTAGCATATGAATTATTGTATGGGATTTCAGTGTAGAGTTATTTCCATAATAGCCTTTAAAATAATATCAGCATTACATTAAAGTGTTGGTTTGGATTTAGACATAATTGCCTGGGTCATAGCTCCCCCTTTTGGTCATTGTTAGAAATTACATTCTTTTCCCCTTCCCTTCCCTTGTGGTTTATGTGCAACTGCTTGGGCCAATTTTAGGGCCTGAAATATTCTGAATTTATGCATGCATTAACCTAATAACAATCCAGATAAGCTACATTTATAAACAGAATTTTGAACAGTGCTACAGTATCAAGCTAAAAGCTATGTTAAGGGCAACCCTTTCACTGGTTCATTTGCAATGACGTCTTATCCACTTAATGAGGCAGCGATATCCTGAAAACCCGTACAGAGCCACAGTTTATCACTGTCTCACATACACACGGCTGCACACCCTGAGTTTGTCTCCCCCTATTGGCAGGGGAAAGCAAGGGAATAGTCTAATTAGATTGAGGTGTCACATTTGATTTTAATTAAATTCCATTAATCTAATAAACATATGAACTAATTTGCATGTGTTCGCATTTAAAAGACCTTCACTGTCCACGTTCATCAAGGGTCGTGAGGTGCACCCCTGCAGTTACCGATCCAGTCACTGGTAATTGGTGTGAGTGCATGATGGGCTACCACAACGAGCAGGAGATGCGAGACATCGAGCGAAGTTTAATCCAGTGCGTTACAGCGCCTCTCTGTGGTCAACCAGAGACTATCATGCAGCTCTGGGTCTGGGGACTGTGGAAGCTTGGTTAGCAGATTCTATGTCCTTAGTAGAGTCTCCTTAGCTGATGATACACTGTCCACTTCGGCAGGGTCCTGGACTTCCGTCGAGTCCCTCCAGTGGCTGGACGACTGGTCAACATGACGAAAGAAATCAGAGACGTGACCCGGGACAAGAAGCTGTGGAAAACCTTCTTCATATCGCCAGGTGCGGACGCCATTGCCATCCCCCCCCCCCCCCCAAACTCCGCAGGCATCACGGGGATGTCCTGGGGGGCGCCCGGGGATTATAAAGACTATGGCAGAGTCGAGGGCCACTGCAGGTGGCTGTGAAGCACATTTGTGTGCCATATGTTAAACAGGCCTCCACACTGACAGGGGATTCCAGTTCAGATGTCAGCTCCATTCATTACAAAGTTCACAAAGACAAGAGGGCGTTTGTGCTGCGTCACACATTCTCTAATAGGTCTGACATGAATAGTGATTTAATTTATATGCTGCACAAAGGCAAGGAGACACTTTAAAGGTCATTCTTCTCAAACACCTGTCTACTTCTGGAGCAATGAGGCCGAGATGATGCCTTAAAACACCAGCGTGGTGCCTTGATCCCGCAGCTGTTGATAGCTTTACTGTTAGAGGCATGTTTAAGCTCGTCATGGAGGCTGCAATGCGTTTTTTTTCCCCTTTTCTCATCTTCCTTAGCCAACAACATCTGTTTCTATGGCGAGTGCTCCTACTACTGCTCCACAGAGCACGCTCTGTGCGGGAAGCCCGATCAGATCGAGGGCTCCCTGGCTGCCTTCTTGCCCGACCTGGCCCTGGCAAAGCGCAAGACGTGGAGGAACCCTTGGCGGCGCTCCTACCATAAGAGAAAGAAAGCAGAGTAAGAGCTGGTTCTGTCACTGCAGGGGGCGTCTTCACTAAACACTCACACTTTTGGTTTATGCAGTGAATTTCCTCCTTGTACTCACATAGCCCTCCTGTAAGGGCGTATACATGGGTGCGACCATTGGCCCCAGCTGGCCTCTTCCCCTGTCACTCACCAATGTAAAACATATCATTGACTGATGATGAGGTTGGCCCTTCTGTATGTATTGTGGTCACTTTTATGCTCCCCACTTTAAAAAGTCCTTGTTTTGCCCCAGCTTTGCTGGCGATTTAAAAACCGTAGGAACATCAGTACCAAGCTGTGCCTCAGCTTTGAAATGTGGGTGGGCCAGGGAGGGGGCACGGTTATGACAGGATGGTCCAGTCTTTTGATTAGTTGGGCCAGACCCACCCTGCCCTCTCTGATCAGCATGGTCTACAGCCCACCAGAACCAGAACTGGGCATGTCTGTGTCTCTACATCTTTACTTTTGAATAACAGAACAATATTTTTAAAGAAAAATGACAATTTCAAAATCATATTACAGGTGAATGTCATTGAACCCTATGTATTGTCTGCAGGGATACAATCGTAATTAATTTATTTTTATTACGTTTTATAAAATTTATTTTGTCACAGTCAGAACATTGGGTTTCATTTATAATGAAATAAATAAAACTACAAATGACTGACAATACAGATCTCCCCCCATACAGAGTGATTTAGGAGCTCATTGCTTCCGAAAGAGCCATAAAGTACCTCTTTCATCGTCTGTTTTTTAATTGCTCCAGGAAATTAGGGACTTGGGATAATATGATTCCTCACACTCCCTGAAATTGAAATTTAAAAATGCAGTAATAGATTCACTGGCGCAGAACAGCGTGAGAAGCAGCGCAATAAGAATAATTAAGTGCAAAGTCATTAGATGGCCTGGTGAAAGCATTAAATTAAGGAAGCGGGTGCGGTGTTGTATTTATGTGACTTGGAAATAGATTATAAACCCACAGTTGCCCTGTTTTTGTGGTGTGTTTGGACGTGGTCGAGCCACCATGATGTATCTCTCAATTATCTTTCATGGTGTTCACTGGATTTTGTGATTTTGTGTATCAAGGTTTTTGATCGTATGGTTGGTTACCATAGGTTACTGTAATGCACCCGAGAGCTGAACCACACATTCAGCAAAGACATAATTCTAACACCATTGCCCCTACTAACATCTAGTACTTTGTCTCTGGGGTAAATCAAAATGCTCTGAACTAATTGAAAAATTATTCATAAGGTAGCCCTTGGTTCCCATTGTACAGTGTGGTGCAGCCAGTGAGGGATCTCATTGTAAAGTAGCCCTCTTCGCATGCTGTTTGTCTCAGAGTGAGCAGTGCTCTACAATACAGCTGTTTACAACAGCATTCAAATCTCTGATCTATTACACAGCAACAATATAAATTTATATATAGTAATATAGTGACACTTCAACATGGCCCTGATGAGGTTAAGTTGCTGATGGATGGATGGATGGATGGATGGATAATATTCGTGTAATGTTATACTCAGGATGATGTGACAGAAGTTAACCTTTCTTTTCCTCAAATTTCAAACTGTATACATTTGTTTCTTCTCCCCTCTTGTCACCTGGCTTTTATTCATTGTTCATTTACACTATTGTTACCCCAAAGTGTGGCATGCCAGTGAGTGACACAGTTGGTTGATTCTCAGTTATGCGCTTCGGGATAACTGTATCAGGAAGTGCTGTACAAGATTGAATTGAATCGACTTGAAAGGAAAAAACCAGAGCAGGAGATGGCTGGATGGATAAAAGGATTGAAAAGAAAAGCTTTCATAGCAAACAAATGCGTTACGGAGATATATGTGTTGCAGAAATATTTGGTAGCTATAAAGTAGCAGAAACATTCTAATTATACATTATAGAGAGTGATGCACATTCATAAAAGCATCAAGCCAGGAGAATTCCCTCCCCTTTGAAATATGTGCAAAGCCGCTAGCCTCCTGTATACTTTCAGTCAAACAATCTCAAAGTACAGGTAACTGACAAAACAGTCTCTTTCTGATTTCAGTGCTCACTCCAGATCTTGACTTCTTATTCGTGATGTTCTTGACTGCATGATGCCATTTTTCACTCTTTTCCGGGACCGCATGAGATCTCATAGGGCCTGTAGTTCACAGTCGTGCAGCAATCCTCTCCCCAGCTGCGCGGAAGGTAAAAATTCTACACCCGCAGGCCTGCTCACACTCTGCGCAAACAGATATCTGCACCGCGCTCTTCAGGAAAGCAGCTAATCAGAAAGATGTTACATCCGAAGGGTGAACCGGCAGCATCGTTGTCAGGGAAACGGCATGTTGCTTTTAGTTGCTTTAGAGTATGAATCCTGAGAGTGTGGCATCTGGTCATTCGCTGTCAAGCCAGCGTTCAGTGCTGTAGAATGGGGACACACATACATGCAAGAAGAGAAAAGCACACGGACACAAGCCCCATGTTATCTGCTCTGAATTAGATGCAGCGGTTACCGAAGGATCATTAATAAAAGATGAAGGCGGCGGAATTTGGTTTGTAAATGCGTTTCGCGCACTGAAACCCCACACAGGGAATAAGGAGAGCTGTGGACTTCCTGTGGAAACCATCAGATGTTGTCTCCCAACAGATGGGAGGTTGACCCAGACTACTGCGAGGAGGTCAAGCAGACCCCACCCTATGACAGCGGCACACGTCTCCTAGACATCATGGACATGACCATCTTTGACTTTCTCATGGGTGAGATGTTTCATAAAGTCCTCATAAACCTCCTCTAGATATTATTAGTGTGCCATTATCATGCATAGGCATATTACCCTGGATTAGAATTCTTTTGTGTATTCATCTTTCTGTCAGGTCTTATAAAACATATGGTCTCTGTGAATTGGGAAAAAAAAAACTTGCTGAAAGCACACCTGAAATCTGTAACACGAAATCCAATGACTTCCTAGACGGATAGGTTGGATGTCGTTTGAGATGTTGCATCATTTAAGCACCTGCCTCTTAGAGGATTTATTGTGCTTGTGTCACACAGGTAATATGGATCGCCATCACTATGAGACGTTTGAGAAGTTTGGGAATGACACGTTTATCATCCACTTGGATAACGGGAGAGGGTAAGGAGGCACTAGGTCATTACTCAGGTCACATGAGCAGGAAATCATCTTGGGGACAAGAAATATTTAAATTAGGTAATAACAGTCTGTGCAAGATTTCGTGTGGGACATTTTGCGTCATGCTTCATGTGTAACATATATTTTTTGGATTTTTAGTTCTGTTACTATTATAGAGAATTATGAAACAACACTGTGTTGCAACTTAAGGGATTAAATGGTTCCATGCTTTATGTTATCATAAACAAAAACATAGTCTTGTGTTAGTTTGTGTAAGTAAGATATTTACAAACAGGATTATTGATTTTCTTTAACGGTGATTTCTCAGAATATTACAATGCTGGTAATTGTAGCAGTGTAGCACTGTATCTGAATCTGTGTGTTTGTTTGTTTTCAGATTAGTTAGTCAGCAAGACCAGTTTTATAGCAGTTTTATGACTAACATGTTAATCTGTTTCCGCTTATGCTTAAGCACAAGTATAACATCGCAGGCTATGTCCTCAAGAAGCCTTTTGTTTAAGGCTGTGTCAAAAGCCTTCGAGCTACCTGCCTAAATTCCACAACATCATATCGATCCATTCTGTAAATATTACAGTGCACCAGTGCTGAGCCAAAAAGGTTGAATATGTCTATTACATCTTTTTTTCCAGGTTTGGGAAACACTCCCATGACGAAGCCTCTATTCTTGTGCCTTTAAGCCAATGCTGCCGGTGAGTCAACAGTTTTATTTTTCATTGAAATGTTGAAATAACAGTGTCCGTGTGTGTCAGCTCTACCAATTTTCTTGACAATTTTGTACATTCCGGTTTTAATTTCAAAGCAAACATAATTGCATAATGTTGAGAAAAAGCTGTTAAATTACTTTCACTATCTCTAATACATTTTCTCGTTGTTATGAATGCAGTAATTCAAACAGTAAGTCTGGGCCAAGACCAGCAGCTACTTATTAAAATGTGTAAAATAAAAGTCTTGTAACTTGATATAACAATATACAATACATGTTTTATGGTGGATGCTATGCACAATATATCGTCATTATCACTAAATGTCGGTCTTGTTTTAATATTGATAAGATGAAACATCTTACAGCTGCAGACATAAATTATGAGTTGTGTTTTTATGCTACCAATTAGCATCACATCAACTGTGTTCAGGGCCATGACAGCTCAGGCAGAGCAGAAAGTTTCACTTGCTTAATACTCATAGGTCCCATATCTTGCTGTTCGGAGCAATATCTGTAAAAGTATTTTATGTATAATCCTGCTGTTTCTGTATGTAAAATTGTTTTCTAAAATGTATTCATATACAGGCATGACTTATGCATTCATAATTGTAAATTTGTTAAAACAGACACTTCATATGTTACTCATGTTAAGTGCAGATAAGGAAAATATGGCCTGATAATCATCCGTTAAATTATACAAGAATAAACACTTTTGCAGTAATGTAGAGCAGGGGAAGCAGAGCGAAAGATGTTGGAAAATGACAGCTCTCCACTTGCCCCCCCTGCAGAGTGAAGAAATCGACCCACCTTCGCCTCCAGCTGCTGGCCAGGGAGGAGTTCAAGCTGAGCACCCTGATGGCCGAGTCCCTGTTGAGGGACCGGCTCACGCCCGTGCTCATCCAGCCCCACCTAGAGGCCATGGACCGCCGGCTGCGCCTGGTGCTCAAGGTGCTGTCCGACTGCATCGAGAAGGAGGGCTACACGGCCGTAGTGGAGGACGACCTGGAGGCAGGGAGCACCCACATGGCCCCCCGGGACAGGTAGTAGGCCAGGGCTGGAGGGAGCTTTCCCCCTGCACTCCCAAATCCCACCCCCCAGCCCTCCAAAGTCTTGCAAGAGACGCCCCTATTTACGCAACTTTTTGAATTCAGTGAATTCCAAGACTCGTTTATTCCTTCATCTCTCTTGTATGTGCGTTTGTATATAAGTGTGTGTATATAAGCTGATACAAGCTTGTGTGCAAGTACATGCATAAGGGAGGTGATAGACATGGTCTTGTTAAATAAAATGGTTTTATTGCTCCTATCTGACAGCGTGTCAACAAGAACCATTGTTCTCTGCTGTTGTCCCTCATGTAATTTTTTTTTATTTTTCTTTTTAATCGGAGGCACCGATTGGAGTGCCGGTTTGCTCCAATGTGTGTTTATTTTGTCCTGCCAGCCTCAATTGGCCTTAAATTATTTATTGAGTTACTTATTTTTTATTTGTTGCGAACATCCGATTAAGTACGCAAAAGGGAATAAGATTGGTTCGGTTGAAGTGTATTGGTGTGGAATTTGGATACGGAAGGGCAGGCTTCGCTCCTCGTCTTCACCGTGCGACGCGCAAGCCCCTGGGGGTGTGACTGTCCGGGGAGCATGCGCACAGCCGCCCAGTCGGGTCAGATCTGCCAAAAAGGCAGCATGCATGCACGTTCTTAGGAACCTCTGCACAGCCATAGCTAGAGGTCATATTTATGGAGTTCCTTTTTTATATATTTGGGTTTAAAAATCAAGTCATATTTTTTTTGTTGTTTGTTTATGGTCATTCATTCAGTTTTTCATGTTTACATTATCGCCTAAACATGGAGCGGTGCAGAAATGACAAATGTTGTTGTTTTACTGAACAACTAAGGGACGTAAGTACTAAAATTCATTCTGCCGATAAACAGCGAACATGGGCCGACTTTGTGTCTGCCGTTTAATAAACACTGCTCAGCTACACTTGTTAAACTTTGGGTTATAATCACATGCTTTGTACTTGAGAGGTGTTTCGTAGACCTTAGGTACTCTCCATGCCGGTACTGTTCACATATATCAAAGTGCTGCGTCCTTTCACTTTGCAAAAAGCTGCCAAACTCAGAATTACATTCTTATTGATATAAAGTTATTGATTTCCTAGGTACTGGGTTTTCCTTCTCATGTCTATACAAGTGCATCCATACATCTGTTTGTATTTGATGACGCTACTTCAAAAGCACAAGTGGCCATAATATAAACAACTGAACCAATTTCATAATTTGCCACCAGTATATTAACATGCATATTAATTAATCATAGTTTATGAATGTTTATAGTGAACACTATAAAGTCTATATAATATCCCATAAGAGTCCAAGTTAAGACAATTGAAATCAGACTAAATTTTTTATAATTAGCTCATTAATTAGCTCGTTTTATATTTTCATCAGCTTGCTAAATCCTTTCCTCAAACTGTCAAACCTTTGTGGAAGATGTTTAGTTAGTCTGGTGTTGCCAAAGGGCAAAAGCTTCTGTTTCCTTGATTAAATCAATTCCGATATTACAAGTTGTCTTTAGGAATTATAAAACATTTCCTGTGCATTTTAAAGTGGAACTTTAGATTCTCCGACCAGACTTGTGATAAAATTGAAATGTATTTCCTTATTTATCAGCGCTCTGGTTTGTTTATTTCTATACATTCCAGGAGAACTGGAGAACAAGTCAAGTTCTGTGATGTGGTCTGATTCTGCACTAATCTTGTGTTTTTGTGCGTGTGCGTGCGTGCGTGTGTGTGTGTGTGCGTGTGTGTGTGTGCGTGCGCGTGTGTAAATTGGGGTACTATGATAAAATAAAATGATGAGGTAATATAATAATCTGTTACTGAAATAGTCTTTTAAGTGGAGCTTCAGTTGCAAAACTTGGGTCTCTGACATTGTCGCCTGATATTCTGTATCGTTCTATGTGTTCCGAACAACATGTCATGTCTGTCCTATAAGCTTTTTGTATGAAGCACTTTTTGACTCATGACCAAAACTCCAGAGATCCCAGGCCTCTAAGTCTGTAGAAGCCATGGGAATAAATAGTTTGTCAACAGAATGATTATGGCTTTCAGATATTGTACACTATTGCATCAAGCCTCGCCATGGGCTTCCCGGTGGCTCAAGGACTACCTCCTTGAATTGTGCAATAGCAGGAAGTGTATTGTAAATATTCCATCTCACTGAAAATTCAACAGGGGCATAGGAATTTAAATCCAATTTAAAATGGCAAGGGAGAACAGGCTCTGTTTATGTATAATGTTTTCTTTTCCATTCGAAAAACTTCTGGTTGATATCGGAGCACAGCAAAATGCACAATTGAAAACAATTTGCACACATTTACCGCAGGTTAGCAGGGTGGCAAAAGGCCTCTGCACTGGGTGAAGAATCACGTCTTTACAAAATTGAACAGTAACTCTCAGTGTGGCTGCTGTCCAAATACATGTCCTGACTTCAGACTGTGCAGTAAGCATTTATTACTGTAAATAGATGAAATGCTGCATTATTCAATGCATCTTGAACATACATTTTAATGCTAGCATAATTATCCATTAGGAGAAAATCCTTTTGTACACAGTGCCTAATGTATAAAGACTTAACTGTTACTTCCTTTTGTCCTTGTGTGAGGTTGTGTTCGTCTGAAGAAATATACACAATGATCACAGTGGCAATGTAGTGAAAAGACAGTATCTTAAAACCATAACTTGTATGGTAGGTTCACCGACTGTTCCTAAGAAAAGCAGCGTCCCAGTAGTGTGCTAGAAACGTGAGGGACAACTCATATACCAAGACATATCTTCCTTGGTTAAGAGGACACAATTTATTAGGAAATGCATACCCTCCATAGACTAATAATGGTTTACCTTTTTTTTTACTGTTTTATTTACTGTTTAAGTTAGAAAATTAAATGACGCTTAATTAAAAGAGAAGACTAGTTTTCGATTTCATGTCATCATTGTGGGTACTTCAACATGGTGTGCTGATGTCTATCTTATACTGACAGTACAGCCAGGGTGTGGGCATCAGTCACTGTCAGCAGAGTGCATTGCTAGAGTGGCTGTGTAGCTACAGTAGAATGAATTGGATTTAATCCAGTGCCTGTGCAATGATAGGAATACTTGAATATTTGGATTTACTATTTAAAAAAAAAAGATTTACTTTCCATCTGGATTCAAGAGGAACTGGAGCTGAGGTGCGTGTCCATCATGTCCTGATGGTGACGAAAAAGGCACTACTTTTTCCCTTCTGTTCTCACATGTAAATAAGTATAAGTAATTTGCCAGCCTAAAAAGCTATGACTTTGCGGCGATGCGCTTCTTTTACTTTCATGCATTGTTTGTGTGGAGTTTGTTTGCAAAATGTGCAATAAAACAAAAACAAAAACAAAGTGTGTTGTTTTTTTGTTGGACCCAGAACGATCATTAATGAGAATTTATATGAAGAATTTACAAGGTCTCTGCAGATGAATATAAAGGATGGAATACAATATGACGCTGATACAAACTTGTAGGATTAGTTGGTGCTGTTAAGCGATTGCACCCAGTTTCTTCTTTCTTTCTTAATTTTTAATTCATTTTAAATTTTTATTTCATCCGTTCCAGATAGTGGAGCAGGGGGTTCACATTCTCTGTTAGCTGTTTAGCAGGAAATCATATATTTTTCCCCACATATATTTTCTCTGACTAATTAATGTACCATTCTTTCGCACATGGATGTCGTGGGGCGACGATCTAAGACGAATGAATATTGACGTGATACCCATTTGTTCCACTAGGTGGCAGTGCAAACAAAGAAAAACATCTCTGCTTATTTAGCATCTAGTTACAGCCCTGATTTACTGAAATTCCGCATTACACTCAGGCGTTATAAATAACTTTTGATGAAGAATCAACGAACTTATGCATACATGATAATGTTATCTAAAGCATTTTATAAGAAAATAAAAATGGTTTTTATAAGTCACAGTATTACTGTGACGGCACAGTATGGACGTTTCAGAGATACCAATTCACATAAATGCTTTTTTTTAATTTTCTGTGAAGACCTCTGATTCTGAGCCAGGATTAAGACCCGCAACACAGGAGGTATGGAGCCAAAAAGAGGCCCACTGAGCCATACCTTTCAGCAACCTGATGTAACATTAAAATATATCCAATGGATGAAGTCTTTAGCTTTAGGATGCACTGTCCACTATTAATAAAAGACATCTCCCAAAACAATAACTGAATACCTAGTGTGCTTCATTTACTGGTATGATGGGAAAACTAAATATCAATGTCTAAGTTATGTATATACAGAGAGTCTGCTCTAGGTACTTAACCCACAAACAGTCCATGTTATGATATTCATAGATCCTGCATATGGCTGCTTAGAAATACAAATGTCATTAATAACACTGGTCGACAAGGTCACAGAAAAACTAAAGGGTGGCCTTTGCGTACTTTCGTGTTGATTTCAGAAATGCACTCGCAACATTTTGCGATCACCCATAGTTTTAGAGTGGCATTATCTGGCTATATTGATAGTATATGATTTCTTGTTAAGAATCTATGGGTATATTAAAGCTTAATTTGAGATAAAAAAAATGTTTTTATTTCTATTTTTTAACACTTTACAGAAGGACACAATGCACTGCAAGTCGGTTCTACCTGAGTTTGTAAGCCGTAACACATTTGTGCATGCTGAAGCAGGGATCCCGCTCTCTCTGAGTCCCAAGCCTGGTGGCAGCTGGTGATCAAGTACGCCGGCTGACTTCTGCTGCATCCTTAGCATGAATGTTCCTGAGGCCAAGCACAGCAGAAAATCATACACTTCTATATTTTAGAAGAATCACTTCCACCATGCACATACACTGCAAATATACATATAGCGTAAAGTTTAATTGTGTATCACTCAAAGTCCTTGCATGATCGGGCAATTCTGATTATAGATGTTAGAATCCAGTACAAAAAAATCTGCGGCTGACCTATTTTGATCTACGAAAAGAAATAAACAATTGCTAACCAGTTTAATCTTCCCTGTGAATATGGTAAACAGTTTTCAAATATTTGGATCGTGTATCTTAGTATAATTTTTTTTTGCTTGATTTTAAATCTGGGCGGGAATCTTTTTATGACGAAATGGCATTGACATTTACCCTAATGACGCATCACAAAATTAAAATGTATTTTCAGAAAGATGTTTGGCAATTTTATACATTTTCTAAAATGGGGTTCTGTTTTAACAAGGCGGCATTCGGCGGTCGATGTAATTATACTGATCATTACTTTTGTTTTGATAACCTTCACATACGCGTACTCTTTTCAGCCGTCTAACAAATAGGCCTAAATATCCCTTTTATGAATGAAGGAAACGAAGTTCAGACAAACATCTGGGGGGACAGAGACCACAAAACAGAGTGCTGCAATCAGTTGCTCCAGACAGTCCACCGCGGAAGTGTTGTCATGGGAATGCACTAAGTCTCCTGTGGGACTGTTATCTGATTGGCTGCTTGTCAGGAGGCCGCTCTCCCCAAGACGCGATATTCTGTCTCACCATTTTGTCTGCTGCTCACAAAACCATTACAGAATTGACAAATTACAGTTCAAAGATCTGAATTTATGTAAGTTAAATATTTCAAGACAAGATCATAAATATAGTAGTACTTCAGAAACATACCTATGAACACTTTTTTTTTTTCAAACACACTTGCAATTATTAGTGCTACCAGACGCAAATTGCCTTAATTATTTCCTACGGAAAAAAGAACATGACAGATGTTTTGTAAAATGTAATCTTTTCCTTTTCTATAGGAAGCCCTTCATCATCAACAGCTGCTTTTAGTTCCTTTTAACAGTACTATATATAAGACCACTACACCTTAATTTAATCAAACTGTAGGCAAATAGACTATAAGATACATTTAAATGTATGACACAGCATTATTGGCACACCTGACATAACATGTTTACCTTATATTTATAAAGTATTATATCAATCCATCTTCCAATGCTTATGGAGGTCAGATGTGCAGGCCTGGAGCTCACATAGGCCAGGGGTCCACCCTGGACAGGCTGGCAGTCCATCACAAAGCACATAAACACACAATCTTACACTATGGGCAATTTAGAAATTCCCATTAGCCTGACTGCTTGTCTCTGGACTGCAGGAGGAAACCACAGTACACAAAGAAAACAGAAAACACACACACACACACACACAGAACGCAGAGGCAGCATTTAAACCTTCAGCCCTAGAGCTATGAGGCAACAGCGCCACCCACTGAGCCACACCTCAAGTAGCAGATGAATAATGGTACTCAATCAACGAATCAATTACTCAATTCCTTGTTAATTTCTAAATACCTTCCGCGTGTATGTATTTCCAGACTGAAGCTCATCTCAGACAATACAGGTCAGAAGTCTGGGGT
>JAODLD010000101.1:16787572-16805878 GCA_026781065.1 Mormyrops boulengeri | reverse complement strand
CCCCCTCCACCCTACACTGAACATGGCAGCAAATGGAGAGAGAACGGCGAGCTAGAGAGAACGAGGAGGCTGGGAGTACCGCTGGCATTTTCACCTCGCGGGTCCTGCTCGGCTGTGCGGACGACAGAGACTGACCGGCAACACAGGTACGCCCGTTTCCGTGTTCCGCGTCCGCCGCCGACGGAGGCATGTGAGGAATGTGTATGACTCGTAGCGGGGTTGATGTCCGGGGGTCTGTACAGAGCAGGGATGCTCTCCATGTTTGCCTTGGATGCGGGTGTCTCCGGCTGCTAGCCCCGTGACGGCGGTGGGCTCTGACGGGGATGATTCAGATGCTGGGAGTGTTGTAGTGCGGTGTGGGGACAGGCAGCCTGTGTAACGCTGCTCCTGACGTCCAGAAGTGATACTTGCACCGTGCTGCACATTTTCATACAGGCATGCTTTAACAGACAAATGCCCCTGTGTCCCTAACATAGTGGCCCAGACATTTCGTTAAGTTAAAAAATAAAATACTCTACAGCATAGTGAAATACAGACTCAAAACTAAATGGTACTCAAAAGCTGTACCTAAAGGTACGTTTTTGCACTTGTGTGTGTCAGACCTTAGCTTAATATTCTTGAAATGAAATTTAAGATGGGATAGAAGGAATCTGGATCTGCTTGTAGAAACAGTGAACATGGACTTTTGACAAGGGTCTAAGAAGCTTTTAATCTTTGTGGCTTCGGCGCTCGCTCAGAAAGGAGACTATGGTGGCGAAAATACCTCACAGATATAAAAACGTTTCAAAACATTGCATACTTGTAGTTTTCTGGAATCTGTGGTGGGAGGGTGGGGGGAAGGGGGCAGGTGTTTAGGGGTGCGGTGTGCCTGAAAAGACTTTTAATTCACGCTAATCAAACAATGACTACTACTTTAATTTGACATCATCACTAAATGGGCGCCGTTGGAATGAATGTTACCTTTGTATTCTGCTGCACCCGTTAAAGCTAAACAAATAAATAAATAAATCGAAAGAAAACAAACAAACATGCACAGCCAGCAGCCGACGTGGCCTCCTGCCTTGAAAGCTCATTGTGCAGGATCAGGCATGACACCAGCACGACACACAGAAGTTCATCCCCAGCTCCCGGCGGGGGGGTCTTTATTACTTTTGCCTGAAATTACAGTCAAGGCCGGCTTCAGCCGAGAGACATTAATTAGGATGCGCTCGATGCACATTCCGCTCTTAGACGGATAAACAGATCTCTGATGGGAGATGCTGGTGAGAGGAAGTGAATCTACCGATGTGCCAGTTTTGCCAAACGGCAGGGCGTTGAAATAGAGAGACAGAGCAAAAAAAAAAGCTGTCAAAAACCGTTTGAGAGAAGCTGGGGAGCCTGGGGGGAAAGGACTTATTAATCATTTATTTATCTCCTGTGGTCGCACACCTGCTGATAAGACTCAGCGGACCTGGTCAATCTTAATTGAACAGAAAAAATCCCCTGGTAGCAGGTTTGTCAGGCGATCGGAAAGCTTGTCTGAGCCATTAAACATGCAGCAGTCGCTCCCTACACTCCCCCACCCCTCCCACACACACACACACACACACACACAGGTTTGTAATTATATATTTGTGGGGACTCTCCATTCATTTCTATGGGCAAAACTCTAATCCCAACATGACGACCTTACCCTCTACCCAGCCCTAACCTTAACCATAAGTAACCAAACAAAAAACGAGACATTTGGTCCCCACAATGTAATATAAACTTAACCCACACACACACACACACACAGACACACAACCACCCCACCAGGAGACTTTGGACAAGTCCTCAGCTAGGAGTCCTGGGAAAGGTTATTAAAGGGGTCTGTTTTGAAGCAAGGGGCCCCAAAGCAAAAATAGGACCAGGGCGCTCCTATTGATAGACACACTCGCTTGGCACGGGGGGGGCGGGGGCAGGCTTTGCTGCAGATGTTTGTTCCCCAGAACATTTAGGAGATTTAAGGATGCCTGCAACAGAGAGATATAAAGGCAACGTGTGAGTGCTTTGCCTATTTTAACAGATATTCTGAACGATGCCCGTAGATGAACCCGGTACGACTGCACTGTCGTGCACAATCTTGCTTAGCGGTACTCTACTCCTGTCCATTTAGGTGACCGTCACTAAACCAAGCAGTGACAACGATGATCCCCTTCCTGGCCCAGCACTGCGGTTAAATTATGATATCGCCCGTGTGACAGCTGTGAGTCATGACGGGACACATCCATCCCTTTAATATGCCGTCAGGAAGGAGACTGCGGTGTTATTTCAGGCAACTTTTTCTCATTGTGTCACTTCCTGTTTTTGTTGCTGCCGAATGCAGATCGTCCACAGATGTACCGCTCTCAGCCTGCGTGCCACCAGCGTGGCCAGGGATGAAAGCGTGTGGCAGGTGCTCGTCACGTTCGACAAAATGAATTTAGCATCCTACTGTGAGCCATGATGTCATCATCCAGTGCAAATGACAGAAAGTACATTAAAAGTCCCCCCATTACGGTGCAAATATTTGTCACATTTTTGACTTAAACACATCGAAGAAGGTCCCTTGACTGTAAGCAGTGGCTGGGAAGTGTAGAGCTGCGAGGGAATTATGCGAGCAGATCCCTGAAGGACGGTAAACAGCAGTGTTGTCGATAATCATAGCGACAGTTAGCTCCACATTTGGGAAGCTAAGCTAGGCAACTCGTGGCACAAAGCTTGACGTCTGGCAGGCAGTTCATTGAAATAAAGAGGGCTGAAATCAGAGGTGAACAGAGAGCATTCCCCTGCTGTCCTACTCTGTGCAAACGGCCCAATGGGAAAAGACCAGGAGCACCATTATATGTGCATCCCAGAATGTGAAAATTACAACTTTTTTATTAGGGTCTCAAATAATAGCTTAATACCACAATTAAAACCATGGCTCAATCAGCGCTTGTAATAAAAATTTAATTACAGCATATTGTCTATTAACAATTACATTAGTTCTGACAAACATTAATTTAAATTGAACGTTCATTTAAAAGTACATTAACCACACTGCTGAGATTAGCATTCTAACGGAAATGTTCATAAGTCAAGCCATCTGAGAAATGTAGCTGTGTCAAACTCAGGTCACGTCACTGAAACTGAGAGATACAGAGATTAGAGTTTTTCATTAAAAGAATGCGATACTGGAATGAAGAGCAGGAGAGATTCAGTTCTGAATCCCAGGTTGAGTGTCAGTCACAGGTTTCTGATTAGTTACATTGGTGGTTCCCACAATGTTGCGCCAGGCAGCGACTGACAACGCATGATAATCCCAATCCTGGGTGTTGGGTGCCTTCTTTCTCCATCAGGATCACAGAGCTGTTCCTGAAAAGCAGGCATTGTGAGGGCTCTTTGAAACCTGAAGAGAAATACTCGCTTCAATAAATGGCACCTGGAACACAACAGAACCAAAGGCTGTACCCGTCAAACAGCAACAAACCTATAGGGATGACTGGTCGAATGTGACTTCCCATTGCATTTTAGAACGTGAGAAACCTTCCCCAAAACAACAAAATCAATGTGCTTAAAACAAATCCTTTGACATTCTTTGAGAATTTGATGAGATATCTCATTGGAGCATGCTCTTTTTGACAAGGATGCAAATTGTGCAAAATGGAGACTAAAGTGGAAATCACTTTAATTACTCCACATAATGGCGTTACAGAGACACGCGCATGCAGCTAATGTACTACAGAGCACTGCAGACAGGTGCTAATTCATTAGCCCATTGCTATTGGTGTGAGAAGCTGAGGAGCACTTAGCTGGAGATGCCAAGCAAAGATCCTCGCCTTTCAGCTCAGGAGCACACATTGCAATTCAGAGTTGGTCATGAAAGTGTGACCTCTGCCTCTCAGATGGCGGCTCAGAGGGAATATTTTTCTCACCTAGCTGCTGTGTCTCTGCACTGCTTAGTCATGGGCCGAAGAGAGAGATGCTTTTCAGTTTCTGATTCTTTGTTCTTATATCTTGAGCTTAAGAATGGGTGGTTTACTGACCTCCGTATGTTCCTCCATCATATGACATTTCCTGTTTCAGATATTTCGCTTTGAGCGACTGCCGGAGCAGGTCATGTTTGAATTATGTCATCCTCCGAGCATGAGCTGGAAGTTAGGCAGGCGCAGGTCATAACTGGTATCATAGACGATCCAATGTTGGGTGTCCTTTAGCCCCGCCCCCTCGACGTTCCCCTCAAATTGTTGTCATTCTTTCTCAAATCCATTGAAACCACTGGGATTTTGTGATCTGTTCTGCGTGAGATCTGTCTGTCAAGCAGCAGCGTAGTAGAGAACAATCAGCAAACTCTCCTCTCGCTTCCCTTTGTTTTCGTTTGCTCATTTTGAACCGAACCAAAGATTCTGGAGCAAAGTCTTCAATAATCTGCTCTGAAATACACTGTAGCTACGTTAATTCATCAGGTTACTGATTATAAGTAATGTATTTCATCCACGTTGTGTTTTTTTTTTGCACCTATGCAATACAATTTAGAAAGTTCTTCACTGGTAGAGCTTGATCAGTCGTTCTCTTTGTCTATCTAGGTATTTACAAACAAGCCATGTTCTCATTGGCTGAGTCCCAATAAAGTTGTCTGGCATCCCATCCACGGTACACCCTGCCTCATTCTCTGTGCCTCTTGGAATGAGCTTCAGGCTCCCCACCACCTCTGCATTGGATTAACATTTGAAGATGGATGGATGTCTGTTCAAAGGGGAGAGATTCATCCAGGGTAGGTTGGTCACATGACTGCCTGTTGCTTAGAGAAGTACTAGTTGTCATGCACAAAGCAGTATCACCTGATGTGTGCTGGATGGACTATCGAGGGGCCAGAGTTTGTACTAGGGAAGCACACGACCTGCCTTTGGGGTATTTGGGTATTAAGGGGGCAGTGTTAAGGTGTGACATTTACAGAAAATGGATTTTGAGGTAAAAGAGCCCCAGAATAAAATATTTCCAACAAAAAAGGCCTTTGTTATACATGAAGCATGTAGGTAATTGCAAGCCTCCTGTGTATTTGGTTAGCATTCCGCTCAAATCGGTCAAAGGCATCTTGCCAGCACAGACCGTGGTAGATGACCTTGTGAAGGGAATTGGGATTCTCACCAAGGGAGTGTTTGCATCACATGTACAGATGAGGGAAGGCGGAATGATGTCAAAGGCAAGTAAGGGACCCGACGAGGAGGCAGCAGGAGGAAACCGCATCCATCGTGGTGCTGGAAGTAGTTAGTGCACCAGTAAGGATGGATTCTCCAGTCTGTCTGCATTAGCCAAACATGCCTGTTTGCTCTGCAGATGCTGTTGACAATCAGTAATAGCTCTGGACAGCTCATATTTCCAAGAGGATTCTTAAACAATGGAAGTCAAACTCTTCTTTCTGAGCAAGCCTGCTGGTGTGTAACTGAATCAAATGAGAAGGACAGGCGAGGCGATTAAAGAAAGGGAAAGAGAAAAAAATGTGGATGATCTTTAATATAAAATGTGCAGTGTTTCTATAATGCGGGGATAAGAGTATAGAGCAGCTCACAAAGGCCGGTGCAGGCTGACGTGCACTAAAGCTGCGTCTGCTATGCGGCCTCACGTCTTCAAGATGGGGGTGTTAGCAGCAGGCTTACTGAGCAAGGAGATTTCTAGAACTTTCTAGAGCTTATTGAGTACACTACAGAGAAAGTACACGCAGTGCAGGAGGAAGGAGACCCAGGGAGAACAAAGACATTGGACCCTGTGAATGAAGAAAGGGCAGAACTTGGGGAGAAAAGAGGTTTTTGAGTAACTGGAATAGTAAGGACTGGGACCAGTTTCCTTGTGTTCATTAATAACCGGAGGGCATTGTTTAAGGATTCTGTTGACGCATGCTGAGAACCACATGTGGTGACAGAGAACAGGATAACCGTATCTGCACGTGTGTGCTGGGCAGCAGCCTCACTGATCCATATGAGCTGCTGCAAATGGTTCTGGGGCAAAACTTCCAAGTGTGATATGGTGATTAATATTATTGATATTCCCTTCTGCACAGTGTTAATCCCGGATACTATCCGATTTCATTAGCGACGAAAACGAAATCACGGGAAACTGTTCGGAAAGGGGCACGTTTATTCCTGATAACCAGTGTAGCACGCAGCTCCACGCAAAATCGCGCCCGTTACAATGCAGGACATCCCGTAGCGCACGCGCGTGAATAGACACTCACGCGCGCGCGCGCACGAGCTCATTAGAGGAGCTACAGATTTGCCTTGCGGGACAGAAAAAGAGCGCGAGGCTGGGGGCTGATATGGAGAAGCGGGGAGGTGGACGGACGTGAACGGCGATGAATTTACGGGAGAAACGCCGCGCAGTCCGTCGCCGCTGTCAGAGCAAACCATGACTGACAGCGCTTTAAAAAGCCCGGCGGTCTCGGGTATCGTGTGTGGCAATTACATGCTCTGTGAAGCTCTGTTGGCATGGAAACTTTGTAAAAAATCAACACATCCACACCTCTCAGGAACAACTCTCAGGAATCAAATATTAATGTACACTACTGAAAAAAAATGTCGAGTCTGGAGATGTGTAGAAATGGACGGTAAAGCACTGACATAAACAAAGCGTTCAGGTTTCAGTAGAAATGTCAGCATTGTTTATACCGGCGGAAAGGAACCGCAGCAAATTCATTCCGAGGTTCTGCAAGGACAAAGGCAGCGATAAACTACCCGGTTTAACGTTTAGAGCCCCCCACCTCCCCCACATGAAAACGCGCAGCTCCATCGGCACCTATAACTGAGGTGTAAATAAATAATGCGATGCTAAAAGCGAGGGGGGGATATATACGAGCGAGCGCTGGTGCGCGTATCTGTGCCCAGGGCGCAATCCGCAGCCGTCCCGCAGCTTCTGAGCCATTAAAACGAAGCCGGGCTGCGACTGCCCGCTGCCTTCCTGCGTTTAATGGAAGGAGACGGTGGCCAGGCGGAGGGGATGTGAACCGCGGGGTTAGCGAGTTGGCGTGACGTAAGCGCGGTACCGACTGAAGCGGAAAAGCAGCGGGCGGTGCTGCCCCCCGCCCACCGCTCTCCGCGATCCGTCCCACTCATCGCAGTGCACTTGCAGCCCGTCGCATTCGCTTCCCCCATACCGCCCCCCCCCCCCCCGTTACCTCACAATTATTCATGCCGCTCGCACGCACGTGTCACACGCAGCGGTTAACTGTCAAATCGCCGGCTGTGTTAGCCCCCCCACCCCCTTTTTTCCGCTCCGAGGTGCGGCAGAGTGAAGTCAGAGCTCTCTCGCCTGCACCGAAGACTGCAATTAACACGTTAAATGGGATCCCATGCAGCGCTCCGATTCACCCGGCTGGGCAGCACCGGTTTCGGCCAGATGCTCCACACACATCGGAGTCCGTGCAGAAAAAGCCACTGTCTGCTTGGCGCTCTGTCCTCCGCGTTTCACAGCCAGCTGTGCCTTCCAGGCTCCTGCCCCCCCCCCAGGCCGTTTTCTCATCACTGATTCGTAGAGACAGGACAAAGTGCCCCACACCCACCCACACCAGGTCCCCCCGGGTGCCTCCCTGGCCTCCTGTCACCCGTCATTCTGATTCCGCTTGAGGGCCGCTGCTCCTTTTTCCCGGCACGTCAGATGCTCGCTGTTCACTGGCCTGCTTCCGGCCTGTTTTTCAACACTACAGCAGTCCCCGCTCAGTTTAGATGGGATTTCCTGTCAATCCTCCCTTCATCTCATGCAGCAATTTCCATTTATATGAAACAAATATATGGTTATTATATCTTCCCTGACAGAAATCAGCATTGTCAGCTGTTTCATTGTCATCACTATTACAGTTGCTTTGCAGAAACTTGTATTACAAGCAATAGAAATAGCTTACTCTTAACACGGTTAGACATGTACAGAAGCAAATCAGGTTAAGTACCTTTTTAAAAGTACAATAGCTGTCTCCAGGGTCTGTCTTTAACCACAATATTATTTGCTGGGAGGTATCCATCCAAGCTGTAGGCATCTCACAAGGGTGTCAACAACACTCAGGAGTGGAAGAAAAATGGCTGCATTCATCAATCGACAGTGACACTGGACACAGTGCAATGAATATAAATGAAAACGTGATACTGAGACAAATGAGAGTTTTAAAGTTGTCTTTTGCTAATTTGTGGATGGTCACTGTTATGGATATCTGTTCCAGAAATGTACCACAGCATATTTGGAAATTATCCTCATACTTTTATTTTAAGAAGCACTTCCTGTCCCCTGAAGCAGAAAGACAAAAGACAAAAACAGGCTTCGATAAATCACTAAAATGCCATTATGACATCATTTTATGTCCTTTTATTATGATATAATGCAGCTCTCACCATCTCCAATCCTCTAGCCTGTCCTCCCGCACCGCACTGCGTTTATTAAATCGCATTATTGCCATTTCACGACGATGATCCCATACTCAGCAAAGGGGCATCATAATGAGGTCAGCGAAGGCCACCCCCCACGTGGAGTGGCATAAAAAAGCAACGAGGTTACAGAGCACTGCCACCCCCGCACCCACACCCCCCACCCCTCCTAGCCCGGCCCGGTGTGCCGGTGTGCGCGTGAGCATATGTTAGCGTTTATGGTCCTTCGCCTCATGCAGGGTAAGCCTGCAGGATCACCTTGACGCCGGTTTACACACACTGCGGCAGTGCAATGCAGCCCCTTTCCTTTTTATTGCATCCGCAGGATTCTGGAAAATTGCCGTCACGGCCCTGTAATGAATGGGGAAGGTTGCACATGGTCACAAAATGTGACATGTAGCGAGGATATGAAAACCACGATCAAGAAACAAACGGGAGAGTCCAATGCACTTGGTGAGAGATGGCAGAAGTCATCTACAAAAATATCATTTTAATCAACTACCCTAACATTATAAATAAAAATATACCACTGAATCTTTGATAAAGAGTGCTGCAACACAAAGAGGGAAAATACTGTATTCAGATTTCTCAACATCCATCCATCCATCCATCCATCCTCTAACCACTCACTCTGGTTGGGGTCATACATACAACAACAGGCAATTTAGAGACACCACTTAGCCTAACTGCACCTCTCTGGACTGTGGGAGGAAACCCACACAACTCAGAGAGAAGGTGTAAGTTACACACACAGAGCAGAAGTGAGTTCAAACCATCAACCCAGGAGGTGTGAGACACAGTCCCACCACATGCCACCTGCATCAAAACTGATCATTTTTGTTTTTGTTATGATAACTGTCATGTGAACTACGACCTCAAATGGTTATAAAGGGTTACAAAGTAATTCCCTCCTGAAAAACAGGAGACAAAAAACTTGTTAATTTCCCCAGTCCTCAGATGGATCATTTCAAATTTAATTTAATTTAATTCATAATATTGAATGGAGTCCTGCCAGACTGAAGATCTCAGCTGAACTTGTCGCAAGCAGACAGACCACGCAGGTGTGACGCTAACCGGACTGCATCAACATCACACCAAGAAAGAAGTCGATAGAATCGCTTCTGGTTTAATTTTCAGAGCAGTGATGCCAGCCTGAACGGGGAGGGCGGCATGTCTTCCAGAGAGAGAGTGCGTGTGAGAGAGACTGTAAACGCAATACATTTAAAATGCTCCAGTGGCTTGAGACTGAATTACACCGTAATACAGTAGGCCAGAAAATGACTCGTACTGATAAATGCCACAGATCATTAAGCGAACCCCTCCTACCACCATCACTGGCAGCAGTGCTCTCCTACCCCCGGAGAAAAGTCAAAGTTAGGCCAATCAATGGCATGAGGATGGACTGTAGGTCAATGAACACAGCCTGCCTGGAATACCTAATTAGAGTAAATAGTGCTTGTCTTAAAGCATGCATAATATCCTGGCCAAGGTGAACCTCTCTTACTGCCTTCCACCCCAGTCCGTCCACTCCGGGCTGCTGCTGGATGCTGGCAGATGAGCAGCTTGTTTCTGGCCATCCTATCCGCTTTCTTCCCCGCCGTTCGTACGCGACACATTCATGCAGACTTCAAAACCAAATGACCAGAGTCATTTCAAACAAAATTAATTGAACATGAAAATCACCGATACGCTTGTACGGTATTCACAAAGCACAAATGTTTCTGAGTGGGATTTTTCCAAAAAATAAAGGCACCCTTGCTAAGACTTCACCATCTGCGCAGATGGGCACACCTTGGTATCAATAAAGGATGACTTTCCCTTTCAAAATAAGTGACATCTTTGGCCTTGAAAACCTGTTATTGTATTGCCTCTAGGACAGGCTGCCTAAATGAGCTCTGGTAACCATGGTTACCTCCCTGGAGATGCGAGCACACTTGTTTATCTCTGGCCAGCGTGCACGCTCGAGCCACTCTGTCTGCACGCCGAAACAGATGTGTGATCCCTGTTGGAGCCGTTATTGATCCGGTGTCGGAGTCATCTCTGCCGCAGCCTACGAGGGAGGCGGTTTGAAATGTCAGCCTAGATAAAGCCGCATCTGCCGTAATAAACCCCCGGCGATGAAGCCAGAGACGGACGCATTCAGCGGATGCCCGCCGCTCAATTGAACAATGAATAATTGGGCAGACATTATTTGGGAACACCTGAGAGGTTAGGAGCGGCGATCGCCCCTCTAAAAATAACACCCATTTCACGCCCAGCTGTCCCCCAGGATCTAGCAGGCGTGTTCTCTGCAGTCTCCTTCCATATTGTTGGCCTATTTCACCGGCTCTCCGTGCCGCATTCATAATAAGCCCCCTTTATCGCCATCCCCCGCTACGCCTCAAACTGCCTGGCAACCACCGCGGACCATTAACGCGCGCGCCCTTCCAAAAACAAAGAAAGGAAACCCTTCCGATCAGGGTGTTAATAATGTCTTTCCTCTGTTGGATGCTAAAAAAAAAAAATCACGTCAGGATGATGCAGTTCCCCGCGCCGCTGTGTCCCCGCTGACCCTTCTCTGACACCACCCGCTCCAGCTCTGTTTACCACTCCTGCCTCAGATCCCGTCGCATCCGTGTAGCAAGCGATAAATAACTCGGCTCGGAAACCTGCTCTAATATGCATACAAATTGCAAGTTGGGGTGATGTTGAGTGTCTCTCGATGGGGGGTCTATTAGTTATTCTCAGGACCTGCTCCGAGCTCCCTTCAGCTGCGAATCCCCCCCCCCCCATTTCCCCTGTCCGCTGTATACAGGACGGAGAGGCTAATTGCGTAGGGCTTGGCGATGCAGATGAGAAACGACTGGCCTGCGATGCAGACCCTAATGAACGCCGGCTGCAGGTGAGAGGCAATCGATAGCTGGCTGGCGCATGCGCGGCATGCGGCTCCCGGCGGCGGCACTCTGAATGCGATGTGACGGATGGCGTGCTCCCCCCTCCCACATGGACAGCCAAGGATGGGGGGAGGAGCCGGGTACTCTGGCGGTCAGAAACACCGGCCCTGATGCGATGCAGTCACTGGGACAGGCTGGAAGGTCAAACAAAATAAACAAGATGGCTGCTTAAAAAAGCTGTTTTTTTATTCATGGCAGCTAATAAAATGGTTTGGGCCCTAGGTTGGTGCCGCGTATTTGCAGACGCATCCTGGCAAACTGTAAAATGGAGGGATGCCCGCGTATGCATGTGAGAGGGTGCGTGTATGCTGAAGCGGGGGTGGCGAGGTGTCCTTCTCCGATGTATTGTGGCACCCTCTGCAAGTGCGGGAGGAGGGGGGGCATCACAGAACATATCAGTGCGTTTGAACTGCGAGACTGCAACGGGGGCGAGACATATGTGCGTGGAACAGCCGTGGTGGGAGGACCAGCTGCTCGAGATTGACTGGCCCCTCCCACCGCGAGCCGACCGTGGCCCCTCCATCCCCCAGTGAGCCAGGGGAGGCGCCGTTAGCTGGGAGAGGTGCTCTCTGTGGTGGCAGGTTATCTCCAATAAGATGAGTTCATGTCTCATACATATGCACGTCAGGGAGCGTGTGAAACGGTTCACGAGGGGGAGAATCTGGGGGGGGGGGCGGTCTCGAGGCTGGCCGACGCACACCTGACACAGGGGCCGAGCAATCAGCCTCGCTTCAGGGATGAGCGTCTCTGTTTTTGCCCCGTCGCCATGCCAAGCTCTCCGCAGCACACCGTCAGATAACAAGCAGTCATCTGGCCCCAGAGGCCCTGAAGTTGAACTCCTCTGCTTTTTTTTTTTCTTGGCACCCCTGTTGGTGTGCTTCCGCTCAGGGGATTCGACATTCCGACGGCATGATTCCGCATCCCGCTTTAACAAGGCACTCTGAATCTTGCCCAGGGCCGACTCACATGCTGGCAGATTTCAGGCGCTATGGAAGGAGAGGCTGGCCTGTGACTGCAGTGCATGTGCGTTCAGGTTTAGCTTCAGTTAAAGCCAGCTATTTACCCAAGCAAATGTCATGCTCAGCTTAATTCCAAAAAGCTGCAAACTGGGGTTGTTTCTGCAATTCCCATTCCAATTCATAAAACTTCAGTAAAAGGAACTTTAAATCATTTACCTACAAGGGCTGCATTCTTTAAAATATAGCACAAAAAATTATCACCTAAATAAACTGGGGTTTTTAGAGTAAACCTTAAGTGGGAATGAGTTTCGGGTGAGTCAACAATAAATTATACAACTATTTTTATTTTACGTGACTCGACCTGATGTTTGGATTCATGACCTGCTTAAAGGCCCCCTCTGTACCACCTGTAAGCATGGTACTTTACCTGAACTGCTTCAGTAATTTAGACAAAAAGTGCTTTCACATTATACCATCCTCTAATAAAACAACTGCATACTTTACAATTATAAAGAATTTTAACAATAACAAGAAGGTGAACATAAGCTGCCCAGGCCAGTATTTTTGGGTGCATGTAAATAAAAGTGATTATGCAACATTTATGTCCCCTTTGGAAGTGAGGTACAGCAACAGCCACTCTGGACATCAGTCCCCCCCCAGGCCACCCCCACTGCTGGTGCCGGAGTTAAAGGTCCACTTTGGGTGCATTGAGGTGGGACATTCAGCAGTGATGTACTTGGGTGGTTTGGGAGTCAAGAGGATTGGGGGGAATCGGATGATAGTTTCAGGTCAGAAGCTACTTACTCTGCAGTTCTGACAGGAAATATGCTTTTCGCCCAATCCAGCATCTTCTGTTTTTTTCCACTTTTATGTAAGACCTACACAATTTTGCTATGTATTTGCAGACAAAGACTATTTTTAAGATAAAAGTGAAGTCTGAAGAACAAAAGTTTGGTATGCCATTATTTCCATTGTGTAAGAGGGTCATTTGACTTGAATAAATCCCTCCCATGTTCTTTGGAAGACCCTGGCCTATCCCAATACCCTTCTGTAATATCAGCCATAAAAAGTTCCACCTACTTTAACAGAATCAATGAATTCTAGTTCTTGATTTTCTTCATGACTTATAAAAGCATACATTTGAAACCCGATTAAAAGAAAACAAGCACAAAGCTTATAAATGGACCCTCGGTCCGCCTGCTCCTACAAACAGCGAATCATACGACTGAAACTAAATGCGTACAGCAGACAGACAGGGACAGGAGATCCAGTCACTGTTTAGCTGAGCGTAGGAATGGTAGATACATGATCGAAGTGCAAGTCTTTGGTGGATCTTGGATTATCACTGCCAGATATGGAGGCTCCAGCATCTCAGAAACAGCCACTTTCCTGGGATTTTCACACACTTCAGTGTCTAGACTTTACAGAGAATAGTGCGATAAATAAAAAAAAAGCATCCAGTCAGCAGCAGTTCTGTGGGAAAAGTAAACACCTTGTTAATGAGAGAGGAGCACAGAAAGAATCATTCAAACTAACAGGAAGGCTGCAAGTGCAAAAACAGCACCTCACAAAAACAGTGGTGCACAGGAAGGCTACTCTGAATGAACTAGTTGACCCCTGAAGTGGTTCTGGGGCCAACAGTGGGTTCTACCTGGTACTAGCAAGGTGATCCTAATGAAGTGGCCACTGAGTGCCTGTTTAGGCTTGGTTTGTGTCCATTTCATAAACCTTAATTTTCTTTTGTCTGTAAACAACAAAGATGGTGAGCCAGATTTCGCACAAAAGCTACAGGTTGACATCTACAAGTTAACTGCTAAGAACTTCGGACTGAACACAAGCACAGACCGTGGTTCTACGTATGTAAAAATGGTGCTGATATATAAGTGATGCATTAGTTCTATGGTTGAAATCCAACTCACTGTAATGCTGGAGAATGAAGGAACGCTGTGCAAATGACGTCATAAGGAATGGGTGGATTTTGAGGATGCATTGTGATTGTTGGCTCAGAGTTATTTGGTTGCCTTGGCAGCTGGATTTCACACAGGTCTAAGATACAAAGGAAACTACAGCAACAAGCCCCCCAAGGCAGAACCGTCTTTTTTATACAAAAACACGCTTTCTCGTCAGTACGTGCGCTACAGTTTTCTTGACCTTTCCTTGATGGCTTTCGATATGGCTCCCGTTAATGACATATGCTGACTATTTGCCTTATATTGGAGATTAACGTTTAATGAAGAAACCAGATTCATTTAATTGAGAAATTGCAGTAATGTAGGTCTCAGTCTTGAGGAATAATGGTTTGCCATTTACACAGGAAGTGGCTAATATCTGAGGGAGTAGGAGGAGGATAAAAATTTAGGTAATCACATATGCAGGTTCTACTTTATACCATCTTTTTTTATTTATTTTCATCCTTCCAACCACACATTACTGAATCACCAGTCAGTCTCCACAATATCGGAGAGCACCCATTAAAGAAAAACAGGAACAGTAAAGAACTTTTGGTTTCCCTGGTAACAGCCTGATCATCCCACCTCCTGCATGTAGAAGAATCATCCCAGTCTCTCAGAACTTTACTGTATATAGTGCTTGTTATTATATGTGTTTATCAAGGTGCATCATTGCTCTTAGACACGGATGTCTGCTAAATAAACACTTGCTCAGGAGAAAGTCAGAAAATAAATGACTGAACGTAGTGTAATTAAAAAAGGACCACCAAAAATGCTCTGTCAAACATAAATAAAATGGTTACTTTTTTATTTAAAAAAGCTGCCCCACATTTTCATATAAGATTCTTAGTCTATAACATACTGGGACAAAACTTTACAGCATATATATTGCATTATATTGTGAGTTGAGTCTTATAAAGGCTTACAGCAAGGTTCCCCAGGAGCCCCTGGAGGGCCGGTCTGGCGATAAGGTGTGTTTGAGCAGGGAAATCTGCACACTGTGTCACAGACTGGCCCTCCGGGACCAGAACTGGGGAACCCTGGCTTATTATGGTGGCCATTTTAAACTTGCTGCCCAGGTCTACTATGACATATCATTGACATGCTATGGGAAAGGAAATTTCCTACTTGGAGCCTTTCTAATTACACACAACAGCAATGCCTTGCAGAAAAATGCCTGTCTGTTAAAGCGTCACGGTAACAGAAATACCATCTTTACGGCAGGCAGTAAGCCGTAGTCAACAGCCACCGTCAAAGGCAGCCTATGCTCCACGGCCATTATGAGTTTATTGTTTTATGATATGGCTTATTAGTGAGTTCCTCTCTTCCAAAAGTGGGAAGTTATCACAGCATGCTTCTTTGTTACAGAAATGTGGCAATACTGCCATCTCTGGCTTTATCTTCATCAGCACATTACAACTGTTATCTTAGCTCAACAAGGCAAAGCTGAAAACACCGCTTCAAAGTTGGATGTGAGATAGTCACTGTGGATGCAACTTGGTGAAAGTATACTGAAAACTGGGCCACGTCAACTTGCAAAGCATAAATTATGAGCGTTACAATGTACCTGAGGTCTGGTGCAACTGAAATCATACAGACCGTCGTACACTGCGGTTCAGCTGCGGCAGCGTTGAGAGGAGAGGTCCCTGCCAGGAGGAAAAAAGGAGAAAACATGAAGGTGAGAGAGAGCAATTATAAAAAAGGGAGAGAGAGGAGACAAGAGACAGTGACTGCTTGGCATTACCTAGATAAAGAGAATTCAGGCAGAGAATGAACAAAACACCCAGCAAGACGTAAACAACCGAGCCCTTGCGCGCACCATAAGACTTAATGCATCGCAAGCAATGACCCCGTCACTAATGGCCTGACAGGGGACGTCCTTACGAAGCCGAGTGTGTCGATTCACCTCCAGATGAAACACAGCAAATACAGGTACTTCAGCAGCGGGATCCAGCACTGAGGGCGGATTAAATTCGTGTCACGGCAACATAAGACAGGAAACCCTCAACCTTATCCGTGATGCTCACCCAAGACATAAAATGACCCATGAGCACGAATACTTGCCGGAACATCAATATTGTCCTCCATTACAGCGTTTTGCAAGACAAATTGGCCATGAAAGATGGCATAGTTGTGTAAAGAGGTGAATGACTTCAAAAGAGTCTTAAGCATCTCTTCATATAGGAGCTCTGAAACACCTACTTCATAAATCTAAGCACTTTAGATGTTTACATGAAATGCAAAATGCTGTTAGGTCTCATCAGTCGAGACTATAGCCCCAAGTATTTTAAGCTTAGCCCCGAGTATTTTAGCCCCCATGCCCCACTTCCTTCAAAAAATCAAGCCCCAGGTAAACCTGACGTAGCCCCTGATCTTTTCAATAGCTAGAAACTCCCCTGTTCATAACCAAATATCCATGTTTTTGTGGGTCTTTCTATTGCACCAAAATATGTTCATGTCAACCAATGCTGTATTTTTTCCCCAAAACCTGAATTATATGGCGTCTACTATTCTTCTCTCAAAGCATAAATACATCCCCCCTTCACTTTGATGAGAGTCTGCCAAAAGGATGACAATGCATAACATATGTTTTGTGCAAATGAAACTCTGAGGGCTTCTGTAGACGATGAAGACAGGATTCACAACATCCCTAAAATGTGTGTGTGTATGTGGGGGGGTTACATAGATTACATTGGGGGACCAGTATGTCCTCAAAGTGTAGTAAAACTTGAAACTTCCTTTCTTTCGGGGACATTCTTCAGGTCCCCATTTGGATAACCTCAATTTTATAAAAATCTGTGAATGAAATCTAAAAAGTAAAAATGCCAAGTCTTTTTGCCATACATCTTATTGATTTAATCTTTCAAATCATATAGTGAAATGCTCAATTATCATGATTCTTGTTAGATTCATTGAAGTTCAGGTGCATATTTTGGTTATCTGATCATTCCATTTTGTTAGTGACGTTTTATATTTTTATGTGACATATTTTTACTATACAGCCATGCTAGAAGTGATTTCCCTCTTATTCAAAGGCAGCAGTAATTTACTCAAAGAAACTGAGTCGGACTTACTCTATTTTATGTTTCTTCAGGTGGAATATAAAACATCGATGACATGTTTCAGATCATGCATAGTTTTCTGTCAAGACAGCCAACAGCTGGTTTGCAGACGTCGTTAAGTAGTCCAGTTTTTGTGGCAAGCAACCAGACAGTTTAATAATGTGTGTATAATTAGCATACAGTTTTTATAACATTTCTCCACATTTTTGATTAATTAAATATGATGTTAGTTTCCCATGTTATGTGTGGTACCTTATGAATGTGCGTCCAGGGCCATAGTCAGGATTTTTAGAATACCGAGGTCCAAAGTGTTAGCCCTTCCTAGGCGTGCTGCAGGACCGTGGATATTGGACTTGCAGAAAAAATATTGAGGACTTGACCTTGGTGTCCTCAGAGGTAGGTACTGGTATGTATGCATCATAGGCAGAGAGTTTGCCCTACTTGGGGGGGCAAAAAACCCGCATCCTCTGGCAACTAGGGGGGCACTGGGCCCCAATGCCCCCCCCCCCCCCAAGCTCTTCCCGTGATGTGTATCCTCTAAGCACAGGTCATAGTTAGAGGACACACGTTATGGGTGGAGTCGGGGGTGTAGGATGCGCAGTGCCCCCCTAGTTTCCTGAGGATACAGGTTATAGTTAAAGTACAGGTCACGGTTTACGCATTCTATCAGTAAGTTTAGCTGGGTAAAGGAAACTGTGTTTAGAGAGAGATCTGTTCATTTAAGAGTGATGTAAAGTATGTCCATAACAGAATTTGTTAAGAAGGACAATCATCAAGTTAATTATGATTCATACATAGTTTAAGTTTTTTTCAACTGGGTCCGCAGGAACCCCACAGAGTCCACGTGTTTGCTGTCTACCAGTTCCCTGCCAGACAGTCCACATTTTTGCTCCCTCCCTGCTCCATGGTTAGGGAAGCGTACTTGTAATTGAAAGCAAGGTACCACTGAGGTACCCTGAGCAAGGTACCGCCCCCAAGCACTGCTCCCTGGGCGCTGAATTAGCTGCCCCCTGCTA
>JAODLD010000101.1:16773661-16787472 GCA_026781065.1 Mormyrops boulengeri | reverse complement strand
CCCCCCCCCCCCCCCCCCCCCCCCCCCCCCCCCCCCCCCCCCCCCCCCCCCCCCCCCCCCCCCCCCCCCCCCGTGATTTTGCTGTTTAACAAGCCACTCAATCTCAATCCATTACTTCACAAATACCACTTAATAAGCTGACAAAATTTGGCATGTGTAGGTTACTGTGGGAATTTTCAAATAAAGGAATTAAATGATTATAAGTGTATGTTACTAACTTTACACACACTATTTAACATTCTTAATTGAAAATAATAAAATGAATTCAGTACAAATCACATATAAAACTGCAACTCATCATTGCAAGCGTGACCTTTAGCCCAGATGCACTTAGCTTTACAAAATCGGATTTTCTTTTATTTGCTTCGTCTAGAGATGGCCAGTCAGAGATGGGAGAAGATACTGCCCTTTCTGTATGGATGTTATTCACGGCCAACACAAGCTTTATCACATAACACATTTTGGCTTCTATAAATAATTTTGCCCTTGGCTGTGGGCTGGCTATTCAATCCGCACACCTCGTAGGAATAACTAATCCACTGACTCATAATCCATAAAATCCATATGTTAACTGGGTAAATGCACAAAACTCACAAATACAAATATATTTCATAAACACATGTATAATGTACAAAATGGAGCTGGAATATGAACACGAATAGTGCCTACAGCATGCTTGAACAGTATAATTGAACTGTTTAAATAAGCAAACAGAAAATATAATTTATCGGATTCCCAGTGGCTGTCTCACTGGCGGTTCTGGTTCTATGACGTCATGCAAATTCTAGCGTATACCTTTAAAAGTCGGGGAGTTGTTCTGCTGGCTCTTTTGTCCAGTATCCTTCAATTTCTGCCTGTAGGTCTGCATCACACAGAGATTGAAATGTCATGCCCCAGTTCAGACCATTCGGGTCAGACAGGCTGAGCCTCTCGTCTTCTCTCCCCCTGGCTCAATCTAGCAGTGCAAACCAAGCCGCTAGTTCTCGTAATATTATTATCGCGACGTGGACTCGTGGTACGAGTTATCGTTAACAGACACGGTCTATATAGATTTCATTTAAATTGTTTACTCGGTTCATCACCTTATATTATTAAGGGAGAGATACATATACCAGTGTGAAGCACGTTTATGATTACTCGCTGCTAATGAGAACACATATATAGGACGAAATCAATGGCGGGGGCATTCTAAGGCGAGAAAATTAGTCTCCCACCCATGCAGCTCAAGAGTACGCAGGTAAAGGCAGGGAAGCCGAAATGTAAACACGCAGAGGAGAAGCTCGGCGGCGCGATCCGGTGAAAACCTGCCGGGGAGAAGAGCGCTGTCAGCGGCTGCCAGGTAGATGATGGGATCGAGGCTGCCCAGTTACATCCAGTGCATGTTAAATGATCCAGTGCGCAGCGGAACAATCAGATTCCCAGCCCTCCCCATCTCCGTGTCCGCAGGCGCCGGCACTTCATTATTCAGCTTGCAACCCTCTGACACGGGGACAAGGTTTAAAAATGGCTGTTCGGGGTACAAGGCAGACCAGCCTATTCGCTCCTTCTGGGTAAAGGTTGTTCATGTTCGACCGCAAACGTCAGTACCTACACAGGAGCTTGAATGCGGTGTCAGGGTATATAGGGGCAACGACGTGCTCATATTGCTGCAGATGAAACGGAAGATTTCAAAAAGTCCCCTGATATGTGTATGTAAGATATCTTTCCATATTTATTTTCAGTGTTTTGGATTTTAAATATGCTGTCATAATCTCAATCACGCCAAATAACTTGTGTTTTTGTCAAATGAATCACGTGGGTACTGGAGAACAGAAATGATCACTGCATCTTTGCTTAGTATTTTTTTTATTTACTTCATGCAGGCAAAGCCAGCTGCATCTATGAAATTTCTGATTTATTATTATTATTTTAATTCCAATAAGGCAGTCCAGAGAGCCTGTCCTCAGTATGGCATGTGATGTTTTGGTGACAATAAGCTGTGACAACAACGACTACACTATGAATCACGTATTTCCCTATGCATCACTCCAGTTAACACCTTTAAGGAAAAAAAAGAACCAGAATTAATATTTCAATCACAAATTTCTCCCCCAGTGTTACTTTTAGTAATCATTAACACATTGTCATAATGTGCCAAACAACATATAAAACTAGAATGGAGCCATGTGAAATAAAAACAGATCATGCAAAATGTAAATAATTCTAAAATATTAAAAGGGCAAGATTTATGCATGTATTAGTATGAACTTGACATTAGCAGATGTACTCAAGAGTGTGTCTCAGTGTTAATAGAACAGTATATATGAATATCACTTAAGCAATCAAAAACTTTCATTATATACAGTTGTGTTACAAGGAGAACAGAGACATAAATGAGAAAGCATTATGAACATAAGACGAGGACTTTAACATGAAGCATACACTCTGTTTTGCCCCTGTTTTTTAGAGTGTCATAGACGAAGTCATGCAGTCTTTCAGAGAACGGAGCTGTTTCCATGGTAACCAGCACTGCTACCAGCAGGGACCCTATGAATTATCACGCCTTGAGAGTTACAGACATCAGCGCAGCCAGACCAGACAGGGCTATGAAGCGCACTCACTCGCAGCAGCACCGTTGGCGACAGCAGCAGACTCCACGGCCAAGGATTGTTATAGCCAGCAAGCATATCCAGGCTATAGCAGCAACCCTGCCCCAGCTGAGAAGCAGTACAAAGGCGGCAAAGTTCCAAGCCGGCAGCTGCAGAGCAGTTACGGCGGCCATCTTGGTAACACATACTCAGGCGTGTACATGGCAGAAAGTCATCTTCAGCAGAAGTGGCCGGCCACATCGCACATGTCCCAGTATGACCAGGATATGCTGGCAAAAATGGAACCGATAGATGGTGTCAGAAGCACCGGGTCTCAGTATTTGCAGCCAAATCTGCTGCCTGTTTCGCAGAACCGGTGCAATCATGCAGCACAGTCCCGCTCTTCAGTGTACTCCAGCCACCATCAGCAGAAGCTCCCGCAAGACGCCTCCCCGTCCCCGGTGATCTACTCTCACAACCAGCTGCACTTTCCTCAGCACTCTCAGTCTCTGTCGGCATCCACGCCATCGTACGTGGAGAAATGCAACCCCACATCACACTGCTATAAAAGCTATGCCGTGCCCCCGAACTCCCAGTATAGCAGGAACACTGGGAACACAAACAGCCTAAAGCAAAATAGCTACAGAGCACAGAGTAACTATGTCTACCAGCAGGCTCCCTCTAGGTCTGGATATGAACAACAGGCTTCCTTGCAGGGAATGACTAACAGCCAGGAAAGCATTTCAAAATACCAACACTTTACCCAGCCACAGCAGAGCTACTGTCTCACTGACCTCTCTGTCAGGTCACCTGAGCATTACTATCAGAATTGTAGCCCCAACTCCAGCCAGTCACCTGCTAGATCTGTGGGGAGGTCTCCAACTTACAGCTCCACACCATCTCCTTTAATGGTTAGTTCTGACTCGTTTCAATATAACCAGCCCCCCATTGCATCAGGCACCTCTTCCTCCACCAGTTTACGAGACCAAGGTTTACTCATGCCACAGAAATCTCACTCCTCATCAAATATTAACCCCAAGACAACCAGCTATGCTTCTACCCTGAAGGACAGATTCTCTGAGAAGCTATTGTCTAATCCAAGCTTGTGGAGTCTTAATGCCTTGACATCTCAAGTGGAAAATATTTCCAATAATGTCCAACATCTACTGCTGTCTGAATCTCTTGTAATTAATAAAAAAGGCAACAAAAGGAGCAATCCTAAACAAGAGGAGGATTTTAAGGACCATCTTTGTAATCTTGAAGATGTTTCCTGTACAGCAACTCACAATGCTGAATCTACCACTGAAGCCTTCGGTACTCCCCAGTCCATCCACAATGAGTTGCAGGAGGATGGATGTTCTTCTGAGGTCCAGATGGAAAGAAACTACTACTACTGCAACCAAAGCAGAGAACCAGTGCAGGCTATTGCTAATTGTAACCTAACCCTGGATGTATCCTCGTGTTCTGTGACTGCACTTGATAACATTTCCAAGATATCAGAGGACAGTGCATCAGGCCTGCAGATTACCCAAGTTAGAGAGAATATCGACACCATCCTGAGGACCATTGGAGAGGAGACATCTCAAAGCAACCTTGTTCACAGCCCTCTACATCCAGAGACGAATTCCCAAGAAGACATCAATAAAATAAAGGAGTCGCTAAAAGAAGACTTTGAAGAGACATCCTTGCTTGAAAAGTCAAGTGAACAGAAAGTGAATGAGAATCTTAATAATACTATGGCCAGTGCCTGCAAAGACCAGAATAAAGACACTAAAAGTAAGCAAGAGGAATGGTTAAAGGATAAAGAATATCCCACTGAGTTTCCTAAAACAAGTCAAGTATTGACGGGAAAAAAATATCCCAGTGATATTGAAGAACAAATAGACTATGAGATGGAACAAGGGTGTATTACAGATGAGAATAATACTGCAAAGTCCTGTGTGGTATTACATGCGAGCTGTAATAGAGATAGGAGCTCTGATTCTGATTCCGATAAGAAAAGCATGCCATTGGCGTGGAAAGACGAGACTGTAGCCTTAGAAGAGAATACTTCTAAGTCTCCGCATTTTAATACCATGAGTGAGCTTTTGGAAGAAGGTTTTTCAATACTCACAAAAGAAAAAACACTTGAGGAGCAGGAGTCTATTAGTCCCAGTGAAACCAGTGTAGTTAAAGAGCGAAAGGAGAGTTTACCATACTCTGAGGAGACCATCAATAATAAAACATGGTTGCAACCTGAAGAGCTGTGCAGCCCCACTGAGGAGCAAAGAGACAAGTCTCAAGTTAGCACAGAAGAAGATGAGCAAGACATGCCTTTCACAAACTCAGAAAGAAGCTCAGTCTCACGTGACATTGCACCTCTGACACATTGTGTGAAGGCAGGCTTCTCGGTGTTTAATGAAGAAGCATCACCACTCTCCCAAGCAAGGGACCACATTGATCGACGAGATGCTGTGGAACTGGAGCCTGACTCTCCTCAGCTGCCAGGAAAGTCAATAATACACTCAGCACCTTCCTGGGCTGACACCCCACCTTCCCCAAAGAAAGGTGACGAAGAGGTTGATCCTGAGATGAGCTGTGTGAGTGCAGTGACATCTTCAACCGAGTCAGAGCCAATGGCCCCATCTGCAAATCTTACAGCATTCAACAGACGGCATGTGCGAGGAAGGCGACGCCAATCTCGAATACTAATTCACGCAAGTACTGTAGTCACAAGGCTTTCAAACATGGATGAAAAGGACGTTCCAGAATCTCCTCAGGAAATCAATATGGCACCCACTAAAACAACGGTTTTAGCAGAACAAAGACGGGCTGTTCACAAAGACCTCTTCTCCCAGACATGCAATATTTCAGCAGAGAACTTCCCTTCCAGGATGTGCACTCGTTCTTTCACTGCAATGGCTACATCTAGTTCATGCCCCCATTTGAAAAAACGTGGCCCAAAGCCATATCAGCAGTTTGACGGTGAGGACTCTGTAGGTCATACCAAGGGCTTGATAACTAAAACTGACTGGAAAAAGCTGAGAGACCACAAAACTGCAATCACAAGTAGGAAAGGTTTGAGTGAGATCATGAACCAAGATGAAAACCAGGAAACCAGTTTGAGTTTAACGTCAGTTGTTAAAGACCAAAAATCTATGGTACTGAGATCCAGAAAACAAGCGCAGGAGAACCCAGTGAAAGAAAAAGGAATGGAGAAGAAGACCATGTGCATTCTACCTAAAACGATTAAAGAAATGAAGAAACAGGAGACAACATTGCTGAAAGAACAGCGCTGCGACAGCCCCAAACAAACCCTTGCTTCTGTACACCGGAAAAATGTCTACAGATCATTGATTAGCAAACCAGATGAGAAGAGTGAATCTGCCGCTAAAAGGAAATCTAGCTGCCAGTCCATGGTTCCTCTGAAAAAACAGAGGATGATAAAAGGAAGCAAGTTTGACAAACTTCCTTTAAAAACCAACCTATCGGTGGTTAAGAGTTCCAAAAAGAGCTTAAAGCAAGACGAGATTTTTACATTACCTTTGAACAGTTTCCTTACGAAAGATCCCTCTCCTGTTAATGTTAATGATATTTCTTTGCCTGCCCAGTACCCTGTCAAAACCAAGTATCTGCCCCCAAGAAAAGGCAGAGGGCTAAAATATGAAGCCATGGTTCAGAAAATGACATCACTGGGCACAAAAAAGCATAGCCTAAATGCTCATTTTGACAACATTGCTGAGAATTTGCCAAAAAAGATCATAGAGGAAGTTTTGGAACAAGTAAAGCCAGCAGAGGACAAAGAGTTGGTGCACAACGATGGTGAACTTGCAAAGAGCACCATGGTGTTAGAAAACACAACATGCCTGGAAGATTCTGATGCTATAAAGAAAGAAGGATCCCAGGAGAGCAGCAACCAGCCTGACTTGGCCTTGGAAACACGGACCGCCTTCATCAGTACACAGAGAATAGCCAAGCAAAGGGCCATCAAGAACAATCATGAAATGCATCTGAAGCAGAGAAGAAGCAGAAGGAAGAGCCACGCTTCCCAGGTGAGCACCACAGCCACAAAGCCGGAACTGCTGCCCGTAGCACCCTCAGAGGACAGGGAGAAACGGCTGGGAAGTTCTCAGGCTTCTCCCAACATGTGTGTACCGGGCAAACATGGGTTTCACTCCCAGAGGAAGGCACGAGTAACGGCATTGGATAAGCAAGGCAGTGTGGCACATAAAGCAGTATTCAAAAGGACAAATGACAAGTACTTTAATCACGGCAAGGTTGCAAAGAATGGCCGCAGATTTAAGGCTACACACAGAAAACAGGATAGTTTATTGGCGATAGAAGAGCAACTAGAGTACACTATAAACTATTTATTGTGCAAACTCCCCAAAAATGAGACCCTGCCTTTATTCAGGCCGTATGTGCATGTTGACAAAATGGCTCATTTTGCCTCTGTATGTACCGTCATCAACGGGCCTGAGGAGGAACATCTGCTCTTTCAGGCCAGGAGAAAGAAAATCCAGGACGCAGCTACAGTTTCCAAGGCAATACCGGACTCTTCAGTCATGCTGCAGGGTCCCTTGGTAAACAAAAACCTGATTGACCGCAGTCTCACTTGCTGTCTTTGTGGAAAACCGACAAATTACAAGGAGCTCGGGGACTTGTGTGGGCCATATTACCCCGAGGACAGCATACCAAGGAAGACCTTGTCTTTTAAATACAGACAGCTGTCCAGAGAGGATAAAGTGATAATGAACTGCAATGTGGGGCACACAGGAGCTCTAAAGAGGGAGGGCGGTAGGAGTCTAGCGGGGCGGAGCAGTTGTGGAGGCAACTCAGGACAACTGAGAGGCGCGGAGAGAGCTTCTGTTGAGGGCGTTGCGCGGCCAAAATTCTTGGAGAGGTACAAAAGGCTGCAGCAGCTTCAGGGTTCTGAGAGAAGGGCTGGGGAGGACGGGACTCCTCCCTTTAGACTGCATGAAAGCAGCAGGACTGTGCTGCAGGGAGCCGAACTGGAAGCAGAGTCCAGGGAACACTGGCTCCATGAAGCCTGTGCTGTTTGGACCGGCGGGGTTTTCCTGGTGTCTGGAAAACTGTACGGCGTGAAGGAGGCTGCACGAGCCACAGCTGCGACGGTGAGTCGGTCTGCATGACACCCCCGGTACATAGCTGACACTGAGGAGTATTCAGGTGGGAACTAACAGCTAGGAGGCGTCCTGAATGAACTCCACACAATGTGATCTATGCAAGCTGAAAACTACAAGGAAAAACGTGGCTTTGAATTTTATATTAACAGGTGAAATTTATCTTGGTTAGTTTTAATCCCGCAGCTGGTTTAGCTCCTAAATCACTCCTATAATAACCTGGCAATGTGGTTTTTTATTGACAGTTTTTAATCCTGTTTTCCTCCTTGTGCAGAGCTGTTCAGTGTGCCAAGATATGGGTGCGTCAATCAGATGCTCCTATGAAGGCTGTCCTCAGAACTTCCACTATTTCTGTGCCAAAGAGATTGGTAGGAGTTCTGTATGTGCACGTACCCATTTAAGTTATCAGTGCTTGCAGTCATCCCTTGCTCTGATTAATTAAAACACTGAAGAAACATATGTAGAACACAGACTCCACTACTGACAGATTAAGGATTATGAACCACACTTACGATCCAGACTGCCATACGGATCTTGCTGCAGTAGACGAAAGGCACTTAACCTCATTCGGGATAATGTGCAAAATGGTACAATGTGTTAAGTTTCTTTGGATAAAACTCTCTTCTCATCATCAGAATAATCATCAAAGCCTCGACTTGACATCAAGGAGAATGTAGAGTAGTGCTGATGATCCTGTCCTCCAGCCTTACTATCTCCAGCTGACATAACCCTCTTATCATTACAGGTTGCTCACTGGAAGAAGAAAGCTTTTCACTAAGATGTACAAAACACCAGGTAAATGACTTTTGTCTTGTATGCACAAATCTCACCAACCACCCACAGTTTTTTTTTCCCCAGTTTGACATGCTTTTGTAGTTTAACACTGAAGTGCAATTCTCCTTATTATTGTTTCTCTTTTCCAACAAACACTGCATTGTGAACAATTAGACATTCAGTAGTTCTTTAAGTAAACACCCAGGTACAGACGACCTGACTCTCACCCGGTGTTTCTTACCCTAGCCTTGGCAATCCACCAACATTCAAGTCTGCCCAGGGCTCCAGTTTGACATATTTTGAGAAACCCCCCCCCCCCCCCAGTCATAATGCCACCAAATACAAAAAGTGACCCATTAGAAGGAAGTCACGTAGCTGTATCAGCCTTCTTGGGTCTTGGACAGGTAGAGGCAAGGAAGACAAAAAGGGCGGAAGTTCAGAGGCAGTATAGAGGCTCAGCTTTCAGGGCGACTAGCAGCCAGCTGTGTGTGAAGCACCACGTCGTATTCTCCACAGACTGACAGCGAGGAGGACTTGGCTGCTGATCAATACAGCCTCCCCCTACTGCCTCCCACGTAATGAGATCTCAGAGCAGGCAGAGCGCACATCAAAGTGATTCACTAACTCTGGGATCTGAAGGCTGCTCTCTGCAATGCCACTCCACCGCCTTAATAAAACGGGTAGTACCCCCATCTAGGGCTCCGTGGAGATAATGCAGGGAACCAGAGGGATGCAGTCTTTCCTCTCTTGTGGAGTTTACTTATTTATGGGGAGAGTGAACGTTGTGCAACCTGCTTATTTTACTTTAGGCTGGTGGGCTTAAATTAACCTTGATTCCTTCATGTCTGTGAGGGCAAAAAGGAGAAAAAGAGAAAGCTGTGGATGAAATCCTAGGGTGGAGTCTTAGACTTGGCTGCATGAAAAAGGGCAGAAAATCATTCATATTTCTCCTTTGCACAGTGACCCAGGCTTACGAGGCGGTCCACTTAAAGCAGCCACAGTGCTCCTGTATTGATTTGCACGGCGAGCAGGAGCGGCGAGGATGGGCTCTGCACACGCTGCTCTTTAACGCTCCGCACGCCCCCCCCCTCGCTTCCGTGTCACGGACCCTGAAGGGCGTGCCGTTAACTGACCTGCTTCTCCGTGCTGGCTGGGGTCGGCCTGCATGTTCGCCGCCAGCAGCTTCTCACCCAAATACATCTGGGTCGCTCTCTTCCCAGAGTCTCTGAGAAATGGCAGTGGGATTTAGGAGGATCTCCTGAGCGGGGCATCGAGAGGACACACGTCCAGATGGGCCGGGATGGATTACAGGGTGGCACTGAACACCAGAATACCAGCTCCCGCAGCAGAGCGGCACAAACAGCGGCCCTGGCTGAGGCCGGGTGCACACTAATGCCCCCAGAGGAAAGCTTCTGCTAGCTTCCTCTTTCCTGGTGTCCTTTAAGGGTGAAAACTTTTGGCACTCATTCACTCCACCGCATTTAATTTCAACAGAACGTGGGTGACTTTCTTTCGGAGGATATCAAGGAGAGAAAAAAAAACTCAGCCGAAGTAATTTTGCATTATCATATGTTCCAATACTTCCAAGTCGAAATCTACCGCTTTTTTCCCCATGTTTCTCAAATGGTTTGGTTTTCTTTCTGTACTAAGCAACTAAGCAATCCTTACTCGAGCAACCCACTGTTAAAAAAATAACATCAAATTTTAAATACTTAAATATCTAAAAACATTCATACTCAAGTTGTGTCGTAACTGTGAGCAAGGTGGATTGATGGATGTATTTATAAAACTTCTTCCTATATATATATATATATTTTTTATGTGCTTTCAGAAATCTGTAATAAAATAAATGGTCACATGGCAATCAAGTTTTATATGACCATAGTATTGATCTTTTCCAGCCAGTTCACCTAAGTATTCATCACTCTGCTCACTAACAGTGTCTCAAAGATTGTTCTCATACTTTAGCTCAAGGAATGAAGTACAGAATTTTGCACAGCTCTTAGCTACTCTGCACCACATAAAGTTCAAATGGATATCGTACAATTTTTGCTCAGTCAGTGTTGTTTTTCATCCTTCCTCAGACCTCACATTTTACTATGTAAGTGGACAAAACTTGCCTGTTAACCTTAAAAGATTACATAATTTCAGTAAACACAGAAGAATACTCAACTTTCATCATAAGCGACTAGTAATTTGTACTTCATCTCAATTATTTAATGTTGTATATAATTATTTTATGATGGTTTCATTTAAACTGTGATGTACTTAAATACTTGTTTATAGTATTTATTAGAGATATTTATTTTCTATAAAATGAATGTCATTGCTTATAAAATATTAAAATAATGAATTAAAGTGACTTTTTGAATGTTTGAAATGAGTTTGCGTGCTGTTATTTCAGGCAAACATTTCCTTTTTTCATATTCAATATTCATTCGTGGCCAGAGTTCTGAAAAAATTAACAGATAACACAATAATTATGTACAAATGTTCTCTTTTTACCGAGTTATTTCCATGTAATCCTGAATTAATGGTTTGTTCTCAAAACAACAACTTCATCCAGAAAACACAGATTTCTTTCTATATGTTACAAAACAGTATTTCTATTCATATCTGCATGGTAAAAATATCAAAGAAGCCAACTGGATTGAAGATATTTTTTCTCAGTAACCATAAAAATTTCATTTCATAATTTATTTGTTGTTTGCGATTTCATTTAGCAGTTGTGCCTCTGTTTTTCAAGAGTATTACACCTTCCTATGAACAACTTGCAATATTCTTTTCTTCCCTCTATAAAAAATTACTCTAATTTCCTTTTAAATCATTGCCAGGAACTTTCTTATAAAACTATGCATCACTAAATAAAATCTGAGTTATTAACATGGTGAAAATCCAAACTATACAAGAAAAAATACTGATTTGTACAGCTGTGCTTTGGGCACAATACTGTAAACTGAGGCTGCTATTATGTTTAAATATTGTAGCAGTAACAGAAGTGTCAGATTTTGGTAATACTTAACCTTCCAGTAACTGCAACATTTTTTCAAGAAAAACAGCTGTATTGCACAGATAAACACTTAGAATATATAACCTCTATTTTTATTTATTTTTTTAATTGCTGGAAATCACCTAGCTAACACACCTTTTGTACAGATAGGGAAATTAAATACATCATGCTCTATCTTGCACAAAAATGAAATCTCTTCAAATGAAAGCTTTATAAAATTAAAAGCAACCGATATGAACTCATTTCATTTTAGAGAGATAGCGCCGATGACAGGTGAATGTGGGACTAAACAGGTTTCACTAACAGTGATCCAAACCTCTTAAGTCAAATCCCCAGTTCTGTGTGATTCCAGACTGCAAACATAAATCACTATTTTCAAATGTGCATCAGGCTGATACACAGATTATCCCCTGCAGCAAAAACACAGGATAAGGTGCAATCCCCCCTCTCTTCTTGACTACAAGCTTCCATGCACCACACAGTGGCAAAATGCTGTCGCTGCAACGAGTTTATCAAAAATGGCAAATCAATTGCAAGAGAAAATAAGATTGGATGTTTTTAATGGTACTTCATTTAAGTCAGACGTTGTGTTTTTTACTATTTCCATTATTCTGAGGTTCACATTTAATAATTCATTTCAGAAAAATGTACATTACATTTAAAACAGCATTCTTGTTCCATTCTTTAAATTTATATCATTTACACAATTATAAATATATGTGTTTAGTGGCAGCTGCATAAAATGAGAGGTGGGCTGGGAAACCTCTCCGGTAGTTGGCTTCGGTGTGACGGTTCAGTTTCAGCATGGGCTACGTGGGGGTGACAGGAGACAGCAAGCAGGAGGGCACGTAGGCCTCCTCTGCAGAGACACCAGCGGAGTCACGGGGAGAGAGCAACGCACCAGAGAGACACAGGAGCAGCAGCGTAAATGGAGTAAAGTTTCATAAGCGTGAGTATGGCATGAAGTATGAAGGTGAAGTATGAATTGAGAGAAGCCAAGCAGCATGCATACCACAGGAAGAAAGCAATGCAGAGGATGAGTGCAACATGGGAAACGTAAATACAGCACTAATCATAGCAGTGTTTCTCAAACCAGTCCCCAGGGAGCATCGGATGGTCCACGTTTCTACCCACTCCCAGCTCAACTGAATCAAAGCAATCAAGCAATCAAGGACGTGGAATACCTGGTACAGGTCGGTCAGGCACGTAGGCGTTGTAAATGAATAAGTTTGAAGCACGAATGTTTTTTGTTACTGATCGGACGTGCAGCCAGTTAGTAAATTTGAAATTGATCAGACCCCCCCATGAAATTTATTTCTGGATATGGACCTGGTACAGGTGTGCTGGGAGCTGGGAGGAAATAAGAATTTGGCCAGTTTGGGGGGGGGGGGGGGGCCAGGAAAGGCAATTCAAACAAATAAATATTGAAAATTAATAAAAAAAAAATAAATATGAAAATCAGAAATAACAATCTGTCCATCTGACTAATAAACGTATATGTCTACCACATGTGTCCTTATGTATTTCCACATACTATATCGGGGACTAAAAAATAAGCGACTTCTTTAGCATGCAGAATGAAATAGTGTTATTCAAACGAGGAATACAATATTAAATAGTATTTGTAATAGACAATATAATATTATACATCATAAAGTTTGAGTAACTACCAAAACATAGGAAACATTTCAGCAAATGAGGGATATGAACAACAGTAAAAGTGACTGCTCCCACGCAGGTGTGGCTAATGAAGCAACTGGCATGATGTCGTTTTTGGGTCATTTATAAAAATTCTAGGCAGGCCCAGTTGTGGGAATGAGATCTTGTCGGATGACAGTACCCCCCGAAAGTCCATCCTGACTGTTACAGTCACCAGATCTCAAGGTTCACCTGAAAATACAAGACATTCGCAAATAATCCCCAAAATTCACCAAAATGGCATTTCATGTGGAAAAACACTGTTGCATCATAATAAAACACTTCCTGTCAGCATCCCCTTTGTTTCAGTAGATTGCTACATGAAACTGACAAACGGGCGGGAAGTGGCCAGGCGTCGGGTCACCTGATGTGCTGGCCGACGTGGTGCGGCGCCGCAGGCAGAGGCCCAGGAGCTGTTGGGCGCGTGTGGGGCTGGCTCCCGCCATCAGCCTCACCGTGGCCTCGTGCAGGAACAGCTGCAGGTAGATCAGGCTGCTGGATCAGCAGGCCGCTGCCCGTAACCGCGCTGCTAGAGGACATGTCCTTTGTGCGCGGGGGGGGTGGGGTGTGGGGGGGGGGGGGGGGGGGGGGGGGGGGGGGGGGGGGGGGGGGGGGGGGGGTGGGGGGGGGGGGGGGGGG
>JAODLD010000101.1:16750640-16773561 GCA_026781065.1 Mormyrops boulengeri | reverse complement strand
GCCCTTTTTTTTGGTGTGGGCACCCTACCAATAACACCCTTTTATGGCATTATGTTTCCGGCCACCCGTGCCCACAATGGTGCCCCCCCCCCCCCCCAGATTTCAGTCCCTCCACGTCGTACAAACAGTCACTGTAATGTGCACTCAAGGAATTAGGTTAAACTTTGATGGCCGCATGCAATATTTAAGGCGCGGTTCAGTTTACGGTTCAGCTGCCTCTGACGAGCCTCATGGCGTGCACCCCTTCCCCCCCTCTCCGCACCTGGTGCCCTCACCCTGTGCGTGCCAAGCCTAAAGCTCTGCACCAGCTTCCTCAGGGAGCTCAGGTCCTGCTGAAAGCCATGAAGCTGCTGGGAAGAGGCTGGGAGGAGACCACCGGGCGAGGAGCCTTGCTGACGGTGCCACACTGTGGAACGCACGACCAGGAGGAGGTCGCACAGCAGCACCTGCAGTAGCTAGACAGCAGGGGGTGCTGCGGTTAAGGAACTGGGGATCATTGAAAATGTTGCCAGGCGACTCCTCAGCAAAGTCACTGTTGCTGGGTAATAGAGCACATGAGGTACTCCAAAGTAAAATCCCCAGACATACTCCCACAGGCTGTCTGCCCTGCACTCACTTTAATTAAGTTTCAGTTTGTTTACTTTATACTTTTAATGCACCACTTAGCACATATGTGTTGCAGCCAGTCAGCCTTCACCAGAGAGTAATCTAAAATATGTCGCATTCATACCAGCGCGACACACCATAATTAATCACTGCGGCAGCATACGTGTACTGTAGACATGGCTAAAATTAATAAAGGGAAGGAAGCTGAGCCAGCCTGTGTGAGTAAAGATGGCGATTACCCTGAATGCTGTCAGCACTGCACGGCATAATGCCTTACGGAATTACACAACAAACATAACTGTGCACACATGCGTCTCTCTGCATTGAGCACAAACCAGATCATCCCAGAACAGGTCTGAAGCAGCCATGTGGGTCAGCGCACTACTTTATGCTGTTAAGTAGGGCAGCACATTGTGGCTGGGCCAGGGCGTGGAATGATACACGACTTTGCATCGCTTCCCTTGGGGACAAACGTGACACCTAAGGCAGCAGGACACGCGGCCAAGGTGGCGCACAGCTGAGTGGAGCGAGATGCCCGGCCGACCCAACAGAACGTTTCACAGGACTAAAATCATCTGTAAAACGGGGCAGAATGCAAGGTGATTCGGTCATATAGAATATCTTAAAAATATTATATCTCAAAATATTAATGCAATTATATTGTATTTTTTCTGAGTATATGAAGCTTTTTAAGCTCCGTGCTTATATAGAGAGATACAAGCAATAGACAAAAAAAGAAATTGACATCTGTCAGGGACAGTGACCCGTGGTGAACTTCACCCAATCACAGCGAGGTCGCAGTCCGGGCACGATGGCACGGCGTGACCCGGCTCTGCGTTGCACTGAAGCAGCATTGCATAACAGTGCTCACACATGCAATGCAACCACAATGCACCACAGCACCGTTCAAGGGGTCCGGGATACTACAACCGAAAAAGTGGCAGAAGGGTGACAGGAAGGGCACCTTGTCAATGACCCCGGCACAGCTGGGGGGGTCCCGGCTCAGGCTGTCCTTCAGGAGGCCGCTGGCCCTCTCACTGTAGCCCAGGCTCAGATTCCAGTTCTCCCTTTGGCCCTGGAGGGTCTGTATGGCCCTGAATGTGTACTGGGCGGCTCTAGGCAAGGGGTTCCTGACAGGACAAAATCAGCATCAGCATTCAGCAGCAGGCGTACGACAGTATAACTGGCATTTATAAGGGAAGGTGTGTTGTGTGAGTTCCATCTGTGTGCTTCTGTCACCAAAACCAGATGCAGATTAATCCTAGGCTATTCTAGGCCACAGCCGAAGGCCCCGACAAACATCAGGGGCCTCAACCAGCAAAATCAGGGGCTCCACCCCACCTTCGTAAAAATGTTACATTTATTAAATCTGGTTAACTGATCCGCTAGTCCTCACAAGAATGACCTACATTTTATAAAAAATTGTAAATGCAATCAAAAAACTAAAAATCCTAAAAGTCTTGTATTTTGTTTGGTTACTTATGGTTAAGGTTAGGGCTGGGTAGGGGGTAAGATCGTCATGTTGGGATTAGAGTTTTCCCCCAAAGAAATGATCGGAGAGTCCCCACAAAGATATAATTACAAACCTTTGTGTGTGTGTGTGTGTGTGTGTGTGAGGGCAGTGCGTTGCTCACTCCTGTGCCTGCAGGCTCACAGGCAGGTCTTCCACAGCTGCATAGAGTCTCTCTACAGCATCTTTCTCTCCTTGGAGCCAACTGATCATGACCACCATCATAGAGGCCCACCATTTGGAGTGGATGTCACATCCTGTGACATCAGCACAAACGGGGACGCATGAGGATGGGCCGGCTTCGCCTCTTAATGCAGCCATGGGGACTGAACACAGCTCCTATTGGAGCACGGGGATCTCCGAGATCTTTTACTAACCAGTGACTGCTGCCAGGCCGGACCCCGGGGCTACAGACTGCGTGGAGGCCTCAGCGTCTGAGAAGCTGATGAGCAGCTGGAGGTACTCCAGAGCCTGGCAATACTCCCTGTGAGTAATAATACTCCCTGTGAGTAATAACAATAATGTCCTGATGTATATACTGGAAATATACATATATATACAGTATACTGCTCAGGAAAAAACTAAGAGACCACAGCTAAATTTTTAGGTTCACTCATTTCTCAATTTATAGGTATGCACCTGTGTAAATTATATATTTTTTTTCAAACATTAATGAAGGGCTTCTTCCTTGCTTTATCGGTCTTCAGTCCTGCTTCTAAGAGTCTGTTATGAATTGTCCTAGCAGTGCACTTCATACTGCTTAATGTTTCCCTTTCTTTTTGAAGGTCACTTGATGTCATCCTCTGATTCATGAGGCACTGTTGGATAAGTTGACGGTCATCTCCGGCATTAAAAAGTCGCTTCTGCTTTTAACCTGGCTTATTTCTGGTCGTTCCCAGTGTTTCCTGCTTCACCTTCTTCTTGTGTTTTGCAGTTTTAGAAACTTTGAGCCTGGAGGCAACCTGCCTCTCAGTGTAGCCATCTGCCAGCAGAACCAGTATTAAACCAGGATTTGAAAATGCAGATTTACAAAAATATAGCATGGTCTCTTAATTTTTTTCAGGGCTGTATAAACATGTATAGCATATTTACAGTATACAGTATTATATACAGCATCCTGTATTTTGGCAGTTTTATATTATAACTGTGTGCACATGCTCATTCTCACTTTAGTTACATTTAGTTACATCTTGTTATCATTTTTGTCTTGATACTTCTATTCTTTATTATTTATTTCAGCTCTGTTGGTGCAGTGTGAGGGCTGTGCCTTGGCACAATAGCCAGTTATATTATCTTGTCTCATCATACCTTTAGCATTTTAGCGGTTTCAGGTGCTTAGCATACGATTTAGTCCAAGCATAACTTAGACAGCGATATCCACTCACACAGCTCTAGCCCCGAATTCCTGGGGCATAAGTACGCCCTGGTCCTAAGGAGCTAAATACGCTGGCAGCTGCCCACAGTACACATGTAAACGAGAGCTTTGTAAATGAGACGGTCAGGGTACTGAGAGCAGCCAAGGACTCAGAGGGGTGACATCAGCACAGTGCGGGCGTGAAGGATCTTTACGGCGTCTGATTAATAGGCAGCTGGTCTGCCGATGTTTGCTGGCACAGCGGTGACACGGAGTCCCACCTCTCTCCCTCCCTGAGGGTCTTCTCCTTCGGTGAGGAGAGCACACTCAGCAGGGCCTTCTCCAGAAGGTGCTCCCGAAATGCCTGCGTCACCTGGGCCAGGGGCTCCACTGCGGAGAGTACAGCAGCACAAGCCAAGCTGGGATTCAGGGCTGAAATGCAGTACATCCACTCTCAAACATTCTCTCTGTCACCAAGTTTATGCTATTAATTTGTAATCATCATTTAGTAATTATATATTATTGATTTGTAATTAAGAATTTCTAATTGTATCTTAGTAATTTGTAATTATTAGTGATCATTGAATAATTTATAATTTGTAATTATATGCTATGCAAAGGCAAATAGGCATATACTATTACTGATCTGGCACTGAACTGCTTAAATTACAAATCTCGAAACTGATTAACTGATTATCTTTCTGTCTAGTACTGCGTGCACAATCACTGAACAGTGTGTGGAGAGGTGTGTCAGAGAGGAGGAGGCAGCTGTTGGACCTCTGCTTCTGGCCTGACTGTAGACGCTGTCCCTTGGAGAGCCGTGCACGGTCCATTGCCCGTCCATGAAGAAGCGGTGACCCAGGGGGTGACAGAGCCAGCGCATGGCCGGGGGGGCGCCGGAGCCAGGGGCGAGGCAGACGCGACGTGCGCTGCTCAGGAACACCCACTGCATGGGGGAAGGGGGCAGGTCAGGTGACATGTACTTGGCATGTGGGCCATACGTAGCCGCGACACAACACATGATCAGGCCACACAAACCTCAGCAAAGCCTTCAGATTACTGTCAACATTAAAGGTGGTGCTTATTAAATAATAACGCAGCTATTTATAAAATGCCGTGTTGATTCAAGTACTTTGCGTTGCGCGTGTCAGTTCACTAGATGCTAATTAACTGCCAGCCGCGCTAACACCATGTGACCTGCAGTCAGGACGAGAGCTTTAACTGAGCGGTGGCCTTTAACAGCCTCTGGCTGCAGGCTGAGCAAGCACACAGCGGGGGGGGGGGGGTCATGCAGAGCCTGCACTCACGGCGGCGAAGCGCAGCCCCCGCGGCAGGCTGGCCTTGACTCCCAGTGCGGCACAGACGTGGATCCGGGCCAGCGTGGCCGCAGTCAGCCTGTCCCCCGAGCACTCGGCCAGGTTCACCGCGCTCAGGGCTGCGTGCAGGCCAGACAGGCCACCACGTCTCAGCTTTCCTAGAGGGCCAGACGAGCAGTTATACAAAAGGTGTGGCAGGGACAGGCTGTTTACACAGAGGGGATTCACATTCAGCTACACTAACAAGCTAGTAAAGCTTCATTTCATACTATGTGTTTTAGACACTTAGCAAGCAAGAAAAGGAACTTCAAGCAGTGTAAAAATTCATTGCTTATTGCATTCTATTTATTTGCCAGATGCTTTTATCCAAAGCAATGTAGAGTTTTTTTCTGAGCAAGATCAGACAGTCTCCAGAGCGATTGGGGGAGGTTAGGGGCCTTGCTCACAGACCCAACGATGAAATAACTCTGCTGACCCTGGGATTGGAACTAGCGACATCCTGACCACAAGCACAGCATCCTAACCTACTGTGCCACACTGTACACTGCACTGTAACTACTTGTGTTTGCCAGTACTGATTAGCAGAGACCCTCCATACCCATCACATGCAGCTGGTGCAGCTGGTGGTAAACAAGGGCAGCGTCTGCGCAGCTAGCACGACCATCACTCTGTGAGGGGGGGTCCGGCCAAAGGCTGCCCGCCTTCCCCGCCAACCAGCGGCCCACCCAAAGCCACTGCAGGCCCATCCTCAGTACCGCCCAGAGGATGGCACACAGCAGGTCCAGCTGCGACGCAGGCAGGGGGCGCCCCAGAGCCTCCAGGCACGTCTGAAGGTTTTGTGAGGCCCGGGCGAAGTCTCCCTGCGGAGGAGGGACGGCGAAAATGGGAAATAAAACCCAAGAAAATGAAAAGACAGAGCCGGAAAGCATAATATATGCCTGCAGAAACAAAGATGCATCTCCCAGACCCAGACGAATACTAGGATATAACTGATAACTGATAACTGGGATATAGTTACAATATAAAGACGCTGCCTGACGGATTTTCAGAGAGACAGAATAAACACTGTACACGCAGAGCTGGCCCTCGAAAAAAGAAAAACTGACACAATAATAATAAGAGTAACAAGATAAATTCAGTATCTTAGTGCCGCCCCGCAAATCTAAGGCTTCTGAAGTTTTGCAATTCCTCCAGAAGTGACTCAATTTGATCCTGCTTTTCTAATGGGTGGGAGTTATTACCGGTCACGCCAGCAGTCGATACCCAGAGCGCGGTATGTGCCAAATGTCCTGTAAAATTAGCTTAGTAATTTGAGTTCCGTAACATTCTGCCGGGCTAACAAGGACGCTGTGTCATAACATCAGATGTGCAATCCAAAAATCCGAACAGCCGCTGACCTTAACTGACATCTGCAAACTCGTGCAATCTTTTCACCATGTACAGTTGTGGTTAAACGTTTACATAAAATTTTAAAATATACATATTTGTCACAGCAGTTCAGGGCTTCCATTGATTTCTACAACTGTTCTGACGCAGAATAATTATACAACACACAACATCATAAAAAAGATCATAAACTTGTTGCACAAGTTTTTAATTATTGTCGTTTTTCTGAACCCAATACAGGGTCAAAAAACTACATACATCTACTTAGATAATTAATTGCTGACAGTCAATTAACTTGGTGCCAAGGCCTCCTAACTGTCTGTTAGCGATTGCGGTTGACTAGCTTCTCTGCGCAAACATAAAATGGACTCATTTGACATCATTCGTTGGATTGACCAACACATGACACAATGGGGAAGCCAAGGAGCGCAGAGCAGATCTGAAAAAGGGGACTGTAGACTTGCTCATGTCAGGAACGCCTCTTGGAATAATTTCTAAACAACTTCAGATTCCAAGATCATCAGTTCCAACAATTGTTTGTACAGTAGGTACAAGTCATATGGAGCTGCAGTCACTTTGCCAAGGTCTGGAAGAAAACCCAAAATATCACCCTCAGCTGAGAGGAAATTAGTTTGGATGGTCAGATGCAACCCAAGGCCCACCAGAGTACAAGTCTGCCATGCACTGGAAGCTGCTGGAACATCAGTGTCACTCTCCACAGTCAAGCGAGTCAGATTGAGTTGTTCGCTCACAATCACCAGAGGTTTATTTGGAGGGGAAAAGGTGAGGCATGGAACCTCAAGGAGACTGTACCAGCTGTTAACCTTGGTGGCAGTAGCATCATGCTGTTTTACTGCTAGTGGAACTGGTGCACTGCACAAAGGGGATGGAATAATGAAGAGTGAGGATTACTTTAGAATTCTTCAACATAATCTCAAATCATCAGCTAGAATGTTGAAACTTGGACTCAATTGGCTTTTCCAGCAGGACAATGACCCTAAACATACATGAAAGTTGGTTTTCGAATAGCTGTATCCAAACATTAAGTGTTTGGAAAGACCTTCGCAAAGACCTGACCAACCCCATCGAAAATATGTGGTAAAGGGTTATTGCCAGACACCCAGTGAATTTGGTTGAACTCTATCAATTCTACCAAGAACGGTAGTCAAATATCCAACCGGAATTCTGCCAGAAGTTTCTAGATGGCTGCTAAAAGTGTCTGATTGACACGTGCTAAGGGATATTTAACCAAATATTGGGTGTGCTGTATGTATATTTTTGACCCTGTATATATGATTTTGACCCTGTGTTGGTCTCATAAAACCAACAATAAATTAAAACCTGTGCATCAAATTGGTGTTTTTTTTTATGAACTTGTGTGCTGTATAGTCATTCTACCAAAGAAAAAGAACAGCTGTACAAATCACTGGAAGCCCAAAACTGCTATGACAAACATGTTTATGATAAGTGTATTGTACACTTCTGATCACAACTGCATATGTATTGTATTAAATGCAGTGTTACATTAATTTCAAAATGAAATTAATATAATTCAAATGCCGGAATCATATCCACAATATTATTATATAAACATAGCTTTTCTCACTAAGAAAAAAAATCTTAAAAACCTTAAATTTCATACCCCGAGGGCTGTCATCTGTAAATGTTTTGAAAAATGACCACAATCCATAGGGGTTACCCACTGCTGAACTGATTTGCTAAAACCCAGCTTCTAAATCGTCTACTTCATTCAATCAGCTAAACAGGTTGTAAAGGAAATAATCATACATTTGTGTGATACCTGTATTTTTAGGGAAGGAGCCGGTTCACGGCAGATGCAGACAGCAGAGTAAATCAGCAGTATATGCGACTTTGTCTGCCTGTCTAACTTCTCTTGATCTAAATAATGTACAAGTGAAGGTAGCATGCATTCTTCAGGGACTCAGTGTCAGATCCAATGAAGCGTGTGAATGAAGTTAATTTGTTTACCAATTACACGGTATTACGTTCCTCATACTGGATATCCTGGTTGCACACCAGCTGTCACCCAGGAACAGCTACCATAAAGACCCCTAGCTGCACCGCTCACCTTGGCGAGGTCCTCGTCGGCCTGCTTGTAGTGCCTCAAGAACAGGACGGATGAGCCAGAGTGGGGCCTGGTCAGCGGTTCCCCGTACACCAGCAGCCACACCAGGACGGCAGCCACCAGCAGGCCGTTCAGAAGCCAAGCGGAGAGGACAGGAACCGCGGGGTGCAGCCATGCCGCCGCCTCCACATTACCTAATGGCCACAGCACGCAATGACTTCATAAAAGACATACATCTGTTTGCAAGTGGTTGTAAAATGTCACATTTTTGTCATCAGCAAATTCAGAAGTGCACAAAGACACAACTACCAATCTTGAAAGAATTTTTTAAAAATTATACCATGTACATAGCATGCAAATGCCATCATTTTCCATTCTTTTCACTTTGATACTGCATCATCATGGATTTATTTATCAATCAATCAAATCAATCAAATCAATCAATCAATCACATTTTGTTATTATTTCTTTAATTACCACTTTATTTTCTTTAATTACTTTGCCACCATGCCCCCCCCACCCCATCCAGTACCTGCTAGCTCAGCATCTCCATTTTTCACACTCATGATGGTGCGGCCTAATCCACTGGCCCCTGTGTGCCCTGCGGTGCCCACAGTACTGGTGCCACCCATCCTCCTGCTTAGCAGGGGCCCCATTGGATTCAGGGAGAGGAAGAGGAAGGTGAAGATGCAGAGAGCTACGCGGGAGCGATCCATCATGGCCACATCACGCCGGGATACCTTCGGCTGCTTAAGCGCCAGCTGAACGGGAGGAGAACAGAGGGGGAGGGAGAAGCCTTTCATGTTAATCACAGAACATCAGAAACAGCAACATTACTGCAGTTTACCTGAGAATGACCTAAGACTTTTCATCAGCTAAATAAGTTAGCGCCTGTTTACCCCCCCGAAAGGGCTGCTGGGCTCAGAGTCACTACTGCAGTGGGGGAAGGAGCCACTGTGTAGAGGTGACCCGGCATTAGACGGCGGAGGCGTGAGCAGCTCGCTCGTCATGCCAGAGGCCGGGCCCTCCACCTCCAGGGCCACCAGATCTTTCAGAGATCCTGGAAAAGAGATGAGAGCCGGTGAGCGAAGACCCGCGACCGAAAGGAATCGCGTTGACGGTTGAGGTACTCAGAGTAGAGCTCACTGTTTTTCTGGGTGGCCATCTTGAGAGCCATATTTTCTTGCTTCAGCTTCTGATTAGACTGCTGGAGGAAGCGGATGTAGTCGATCGCTTTTCTCAATACCGACGACTTATTCAGCTGAAGACAAACAAATAAACAAATGTATAAATACTAATATTTCTCTCACAGGAAGACAACCTACCATCCGTGTAAGTGGGGAGTGAAAATGAGGTTACCTTGGCCTCCGTTCCAGCTACTAAGTCTTTAAGCTCAATGATCTTGTCATTGATTGAGTTGCGGTATCGCTTTTCTATGGCATTGTGGGCCGTACGCTTCTCTCCCTTGTTTGACGGTTTGCCAGCTGAAGGTATGCGGCTAATTGGGAGCTTCTCCGATTCCACCATGATGGGCACAGTGGTCAAGATGGCGCCACCATTTATCAGAGCCTGAAAACATGCCAAAGAGGAAGGGGCAGTCAGACATTAAAATTCAGCAAAATCAAATTCACCGTCATTTAATTTTACATTAAAAAACATCTAGAGTGAGATTGTGGAGCAAAAATACATATATTCCAGTGTAATATAATTTTTTTCTTGAAGCTGGATGCCTTACCTGTAGAGATGTAGTCTGAACAGGAGCACAGGTAACACAAGGAGGCTTAACAGCACCCATGTCGGGCTTAAGGGAGGTGAGCAAAAATGAGTCTGTTTTGATGAACTGGGGCTGGAGGAACACCTGGAGCGAGACAGAGAAATTAGCGTCAGAGACGGAGCAGTTAATGGAAGCTAATGCAGGAGGTGCAAGAAGGTAACAGGGGGCTGCCTCTTACGATCAGACAGTGTGCGTGTTTCACTTTTCGGACGCACCTTAGCAACACTATGAAAGTAGCACATGCAGGCACACTCACAGGAACTTGCTGAGCGTGCGGAGAAAAAATCTGCGTGGAGGGACTCGACGACGTGGCCAGCAGGGATTCCGTGGGCGGACTTTGAACCCGGGCTGCGCGTGTGCCTGACTGCTGAGGAGCTGTAAGACTGCAGGTGGGCTGTGAAGAACGACTGTGGACCGCTGTGGAGGAGCAAAGTGAGGCGGCGACTGTTACAGATGGACAGATGAGGCAGCTGTGCGATGCTGTCAGATGTTAGAACATTACAGTATTATTGCAGCTTTCATACTTTACTCAGCACTCTACCCCATGCATCTTTCAGTTATACTGATATTTCAGGCCAACGTGCATGGGGCACCTGCAAAAATGTCTTTCACAATTTCTGACTGGCATTCTTTACTTTAAAGAGTTTACCAGCATCCACCAAGCACAACACAGTCTGAAAACATATCCCCAGTGTAAATTACTCGCTGACACTCATTTTACAGCCACTGACACCAAGCAACAATTACCTATGGTCACAGTAGAGTCTGACGGAGAAGAAAATCCATACTTTATTGGATTTTATCTGACATAATACAATATATTCTGTATTACAGCCATAATTACATAACATTCGTTAGGACCAGGTAACTGGTCAGTTAGTCAATAAAAAGTGGTTGCTAGACTATATGACATGTACTGTGTCATGTATTCATGCTATATGTAACTACACTGTATAAATTCCACGACGCAGAAGAGTGAACCTGGATGGTCTGATGAACTAGGTTTTGGTAGTAAACATCATTGCAGTTGATCAAGGCTCTCTAAAGTACAATGTGTTTTATCTTTCGTTAACTTTTTAAAGCTAACTGAATTGGTACTTCAAATTCACATAAAGGGCCCGCTTGGGTGTTATGCAACCAGCGGCTCTTTGACATGCAGACCGAGCCTCTTCACCAGGGGCCCAGTGCTCCAGTGAGAGCCAGCTTTCACTGGCAACCAGCATTGCAGCTGGTGTAAATCTCAAAGGGCATCCCACAGTCTTAGTTATGCAAGGCAGCGATCATTTGCTAAATTCCCTCTTTGCCAGCTGAGGCTGGGCTCGTTCCACTGCTCCCATGAACCAAAGTTATGCTCTTGCATCTACGAGTGCCAGATGACTGCAAATGCCAAAGCGAGGCTGTATACCTGAGTGCTCGTCCAGACTGTGATGGCTGACTGCAAGCTGTGACTGCTGCTGCTGAGATGGGACAAAGGGCGCCTGTCGCGAACAGTCTACATCTTCCGCAGCATCGCATGCCGATGGAACCTGGGCCTCCCAGCACTGCGTATGATCAGATAACATGGTTCGCTGGAGCTTGGTGTGACTGGGGGTTGAAATTTGGGGAAAAGGAGACTGCACAGAGGGTGGGGGCTGGTACAGCATAGTGGGGGAAGACAGAGCCGGCGGGGCAGGAATATCCAGCAGGGCATCTAAGTGTGAGGTGGCAGTCGGCTGTGGATGGAGAGTGGAAGCTGACGTGGGGGCTGAAGTAGCACTGGACTCAGGGGGGGTTCTGAAGTCCTGGATAGCAGCACTTCCAGTGAACTGGGGATGATCAAAAACACTACCGAACTCCATGTTATGGTTATTGATGAGCTGCAGCATGTCTGGGAATAGGAGAAAATCACCACCACACACATCAGTATCAGTAATGTTAATATTAGTTTTAGATTTTTCATTTGGGTTATTTTCCTAAAATAGTGATTACTGAGCACTTCAGTACAACTCATCAGCTTTTCATTATTTTTTTAAAATAAATATAACAAAAGTTTCCAGTGTCAAAACTCTTGAATTATGTCTAATCATGAATTATGTGTAATGAACATTTCTCTTCTTCATCCATGCTAAGATGATTGGGTTTGTGAAAGGTGCTGTATAAATGCAATCTATTATTATTTTTTACTATTATTATATAATAATAAAAAAATAAGGTTGGAAGATGACAGGGTCGCTCTTCTTAACTCTTACAACATACATCAAATATCTAGATCTACATATAAACGTGTAGAACTCTACACTAAAAAGAAGGACGCATGTGTAAAAAGGTCATTCTTGCATTTTTACTTATAATTATTTTGAGAAGCAGATCACCTTTCAGGCAGGTAGTGCAGAACACTTTAATACGCTTGCTGGTGAAAATCCAGTTAACAACAAGCTATGCCTAGCAACCGTGTGGAATGGCTGTTTTAATTCCAGTCGAATGTGAATCTATTCTATTAACAATAAAGCACAGCTCTTACTTAGGGAATTTTACTGAATAAGAAGCACATATTTATATGCTGGGGGTCCAAACCAGAGAAATGATCCCTACATGCAGTACTGGTTGCCATTTTAGTAAAAAATATGCCGTGATTGCGGGCTACATGAATTTAATCATTCACAATCAAATAAATAAAAAAACTAGCCACCAGGTTTAGCCATAGAGCATATCAACGTTAGATACAGTGTGTAAACAACAGCCATTTCTATAAGTCTATAAAACATTTTCACAATGTTGAGAAAGTATAAGATAAATGGAAAGCTGAATCTCTATGGAAATAAATTACAGTCACATTAATTTGGGAAGAACCCACCATTGTCAGTTTTATTTTAAATTAGACAAGTCCGCTTTACTTAAATCTTCAATACATACAATATATAGGACACATGTAATGGAAGTAAAAATATTAAGAAACACAAAAAATAAAGTTTTTAATTAAATTTTTAATTTACCTTCCAAAGTGCAATCCATATTAATATTTAATGTATTGTAGCTTGCATATGATAGAAAGTTTTAAATCGACTTGTTTCCAGAAAGTTTATCAATAACGACTTTTTAAAAAGCAATCCAAATAAAACTGTCCTCATTGATCTTAAAATTTTAATTTAAATTGGACGCAAAAATATAGGCCGAGAGTATCAGCACTATGGATGTGTAGTGTCTGCCTCCTTAATTACAAAACACATGGCAGTCCAGCTGGATTTGTAAAGCAATGTTTTGACATGAGGTGACTGCCTACAGCCAATGGGAAACTTGCAGTTCTGCAGACATCCTCCAAGACGGAGCGAGAAAGATCGCGTGGGTGCTCGCTGCCAAAGCAAGGTGATTGACCAAGGGTTACAAACAGGTGACTGCCAAATTTTCAGTTTAAGGTTATTACAGGTCACATGAAAAAATCTCATCATCTTATTAATAATAAAATATGATTATAATAATTAATATAATGATAATAATAATAACAATAATAATAATAATAATAATTAGCATATTATAAGAGTTTCTATTTCACCTATTTTGTTTATCGTTTTATAGTCTCTTATATTAAACTCAGTTCTATATAGTGCATTTGATGAAAATTTATTAACCACAATATACAAAAACCTTAAACCTTTTGAAACGTTTCAATTTATTTATATTCAAATTGAACATAAAAAACATCAGCGAGATTGGGGTATCGTATGTATTTGACAATTTGATTCCATCGATGTCTTTTTTAGATAGTGCCAGTTTGTAATTGGAAAAGTGTAGAATATATTATGATAATACTGCCACAAAGAGATTTCTGCTGACTGTCCGAAAGTACCTTCAATAAGATTACGTCACCGAGAGAAAGGGGCGGCGACGAGTGGCCTATTTACACTTTCGCCACGAAATATAGGGGGGATTCAAAACGTGTCGCGTTTAACTGCAGTTTAACCTATATTTGACATATGTTACGAAACAAATCTAAACATTTTTGCAGGTATATATTGTGCTGGATAGACACCAGAAAATGTTTAAGTGCGTTTTTGTAAATCGTTCTCACAAGTCGGATGTCATCTATGTCAGGTGTGTCAGCCGTAATGTATATAACATTCCTTATACTGGCCTAACATTCTATGTTAAGAACACAACTGTATAAGATTACATTATTATACCGTATATTGGACGTATTTAGTCCACTCATAATTAGCAAGTGTGAACAAGTTGGTTTCCGTGCAAATGCAGTTCATGGCATGTATCATTTATAGGTTAACGTTTCAAAATGCTCTTTTTGCGATATTTAGCAAACATTTCGCTCAGCACCACAGTAGTGAATTTTTGGATTCGGGGGAATAATCTGCGACGGAGAATGTTAGATGCATTATGCCATTAAATCGTAAAGCATTCATTTTGACTTCCACGCATGATTTTTGTGAAAAAAGCCCAACCCACATCTTTAGGTACCCAGTAAACTGTGCCGTTCCACATAGGTTTTATAGTATCTATAATATTAATTATACTCATAACAACTATTGTACAGTTTGCTTGGCATACGGACTGTGAATGGTGATGCTGAATGACAGACCCATTAACCAATCGTTTGCTAAGAAAATACGACCAATATCCTATCATCAATGTTTTTGCGAGTTTTTACGCGAAGGGGCGGAGGTTTAGCTAAGTGTCCCTACCGTAAAAACCGTAAAAATACTTTTCAGTGAATTAAAATGTTAGTATGTATTGTAGCATAATTGCAGTCACGTTTAGTCACTATAGTGCAGATAAGTAGGTAATTGTTTTTATTTCATAGGCCAATGGTTTGATTATTCTCGCATATTATTTATGTCTATTTATATCTAGTCTGGCTGGAAAAAATTGACAAGGCGACGAAGCAGGTTAAAATGTATTTTTAAAAAGTTCTATTTTATTTGATTCCGTCGGCAGTACAATTACACGGTTACATAATCATGCTTTAATGCCTATATATAACAAATATAATCATGTTGTGCTTTAATTATACTTGGGTTGCGTAACGATGTACTAAATTAACTAAAAGGACTTTTGCAAAAAACATTTCTTGAGTACCGTGACTTGATTAAAATAATAAAGGGTATCTAATATTAACGATATTAGCACTATTGGCAGTCATCAATCGCGCATTTTTGGCGTTTAAATATTATCTCGTCTGTATACGTGCCAATATTATAGGTGCGTACCGAGTGGGACCGTATAACAGCACATGTTCGGCACTATCATTAGTCAGTCAGTTTTGCTTGGATGGATAAATGTTACAAAGCAAACCAAGTCAATACTGGGAAGGTCAGTTCATAATGCAGGGCCTTTTGAAAGATTGTTTGGTAAAAAAAGAAATATAAAGAGATTACCAAGATTCATCGTGGTTTATATATAATATATGTATAAACTGGATATATAAATATATATAAAAGATACTTACAATTGAAATTAGCAGGGTGACTTAGTAGCTAGCACTATAGCCTGCAGGGCAAAGCTTTACATTGGGAGGTCCCCTTAGGGCACCTCCTGCTCTACCTATAGCCAGAGCTGGTCCTCATGGCCTTGCATCTTCAGGACTGGGGGGGGTCGACTCTCCCCTAACCTTTCGTTGTTGCATGGTCTTCCTGTGGTTGTGTAGAAGCTAATGTGTGGTGAGTGTTATAGTGGAAATGGCTGCCACAAATCACTCACATGCTAATCACTGATTCTCGTTCGAGTTACTCGATTAAAAACAACAAAAAATAATACAAAACATATCTGGATAGATGAAAAGTGACATTTGATCCATGTTTTCGATAATTATTTTATTATACCTTGCAAACACTGAAAAAACAGAAAGCTAACAGGAACGCTTCTGCTAGCATGAGAAGAAGAAAAGTGTAGTGTGTTGTGACCAAGGAAACAGTCTGGATGTCACCATTACTGGTCATTCAGTCAGTGTTTCCTGAATCCAGAGCCACCTTAGGAGGCACAGAGGCCAAGGCTGGTCTGTAGAACAGCACTTCAGGGGATTAGATTACTCAGATGGTGCAGGAACTGCTAATCACACACACACACAAACGTAAAAAAAACGATCAACGTCAAAATGACAGGTTTTTATCACATTGTGGGAGACATTTGGTCCCCACAATGTAATATAAATCTACCCCCCCCCCCCCAACACAGCAAATCAGAGGTGGAAAGTGGCGGTCAAAACTAGTACAAATCCGGACCAAGATTTTATTTCAACCAACCAGTTGACTACTCTTTGAGTTTGATTCTTTATACCTTCCGGATTTGTACTTTTTGGACCAACATTATCCGACTTGCTGCAAAATATATACGCTGTTCATGTGTGTAGCCATGGTAATTGCTGAGACATTGTACCATAAAACTCAACAGTATTTTGTTTTTTTTATTATTATTATAACTTGGTCAGTATCCAATAAGTAATTGTCACTATTTTGTCGGGATTTACATCATTTTTGTTCCAGGCTTAATAACATTACTTAAACATAACATTAATAACATTACTGCATTTTTCATTGAAGTCTGGAACAGGAACTACTAAAAGTGTTTTGTGTTAAAAAGGGGAAATTCCCTACTTGGCCAAATACCTATAGTGATTATGAAATAAACACAACACAATATTATACACTCATCTTTTTAATAAAGCAGGTTGAACTGCTGTGTTTTAGCAAAGATAAACATGGATCACAGAAAAGACATTTTGAATTTCATCTTGTTAAATAACACTTCTATAAGATTATTTACGGTAAATAAATAATGCATTGTCAGTTATGTATGCAGCTATAACGGCAACAGAATCCAGATATCAATTGCAATTCTGTTAAAACATTTTTAATCTGTCATGAAACCCATCACAAGTGTATGCACCAATACAATGACAATAATATCTAAGCAATAGATCGCTTGATGAACTGCAGCATGCAAATCTGCATCTGCCCCTTTAGTGTTTTCACCACATTTCCAAAGAAGTTCAGACCAAAAAATGAAATAATCACTTAACTATGTTTTAGGATGGCAAACTTCCCTGGTTGAGTGTAAACAATCTAGAATATTTGATTAGAAAAGTCAGACTTCAGGACATACAAGTACAGACTTTTATCTGAAGGGAGTATCTACTGGTATTTACAGTAATGTTCTCAAAAGATATTTATGATATATATTTTTATTTTTTATGTTCCCTTCTCAGTGTTCCCAACACATGCCAACACAATGCATGTGGGTGCATTCAGACTACAACACAGAAATCAAGACACAAATAAGTAAACTATACAGACTGTAGATGCAGGTAAACTCCCTTCTGTAAGTACCTCCTATTCCCTTCTGTAACTCCAGGTACATAGGTACTGAAAATTAAACTAAACAAAAGAGTAACCCAGCATAAAAGCAATCCAAAATTCCCCGGTAATTTAAAAAAAAAAAAAAGACAACATTATCGGAATATAGAACACTTAGAACCCTATTTCAGTAAGATTTTGCAGGCAATGGGAGGGAAAGGGTCTTTAAAAGCTGGGCTGCAATATGGCAAAAAGGGAAACTGGAAGATATGCCAAAAAGCACTCCCTCGAGTACCTCTGAGGATGCCGTGACCTGCTAAGATTTGAAGAGGTCGTGCTGTAGGGGGCAGCAGAGCCACGGTGTTGACTGAACACCAAAGCTGGGCCGGGCCAGTCCGCTGGTAGGCCGATGCTTCGCTCTGGGTATTTTACACAGCAAAGAGGGTGTCTTCGGGCACCCCCGTTTTTTTACGCCCACCGCCGGTCATGTGAGCAGGAGGGGCAGGATCTCCAGCGGAAGGCGTCGGTAAGCTAGGCATCATCTCAGCAGCTTTGGCCCTCTCCTCTAGAAACTTGTCAAACTCTGGAAAAAGTAGGAGGTAAATTCAAACCGGCGTTTTGAAAATGTGACTTATGTCTGAAAAATCAAGGGGAAAAAAAACAAAATATGACGATGGTCATTCATACCTTCACTCGTGACGCCTTCTGCTTCATTGCCCTTCTATATACCAAAAAACAAAAACATGTCTTAAAAATTTTCTTACTTTGTATCCAGTTTTTAAAAAGACTGTGAAACTCCCTGTCTCAACTTTCAGCTGACATCTTGGCTGATATGCAGGCCAGACAGCTCTCTGGGGACTGAGGACCACTGGGCCACTGGCTTCACAGATCAATACAAACACAATGCAGCTACATCTATGAGGGAAGCACAGAGCTTATTTACAGCACACAATGTGTCCACATTCCCCACATGGGCCACCATGGCATTCAGTGAGATGGACAGGGGCCTCTTCTGACACAAAAACACTAATAGTTATTCTGTAGTGAAGCACTGTCCTGTACACTATACTCAGCTCCATTCTACTGAGCTTTATAATGTGATACATTTCCTCAAACAGGATGTTGGTGCCCTGCTGAGCTAAAACAAAACATCAGAATACTAGCACATGATTTCTGCATTCTGGGATTTGTCTGAAATAGTAAATATTACATTAATAAATGGTGATTTTTCTAGGGAATTTATCTCTAAGGGTATGTACCTTAAAACTGTTAAACACGTTGGTTTTTTTCGTGTTAAGAAAATGAATCCCCAAATATACAGTCTCATAGTATTTTTAAAATTACTCCCCAATATACAGTCCCAGAGTATGTTTTAAACTACTCTTCAAGTCCCATAGTGTGCTTTATAAAACTCCCTGTAATACTCCCCCAAATATTGCCCCTTGGTAAGTTTTATAATACTCCCTGATACACAGCCCCATGGTATGTTTTAGATGAATCCACGATAGACAGCCCCTTGGGATGTTTAATATTACCCGCCAATATGCAGGCCTGTGCTATAATTCATACTACTCCCAATACACAGTCAGTAGCCACTTCATTAGCAACACCCAGCTGTTGCTGGGCAGGGCCCACTTTCGCCGTCAGAATTGTGTAGATGAGGCGTGCATTTATAGAGGTCTTTCCGCAAATTACGTTTTTTCTGAGCCATTATTTTTGCACTTATGACCTTCCTGCTAGCTTTAACGACTTCTGGTCTCTCTCATTAACAAGGTGTTTTTGCCCCCTTCACTGCTGCTGACTGGATGTTTTTTTTATTGCTCCATTCTCTGTAAACTCTAGACACTGTAGTGCATGATAATCCCAATATGACGCCTGTTTCTGAGGTGCTGATATCTCCATATCTGGTGCTAACAATCACAGCAAATTAAAACTCGCTAAGATCACACTCCTTAGCCATGCTAATGCTTAGCTGCACAGTAACTGAACCTCTTGACCCTGTCTGTAGGTTCTATGCATTTAGTTCCAGCCACATAATTTACTGTTTCGAGAAGCAGACTGCCTGTGATAATAAGCAGGTTTACCTAATAAAATGGCCACTGAGTATGCAGTCCTTGGTATGCTTTATACAAGCCTCTAATATACAGTCCCATGGTAACTTTATATTACTCCCTAGGTATGCTTCACGTTACTTCCCAAGACAAGCTAATACATCAACTCATCACTTTCAGACCGTCCATCGGTGACACGCAATGTCAGTACACACTTCATAAAGAAATGTGCAAACAAGGTCAACAGTACAAGGCCAAAGCTGGACAATTAAAACTTAAAGCACGACTTGGCTCTAAATCTTACATCTACACAAGCAGGGCTACTACAGCAGAGGAGCTTTACGGCAGAACAAAATGTATGCAAAACCGATTAAATCATCTGGTGAAACATAACTGAAGAAAAACTACAATGGTTGGGGAAGAAATAAAAATTAAAGAAAAGATGCAAGGTAAAATAAAGCATAAAAATGAAGGTAAAGAAGTCTCACCACATCAGCACAGAGCCACTCCTCTATGTCATCCATGACAGAGGACTGAGCAACGGGGATCTATGGGGCAAAGCCACGGACAAACCAAGGCCCAGGCAAGCCAGACAATTTCCCCCAAAAGAAAACAAAAATACCGTAATTTTAACAGAAGAATATGACAATGATTTGTTTTTTGAATCACAATTATTCAAAGAAAAACTAAAGCATTAAAATACCACACACACCGGCACGCAACAACAAACAGCGGCATCACATACACACCTGTGAGTGGAGGAAGCAGAAAGCCAGAGCGGTGATGCATGGCATGCGGTGAGAGCGGAAATGGGCAGAGGAAGCAAGAGGCATTCTGGGAAAGCTAAAAGGCAAGACAGACTTCAAATACTGCACTCAAGTTAGGAAAAAAGTTAGGGGCGAGAATTGGATAAGAAAATGGGATCCCTTTGAACCCAATCCACAGCTACAGCCCGATGTTTGCTTGGACAGCCCAGAAGCACCAAATACAGGTTGGTCTGTCTTATACGACTCCAGCAACATTAGAATATATTAGAGCACCTTCTTTCTTCGCATGTAACCCAGCGATATGACAGATCCATCAATCTACAGACCTCCATATTTTAAAGAACACTCACCCAGCCTAAGTGCATGTCTTTGGTGGGAGGAAACCAACACAACAGAGAGAGAGCAAGCAAACCCCACTCACACTGAACAGAGATGGGATTCAGACCCGAAACGCTTGAGGTATGAGGCAACAGTGCGACCCACTGAGCCAAAGCGCCACCCAGATAAAGAACGTGTCGCATGTAAATCTGCCAGTACATTCGATTCCTTACAGAAAAAAAGGATGAGCTCTGTGAAATTCCACTGCTAACTACCACTGAGCGATTGCAGGTTATCAATGCTACTATGGACACACTGTTTATTAGAACAATGATTCTGCTTTAAATTACGCTCATCCAGAGAGAGAGCCTGGATTTGTCCCTGCTGCTTTAGCTTCTTTAAACTCTTTTATTACTTAGATGAAATTGGATGTCTGAGTGTGTAGAACCATAATCTGAGAAACATTAAATAGGTCGGATAGTCCTGAAGACGACTTTTATGAAAGAATGACTTTTACGCCATCAGCCCAAATCTGAAAGCTCACCTCTAGAACAGCTCATGGCTTACTAAAAAAAAAAAGTATGTTTTCTTTTTTTTTTTTTTATTTACCATGCTCACAAAACCAGCAGTACCAGCGATGAGATGTAGATGGTTCATGACGTTCATTAAATAAAGAAAAGGAAATTCCCGCAACCGTGACCCTCACCTATTTAGCAGTGACAACAAGGCAGCAGCCAGAACACAGGCTACATATGCTGGAGAAGCTGGAATGGCAATCCAGCAACTAAAGCAGCCAATTTCCAAAAGATGTTTCAACTAATCACAGTTCAGGGTAACTCAGGCTCCCCCTGAAGCAGGATTCTTTAACTTATATTTTTATATTTGTACAGAAAACACAAAAATATAAAACATACATGAACACTCTTAAATAAAAAAAAAATCCTTTTTCTAGCGGAGTATTTGATTTCTTACTAATGACTATGAAGTCTGAACATGATAAACTATATACCTTAGTAAATAAATATTTGCTTAATTTGTTTAGTCATTTTTTAAATACTTTAAATATTTAAATACGGGTTGCTACCATCTGACAAAATAGTGATTCTCCATGAAAAAGTCTGTTAGTGTGCAATGTTTTTTTTGTGCTCCTAACAAAACCATGCATACATTACCATGCACACTGGTTAGTGATTTTTGGTGATTCTTTAAAAATAAATACAATAAAAACTGGTGATTTCACTCAGCTTGCCTCCTCCCTCCCACTTGGAGATCTGTCACTGATGAGCACTCATTCACCACTTCCTCATTCCTGATTATTACCTGTCATTATACATACATGACAGCTGTTTTCTTTCAACCACAGTAAACACACCCAGAACCTGCACCTAGCTGTGGGCCTCCTACATCTGATTTGCTCCTTGTGCGCTCGCCTGTATTCTTCAATTGATTTCCACCACATTCTTCTTAAACCAGTCTACAAACATAATATCATTTCATACATTTTAGGATGAAAGCTATTTAGCCTTCCCAAAGCCACCAGCTGACTTAAAAAATTACCATATTACAGGCAAATGTAGAACAGTACTTTTATAAAAATAAAGAAATAACTTTCAGCTCCATTCGGTAATCTAATGTATAGCCAAAAACTGATTTGTTTTCCACTGATCATCAGATATAAAGAAACTTGTTGATTCTGGTACTTATCGAATATTAAAAAGATAACATTAAAATTGCATACTTATATGAATTCAAATTTCTGTGGAATTCAGCATCCATAATCGCTTATGACTTATTTTTTAAAAAAGCAGTCTGCTGCAATGAAACAAGCTGTTACTTTGACGCTCTCAGACGATCATACGGTAAGTGATGAGCATGATGGCTGACGTAAAATGGATGCCAACAGTAAAAGGGACAGAGCTGAGAGTGTGACACTAAGTGCCACTGCCACGACTGGAACAAACGTATTCCATAATAATTCCTCAGCAGAAGATTCAACGACACATTATTAATGAATCAAGAAAACGGAAAATTGGTACTTTAACAACAAAAAAACAAAGCACTGAACTGTGATGTTCATCCAATTGGCTGTTCACTGGAAAACCGAGTTACACACCAATATGACATTAATGTTAGCGTGATAACAAACCTCGAAGACAAAGATTAGGCTACAGCATTATTTATATTATTTAAAATTTTATAAATATGTATTTTATGTAAAAAGAATCAATGTGGTATGCAACGGGCAATAGATTTACTGCACAAAATTTTCCATATTTTCTAAGTTGAATTTATAAAATGCTCTTGGGATGAAAGGTAAAAAATCTGTCAACCTGATAGGCCAAATGATAAACTCAGAGAAGTGCCAATTCCAAGTGAAGAATGACACCTGACCTGCAGGATCAGGCCACTGGCTGTGCCGCTGCAGCACTGCCAGCTCTCCCGGTTACTGTCTCATGTTGCCGTTTTAGCAGTGGAG
>JAODLD010000101.1:16735758-16750540 GCA_026781065.1 Mormyrops boulengeri | reverse complement strand
CCCCCCCCCCCCCCCCCCCCCCCCCCCCCCCCCCCCCCCCCCCCCCCCCCCCCCCCCCCCCCCCCCCCCACGGACAGCAGCGCTGGTGAACGTCTCACCATTCCTTGGGTAATGAGCCAGCTGTCTATTGGCTCCATGTCTGCGTTACCCCCTTTCAACCTCCGCTGAATCAACAACACAAAAGGCCTTATACATGTGAAGCAAAAACAGAAACCCAAAATAGGTATATCCATAACTATTTATATATAAAGAAAACAAAAAGTTGGACTGAACATGTAAAAAATGATAAAATGTTATGATAAAATCAAGATAGAAAATCCATTTCATGAAAACATTTATCCAAATTAAGTTGTATTACATGATAAGAACTTTCCTAACCAATACATTTATTTATTTATTTATATATTTATTTATTTAGTGGACACTTTTGTTAACATACAAGTGAGGAGAGTTTGCGGTCAGAGAGCAGGGTCAGCCTGGCATCTAGCATTCCTGGGGCAGTTAGGGTTAAGAGCCTTCCTCAAGGGCTCAACAGTGATATGGTTACTCTGCCGGCGATGGGAATTGAACCTACAGCCTTTCAGACACAGATTACTAGCGTACTGACCTGTAGAACACCCTAATCCAGCCAGATATGAACTCCGATCTTTTCAGTAGCTGACTTTTACTAAGATACCCCCTGAACTCCAGAAACGTTTTTTTCTTACCAAATTTTTAATTTCATTTACAGAAACACCCTCAGGTTATATAAGCACACAACTACATATATTCTGTGGTTTGTGAAATTTCCAACTAGGCAATTTCAGCTGTGTTTAAAAATTAATTTAATTTAACTGCTAGGTTCCTACTGTACACTGAGATCTAACTGCACACCCAGACACAGTAAGCTGTAAGGGGATATGGACCTTGGGCATAACCTGTGACCGTTTCAGAAGGATGCAATTTCAGTGCTTTAAGGTTTGTCTCTTTCCAGACTTGGTCTTTGCCCGGCAGAGAAGGCATATACTGCTGTGGAATCCCCAATCCATTTCTGAGACTTCTAAGAACTTTATTCCCCAAACACAGTTAGTTTCTAGAGTTCACCAATACAATTTCTGAAAGAATTAGTCAGAAGTTGAGAAGAACAGTTTACCCATGATATACCCAAACCCAGACCATAAGAATGTCAATATTTCATTAGTACCACACTACAGATTCTGCATACGCTTCACTCTTTAGCAGTGTTAGCTGTAGCTGTGAGTAGAGAGCTGAAGTTCACGCCACGCCATAGGAAGTCCATGCAGGTCAAGGGCAGACACTGATACTTACAGTTCTGAGTGCACTTACCCCTTCAGCGCTCTGAGACCTGATGTCCCCAGCGGACACCTGAGTATCTTCAGCTTTCGTACTGCTAACAAATAAATGCATAAATGAGATGTCTGGCAAATGTCCGTTTGATCTTGTATGTGCCATACCAAGTAAATAACCATCTCCATTTCAGGAAAGGCAAACCATTGAGATACAGAGGGTGGACAAAAGAATGGGAACACCACATGGAAAATGCTTTTATTATTTGTCATAGGCTGAATGCAAATGAACAGTAAGGGCACTTTTCCACTGCACTGGGTTCTTCAAGAAGATACCAAAAGTACGGTATTTCAAGATGTTGGTTTTCCACTGGAGTAAAAACTGGTAACAGTGCTGAAAGACATCACAACATGAGGCAGGGTATTTTGTACTGAATTTGAAAAAATGGCTGTAGTATAGTATAGGGCTGTATGATCTGCAATATTAATACCAGCATCGCATGTTATGCCCATGCAATTCTTACATGGCTAGTCAGACAGAATAAGATCAGGCTTTTTCTTACCTTCATAGTGTGCGGACATTATAGCGCAGGGAGTTTAAGTTTTGCTAAAACATTTTTATTCTGTCATAGGAAAAAAAATTTGCAAGCTTCACAATTTTAATGATCACTCCTTTTCAAGATTGTGTAGTATATGTTTTAAAAATCAGTTTAAAGTTCTTCAAGACAATCGTAGTCATTTTCATCCTTGCTGTTTAAATCAGTCCTAGATGTGTTTGTGAGAAATTAATGTTGAACTCCTTTTTTGCTTTATAAATACCTCAGTATTCATTACAACAAAATCACATTGGGATATATGGACATTTTCCAATACTGTGCTGTCCTAGCATATTATACAAAATACTTTTTTTATTTCTTGTCATGCTGTCCTGATCTTGTATCTGCTCTTCCAACCAGATTGGTATTAAAGCTTGGACCACTTCATTTGTCCACGCATACATTATTACAACATTAAAAAAAATTGTTTTACTTTGTTTAAAGTTGTTTTCTGAGTTTGTAACTTATTTTCAAGACGGCTGTTTGTGTTGTGTTTGAAGGCAGGCTATTTGCATAACCAATCGACAAAGAATGCGTTTGCAAGTCCCTCCCCAAAGTACTGAAGTACCAAAGAAGTACCCCAACTGGTTTAGTACTTCAGGTACTGGAGCTTTTGGTACTGGTACTCAACTGGCAGTCAACGGAAAAGGGAAAGTATTGAAAGTACTCTACCAAAAGTATGGTAGCCGGTGCAGTGGAGAAGCGCCCTAAATGTCAGCTGTAAAAGCTGCCTGACAGTCAGTGCTTTGATATGTGAAAGCTGTTCGACAATCAGTACTTTGAACTGTCAGCTTTCAAAGAAAATTGCGGTTGCCCCCCAAAGTTCCAAAGACACCAAAGGAGTAGTAGACGAGTTACAGGTGCCTCAGTCACAAAAAATGCAAAATTAATGTGCAAATGGCAATTTGATAACACGGGCAAACTGTGTTGAATTTCTTTTTGATGGTTGCTAGGCTATACAAAAAGTACAGCCTACAGCCTCAAAAATGACCATGAATGAACACCTCTGTAACAAAACCTACACTATCATTAAGTCTTGTGACTGCTCCGCATGATCACATAATGGCCAAGGAACATGAGGACATTTTCCAAGACAGTTCCCTTCTGATGTCCCCATATTCCAAGATGGTCATGTCTATAAAATGAACAATGTTTTCCTGACTACCAAGCTTTCTATGACCTCCCCAGTCATAATACTCTAAACACCATTAAATGTTCTGGAGTATGCAGATTATCCCTTAAAGAACCGGAAGCTTTGAAAAATCCAACATTCCACTACATGCAGTTCAGGACTTGTACATCAACCTTCCAGGAGCTGTTCTGATATTGATAAATCTCTAGCTGTTTCATTATTCTGTCCACTGCCTGTTGCTACATACAGAAAGGCAGAATAGGCAGAATTCATCATTTCTCTTATAGTAGGAGCAAAATTGGATGCAAAAATAAAATAAAAAAATGTTACGCAAGTCTTACTTTTTATGTTGATGTGGAAGGGTGCCAGTCCTTGTCTGAGCAAACACATCAAAGTCATCCTGCGGGTTATAACTTGGAATGGAGCTCAAAGTACCGCTCACACTGTCTGCTCCCATATCTGGAAACATCATAAGAAAGGGAGTAATGGTAACTGGATCCAGAATAGCTTAAGCACGGAGATCACTGTAAGGCTTTCATCACTTGTTGATAGATGTTCCTCACTCAGTTTTCTATAGAATGCTAGTTATGGGCAGCATAACAGTAACTCTAGATCTGAGAGCCACAGACAAGTGGCAGTAACTTGCCACCCGTCTTGCACTAATGGTTTCTAAAGATGCATGGACAGGCAGTGTGGAAGGCTGCTGCCTTACCGAGTCCAGCAAGCTGTGTAGAGAGGGAGGGCGATGCTGAGGCAGGGGGCGCCACCGAGGCAGGGGGCGCCACCGAGGCAGGGGGAGCCGCGCTCACCCTGGGGCTGACCACTGCTGGGGAGCCCGGCCCCAGGTCGATCAGGTTGTCTTCAGTAGCCTCGCTGAGGACCTGTGAGCACAAAGTCAGGGACAGTCACAGGAGGAATCAAGCGCGCGTCATCACTGGCAGAAATGGGCTCTCTCTTTCACAGCATACATGCAACTTCTATTCACTGACATTTGCATTTTATTACAACTTTACTGAGAATAATATGTTATTATAATTATAGCCTAATTACATAGGATACAATGACAAATAAACAGCAATAGTGTATTAAATTGGATTTTAACATCTAGGTAAAATAAAAATCTCAGACATAAAATGACTTTTTAATAAAAGCAAATTCCCCCTAACCGAGTACTGGGTAAGTGGCTGGAAGGTAGATGGAAGGATAAAGGCAAATGGGGCTTGAATGCAGTGCAAAAGTTGAATAGAATAACATGCATTGTATAGGAAACTTCATTACAGGAGTAGCATAACAGCTGTTAAGGCAAATTTCTAAGCTGGAAATGCATAAATATGCTCTGTTACTTCTCAGTAACAGCCCGGAACTGTAAAGAGTCCTTAAAAACACTTGTCAGGCTGCTTTTAACTTGCTAAACAGCCTCATAAACATAATACCACTGGTGGATCGAGTTCTCTGCAGACTCCTTTAATGCTGGCAGACATTGGTCACATGTTGCTGAGGGGCCTGCTGGCAGGGAGGGCAAAAGAAGAACTGGCAGACCTTAATTTTTGGGAATCACATATTAAAAAGATGTTTTTTTTTAACACACTGTGGTGTCGAATTGTAATGGTGGGCAGAAGTGCAAATTCCCCATGGGTCACACACATTTAACACAGGCAACCGGCACATGTAACAGTAAGGAGAACCGAACTGGACGAGGACCCTGAAAATGCGCACATTAACGGCATTTCACATCAGCTAATAAACTGCCTTTTCCCCCCCAGATATTTCAATGCATTTTTTTATCTCCTCATCCAGTCCTGCTCTCCCTGGTGCCTGTAGTTAGAGATACTGGCTTTTCCATTAACAAGATGTTACCCAGAAGGAATGCGGTAAAATCTCAGCCGTTCTGCTAACAGGAGGGCATCCTGATCAAACCTGGGCTTTAAACTAAAACTTTAGGAAAAATATGGGACAATGACTTGGGATTGATACAGTAGTGCATCGTATTGCTAATCACACTAACAACATGTGATGCAATATGTTTACCAGCACTAAAGTGGCCTCATCCAGACATGTCTAACCCTGATCCTTAAGAACCAGCATCCTGGGGGGTTTTGCCAATACATTTTCATTACAGGGGTGACTTGCTAACAGCTGACACCCCCAGGACTCCCCCTGGCTCTTGAGGAGCAGTGATAGGTGCACGGTCAATACGTTCAGCTGCAGCGCAAAAATGCAGTTGTTGTGGTGGTAGTGTGGGGGGTGGGAGGAGCAAGCGCTACACGAACCATGCAGTGGGGCTATAATTCTGGAGCTGAAACTGTGTCCTCAATCTGAAAACTGGCACACTCACACTCAGCAGATTTTCATGACCAACAATCACTGCCACACCTGACAGTTACGGCTTTCCTATCAGGATCAGTGACTGGCCACAGAATTTATATTTACATTATATTTGCCTCTAAAGGTCAGCTGATGTCATCTTAAGATTCATGAGAAACTGTCAGATAAGTTAACGGTCATCTCTGGCATTAGAAAGTCGCTTCTGCCCTCTACCTGGCTGGTGTCTCCTGCTTCACCTTATATTTGTGCACTACTGACTTAGAAATTATGAACCTGGAAGCAACCTGCTGCTCAGCATAGCCTTCTGCCTGCAGAACCACGATTTAACCAGAATGTGGAAAGGCAGGTTTGTTTAAAAATACAGATTGGTCTTTTAATTTTTTCCAAGGCTGTATATAAACTAAAATAAAAAGTGATTCATTGTTTGTTTTGGTATTATGTATACGAGCTAAACAAAGCAGCTACAAATCCACGTATTCTGTGGGGGGGGGGGGGGGCACACAGACACACACTGCATCTTTAAGGAAAGGCTGAGGGTCATTCAATGCATGCTGAATACGGAAGCAGGCCGTGATGAGGCGTCTCTGCATCGCGGGGAGGGCTGCAACGACGCTGGTAATCAAGGCGGAGGCCACAACAACTCCAGTATTCTGATCAGGACACAGCCTCAGTTCCTCTGCCATTCGGAGGAACGCCCCGGCCATGGATGTTCTACAATCTCATCGAGGTGTCGGAGGTCACCACTTAAGGACACTTCGATTTTATCAATTAGTCCGTGGGAGGCCTGCAGCTCCTAAGGTCTGTTTGATGTGAGTTTGCAGCAATGGCAGCTGGCTTGGATGCGGCGTCAGAGCTACCCACATTCCCTGGTGCAACTCCTCATTCCCAAATACAACAACATAAAGGATAATGTTTGTACTTGCCTGCCTCAGCTAGCCATAAAAAAAAAACAGAAAAATAAATGGCTTTACATGCTGATTATTGCCCCATGCATCCAGAGCAGGTCAGAGTGACCCCCATTACTAATGAAACTGAAATGACACTCATGGCTGACATTACCGAACGAAACATTTTTAAAGGGACAACCAAAAACCGGTAGATGTCAGACGATAACAGAGAAAGACCATATAAACATACCAGTCGCACAAACACACAAGGATTTACAAGCAAACTGGTGTTTCGTTGTGACTCACCCCATTTTTGCCATTCTGAGCTGTCCTGCCTGTCCGGTACCTCTCATACCTGACAGACAAGACAACTAAGTAATCAACCCGTCAACTGTACACAATCAAAAATAATTACACATATATGTAAAGCCCGTTTTCTTTGTTCACGATAAACAACTGATGCTGTCTTTTGGTTCAGTTTAGCACTAGACAACGAAGGTAAAATGAATTAATACTGCTACTTAAATTGAAAAATAACGTTATGCATCACATAATGCAAAACATTTTTCCTAAATTCTAAAAAATACTGATGTATGTAGTTCAGGTCCAGAAAGTAAAAATCCAGACCAAGATTTTGTTTCAGCCACCCAGTTGAGTACTCTGTGACTGTAACTCTTCATGCTCTACTGACTGGTTGAAACAAAATCTTTGAATTTTCACTTTCTGGACCTGAACTAATCACCTCTATGTATCCAGTAGCTTATTTCTGCATGTGTTTAATAGGAGTCGGACGGGACAGGTAGGGAACCCGGCACCTTTCGTATCGCAAGAAGATGTTGTTGAGGTCATCGTTAACATGCAGCAACTCCTCCGTAACAGCCTCGTTGGAGACCCGCGAAATGAGCTCCACAATCCTTTGCTGCATGGCCCTACAGGTGCGATTCAGCTCCTGCACACAGGGGTGGCAGAGAATTCCCTAAACAGTCACTGAGGGAGATGCAGCGACCCTGCAGTTTTACGGTGAAATTAATAAGGCAGCGATCTAGTGCAGGCAAGATCTTTGCAATTTCTGTGGCATCTGGCATCCATACATGTGAACGACGTAGTAATACCACACCACTTTAGATAGGCAAACAGTGCCCTCTGCTGGCTGCCATTATAGAGATAGACACGCATGGCTGTTTCATTACTCAACACACTACTGCCATAACCAAATCCATAAATATGCAGTCCACACCAGATGTCTGTACACTAAATACACATGTCATATGAGGAAGTTTTAAGCTTAAATTGTCACACTGACAATAAACAGAAGCATGCTAGGTTGGATGTGTGTGTGTGTTTTTTTTTTTTTTAATAAAATTTCATTCCCAGAAAGGGCACAACTTGGAGAAAGTGACAGAGGAACTGGTCTCTGACACTTCATGTACACCCACGGCCTTGTACATAATGGTCAGCGTGTATTCTAACACTTTTTAACATGACACCTAACCTGCAGAAGATCGTGGTCTGAGGGGTCCTCCTGTCCAGGTACCATCTCTGTTAGCATCTCAGACATCACCTTGGCATTTCCTCGCACAATGTCCAGCTCACTGCGCAGCCTGGTGATCTACACAGAGACATGAGGGGCACTTTTAAATGCCTGTGTGAGGCAGGGGAGAAGCTGTGACTTCCGGTATCTACTTTGTCAAACAGGGAAATAAAATAAAAAGATACTTCTCTCGAGGAGCTGGGCACTCAATCAGGGAGGGGTGGGGGGATTGCAAGTATGGTGCGATCACCAGTGATCGAAATGGGCGACTCGACACCTTTCAATCATTTGGACAAAATGCGCCCAGCCCCCGATAAGCAGCGACATTAGTAGGAGAGGGAAGAATGCAAAGACCGGACAATGATCATCTCTGGAATCGGGTGAAGAGTAAGAGCTGTTCTACAGTGACTATGGATACAGAGTACAGAGAGCAGCTCATACTGAAGCCTTGATGCACCAGGTAAATAAAACCTACACATCTGGGTTTTGGTGTACATGTGTGCAGAGAAGACTACCTGTTCTGAGGTGGGACAAATGGGTCCAGGAACCTCTAAACTTGGCATCTGCGGTGCTGAGTAGGGAGGGGCTGTGGCCGTGGTGGGCTGTGAGGAGGTGCTGTACTTGTGGGTGGACTGGTCACCATCAGGGACGTGCTGCAAGCCACACAGCTTTAAAATAAAAACACACTAGTCACTCTTTTTCCCGGTTCACTTAACCCAACACTCGTTCAAATACAAATGGATACTTTTATTCAGTAAAAACCTCCTATACTTGCTTATAATCTACTATGCAGTACTTTTCCCATGCTGGCCATTCTTGTCCCCAAGGAACATAAATTCAAAACCGAAAGCATATTTTTGCAGTAACCCAAAACACATACAGTCTAAACCAGTGTTCCCCAATCCGGTCCTCGGGGACCCATAGTCGATCCACGTTTTTGCTCCCTCCAAACTCCCTGCTAGACAGTCCATATTTTTGCTCCCTACTGGGACCTGGGAGGGAGCAAAACCATGCACCGTCTGTGGGTCCCCAAGAACCGGATTGGGAAACACTTGTCTAAACTGTACATTGTGGTCCTGCTGTTGAGTAGATGTGATCCACAGGGAGTGCAGCCAAACGACAGTGCTTTGCAGTCCCAAGGCAGACAAGTGTCTCACCCGCTGTGGGGTGTGGATGGGAGACAGGGCCTCCAGGTCTGCACTGGGGAACTCAACGCCCTTCCTCTTCAATTCCTCATAAGTGTGCACCACGCCCGTGAGCTCCGGGCTGCTCCTGAAAGCATCTGCCCAAGCCTGCATTAAGAAAATCACACAGGATGTACCTACACCTCCATTTTGTGAGGACACACCTTATTTAAATTGCCACCAAGGGGTAAGTGCTACGAAAGTAGCTACACTACAGATTGAACTTTGTTGTTTATTTTAGGGATTTGGCCTTGTTTTTATAGTTTGAAGCGTGCATGAGAAAGCTGCTTGGAATGTGGGGATGTGAAACCACAGAGGTAAGCTTTTCAGAGCATTGCTTTAAAAGAATAACACTGCATACCTAACAGATTTCATTATTATACAAATGATACAAATGATAGTATGGCACCCGTCTGTTTTTATTATACAGGTCAGTTCATGTCTTATGGGATACAGATCTGCAACATCACATAGAAACACTTAAGTGTATAAGAAAAAAACACCGCTGAGCTGTTCCAGGATATCTGACCTTGTCGTTGCAACTAGATACAGAGTAAACTTGGCCACCTGGTACACTGGATCCCCCTGACCTCATAATGGTAAGTGGCAAACATCCAGTTCAGATATTTTCAGCCTGCTTTTAATCTGCATCCATTCTTCTTGTCCTCCTAGAAAGACGCGAGTCTACCGCGACCTATCAACACCTTCAAAGGGTGACATGATGTTTATTTGAGCGTGCTTAACTGCACTAAAAAGTACACGTTACATGCGCCCCATCTAGCATTTGTCACTAAAGACAGCAAGAAGCAAGATCCAAGTCACCAAGTCCCTTCATACCTCTTCTGTTCCTGACAACGTGAAATCCCCCATTCTCCGTGTCATTTTAAAATCATTTAAACTTGAACAGCATTTCAAGTGGCACAGTGGCTCAGTAAATAGCACTAGTGTCTCACACCTCCAGGAATGTGGACCCAAACCCCACCAATGTGTGTGTGGAATCTGCACATTCTCCCCATTTGAGACTCATGGCCGCTCCGGGTTCCTCCCAAAGACATGCATATAGGCTAACGGGCATCTCTAAACTGTGTAAGTGCCTGTGCCGTGTGATGGACAGCGAACCCAACCAAGGTAATCCATATAAATTTCGTTCACCAAAGGAAACTAATTTTACTGCTTCCTTTTTACCTGGATCAATGCCAGCACTTTGTCTTGGACTATAGAGGGAGGGTTGTTTTTTGGAGAGATTATTTTAACCAGGACACCATCGACGAAATCCCGACTTGTGACAAGAGCATGGAAACGGTGGCCACAGTTTTTTACGCACGTTTCCAGGACCTGGGAAGGGAAAATAAAGTTGAAATCAGACAAACTTCAAGTCGATACAGCGCGCTGGGTTTTCTCAACACAGAGCCATCATATCCAGAAATGATTTGCGCTAATATTCAGAGGCGTGCCTCTTAAAGCCATATACACCCTATTCAAACCAGTCCCGAGAAGTCATTCTGGCAGAAATCTCGCCGAGACAAAGCCACAGAGCTTTAATGGTGAGGTGGCGATGTATGTGACCCAGCCCTTAACACCAGCCTGAGACACTCACTGTCAGAGCGAACATCACCTCCCGGTAGTTCCTGTTTCCATTCAGCCTCTTCTTCAGAGCCCGTATGGCATCCTTGGGTCTACAGGAGGAAAGAGACGGCTCAGAGTAAACTGTGGAAGTATGCAGGGGGTGGAAGTGGAGTGGTCTGGTGTATTCAGATCCAGGCTAAATTACTGAAAAAAGAAGAACACTTATAAAAAACTATATGACTGTATCCAGGGCGAAGCATTACACACTAATAAAGAAGGTCAAGCGTCTCATAAGCGGAATAATTATGTCAAAGCAGAATGAAATGATAAGGACGACCTTGTAGGCCAGAGGTCCATGAATGAAGCTTAGTGACTGAGAAGAAGCAAAGAGTTACTTTGCCAAGGATCAGTTCAAAGTAAACAGCAGTTAAGGCTGGGGTGGGGGAGACTAGAGGCACTTGCCACACCCACAAATGTATAGAACCGAGGGAGGGCCAAATGCTGAATGGATGACACGCCCAGGTGTGTGTGAGAAACAGTCCAGAAAAGCAGGTTCTCCTCAAGTGAAAAGAAATCAGGAAAACAAGAGCCACGACATACTGGGATTTAAAAGAGCGTGTTGTGTTTCAGGCAGCCACTGATAACTTTGATAGATAATAACAGATTTTTAAATATGTTGTAGCCTGGCATCATGCCCAGGGTGTCCCCTATGATAAGTTCCAGGCTTATTACAACCCAACCCTGTATAAGCAGGAGGATGTGCAAAAGGAAGATAGATTTGAAGTCAGATTATATGTTATCAATCTCATAAAAGGCCCACAACTACTATATTTACTGAGTATCATACTGAACGGGTTAAATACAGCATGTTAAATAAGTCCAATAGAAATCTGGTCTCTTTTCTTACACCACTGACAAAAACTCGACATGTTGCAAAATGAAAGAGAAGCAGTTAGAGAAGATCCACCACCCAATGAGGCCTTAACGTTTCAGTAATATGAATATGCTTGGCAGTGCTGTTATCCAAAGAGGCATTTGACTCTGTTATTCAGCCAAATAGTTTGGCTAGCCATAAATAAGACAAGGGGGACTGGTACAACAAAGCTGACTTTGAAATATATTATCTCAAAGTCAGTCCAGGGCACTGATAAATAAAAATGGATAAAAACACTGCAGATTTGTTTCCCTGAGTTATTTCCCTAAAAGAATAGACATGGGAAATATTCATTTTAAATTAAGAAAATGAATAGATTATGTAAATAACTGTACATTTCAATGTACAATTAATTTTAATGACACAAGTGTACAGTACTCAGCAAGGACTGCCCATCAAATTCAACAGTCACCTGAAATGTTACTCTGTCACAGTCTGGCAACCCTACCACGTTACTCACCCCTCCTCTTTGCACAGTGAGCTTAAATGTTACTCTAAGCAACAGTCTGGCAACCCTACCATGTTACTTGCCACTCCTCATGGCACAATGAGCTGAAATGTTACTTTAAGCAATAGTCTAGCAACCCTACAGTGATACTTACCCCTCCTCAGTTTCATTGATGATATCACAGATCTCCATATTGAGGGTCCAGTCTTCACTCTGCAAGGAGCCATCTGTAGCCTTTTCTGAAAAGACACAGACAGAAACACTCAGACACACACACACACACACACACGTACACATATTCAATGAGGACATGGCATATGCTGGGAAAACCAAACTGAAGATTATTTATGACCCAGTTACTAAAGATGTGAGAATACTCAACAACTATCTTACATAAAATGCCTTTTCCGCGAAATCCCCGGAACAGGCACATTAATTGTTTCTAAAATGGTTTCTGAGTAATTTCTCTGTGCTGTCATATTTGTTCACAAGAACATAAAAGAATATGTAAGAAGGGTATAACATCCATACAGCACCCTGCTCTAGCCACCTGAGAGTGAGTCAAACTGTCTATTAAGAGGTACTTAAAAATGACAGGGCCACAAAAGAGGCTAGAAGAGTGTAGGAGACATTCTTCATTCTTATTCATTTAGTATGTTTTAAGCAAGAACATGACAATTCTCAAAAAAGCCTGTGGAAAATAAAAAAAAATTAATCACACTTGCAGAGATCTAGGTAGAAAATAGATATGTCATCCTCATTAATCTTTTCAGGGACGAAATAAACAGTGATCTATACGAAGTATATATGTTTACCGAACTAAGGCAAAGAAAATTCTCTGATTGAGGTATAACAACAAATGGTAAGGGCTTAGGCTTAAAGCCATACAACTGCTCCGTGTTTGCAAAACACAATTATGGTGGACATGCATTAATTTTGTTCACTTTTTTGTTTGTTGAACCGCAAAATTAGACATTTGCATTAATTAAAAACCATTCATTGTGGAAGGATATCAGCATATTTACTAGAAAAGTCAAGTGCAGTGACCTAGCTTACACAGCCCATGGAGAGCCACACGGGAATCCACCCTACCATCTCTGCAACAGCTAAGCAGTAAATGACTACCCTGTAAAAGGGAGACCAGTGCATTTGGACAAAAAAGGACCAGAGAGAGTGCTGTTTTATGGGCAACCTGCAATTTCTCCAAGTGTTCAGCTGCCCTCATGAATAAATATATATTACTACTTATAAACCATATAATAACTCCCATTTTACAGTTAAAGAGTCTCACACTTCGACAAGTCCTTTCACGTACAACGTGCAATTAAACACACAATTACAGTTACAATTTAAGTACTTAAAAAAAGCAGACTTAAAAGCTACGACTTTGAATGTAATAAAACAATTAAAACTTGCAAGATATGCTAGCTAACATAAATGCTATTCCCGCCTAAGGAATACATACAGCCAATTAAACACAGTGAATATGTAGCCCCAGATCTCTTGTAAGGAGGGACTGCAGCATGTTACTAATGAAAGGTAAACGGCTCTCTATTAACTGGGTTGTTTATTTCACATATGAATTCCCAGAGGACAATTCACTCCCATTGACTGCACAAATTTTCCATTCAAAATAAGACTGAAATATGTCATGCACTTAATCACTCTGAATTGATGCTATGAAACCTACAAAAGGAAAAGATGATCCAGTGACTTCTCTAAATGTCTGTAGAGGTGTCAACACCTCATACGGATCATGGGGCAACATGGAAGCTCAGGGGGTGTGAAGGCCTGGCTCTACCCCACGCTCGTGCCCTATGCTGCCTGGGATAGAATCCAAGCCCTCACATAACCCAGACTGGGATAAGTGGTTAGAAGATTGATCGATGGATATTCATAAGGAACCATTAGCGACAGAAAGCATACATTCAAAATGAATATGTACGCAGTTGGCATTTCAGATCAATGCCACTATTCTACATTGGAAAGTATTACAAATTGCCGTCTCACTATTGGGTCAACAGTATAATGCATCACAGTAAACTACTGGTGTGTATAATTAGGAGAAAAACTCACGATGATTAAAATACCACATGTAGAAAATAGCTGGGGGCCCCAAGATAGCTACCACAGTAGACATCCCTCAACACATTTTGCAATGGGGAAAAAAAGCTAGCATTAAGATATTTTATTTCCTCACAAACATTTTCTTTTTACCGCATGTCATACTTACAAATAGTGAACTTTTAGAACTAAATTACCAATTTGATATTTTAATGTAAAATGCATCAAACCAAGACTGCAGATTTAGATTAAGAACTTCAAAATGCCCCCCATAATTAACACCTAGTAGGCTGCAATGTTATTAAGCCCAAAACTCACACATGGAAATCCTCACAAAAATTATTGTGAATATATAAGTTGCAGTTGTTTTTTTTATTACTATATTAGGAATTAATAAATAGTGTTCTTTTTAAATGCAAAACTCTCAAGCCAAAGGCAGACACCTTTATGGGCACTGCCCATTTAAGCAATTCCGCTCCAAAGTCCCTTCCTGTTTTAGGCTGAGTGCTTGTTTTTCATGCCACAGTGCAGTGCTGCACAGGAAATGGTTCAATATAAAAAGATCACGCTTCCAAAAAGTACTATCTGGTAAAATGGGAGAAAACATTTTATTGGGTCAGTGGCTACACAGTAAGATCCTGAAAAAACTGTTCATAACAAGGTCAGTTTCTATGTAATTGTAGATGTGTTTGTTTTCATGCAGTAGAACGGTGGGTTTGTTACACATCTTTTCCTGGCTTTAAGCATGCAAGTATTTACATAAGAACATAAGAACATAAGAAATTTACAAACGAGAGGAGGCCATTCGGCCCATCAAGCTCGTTTGGGG
>JAODLD010000101.1:16711959-16735658 GCA_026781065.1 Mormyrops boulengeri | reverse complement strand
AGGCTAAACAGATTCAGCTCAGCTAACCTCTCCTCATATGACATTCCTCTAAGACCAGGAATCATTCTCGTAGCCCTGATTGTGTTCTTCCTGCATGTCAGGAGATGTGTACGAGTGCATGTATATATATTACATTGTGGGGACCAAATGCCCCCACAATGTGATAAAAACCTGTTATTTTGACCTTGTGGGGACATTTTTCCAGTCCTCATAGGGGGAAACTCAATTTAATAAAAATATGTAACTGCAATCATCAAACCATAAGAGACAAATGTCATGTATGATGTTTTGGTTACTTATCATTAAGGTTAGAACTGGGTACAGATTAAGGTGGTCATAGCTGAGATTAGAGTTTTGCCCATAGAAATGAGTGGAAGGTCCCCACAAAGATATGAATAAAACACCTGTGTGTGTGTGCGTCTGTGTGTGCGTGCGTGCGTGCGTGTATGCATGCGTGTGTGTGTGCATGCGTGTGTGGATGTTCTCCAATGGGCTTGTGATCTGCCATAGCCTTGGTGCACTTTTAAAATGGTGGGTATATAAATTTCAATAATTATGCACAGGCAGTATGCTCTCTGGGAGTTAACATTCAGCTTTTTGCAATTGAAAAATGAGCAAAATATTTTTTATTTGAATTTTAATGATTAATTAAAACTGAAAAATAAAACATCAAAATCAATTTTCTGAACAGAGCAACCTTCCTATTACACAGTTCTGTTATTATTGGACACAAATCATCTGACCAAGTCAACATGTGTTTGCATTTATGTTTCATACCCAGTCAATAACCTTCTACTGATGAATGATGCAGCCCAGCAAGGTCTAGTTATTTCACCTCTGCTAAATGAAAAGGGAAGCTTGTTGACCAGTTAGGGACAACACGAAGCAGGGCAATACAGATGGCACTGCACATGGTCAGCTCTGCAGTCATAGTGAAGGAGGTGAAAGACATATGTTGTGTCAAATGAAACAGGAGCCACGCTGACTCATTCTGTGATTACACACGTTAATTTACCATAAATACAGCAATGCTTTAACTTCAAAAATATACAGTCCAATATCTACAGAGTCAGGATTTTTTTGTATGATGTACTGAAACTACCGTTATAGCTATGAAATTAAATCATTTACAGTGTCTAACTCCAAGGATATGATGATTATTTTCAATATAAATTACAGTGATTTAGCAATTTGAGAACAACTGATGTAACAACAAATGACATTTTGTTATTTTTTGATCAGTGTTATTTGACACTTTGTTTTATAATACAACAAATGATTACATTTCCATAACAATTTTTCTTTTTTAAATCTAACGGTGCAATATGTTAGGACAGCTCTCTGCACACCCTATCAAATTTATTTGACACAACTATGTTTTATAGTAATTAATATGGGTATTTCACACGAAAATTAGTTGAGTTTATATTAAAGGTTCTCTCACTGTGCTGAAAAATATGCAAAAAATAAATAAATAAAATACCAGAAACACTGTCATAGATTCAATTTGACATATTTACTTCTGGGTAATACATAGTGGAAAATTCTGGTATCATGACGGTACTATAGGGATTATCAAAACAAAGCAGAATTTCGAGCAATACTCCCCAAAATGGTTAGGAGGGTAAATCCTTTAAAATGCATGTGGTAAGGTCTGCTCTGAATTGAATGCACACAGAAGCAATACAGTGACACAGCAATCACTGGCACTCCATTAATGATGCATGAAAAGAAAGCCCATCACCATTCGGAAAAATAATTTCAGTGACAGTGAAACACTAAAGAATCTCACCAGTTAAATATCAGTAATTACTTAAAACTAGTTCTGCACTACAAGTTTAAAAAAAGTTAAGAAAGGCAAAACAGAGCAAATACCCAGACCAATATAACGAGACCAGTAATACTTTTAATACTTAATTTTTTCAACTATTGCTTACATTGTTAATAAATTGAATCACCATTCCCAAAGAAATAATCTCAGTATCAAAGCTCATAAAAGTGAGCAATAAAGGAATACAAACAGTCGTATTATAAAGTTATAACACATCAAACTAATGTTTCAACTTGGCAGATTTGTATGGTAACAAGGTGTCCGTTTTTTCCAATTTGATGTGTGCACTGATTTTTCTGAGGGACGGCTAAGGACAATAGTTTTCCATCTTCTATCCAAGTTCAACTAGGACACTTTTTCTATTTAAGTATTCGCTTGTGACGAGAGGCGGATTTTTAAAAAAACCTTTTATTAATGACGCATTAGAGATAAGATCAAAATCAAAGCTGTCAGTCAACAAATATATTGCCGTGAAAACACACATGACCAGAAATCGCTAAATGCCAACTTGTCCCCACACGGAGATGCCTGTCTGATGCGACGTCGCCTAGCCTTGAACGGCGCTAGCAAGCTAACACTGACATTGAAATGTGCCAGTGAATCTACATGTGATCGCAACGTGAAAGGAAAAGGCCGCCTTTTGTCATATCCGAACAGGACGACGTATGTTATTGAGCGTTTCACCGCCTAACGAGCTAACTGGGTGTTTACCTATAGCCCAGGACGCAGGCGTCTGGGTCGCTCACGGCTACCGAATTAGCCCAATGAGTTGAGACAGCGGCTGAATTACCTCAGGGAAGCTCCGGTGTCAACAGCAAAACTAAGTCGCAAATACAGCGACAGTACATTTCATATTAAACTAGAATAATGTTACCAGACCATCGGCCAAAATGCACTCACCTATGCAGTGCCCCACAGGAGTACTATACGGATTCCCCAATAAAAACTCCATCTTGATGACAACAAACAAATCGCACTAACTGACGCTCCCTCGCGGACAGTACCATCCAGTCCAGCCCACTATGCGCCTCATTGGTTGGTAGCGCCGTGACGTCACTGAACAGATTTCGCGTTGGTCGTGGGTTAAAAGGGTCCTACGCGGTCCGCTTGATTGGTCCAGGAATGTGGTTTTGCGGTACGGGCGCGTCATTTTCATACCCTCCTATGGAGTGCAGGGATGAATTAAGTGCCTTCTGGCGGAGTTCCAAATTGTCAATACTGTTACTTTGAAACAAAATTAACGATCGCGTTTGTGATAAAAAAATAAAATAAAATAAAAAAGGATTACCAATGATAGATATCGGAATGTCTACTGGTAACGTTTGATAAAATCCTCAAATCCAAAAGCAACAGACTTAAAAATTCCTTTGTCCCGCACGCCATCAAACTGTTCAATTCCTCATTAGAGGGCTGGAGGGGGAACATGAGGGGGGCAGAAGGACTTTTTATTAACTTTACAATAGACCACATGACTGTGCAATTAACCCGTACAATAATTATTTATTATTACTATCATCCCACCGGTATTTATTATTCTTTCCTACTCTTTGTTGACCAGAAAACCTTTTATGCAGCAGTGCAGGGAACTGTTTAATACAAGCAGACAGCAAAAGGTAGTGTTTCCCCTATGCTTTCCAACAAAGCTGTAAGATCGCATGTCATATATTCCTTGTAACGAAGTTGCCTTGTATGTGTACATTCAAGTTACTGATTAAGTAATTGTGACTGATCACTGAAGGTTTGAATTGTCGCTACAAGTAAAACAGCCAGACATTCAGGTAAAATACCTGCAAAAAAGTGAGTTATTGCTCATTAAGTGATATCAACCGGAAGATTTAAAAACAAACGTATTTATTATTTACTGAAAACATTTTAAATCGGAGAATGTTCGAAAATTATGACATTTCAAGTATTGTCAAACTCAGGATTTCAACAGAAAAAAACTAATTGAAAATGTACAGAATGCAGGAGACACATGAAGCATGAGAACATAAGCCTAGAGAAACTTATTTGAAAGTAACTTAGCTCCAAATAGTTACCCTAGTCCGCAGCTCAGTGTAACATCACATCATTTGGCTGAATCCATGGCCGAAATCCCAGTTGTGCCCACGGAGGCCGGAAATAAGATAAGTTACCTCTGATATAGCGATGAACCCACTGGTCCATCTCGGATGCCTATCATCAGATTTTGCCCATTGCCAGCGATGGAACTCGCGTTTCATCTTGAGCTTGTGCTGCCCTCTCTTACACAGTACCATATGACTAAATGTGGCTTAAGAGGTTCATGATCCTTGACCAGAAACATGTACTGTTAATTTCCTCTACAGAAACTAGTTCACGTGTAGTGTAACTGTAGTTGAATCCACAAGTGATTCATTTAAGTGTTGAATTAATAAGTATCTTAATCTCATGAAAGTGGACTATATCAGCAAAAATATTGCAAAAACATGATTTACATTTTTATATTAACAAACTATTCAAATGTCACTGAAAAACGTTTTTTCCCCCACAAATAAAATCTGCATTAATATTGCATGTGTATTGATTATGTCTATGAGTGAGGATGGCCTTTATCAATGGTGCTGAACATATGGATTATGCATACGACTTTAACCAAGGGATGTTAATGTAGGCAAATGATTAAACAAACTGCCCAAAAATTTCTCTACATTTCCATCGCCCATCTTAACAAGCTTCCAAGAAATGAATATGTTGGTTAAAAAAGGGATCAGGCATAGATTTCTGGGATAGACTCTCCGACCAGGAAAATAGGCTGGAAGATAAATGGATGAACTACAGTGCTATTTCTTGAAGAAAAGCACGAGCAAAGAAACTCTTCCATTCCGCATTTCCAGATCAGCTTCAATGGGGAAATGATACAATCAGAAAAATTTCAATAATTCCTCGATTCACAAATTTAACTTTAAACTGCAATTATCATAAAGAAAAGTACTCATGACTCAGATGAAAACAAACTCCATCCAGCCAGGTCTCCAAAATAAGGTTTCAGTCAGAGGCTCAGATATTTTTAGTGCAATTGCCTTTATATTCACAGCCAGGGCCTTGAGCGCACAAGGCGGCAAAGTGTGTCAGTCCTGCAGCAGTTTGTGCTTGATGGTGGAGCTTTCTGAGGACAGATGCACAAACAGCGCGCCAGCGGCGGTGCGTGCCCGCAGCTCGTACATGTCGTAGTCATGGGCCCACTCCACGTTCCCCCAGCGCTGGATCTATGCAGAGGAGGAAGGGCAGTAAGCAGAACCCTGTTACTGTAGCAGCACCAGAGCATGGTACAATATCATCTTCTCGTGCAGCGTGACTCTTACACCAAGACCAGCTCAAATTGGAGAAATTGTTTAAGAGACTTTCTTTAAGTAGTAGACCTCCAGAAGTGACAACTAAATCGGGCTAAACTTGCCATTACTAAGTGTAATGCCCCACGTTTTCAATCCTTTAAATATGGAAGGTTTAACCATAATTCCATTCACAGCTGATGTTAATGCCTCTTTAGACATCTAAGCTAAGAAAACTGCAGAAAATAACCCATATTAGAGAAGCTTCAGTTGAAGCTGACCGCATACCTGGTATTCCTCCTCCAGACGGGATAGCAAGACAGCCTGTTCCACTGTCAGGTGTCTGTCAACCAGCCCAAAGGACAACACCAATGACTTCAGTTGTGCGATGATAAACTCCAGCCCTGTTGTGAAGATTGTGGTCATTTCTTAAAGATGCCGCAGAATGCAGTTTTTCTATTAAAAGTGTTCTTGGGTATGTACATACGTACATGTGTGAACTTGATTTGGTCAAAAAATGCCCAGAAGCGCTTTTACAGGCATATTTACAACACTGTTGGCCCTAGAATGAAACAAGCCATTTCCCTTTATGGTGGGCTCATTAATATGTTGATAAGCTCTGTTCCGATTGGCTGGTTTACAGTAAGGTACTGCAATAGCTCACACAGAATTAGAATTTAGTGATCAGTGGTCATTGTTGACACACCACAGCACACAACAACAAAATGTGTCCTCTGCATTTAACCCATACGTGAAAATGTGACATAGCTAATTCAGCACCCGGGGAGCAGTGCTTGGGGGCGGTACCTTACTCAGGGTACCTCAGTGGTGCCTTGCTGGTCAGGAATTCAAACCTGCAATCTTTCAATTACAGTGCACTTCCCTAACCATCAAGCCACCAACAGAACAAACATATCTACAGTCATGCACAACATTTTGGTCAACAAGGGACTGCATGTACCACGGTGGTCCCATAAGATTGTAATGAAATTGTAGCACAATGCATTACTCTTGTGTTTGTGATGATGCTGGTGTAAACAGATCCTACACTACCAGTTGTGTAAAAGTATAGCATATAATTATGTACAGTACACAATACCTGTTAATGATAATGTACTGTTTTATGTTTTTACTATACAGTACTTTTCATTGATATTTTAGAGTGCACTCTTTTTACACATAACTCTAATACTCCCACTTCAGCCTAGGCACGATGTTAGCTAGTCATAACTTCATTTTTAACATTGTAACAAAAACGCTGGAATTATTTTGCATCTCCGTTAAATGATTTTACTACGCTATCTTTGTCATGCAGTTTTTGTCAAGAACTCCAAATAGCAAGCAACACATCTTAAAAATGTGTTGTTTATAATGAAATTGGACTTTCATTTTTTGCTTCCAATTTTTTTTGACACCAGTATCGACTGGATATTTGTTTAGCTAAAATAAAGCAGGCTACAGGCAGTACAGAAGCCCCTAATTAATGTCAGTATCATGATTACTAGGGGTAGGAGTCTCCAGTGATCACCCGAATCGATACAATAACGATATATGTCTGACGATTCAATATGTATCACAATTTTTAAACAGGTTTGGCAGAACAGCATTTCAGGTATACATTAAAAGTAAAGGGCTGTAACAGTACACGTGTTCATCATGTGCCTTTTGGTTATAGCATTTTCAGCTTGGAACGTACAATGAAACTAATCAATACATTTCTTGACACGGGTGAAAACTAAACTCAAATAGATAACATAGAAAACAATATGCTAATTGTGGCTTTGAGTTGGTTACAGCTAATGCTAGAGAGCACAAGGACCCTTAACCCTCCACTTAAATCAGTAGTTTGGGAATATTTTGGCTTCAGAGAGAGAATAGTTGATAAGAGTAAGAATGTCTCTTGGCTCTGTTGTACCAAAATCAGATATTTTTCTGTAAACACATCCAACATGCTAACTCATTTTAGATGACATAATTTGAGTGTGTGCTTTTGCCAGGAAATTCAGACCAGGCTAAAAAAAAATAACTAATGGTAAGTTCACATCAGACAATTTTAGTCCTGATTATCTGCTTGCCGAATACTTCAGTCAAGACCAAGAAAGTTCAGATTAAGAATCAATGTAAACGGTCAAACAGCACGAGCTCATAAGCTCCAACCTTATGATCACACGGCCAGAACCTTAATCAATATGCTGCCTTCAACTCTTCACAATAACAGCCCTACTATACAACTACTAAATTTAATAAATGTAAATCATCATAAAGTCATAAATCTAGCAGGTAAGTTTAGGAATGGTGAATGACAGGTCCTCTTACCAGTTAAGGCCCAAAAGTTGTAGGAGCTTAAATGCTGATGGAAGGTGTCTTTGGTCTCCTTCGGTATTTGTGGCCCCATTATGTTGGAAGATGAACCAATTAATACATTATACCTGGGAATATAATACAAAGTAGAACGTCAATAACTTTGTTTCAGGGTTTTTTTCTAATGTTCCACCATTGTTATGCAGCATATATCCACGTATTTGATGACAATATATACATAACAGTGAGGTGTGTGTGTGTGTGTGTGTGTGTGTGTGTGTGGGGGGGGGGGGGCTGAATGTACAATACCTCTTCTGATAATGGAAACCTTAATACACCTTGCTGGGGAAAACAGATTAATTCAAAAACATACTTGTACAGTTATACTACAGTACATTGTAACAGATTTGGGCAAAAACAGTTTTTGTCGTACATCAAAAGTGGATGCAAGTAAGAATAGGATAACTGCACCAATTTTAGGTGTGAGAATGAGAGTAGGAGATGCATGTGAGTTTGGGACAGTTGTGCTGTCATACAGTACAGTACCTGTGATACATACCTCTTCTCAATCCAATCCAACACTGGGTCCCACTCGTTCTTCTGAAGTTCCACCAGTCCTGGAGGTTCTTCTACCCTGTAGCTTGCAGGAGAGACACGGTACCAACATCATTCCCTTTCTGAAGTACAACAACAACAAAAAAAAAAAACGCTGTCAACGGACCTGTTTAGTTTGCAAATGAACATCCTACCAATTAAAATGCTTTTCTGAATAGCTTGGACGCATATGTGTTTAGCCTCTGCCTACCAAATGGTGTCGGTCTCCAGAAACTTAAGGGTAGCCACGATGATCTGTCCCTTGTCCCGTTGGGTGGGGTTATCCAGGGCCGTATTGCACAAAGTGGTCTGAAGCAGAAAAACAGAAATGTGTTGCTTTACCACCCTGCACGTCTGCATAACACAACCCTGCTTAAGCAAACAGTAGTTCCAGACAGGCGCACCAGATGCATGGTGTAGAACTTCAGCGTGTCCTTCTGCATGTCCCACTCTGTTGCCACGGCGATGGCTAAAGCTTCATTGGGTACAGTGAACAGCTTGCCCGCAGGAGTCTTGAGTTTCCTGCGGTCCAGATTAATCTCGTACAACCCATCTATATGTGTCAAAAAAGGTCCAAAAACATATAAATATCCTACATTTAAAAATGTCCTTATAAACTTCTCAAAACCACAGCTATATGTAATGTAACTAATTCCTTGAAGAGAGGATATAGCCCCCATGCAGGTTTAAACATTTTTTCAATTCACCTTCTCCCTGTGAAATACTGACATCTTGGTAGAATTTCTTCCTTTCTGCGGATTTAAAAAGAATAAAATAAAATCATGTCAAACATTCATAGACAAATCCGGATATGGACTTGCATCACATGTGTATGTTATGTATCAATAATTATATCATCAGGAACATCAAATCAAATTCTGTTTAATTAACCAGGATTCTTTGGAACTTCGAAATAATATGCAATAATAATTACTTATATACTTCTGAAGAAAATGTCTGGTTAGGAAGGATGACCAAATGGGCAAAGCAAGCTGAACTACTTAGCAGACTGAAAGTATTCACCGGAAAGACCAGTACCTAAAATGACTTCACGAAACATATATAACTGAAATCGGAGAATAATGTTGTATATTCCTACCCAAAGCTGCAGCGGAGTATTCTTTCGAGTGACTAACAGAGGGAAGCCATGTGTCACGATTCCGACACTTAGAAAACGCAAAGCCTACTTGACGCTGAAATCTAACCAGATTTCTTAGCATTGTGAACAAGGGTTCCTAAACAAATCAGATTACAATCAATATCGTTACAGGTATACAGTTGCCAATGCCTAGTCTGACAAATAGACCGTTAAAGACTTTTAAAAGAATTATCAGCTAGACGGTAAACTAGAATATTTGCCAAATATATTTAAATGTACTCAATCCACCAAATTTAATATATGAACTACATTAGCCATACTCAGTTCTGAGTTGTAGCTAAAATAACAAAAAAAACGTTTAATTCACATCCGTACTACTGATTGCAGAGGAAACCACGCTGCTAATGACCTCAATTACGTACGATACCCTCCTCTCGGCTTCCTGCGATGCGATGCATAACGCGGAAGTGACGACAAAAGCAATAATACTTGGAAAAAAGGGAACATAAAACAAGAAAGGCATTGAGCTGTGACCATACATAATATAGATTAAATGCACTCGGTATTGTTGAATATATAATATTGTGTTACAAAACACGTCTTAAAATGGTAATGAAAAATAAAATATGTAATAAAACAATAAAGCATAAAATTATATAAATTATAAAATATTCAGATTTTTTTTATAATTTGGTGGTTTGGGGGATTTATGGACCTAATCTCGCGTTCTGTTCAGCGCATAAATGACACATTGACCCTTGTAAGCGTCTCAGTTCCGTGCATTATGGGAAAAGAAGTCCGTTAAAAACTGACCGATCATATCGCACAATGCACTCCAAGAACGTGAAAAATCTGGAATTGAATTTGTTCTGTAAAATAAATATGTAAACAAACACATAAAAATGGTCCCAAATGATACACTTGCGTATTATCTCATAATGCAAATGGACTTGTTTGTCCCTTTCTTCGTTGTAGTTTTAAAAGTAACAGTACTGTTATATTTTATATCAGGCCATTTGATAGCTTCATCCCAGTCCTGTACATGGCATATAGTATATACTATCTGGTAAAATGTTATCATTTGCTCATACGTGCTTGTTCCTTGCAACCGTATCTCACATATAGAGTGACAGTTTATAGAAATTACACCTGACGCGTGCAATTGATTTTGGAATGTGGAGGCAATAACATTACTTAATGTTTTTAACTTGTACCCAAATATCGTTTCAACTTTCTTCCATGTTTGAAAAACAACGTCAAACAACTATATTTGAAATGCAATTTCTTCTTGATGTAGAACTTTGACAATACGTCATAGCTCCCGTTTTACCTAATTACCATAGAAATTTACTCGTAACTTTTAAAAGACATACAATTCCCGGCATACATTTCGGGACACAGACCAATGACCGTTTAGTTTTATACAGGGTTAGATCCAACCTTCTAATCAGGTAGGACATTGTTAATTTGAGTTTGCCTGCCGAGTTACTGTCGATTTACAGATATTCAAGTGGCGCATCCTTTCCTGCCCCGTGGAGGATTTGGGAGGAGGTGAGCCGTCTTGTCAGTGTTCTCCATTCCATCATTTTTAACCACTCTTTTTCCCATTTCTGGAATTTTTTTCACGTAGTCGGGGGTTACCCCGGCGAAGGAGTAAACATGCCGGTCCGTGCTGAGTGCAGAGCTGGTAACGCCTCTATGGCCTTCGTATCCTCGGCCTCGCTTATCCCACCTCCACCGATAAACACACAGCAGCCCGGCGTCGCCACTTCGCTTTTATACAGTGGATCGAAGTTTCGAGGACACCAGAAGAGCAAGGGAAACTCCTATGACGTTGAGGTTGTTCTGCAGGTAAGTTGGACGCAAATGTTGACCGGCCTGTTCTTCATGTAGCTAGGTCATTTTTCAAAAATGCTTGCCAATCGAGTCTGCCTGTCATTCAGTGACACGCAACAATTTGGAAACCTGAGGCTGTCAACCACAATTGCTATTTAGTACCAATTTTACTGAGCAGACAGTACGACTACTTACTTTCTAAATTTTCTCTCGGACTGGTAAGAACTTGCCCACAGCCATTGTACTTGTACTTTGAACACGTTCTGTTTAAATTCACATGTATCCTTATGCACTGGAGGTAATTCCGATGTATGCTCTAATGACAGCCTGCTACAAAAGTAACTTGGTACAACGGGATGTAACTGCCAGTTAACTGTGTGCTGTGTTAATTTTGATACATGCTTTGGGCAGCAGATGGAGTAGTGGTCCTTAGATTAAGTTAGACAACATGATTTCTGCCTCAAATACTGTTGTATTCCTGGTTGGATAAAGGAATCATAAGCGGTGCATGATGTGCCCAATTTTACTACATGAGTGAAGGTCTGCATACTGATGAATGGTGCTGATTTTGTGCTTTTTTGTGTGAATATAACAAATGAGACCGTTGCATAATTTCTTTTTGCAGCATGTTACAATGGAAGATTCATATTTATGTGGGTATCTAAAGATTAAGGGACTGACAGAGGTAAGCAGACAAATGTATAATATTTTTTGTCTTTTGAAATGCAGTGGAATTTGTTTTTACTCAAAGTTTCCTCCACCCATAAAACATATGAACTTTTGGTATGAACTTTTGGCTAGTTCATACTTCTCCGTACGCGTAGTAGCGGACGTGTCCGCGCGAAGGATTATGACGCGTTTGACGTCATTGTGCGCCTCCGCGGACGAACGCCTGCTGCATTCGAAATTTGTGTCCGCGCAACGGTGTACGCGCAGCTCTGGGCTCACTGCGCATCATCGATTCGCTACCGTCCACTTTAAATACCAACATGGAAGCTTTTGACGAGCGTTGGGGTAGTTTGCAAACCCTAAAGACTATTTATGACAGCAAGCTGACCGAACTTGGCAACCCTCTGAATTTGTTAAACATAGAGAAACGGGCACAAACCTCACTGCTGTGGTACATGTGCAGGGAATATCAGGATAATAATTTATGTTATATTTTTATTATTACTATTAATAAATCCAGCACGTTGTGCGCATGTGCAACGTCCGCGGCTTGACCGGAGATCTATGAACGTTTCCGTGTACGCATACGCAGAGTGGATACGCGAGTGTAGCGCTTGTGCGGAGAAGTATGAAATAGCCTTGAAGACTTCCCGGTGGCTTTTTGTCCGCAAATGATTTCCTGTTTTACTTTTTAAACTTTTCTCTTTATTATGTTGATAACTATTGTGTATTCTTTATTATGCAGTACTGTGTAATCTTAGTTTCTTGTAATCAATCAGTTGTAAGGATTTCACAAATTCATAAAGAGCTATGAAATGATGCAGCTCTAAACAGGCAGTGGTGCCCATTGATTGTATTAGAAATTGCATCAAACAAAAGATCACTTTCACAAATTGGTCTACTATGCAAATCTGATGTCATACACACAGGCAGGGTATACCTGCATAGTCCCACATTACAAAGATTAAGTTTCAATTTAATTGGTGGTTTGATCATTCTTGCAGTCAGCTGCATGAAAATGCTGCCCCTAAAGATCTTGAACAGTAAGGACCCCTGCATATCTTGAAGTGCCGATTTCTTTGCCAGGTGTTACAATGTACTATTGCTGCAGCTCTCAGTCTGCCTTCCAGTAACAGCCACAACCTAGGAATTTTCCAGTGTGTGGGAGCTTTATAGCAATATATGATTTTAGGGATTGTTTTTTCTTTAGAATATGTATGGCATAACAATTGTTTTGAATGAAAGTTTCCAATGACAAGAAAAGGTTTCTTTGAGAGTAAATGACCCATGGTAAAAGTGAATAAACTGGAGTGAATCCTCTTTCAAAGTTCTCAGTGCCCATTTATTTATTTTTTCCAGATGGAAAAACGATAATTTTAATACTCTTGTCTAGCATGTAATATTTAGCTAAAAATTTGCTAAAAAACAAAGCTTTTGCCAGCTAATGGCCGGGGTGAAATGACAGGAAGATTGAAGGAATTTATGGAATAGATGCTGACGCAAAATTTATAAACGGTGAAGCATCACACTGAGTCCTCATATCTGCAGTTGTTATGTGACCTGATGTTAATTGTTGGTAATTGTTTTTTGAACAGGAATATCCAACTCTCACTACCTTCTTTGCTGGCGAGATAATCAGTAAAAAGCGCCCCTTTTTAACAAGGAAATGGGATGCAGACGAAGATGTTGATCGCAAGCACTGGGTATGAGTGTTACTAATAAACACACATTTAGCAGATGTCAAAATTTTGATACATAGTTTTGCTGTAGTCCATTGAGCGATTTGTGAATTTTTGCAGGAAGTAGAAAAGCTGCTACCTTTCCATCACTTGGCAGGTTTTGTTTCTGTATTTCTGTTTCACTTGGAAATAATATTTTACAATATGTTAATTTGCCTTCTTGATCTCCTGAAATTTCAGGGCAAATTTCAGGCTTTTTATCAGTATGCAAAAACATTTAACGCCGACGACTTTGATTACGAAGAACTGAAAAACAGCGATTTTGTCTTTATGAGGTGGAAGGTAAGATATTCTTCCAAATTGACCACTGTTTTAATCTGGAAGTGTTTCTTTTCTTGTTTTGCTGGTGAAATGTATGTAATGTACGTATGCAATGAAATTCTGCTGCACCCCCCTAGGAGCAGTTTCTCGTCCCAGATCACACAATCAAGGACATAAGTGGAGCTTCTTTTGCTGGCTTCTACTACATCTGCTTCCAGAAATCCACGGCAACCATAGAGGGTTATTACTACCACAGAAGCTCAGAATGGTAAAGCTGCTCAGTGCAGTTTTTCATCGAGCCTAGCTGTTTATAATTTGCCATTAGATGTTTCTGGACCATGGTCTAATGCATTAAAAGACCACAGAATAAATATCTCCGTAAATTAAGCACCTGTTACAGGTTCAGTTAGAAAATGCAAGTGTCTGACTGCAATAAAAATTCTTTATTATGCACTTTCAAAGAGCTAGTGTTTTGTGTATGGAGTTAGAGTAGCAAGAGTTAACAAACACTGGAGGAAAATGCAGGAAAATTCCTTGAGCCACCCAGGCATTAACATCCGCTCACTTGTGATATTCCCGCCTTTCCAAGCAAGCAAGCAAGCAAGCAGGCTTCCAGCAATCTGCTTGAGCTCAGATGTATCTGACCGAAGAATGTAATGATCATTTATCAAATCTGTGTCACGCTTTCACCCACAAAGGCTTGCCAGAGACGCTACAACCCAGTGATGGTTTTCTATGCCTATATATAGTGACCAAACAACTTAAGACAAACAGTGTACCATGTAATCTATGTGCATGTCCTCAACATGTCTGTGAAGGGACAGTATGTGGAAAGGGGTTAGGATGGTGTGGGAGTGATGCAGTATTTCACACCAGTGTTTTTCTGGTTTGCTCCCGCAGGTACCAGTCCTTGAACCTCACCCATGTCCCTGAACACAGCATGCCTATATATGAGTTCCGGTGACGCTGGCATCCTGGTCCTGCTTGCAGAGTTGGACTGCGCAATGCCCTGTGAACAGTGAGGATGGCGGGTGGCTGTAGACTGTCACGTGGTTCAGTAGAGGACCGCAGCCTCTTTGGAGAGAGAAACGTCAGACAGATGGGTGCACAGGCGGAAAGCTCAGGCCCAGATTAGCAAGAGAACCGCTAAAGGGCCGTACGGAAAGTACGTTCTCCCAGATTTGTGGCTTAGTGCTTCTTTATCAAAGCTTATTTTTGATAATCTGTTTTAAGCTACTTTAGTTTACCTGCAGTGTCGTCATGGTATCTTTACTTTTAAGGTTGGTTGTTTAACCTCCCTTCCACAAGAAACTTACTTAAAGTGGTTAATACCTTTCTAGTTCCATATAAGGTCAGACTTTGTAGAGCTCTTATTGTTTTTTTAACATGATACTTTGGAACTTATGATGGCTCCTTTGTCTTAAAGCAGTCATGACTTTTTGAGCAAATGGGGAGAGATTCTACCAATGTCAATGAGCTAGAAAAACTGCTGGGATGCTATCGAACCGTAGTATGGGGGTGATTTCGCTTAAAATTCTTGGCAGTTTTGTTCTTCTGAATCAAGCAACATGCTGACTTAAAGCTTTTTCGACATGGATATTGGAAGTGTTTGTTACCTAGAGACTTGAGTGTCTTGGAACGCTTTACCTTTGGTGGTAAAAGGCAAATGATGTCAACAGCGCATCTGCTGTTCCAAAAAGACTTCACCTCCCCAGCCTGGCTCCCTGCTTTCCTCTTAGTTGTCTACCTATGCAACATAATCACAACATGAGCTGTTAATATGCTTCTGGTTGTCATAAACACTAGTATAGAAGCTACTCTTACAAAAGGTCCCGTTAAAGCCATTGCAGTATTTATTGAACTGGATTAATTCTGTCTATACCTACCACATGTTTTTGTCTACATGCTTGAGGATCTTTCTATAATCTTTGCTTCCCTCATGATGGTGCCATCTTCTCAGCTCCTGTGAAGCACGTTTGTGTCTACATGGAGAGGCAGCCAAGTACAATGTGTACTTAACTCTGAAGTATTGTGGTATTATCTCTTCAGTTCCCAGTTTGGTAAAGGCCAACAGCCTCACTGTGGTATCCTGTGTTACTCTGTAAAAGTCAGTGTGTTGAAAAGCACTGTGTAGGACACGGTGCACTCCACTAAGTGTTCTGAGGCTCCCTCAGATGGTTTAATTCTTTTCATAAGTGGAATACTAAGTTGCACCTTTCCCCATGTCACTGTGATGGTGGAATTCTTATAACACACAGCCAGCATGGGTTAGCAAAGCCAGCCTGTGATCGCGTTCCTCAAGGTCTGTCAGCTGAAAGCATACGAAGATTGGGGCGTTTTATGTTTTGCATGCAGCAGATCCTAGTACCCTGGTAATTTCGAATGGGGCCTCAGAGAGCATTTGTGTATTTAATTACTGTTTGACTTTCAAACCAACCACTATGCTTCTGAACATGTGTTTTAAACAGATACCGATGTGTAAATGTAGTTTTCTATTAATGAGAGAAAATGTCTAAAAGTCCTTAAAGCTTTAACTTTCTGCCTTAAAGGTGAATGAATTTTATAAATTATTTTTTTGACATGAATGATGGAATAGCAAGAAAAGCACGGTCCTAATGTAAAATATTTCAGCTTTGACTTGGAGTGGGTATCGGTACCATGATGTATTCTGTGCTGTTGTGCTATAATGCCACTCAAGAAAATGCAGTACTCAAACCAAATCGATATCACTGACTAGTCCTGAAGTGTTAGCCCTCTCACTGTGGGTTCATGTGCTGCCCTCAGGTAACTAATGGTGAGCCAGGAAAGTATGAGTACAGTTCCTACTTTTATCTACCTCAGTGGTCAATTGGTTACGTGCCGCTTCATTCTTACTTCTCTTGACTGCCTATGGCACTGCAAGGTAAGTTTGACGATGAGACCCCATTCCTGATGGGGATGTTTCTTAGGAAGGAGATGAGGAATGCAGGACATTTAGCCTATTAAAAAAGGGATAAAAAGTCATCATTGGCTGGTTGACATTGTTGGGACAAATCAAATACGTCTTTAGAACATTCTGCAATTAGGGTAAGTCACTGGGAAAGTTCACAATATAATTCAGGCTGATTACAGTGTGGACAAGTTGTTACGGAAAAGAAATTGTAGCTTGTCGTCCCATTCAAGGCTGTTTGGATCCGGATAGTCTGTTTAATTAAAGCAGTGCACGGTTCATAGTTCATGTAGCTATTTTTTTTTCCTTTCATACAGGACATTTACAACAAAAACTTTCCTAAAGCAACAAACCCTTTAGATAGAAAGGAGAATATCTCCATAAGTTAAGCACCTCTTACAGGTTGTTCTCTCAATGTTAAATATTAATGCATCAATCCTTCCTACGCTACTTTTTTCTGGCATGTTTAAGAAGTGGATGAAATGTTTAATGCAGGTCACAAATAATTTAATGAGCAGTGAAATATGACTTGTTAGGGTGTTCAGTGGATGGAGGAATTTTAAGAAAGAGCTATTTTGTTTAAAGTAACAACTGAAATTGCAAGTGGAATTGATGTATGGCCAAGGATGTGGTCAGGGGATGTCTCCCATCAGCATTTCAATAAAACTTCCATTTAAAATGATACTTTTTTTGTTTAATACGATGTTTACATAGTTCATTTCATTCCATGTTAATACATTATTAGTTTGATGTAATATGTTGCATTAGATGGGTATTGTCCCAGGTGAAAATCATATCTTCATCATACTGACCCACCTTTGGGCTGTCCATCCCAATAATGCAATATGGGACAACCCACATCTGAAATGGAATCCTATCATTTCCTGTTCTTTCTCTGCGGCACACATTAGGTCTCGAAGAACTGGCTGACTACGGGATAAGTAGAAAAAATGTGGTAAATGTTTTTCGAACGTGAAATTTGATTCTCCTTTCTCAGTTTTCTTTTACTGTGTAGAAAATCTATACTAAATGATCCACAAGAGGGCATTACCATTCTGTAATGTTTCCAAGCTTGAGTGTTTCTCTTTGCATAATACAAATGACATTCTAGGGAGGGCAGCATGGTGGCATGGTTTCCTCACACCTCTGGGGTGGGGGGTTTGGCTCCCACTGCTGGTCAGTGTTATGAGTTTTCATGTCACACCAAATGTCCTCTGGGTTTGTTCTGCAGGCCAATAACTTTATTGGCGTTTCTCATTTGTCTGTAGTTTATGACCGTATATTTGTGTGTACATGCCCTCGGAAGGACTGGTATCATTCATTCATTCATTCATTCATTCATATATATATATATATATATATAAATAAATAAAGTCATTAATAGAGGCGGATAGCAACACTTTCTGACAGAGAATCTGAATTTTCACTGTTATCATTCTAACTCAGCCTTTAGTTTTTATCCTTTAAAGCTTTACAGCTGAAAACTCATTGGGAATCCATTTTTATGGAACAACTGATTGACACATTCAGTAGTACAGAGCTACAAGATGTGGGAAAAATCCTTGCTAAAATGACACATGAATAATCATCGTTTCCCTGTCTGCTATGGGAGAACCCATCACAGCACCAAAATCCCAGGTCATAGAGGCCCAAGCAGAGACCATCCACCCATTTTTACTTCATCCTTTCCATGGGATGCACAGGGCATAAGAAAAGGCACGTCTCATGCCATCTCCGACATCTCCAACACCATAAAGACACTGGCATCACCAATGCAGCTGGTCAGCATGTCTTTGCACTGCAGCTGATGTCTGGACAGGCCCTCCAGGAGCTGAATCTGAAACGGCTGCTCAAGGAATCAGTAAGAATATTCCACTGATCACCAAATAAAAAAGAATAATAAATAGGTAATGTACAAAAGTGATATACAGTAATATCAACATGAATTTGGCTAGTCCTTCCTGTCTGTGATGACACTATTGCTGAGAAAAGAACATGGATGACCTTTATCCATGAATAGAAATAAGTAACAACGGCATCCATTGTCTCCCTGGGAGAAACTAAAGCTATGCATTGTGTGTCTATCAGTCTGAAAGTAGATGATGTTGGGCGTCTCATGACTCAGTTGGAAAAATCCCTAACTCAGAATTGCCAAAACAGAATAAAATCTTAAAAATACATGGGAAACACTGACATTTCGTTTGTGTTACAGCTGCATGCACAGATAATAACATTAAACCCACCTGCTTGTGTAGGTCCTCCTCATGTTGCCAAAACAGCTATGACCTGTGGAGGGATAGACTCCACAGGACCTCTGATGGAGTCTTGTAGTATCTGGGGCCAAGATGTTAGCAGCAGATCCTTTAAGTCCTGTGAGTTGGGGCCTCCCTGGATCAGACTTGTTTGTCCAGCACATCGCAGAGATACTTGATCGCATTGACATCTGGAGAATTTGGAGGCCAAATCAACATCTTGAGCTCTCTCATGTTCCTCAAATCATTCCTGAAAAATTCTGGCAGTATGGCACGGTGCGTTATCCTGTTGAAAGAGGCCACTGCCATGAAGGAGTGTACTTGGTCTGCAGCAATAGCAACAGGGTCAGAGCATCTCCCAAATGACACTTGGTGTTCTGAAGCTTTTTCAGCAATTTGTGCTACCGTAGGTCAGCTGTGGGACTGTACCAGACAAGCCTAAACGACGGTCAGGTAGGTACAGTCAGTCCTGGTACAACGCGCGATATCACACTATGAATCTGTTCTAACACCAATTGATACATTAGTACGCAGTCCAATACGACGTGGAATCGCAAGTGTATTTGACTTTTGACTTTTCAGTCGAAGAGAAAAGAGTTTTGTGAACTACAACGCGACATGGTTTTAGAGAAACTTTCTGCACGCAGAAACATTTATCCAAGTGACTATAATGTCCGATTTGTGAAGGGGTCATTCTTTTAAACCAGTTCTTTTTCTTTTTGTACATCCAGGCATCGCACTGGTCAAAGTATTAGATTCTAAAAATATTTGACAACTTATATAAAAATACAGCAACGTTTTTAATCACCGACTTTTGTAAACGGCTGAAAATGAGAGTTCGACATGAACGGTTGAAGCGATTACTAGGCCACATTCATGAGACTCGTAAGACCCATTTATGTTATGATACAATGCATTAATTTATTTTATTATTTAAAATGCATATAATCACAATGTTTAGCACGGGTATCACTGTTTTTTTCTAATTCATTCAGTTTTGCGCGTTACTAAGTTTTGGCGTCGCACGTCCCTAACCTTATTTTTCCCCATTCGACATGTGTATTTTGTTACGCGATTTTAATTAACGTGAGGTTTTTCTGGAACAAATTGCTGAACACATTAGGCGTTTTGTTGCTACGCAAGCGGTGCTGCTGCTCAGTTTGGAGGATTAAAGGTCATGTCCACCAGAGGGCAGCGCGAGAAAACCATTTTGGTCGGCCCCTTCGTTTCTGGCCTCACCCCTTGAGGGATTTGTAAAAAGAGTTAGGAAAAAAAAAATCCACCTTTTGGTGAAGTAGCTTCATCTCACACTGAAAAAAATAGAAAAATCCAACCTTGAAATAAATTTTGGAAATAAATCTATTCAACGAAACAAATCCTTAATCAAGAATTAATCATTTTCAACAAAAACACACGTTTCAAAATTACTGGAACCCCAGCATTTAATACTTTGTAAAAAACCTCCCTTTGCCAGTAAAACAGCACTGAATCTTCTATAACATTTTATAAGGTTGGAGAATACAGAGCAGGGTATCCGAGACCATTCCATTTAACAGAATCTCTCCAGATCATCCAGGGTGCTAAGATGTCTCTTGTACACTCTCCTCTTCAGCTCAGCCCACAGGTTCAGTGGGGTTCAGGTTCAGGTTCAGGGGACTGAGATGGCCATGGCAGAAGCTTGATTCTGTGGTCAGCTAACCATTTTTGTGTAGATTTATACATGTGCTTAGCATCACTGTCCTGCTGGAAGATCCAGTGACAGGCCAGTTTTTGTTTCCTGGCAGAGGCAGCCAAATTTTGATTTAAAATGTCCTGGTATTTCATGGTGTCCATAATGCCATGTACCCTAACAAGGTTTCCAGGGCCTTTGGAGGAAAAACAGCCCCACATCATCACAGAACTTCCACCATATTTTACATTTGGGATAAGGTTCTTTTCCTTATAACCATCCTTTTTACACCAAACCCACCTTGAATGTTTATTGCCAAAAATCTCCATTTTGGTTTCATCAGACCATAGAACATGGTTCCTGTTATGTATCCGGGTGGGTCTGGTGTGAGGACGAGGCATCACGCAGGCAGGGAACAGAAATGGACGACCCACTGGCAGCTCACAGGACAAATGGGGATTTATTAAGAGAACAGAAAAACACAAGAAACACTACAAAACAAAAAGACCACAAGGGGTCAAAAGTAAATGGGGATAAACAAAAACTAATTACAAAAAGGGGGCAGGACATACATCTAACGTTGCAGGATTCCAACAATCAAACATATGAAAACAATGAACCACTAAGGGACAGAACTCAGACAGGGACTTAAATACTAAAACTGAACTGGGTAACAAGACAGCAGGAGTGAGACAGACAATTATCCAGTCAGGGAGGGTGCAAGACAACGAGCAATCAGGAAAACACACAAGGGCAGGCACAAGAACAGGCAACAGGTGGACCTAATTAACGCAAGGAACTAAAACTAAGTACTAACCAAGAAATAGGGAAAACAGAATCTAACACTGGGGAATAATACAGGTAGAGACACAAGCACGGGCACAAAGAATGAAACCAAAAGCAAATACAAATCAGACACAGGAACTAGAAAAACTCATACAAATGAAACACTAGGGAACTCAATTCAAAAACAGATGAGGTGGGATTCGAACACGCGACAAAAGGGATTTGTAGGTAGCCACACGCTCAACACATTGAGCCATGTGGGTGACAGGAAACAGGAAAAACACAAAGACTGACAGGATGGCCAGCGATGCCTGCTGGCAAAATGGGGAGGGGACACCAAAGACTGAGACAACAGGAGCTGACCCTGACAGGTTCCAATCGAAGTTGTAATAGTGTTTTGCAAACTCCAGGTGCTAATGTTTGTGCTTAAAGACCTGTTAGCATGAAGGTAGCTTCTGATGGTGGTTTTGAAGAAGTGGTAACCCCAACCACTTTGTCTTGTCATTCACCCACAATGATCCTTTTTGCCTCTCGCAAAGTGGCAATGATACATATGTGGACACATTGTGAGCGTCAAGTGTAAACCGACCCTTAGTCATGTTGTAGCAGGACTGACTGTATGTGTCAAAGTAACATCCATATGAATGCTAGATCCAAGGTTTCCCAGAAGAACATTCACAGAGCATCACACTAATTCTGCCGGTTACGTCGTCGTTTGCTGCCTTTCTTCGTGTTATCCCCGTAAATAAACCCTGCATTTCCCCGATCCCCGGCTCTCTGCTCCTGCTTCCTCGTGCACGGCGTGACGCCATCTTCGAAAGAATCCTCTGCATTTCTCTCCTGCTGCATGGGAGGGATTGAAACATGGAAAGGGGCGCGTTTGCACGTGTGAAAGTTATCTGGTCTAAAGCCTTGGAACAACTGGTAACAGGTGTGGCTGCAGTGTTTAAGACTTATTTACATTTCACTACAGCACACATGCTTCAAAGCAATAGAAATTACCAGTTATTAGTCAGTCATTAATCACAGGGGTGTTAGTGTACAAGCACTATCAATAAATACTTCTTAAAGAGTGATAACAAGGAAATAGAGCAGAAATTATAAATATTTTGAAATATTGGACAAACCTATGAGGGGCATTGCAGTGTTTCACACATTAACCATATAACACCAGTTACAAGATTAATTATGTTTTATAATGATGAATTCTTGAATCTCTTACCACACACAGTGCCAGCCGTGTGAATCACAGTAGTAAATCAATGCGCGATTATAATCTTTAATTCTACCTAACCTTAATTCCACTTTCAGACGAACACAACTGGAAAACAATTTAAAAATAACGGAAACTAAAAAAAACTAAGAAATTGCTACAAATCCCTGAGGCAGCAACAATACTTTAGGTGAGGACCAAGACCTGGGGTGAGTGATTTAATAGTAAAATGATGTAATGCTAAAATGACATACTGATGTAATGTACTTAATCCAGTTAAACTTCACAGTCTTGTCTAACCTGCCTTAAAGGATTGTTGTACGATCTTTGTTAAATAACCTGTAAGCAGTAGATAAGTTTGGTTTTACAAATAATGTACAATAGATTAAACATATTTATAGTAGATTAGAAAATCAGACAAATAACAACTCATAAGACAGGGATAACAACTAAACTCCACAAACAAAGACCGTAATCTAAATGAAAGAGGAAATGTCTCACCATTTCCTTGACATGAAGCAATCTTGTTGGATTACTGTAAATGTGTATGTAAATATGTATATATATATATTTATATTTATATATATATATATATATATATAGCCAGTTTCCTGGTTTACCCAGGGTGATAAAGCCTTTTTGTCCCTCAAAGAAACTGTTTCTATTCTTAGCTTGTCTCTTTAGATCTTTATCATAAACGTCAACCATCGTTGATGATAAGAAATACAGAATTTTAAGTCGAAAGAATAACGCTCTTCAGAGTGATGGGCAGATAGCAGAGGAGTTTTTTCTGTTTGAAAAGAAATGTAAAAATCTTTGTGAATGAGTCGGAAGTTCCTACACCATGCCTTGCAACATCCATCCATCCATGCATCCATCTTCCTTAACTACAGCGGACCTAGAACCTCTCCCAGGAAGTACAGTGCAAAGCCAGAGGTCTATCCTAGTTGAGATGCCAATCTATCACAAAGCACATGCTCCCCATTCACGGGTTTTGAGACACCAATTGACCTAACAGCATGTTTTTGACTATGGGAGTACCATGGAGAACACGAAAACGCCTTATAAACACACAAAGATTGGAACCACCAAGCACAGGGTGGTAAGGCTTGAGTGCCACCTAAGAGCTGTGCTGTGCCATCAATAGTACAGGTATAGTTTTTACCTCATCTGTGAAATTACACAGAGTGACATCAACACAATGCATCCATCCAAATCAGACCCCTGTCT